>OX369266.1:11518426-12136626 GCA_947284805.1 Coleophora flavipennella
GAAGTTTCAAAAAGCCTTACTTGTTTTGTTTTTACATCACGTCTTCAATTTTTAATTGATCAAATTCACAAAATAAGTTCGTCAATGACGCTAAAAATCTATTATGTCACTTGTGGGTAATTCAAACATTTTTAGAACAAAATTTTGGTTTTGATAGATCATAAAAAGGAAGTAAAATAGCACTCCGATCCCCTATTATACATTAGAATGAAAAACGTACCATATTACACATCTTCAAACTAAACCCTAGCCTAAAGCGAAGAATATTGCGTTCAATCCAATAATTGCAAGCCATGGCTCTAAATAGGAACCGCAATAAACACATATTCTCACTTGTCCATATGGACTTTGAAACCATTAATGACAAATGGGAAGAAATATTATAGAATAGAAAGAACAGCAGTTGGTAACATAACCACGTAAAATAGAAGACTAAAAACATGTCACATCTAATCATACAGATAATAAACTACTAACCTGTTAACTATTTTTACCCGTATGTCCCAGAAGTAGGGTAATTTCATTTGTAACATCATTCATATCAAACGAAATACGTCCACTGCTGGACAGAGGCAATGGGGGAGCCAAGGATTTCCACGACAACCGGTTCTGCGCTGCTCGCATCGAGCGGCTCCCGCGACCTACACCAGGTCATCGGTCCACCGTATGGGCAAAGTATATATAGTGTATGATAAAAATATGAGAAGTAAAATCTAGTGATCGCGTTACGTTTTTCGCGCGCAACCTATTGTGCGCACCTTTGTCACGTGATACAAAACAGTCAGGATTGGCTGAATCTAAGATGACGTCACGACAAAGTAATCAGATCTGTCATTGTTGCAGTCTTACGATTATTGATCTGTTTAATTATTTTTTTTTATTCACAATTGGTAAACCCTTGACAACATCTCACCTGGTGGTAAGTGACGATGTTGCCGAAGATGGAAGCGGGCTTACCAAGATTCCCCAACGCAATGGGGAAAATGGCTATCTTATCTTCATGCCGGAACACACCAATGATATCAACGTCAACGTCTTATCAAGACTTAGATAAGATGGTGGTAGCTAGCCAGGCGGGCTTAGAAAATGCCCTACCACCAACCAAACCGAGTCTTACAATTGACCCCGCCGGGAATCGAACCAGCGACCTCCTGTGTAAAGCCAGTGAACTTTGCCTCTGAGCTACGGAGGCGGTTAAAGTGATAATTGTGATATTTTACAATCTCCATCGTATAATTTGGTATTCCACTCCATTATGGATGTCAATTTTGTGAAAGCAGATAGCAAAAACTTGCCTAAAGTGGACGCAATCATGGTTGGAAAGTTTTTTAAAAATAACCCCGATTTTTATTCTGCAGAGCTGAGAAATGTAAACTTATATGAAAATCGATTCTCCAAAACTCAACTTATATGAAAATCGATTCTCCAAAACTCCGAAACAGCAATGTAAGTACTATAAAATAATATAACACTACCTACGTAAGTAACCTTAATCCTGCGAACGCACAGTAATATAGAAGTCATTGTGCGAACGCGAAATAATAGTCTTTCTTTCAGTACCTAGTAGTTTTTTAGGCTATAAAGAATAAATTTTGTTTACAGTAAGTAATTTGTTTGCATTTTCAGGGCTGCCCGAGAATCTTATGGTGACGATGCTATTGGGTACGTGCAACTACGTCGTGGATCAGGACTTTGCACACTTAATTGCAAGATCTGCCAAGGCACTATGGTGATAGACGAGACTAAAGGTGAAATCGTCAGTTGCCAGTGCTTGGACTGTGCAGCTTCAGCTGGTGATTGTAAGCATGCAGTGGCATTTTTAATGTAGAACCATCATCGCATTGAAAAACCTTCCTGCACCGAGGTTGAATGTTCCTGGAAAAAACCCATCCTCTGGAGAGTAGGGACTACTATGAAATAAGTCACTGTAGATCAAATTTGCAAAAAAAAACAGCTCCACATCAAGAAACCAGCACAGACTTTTTCCACGAGTTTTTTCAAGAAGCAAAAAATAAGAAAATTATGAATTGTGAACTGTGAACTGTTGAAGTATCAGAACGACTTTAAACAGAGTGATGTTCGACAGTTTTCACTTCATCATTTCCTTATTCAAGCGAGTGATAATATACAGAATGATGTCAACAAATTACTAGAAACATTACAAGAGAAACTTAACAAAAATGCTCATGATTTAATTGAAGAGTCAACTCGAAACCAATGTAAGAGCCCTTTATGGTATGACTTAAGATATGCTCGTATAACCGCATCCAAAGCATATGAGGTTAGTCGCTGCCAAATACCAGATGGATCATTAGTAGCTGCGATCATGGGAGTTAAAACACCTGACACATCAGCTATGAAAAGAGGCCGAAAATTGGAATCATCACTTCATCAGTTATAAAAACTATGCAGAGTAAACTTAAAACCAAAGTCAAGCCCTGTTTTGTGCCTGTTTAGACAATCGTACTTAAGTAGTAAATTCCAGTCGTGCGTCGGAGCTGACACACAATTTTTTTGGTTTGACCGTTACGTGCGTTACGTGCCAAATACAGATAGCGGGGGGCAGAGAGTGGGCTCAAACGCTTGGCGGGCTTGTTTAGTTTAGTTATAATGGATCGATTCACAGGATCGCAGCGCGTATTTTGCGTGCGCCCTTTTTTTGTACACTATTGTTTGACGCCTTTACAGTACACTAACACTTCCCGCCCCCCGCTATCTGTATTTAGCGCGTAACGGTCAAACCAAAAACGAAAAACAAAATGAGACACCCTATATATTAGTACTAACATACAGTATGGACACTCCCTGCCGCTCTCTTAATTGCAACCTCACCCCGTCGTCACCCAGATTAGTACAGTTTGGTTCTCGAACGTATAGCATTTCGGCGTAATTTTGTTTGCACCGTCATTTGTTTTTCAGAAATGTCATTTCACGATCGTTGTATGCAGTGTCCGGGGTGTGGTATGGCTGGCCTGCCTACGCTACGTCTTCCGGTGGTTGCCCCTTGAGAACTTTACTGTCCCAACGGCCATCTGTTCTACGAGCTATGTGCCCTACCTATGTATTTTTAACTTAATATAGTATGTAAAAACTTAACGCTCTTACTTAATCCTGTTTCGTCCCGTTTGTTGTTCAATTTTTCCTCATATACTTAGGAAAGACCATTGTCATTGGACCAGCCATAACATAAGCATATGGGCTATATATAATGATCATTATCATTATCATTAAAACTACTTAAACATCATTATATAGTAATGTAGTTTTAAAGACTTGTTGTAAGTAATATTATACCATTCGTGAACGAAGCGCACCAAGTCCGTGTCGGTAAGTGGGAATAGATGCAATAAAACTAATGCGACGCGAGCCACTGGACGTGGAATGCTGGCTGTCGCTGACACTCGAGATCAGCACATACTTGGAGGTACTTTTTTTATTGCGTCTACTGTTTGCAAATAATATTTCTCAACAGGCACATCTACAGTCTTTTATTTTCTATATAGGAATCTGCCCCATCGTCGTTAATTTAATGTCAATCTTAGCGATTTTTAGGGTTCCGTCCGTACCTCAAGAGAAAAATATAAAAAAAGACGTGTGGCACTCGGGGACTGCCGCGGTAAAGCTATTGCATATCACTTTTTATCAACTTATGCAATTATAATTATTTATTTATTTTTTATTTATGCAGTATTTACCAGTACCATATAGTCCTTGGGGCGCGGGATGTTTATGTAATAAATTAACACTAAAAAAGTTCATCATCATCATCTGCCATCATCAATCGCCATCATAATCAGCCAATCGCCATCATCAATCGCCATCATCAATTGCCTTCATCAATCGCCATCATCAATCGCCATAATCAATCGCCATCGCCATCGTCATCGTCATCATCATCATCATTATGATGGATAGATAGATGGCTTTGTAAGTTTTTTAGAACTCAATTTTTTTTTTGGGGTGTTCGGTTTTATTTTCATTACGAAATTTCTTGATTCTGTCCCCTCAAACCCTTTTAGGATCACTTCGTTTCTCGTCTGTTTGTCTGTACGTGTATCTGTCTATCTGTATGTCTGTCTATCAAGACCCTTTTTCTCAGGAACACGTAGACGTATCAAGTTGAAATTAATATCAAATACTAAGGTCTACTGTCCCTTGAAGCTGTAAAAAAAATCAAGCTGTTATGTCAAAGCAATAAAAAGATATTGCCATTTTAAGGCATTTTTGTCGCATATTTTGATACTCGCAGGTAAATCAAATCCTATAGGGTAGGTCCGTTGACCTAGAATCATGAAATTCGGCAAGGGTCTAGGCCTCACAGCACAAGTAAAAGAAAAAAATTATAACATTTTTTTAAATTTTTAGTTAAATATCACATAAAAAAATATATCTTTTGCGATTACAAACTTACATTTGCAGTTGGAGAATTGACCGTATTGAATGTATGAGAGAACATTTTTTGGTACGGAACCCAACGGTGTTTGTAAAGATTATTTAAAGTTTCTTAAAAGTGGTTTTACTCGATCAGTGAAATTTCACTATCTCTGTCACTCTCGTTCTATTGTGGTTATACCTTTTATATTATTAGGTACCTACTAGCTTTCCTCCGCGTATATTCCGCATATTTCTATAACTGTCTTTGAGGGTGGGTAGTGCGCAATCCGCAAGCGTGGACATGAGTTTTCTCCAGATCCTTCAGGAAATATGACTATAATATCTATGACTGTCTTTGAGGGTGGGTGGTGCGCGAGCCACAAGGAGCTCGCAGGCGTGGACATGAGTTTTCTCCAGATCTGTCAGGAAATATATCGGACTATTCAGATTAGCAGTCTATGTCACTTCCCACACCCTCAACCAATTCTATACAAAAAATCACTTCACTTTTCCGTTGCGATGTTAAAGAAATTAACCAAAAAAAGAGAATTTTTTCAGTTCCCTAAGGAACTGCATCGGACTATGCTATTTTCACGGGACAAAAAGTAGCCTATGTCCTTCCTTGTGATACAGGCTACCTTCATGCCAAATTTCATTAAGATTGGTCAAGGTGTTAAAGCTTAAAAATGTACCCAACACATTTTCACATTTATAATATTACTTAGTAAGTATGTAGACCTGTATATAAGGTGTAACAAAATTAGCTGAAACTATTTTAACTGGTGCTTCTACCCATGAAACTGAACAACTTTCCCCATGGAACCCATAGTCAAATCTCAAAAAAAATTTTGGCACTCCCATACTAACTCGATCAGCTGATAAGCCAACTTAGTATGGGAAGTTCAAAAATTTTTATGAGATTTGACTATGGGTTCCATGGGGAAAGTTGTTCAGTTTCATGGGTAGAACCACCAGTTAAAATAGTTTCAGCTAATTTTGTTAGACCTTATATACTCGTTTATATTATATAATTAATAACCATTTGTGTCCTTTCTTACAGCTGGGGGGACTCTCCCTTCTCACCCAATAATGTTACATTGAATTCCAGGTTGCCAAACGGATGGATGGATAACTTCTACAAACTAAATGTATTATTCTTGAACCAGAAGTAGTGTCCATGTGGCAGGCAAAATATATGATTAGTCATTTTACATACGGACAGGCAAATTGTACAATTCGTCCGTATGTAAACGGTCAGGCAAAATGTGAAATTCGATACGCCGATTCAGGCAATTTGTAATAATTCGTCCGTATGAAAACGGTCAGGCAAAACGTAAAATTCTGTACGCAGATTGTAAAATGCCGAGCCAGGCAAATTGTAATAATTCGTCCGTATATAAACGGTCAATGCCGAGTCAGGCAAATTGTCAAAATGCCGTACAATAGATTGTAAATGAGCTAACGAAGCAAGCGATGTTAGGTTCGGTCAGGTTTGATTGATTTAGCTGTCCCCGCTTTCACCATTATATAATTTGCCTGACCGTATGTATAATAACGAATTATACAGTTTGCCTGCGACATCCATCTTACACTATTGAATCTTCAAAAGAGTTTGCTTTAATAATCAACCTAATCCGTTTTAATCAAAAACCTCTCAAGTGGTCAAATACTAAGTCACATCGTTTCAAAGAAGATTGCTATGTGCTTATTCGAAACTGCACAATATCCGTGGGTGTGGGTCATTGCACAACAAATTGGGTTCATTTGCTGATTCAGATCAGAGCTGTTAACTGTATTCAAGCCATTTAAACATTAAACTGTCCTACAGAAGTAGTTTGAGACGACTACTTGAGTATGTACTAAGGAATTGAATCATTAAGGATTTAAAATTTAACAGTTTTTGTTATTAAATATTTGGATTTGATAGAGCAAGCTATGCTCGGAATTTGTCTACCCGAGCGAATCAAAAACGAGGAGATTCGTAGGAGAACCAAAGTAACCTACATAGCTCACAGAATCGCTAAACTTTAGTAGCAGTAGGCAGGGCACATAGCTTGTAGAACAGATGGGCGTTGGTGCAGTAAAATTTTCGAGTGGCAGGAAAGAAGTAGCGTAGGAAGGCCTCCCACACGGTAGACCAACGACCTGGTGAAGGTCGCGGGAAGCCGCTGGATTCGGGCAGCGCAGGACCAGTCGTCGTGGAAATCCTTGAGGGATGCCTTTGTCCAGCAGTGGACGTCTTTCGGCTTGTATGATGATCATTAAAAATTTTTGTGCGTTTGACTACATCTCACCTGATGGAAAGTGACGATATAGTCGAGGATGGTAAGTACACGCAAACTCAAATAATGCTTATTCACTCAGACAATTCTAATAGAGGACTGATTCTACCACGTAGTGTATGAATTTAACAGAACTCACAGTGTTATAAATTGTAACGTAATGGTTACTACATAGTACCCATAATAGTTAATGACTTTACCAGACTTGACTTTTTTGACAAATGGGAATACTTGCTTGCGCTACGCTAGTTCTAATATATACTGTGCTTACGCCAAGCCTGTACCTATTAGTGGAGGTAGCGTTGCCAGGCGTCCGGATAAAGCCGGACAGTGTTAGGCTTTTTGGATGCGTGTCCGGCCAAATTAGAAGGTGTCCGGCCTGTCCGGCTTTTTAGGTTTAATGATTTTTCCAGTCACCTGGACATTCGGGTGAGCGCTGTCGTATTTATGAGACTATGGCGGCGTTTCTTTGTCTGATTAGGACCTCGCTAAAGGCCAGTAAACATGACTGATTGATTTAGGCTTATCTAAAGCGGGCTTTAATTATTTAGAGTCCGGCTTTTTTACCCAAAAGTCCGGCTAAACTGGCAGGTATGTCCGGCTATTTAGTTTTAAGACCTGGCAACCCTAAGTGGAGGTTGTAGGGTTGGTGGCGGAACCACTGTCAGATGTTTTCAAGCCGCCTATCAAACCTCTGACACGGCTTAACCACTGTCATCTAGAGCTAGCATATAGATATACAGGATGTAACAAAATTGGTGTTGGTCCAGTTAACTGGCGCTACTACTCATTATACTGTTGGTCTATGGCTTTGCTGAAATAGCAAAAAAAAATTTAAATATTTATACAAATCGATCGCTGATCTACTAATTTTGAGCAATTTTAAATGTAGGGTCCAAAGTTTTTGAGAATTGACTATGGGTTCCTTTGGGAAAGTTATTCAGTATTATGAGTAAAGCCCCCAGTTAACGGGAACTACACCAATTTTGTTACACCTGTATAAATAAAAAAAAACAAATTTTTGATAAAGTTCTGACAATTAGTATGGAAAGTAAACTTTCTTGCTCAACACTCCTCCTCTCTAGCAAACGGTGTTGCAATTTAACAATGTCTAATTTGAGACTTGCCATGTTTTTACATGACATTTGTATAGCGATTCACTTTAAACTTTATAGTTTTATAGGATCACCCGTGTGTCCGTCTGTCTGTCTGTCCGTCTGTCACAGCCAATGTGCTCCGAATCTACTGGACCAAAACAGGTGAAATTTGGTCGGAGTAACCCTATGACCCAAACACAGATGTGCAAAGTAAATAAATATTTTTTTAATAAGGCACATTTTTGGGGGACAAACTAGGCAATAAAAAAATTGTTTTATAAACCTTACTATGTCATGTATCTAATAAAACGGGCTCGTTATTAGGATCTCAAATATAGTTGCCATTATTGAAAAATAAATAGATTTGATTTTATTAATGAAAGATGACAAAAATTAACCTATTCCCCATCGTGATCTCCGAAACTACTGAGCCTAAAATTTTGAAAAAATAGAAAATATAGTTCATTGTTTGTAGATTACAGGAAAACCTATAAGAATTCTATCAATCGAAATTAAAGTGGTAAACTCACTATAATAAGTTCACTTACGGAAAATAGTTCAGTAAAACACAACTAGATAGCGCTAGTAGTAGTAAACTCGCGTCTTACTGTGAGGAATTCAAATGTAATATTTTGTATTTGACTTTGGCATTGTTCGGAACCCTCTCCACGCGAGTTCAACTCGCACTTGGCCGGTTTTTTGGGTTTCTTTTCTATCCATTAATATTTTTGTTTCAGCCATTAATAAGCTCACAGAATCGCTAAACTGAAGTGGCAGTGGGCAGGGCACATAGCTCGTAGAACAGATGGCCGATGGGGCAGTAAAGTTCTCGAGTGGCGACCGCGCACCGGAAAACGTAGCGTAGGCAGGCCTCCCACGCGGTGGACCGATGACCTGGTGAAGGTCGCGGGAAGCCGATGGATGCGGGCAGCGCAGGACCGGTCGTCGTGGAAATCCTTGGGGGAGGCCTTTGTCCAGCAGTGGACGATTTGTGGCTGATATGATGAATAATTTTGTTTTTACTGATTCCGTATTAAGCTGGGTAGATTTTGGCTAATTGGAAAATCTAAGTCAAGCTGGCGCTCAGTACCTACAAATCATTTTCAAAAAACCTAAATTTTTAAGTACAAGCTTTAATTTGAAAAGAACTTTAGTTATTTCGTATTCTTCTCAGCAAATCCTTTCAATCGGTACCCATATCATGGGGGTGCAAAAAAAACTAGTCCACCATCTTTAGGAGTCCACCATATTGGATTTATGACATCACTTAGCTGAACATGCACCTGTTCTCTAAACCTAACGAGTATGCAAAATTTCAGCTCAATTAGAAACTGGGAAGTGGTTCTAATTTAGTTTCCAAGATTTGTTCCAAACTAAGTTACACGGCAAGTTAATAAAGCTTGTAATAACAGGAAGTCGTTAGTATTCTTTGTTAAATTAACAACTCAAGATGATCTTTGACCCTGTGAGTTAAACACTCAGTGATTCACGTTGTGTGTTCAATTACAAGGATAAAAGTAAGAATCTGAGGAGCTGGGGAACAAAAGTGGACTTCTCCACACTAACGGATTTTTTTATGAAATCCTAAAATATTTTCAATCAAAACCGGTTCATTCCTCTAGGAAATAATGACCAAATAGTACCTTTTCGAACATAAACTGGTGAAACTGGTGATATGTTATCAAGAACTTACCAATTGTAGATAAAAAAATTAACGGTCTTATCCAATATAAAACCTATCAACTTGATTAAGTTTTTTGCCTCTCCTGTAAAACAGCGTTTACTGGAAAAATCCGCTTTGGTTCGACAGCTCCTCCAATGATACTAATTGATCAAAGTTTGTGGATACTGTACGCTAGCTAACGTTTTGTTGTCTGGCTGTACCCAGCTCCTCTGATGATATTGATTGATCAAAGTTCATGGATATTGTACGCTAGGTAACGTTTTTGTTGTATGGCTCTTGTTCCATAGCTCTTCCAATGATACTGATTAATCATAGGTCATGGATACTGTACGCTAGCTAACGTTTTGTTGTATGGCTTTTGTTCCCCAGCTCCTCCAATGATACTGAATGATTAAAGTTCATGGACACTGTACGCTAGCTAACGTTTTGTTGTATGGCTTTTGTTCCCCAGCTCCTGAATTGATACTGATTGATCAAAGTTCATGAATACTGTACGCTAGCTAACGTTTTGATGTATGGCTTTTGTTCCCCAGCTCCTCCAATGATATCAAAGTGCAGTAATACTGTACGCTAGCAAAGTTTTTGTTGCATGGCTTTTGTTCCATAGCTCTTTCAATGAAACTGATTAATCAAAGGTCATGGATACAGTACGCTAGCTAATGTTTTGTTAAAAGGTCTAGCTAGAAGTATGTAGTAGAAGCAGATAGTAATAAAATGTACAGCTACGCTCGCAACGCCTGCACCGTCTGGCGTAGTAAGTAAATCAACAATAACATTACGCTTACTTAGCAAATAATAAGGGTACATCGGACTTGATAAAAAAATTACAAATAATTTGAGTTTGTATCAGAGGTACCTCATCAAATATTTTTTGTTGGATAATGAACTTATCACTGTAGTAAGTACCTTTATAAGTCCTACTTATTTATGAAGTTTCATCAAAATCGTTAGAGCCAGATTTGAGAAAAATTAACAAAGAACCTAGGTTTGTATGGGTTTCTTTTTCCGGATTTTTTTGGAATCACGAACTACCGCGTGAGCTAGGCAATATAAAATTACAGTAACGTACGTTGTTAAAACAATTTTTCCTCCTCCAATGATACTAGGCTGATCAATCAAAGTTTGTGAATACTGTACGCTAGCTAACGTTTTGTTGTCTGGCTGTTAGCTCCTTTGATAATACTGATTGATCAAAGTTCATGGATCCTGTACGCTAGGTAACGTTTTTGTTGTATGGCTCTTGTTCCCTAGCTCCTCCAATGATACTAGGCTGATTGATCAAAGTTTGTGAATACTGTACGCTAGCTAACGTTTTGTTGTATGGCTTTTGTTACCCAGCTCCTCCAATAATACTGATTGATCAAAGTTCATGGATACTGTACGCTAGCTAACGTTATGTTGTATGGCTCTTGGTCTCCAGCTCCTCCAATGATACTCATTGATCAAAGTTTGTGGATACTGTACGATCGCGGAAGTTATGTTGTATGGCTTTTCTTCCCCAGCTCCTCCAATAATACTGATTGATCAAAGTTCATGGATACTGTACGCTAGCTAACGTTTTGTGGTATGGATTTTGTTCCCCATCTCCTCCAATGATACTGAGTGATCAAAGTTCATGGGTACCGTACGCTAGCTAACGTTTTGTTGCATGGCTTTTGTTCCCCAGCTCCTCCAATAATACAGATTGATCAAAGGTCATGGATACTGTACGCTAGCTAACGTTTTGTTGTATGGCTTTTGTTCCCCAGCTCCTCCAATAATACTGATTGATCAAAGTTCATAGATACTGTACGCTAGCTAACGTTTTGTTGTACGACTTTTGTTCCCCAGCTCCTCCAATGATATCAAAGTGCAGTAATACTGTACGCTAGCAAAGTTTTTGTTGCATGGCATTTGTTCCATAGTTCTTCCAATGATACTGATTAATCAAAGGTCATCGATACTGTACGCTAGCTAACGTTTTGTTGTATGGCTTTGGTTCCCCAGCTCCTCCAATAATACTGATTGATCAAAGTTCATGGAAACTGTACGCTAGCTAACGTTTTGATGTATGGGTTTTGTTCCCCAGCTCCTCCAATAATACTAATTGATCAAAGTTCATGGATACTGTACGCTAGCTAACGTTTTGTAGTATGGCTTTTGTTCCCCACCTCCTCCAATGATATCAAAGTGCAGTAATACTGTACGCTAGCAAAGTTTTTGTTGCATGGCTTTTGTTCCATAGCTCTTCCAATGATACTGATTAATCATAGGTCATGGATACTGTACGCTAGCTAACGTTTTGTTGTATGGCTTTTGTTCCCCAGCTCCTCCAATGATACTGAATGATTAAAGTTCATGGACACTGTACGCTAGCTAACGTTTTGTTGTATGGCTTTTGTTCCCCAGCTCCTGAATTGATACTGATTGATCAAAGTTCATGAATACTGTACGCTAGCTAACGTTTTGATGTATGGCTTTTGTTCCCCAGCTCCTGCAATGATACTGAATGATCAAAGTTCATGAATACTGTACGCTAGCTAACGTTTTGTTGTATGGCTTTTGTTCCCCAGCTCCTCCAATGATATCAAAGTGCAGTAATACTGTACGCTAGCAAAGTTTTTGTTGCATGGCTTTTGTTCCATAGCTCTTTCAATGAAACTGATTAATCAAAGGTCATGGATACAGTACGCTAGCTAACGTTTTGTTAAAAGGTCTAGCTAGAAGTATGTAGTAGAAGCAGATAGTAATAAAATGTACAGCTACGCTCGCAAAGCCTGCACCGTCTGGCGTAGTAAGTAAATCAACAATAACATTACGCTTACTTAGCAAATAATAAGGGTACATCGGACTTGATAAAAAAATTACAAATAATTTGAGTTTGTATCAGAGGTACCTCATCAAATATTTTTTGTTGGATAATGAACTTATCACTGTAGTAAGTACCTTTATAAGTCCTACTTATTTATGAAGTTTCATCAAAATCGTTAGAGCCAGATTTGAGAAAAATTAACAAAGAACCTAGGTTTGTATGGGTTTCTTTTTCCGGATTTTTTTGGAATCACGAACTACCGCGTGAGCTAGGCAATATAAAATTACAGTAACGTACGTTGTTAAAACAATTTTTGAGTAATTGGCAACCCGAAAAAATCAAGTTAGGTAAAAATTGAAGAAAACTGCAGGAGATATAAAAATTAATATTGCCCTAACCCAACTTTTACCCCAATCCATTCAGTAGATTAGGCACTAGAGCACAGACACACATACACATATTTTTTTATACTTTGGACTCTATTAGTACAAGAACTGTATGACATCAAAATCTCAACTTCGATTTTTGTTGCCATCACAATACGATCTTCACTCCTTCGTCCCTCGAAAGTAAAAAGGGAACTCTTGTAAGATCATTCATCTGTCTGTCTGACCATCCGTCCATCTGTCACAACTAATTTTCTCCGAATGTACTAAGACGAAAAGAAAAAAGTTGAAATTTGGTAAGCGCACGAATGTTTATTTTAGGAGTTCGGGATCGGGGGACAATTAATAAGAAAGTTAATTGAGTACTTATATTGTGTGACATTTAAAATCAATTGAAAGGGATTTTTATATGAAATACAAAGGTATACAAAGGTACTAGCTGTCCCGGCGAACTACGTACCGCCTTACATTACATTACATTGCCTTACCCTACCCTAACCTACACTACACTACCCTACCCTACACTACACTACACTACCCTACCCTACACTACACTACACTACCCTACCCTACACTACACTACCCTACCCTACACTACCCTACCCTACACTACTCTACCCTACACTACACTACACTACCCTACCCTACACTACCCTACCCTACCCTTCACTACCCTACCCTACCCTACCCTACCCTACCCTACACTACACTACCCTACCCTGCACTACACTACACTACCCTACCCTACCATACCCTACCCTACCCTACCCTACCCTACCCTACATAAGAACCTTCTCCTGACAATAACGAACTCGACAAAAAAAGAATTAGCGAAATCGGTCCAGCCGTTTAGGAGGAGTTCAATGACTAACACACGGACAGAAGATTTATATATATAAAGATATATTTTTTAGGGTTCCGTACCCAAATGTTAAAACGGAATCCTATTATAACAGATACTGTTACTGTCTGTCACCAGGCTGTATTTTATGAACCGTGATAGCTAGACAGTTGAAATTTAAACAGATGATGTATTTATGTTGCCGCTATAACAAAAAATACTAAAAACTAGAAAAAGTTAAAGTCTCCATACAAAAAACGTGATTTTTATTTAAACGTAAAGAAACTAGCGCCATCTAGTATGATGGTTCGGAACCCTTTGTGCGCGGTTCTGACTCGAACTTTTTTTATTTTAATTTGCGTAGTTTAAGACGTAAAGGAAAATATACGAAAACCGAGCATTCCTTAAGTTTTGAAAAAAAAGGGAATTTAAGGAATTTTTACTTTACAGGAAAACCTAAATAAAAATCCTGAGTCCTAAGAGGATTGTTAAGCTGCGACTTTTCATACAAACGCGTTAACAATTTTCACTTCTAAAATGTTAACCGATTTGGACCAATTTTAGAAAGGTTGTTAGACAGAACAAAAGCTAGGCTTATACGTTTTTTTGTTGTTGTTGTTGTTTTTTCGATATAGTTAATAAGTTTAATTTTATTGTTATTTCGGCCATTTTTTGTATATTTATAATCAATAATTTAAAAACCAAACGTTAAAGCCTAGTTTTTGTTCTGACTGACAACCTATCAAGAATTGGTCCAAATCGATTCACATTTAAGAGGTGAAAATCGTTAACGCCGTTTGTATTAAAAGTCGCACTTTCACAATCCTCTTAACATTCTTACGGATTAGTCTCCACGCGAGTTCGACTCTCACTTTACCGTTTATTTTATTTATCAATCTTCATACTTATGTAACCCTTTTCATCCATATCGGAGGACTTAAGGTAGACTTGAAGATGAACTGAAACGGACTAGGAGAAAGTAATTTGGCAAGTTCTTGGAAAGACTGAAATCAAAACATCCCTATTCTTGAAGCTGTCGCATCAATTGTTCTACAACACTTTGCACCCGTGACGCGCGGATTTATCAAACTGACAATACCTAAACTGTTGAACAGAAACTGTAGGTAGACCAACAAAAATGGGTAGGTAGGGCGTACGTAAGAGTCCTGCCTACGGCCACTCGAGAACTTTACTGCTCCAACGGCCATCTGTTCTACAGCTATGTGCCCTGCCCACTGCCACTTCAGTAGGTTAGTCGGTTAGTTTGGTTCTCCTGCGGATCTCCTCGTTTCTGATTCGATCACGCAGAGAAACTCCGAGCATAGCACGCTCCATTGCCCTTGAGCTCTAAAGGCTGGAGACTCTACACTGAAAGTTGTTGACGAATATGTACACCTGGGATAAACAGGCCAGTTAGGTAGGTCCAACTTCAAGAAAGAGATCCATCAACGAATCCAACTCGGCTGGGCAGCGTTCGGGAAGCTTCGTAATATCTTCACGTCCCAAATACCGCAGTGTCTTAAGACTAAGGTCTTTGATCAGTGTGTGTTGCCAGTGACGACTTACGGAACTGACACATGGTCGTTTACTATGGGCCTCATAAGAAGGCTCAAGGTCACCCAAAGGGTAAGTATAATACCACAGATTACTAAATAGTTACTTGATAATACTTATTTAATATTAATAAAAAAATGTGATCGTCGGTGGCGTGACGGCTAGGGTCGCTGACCCCTGGCCGGGAAGTCGTGGTTCGAATCCCGCCACGTACTAATGTGTTTTCGAATTTCGCTTTCTTATTTACGTTTATCCGACGATGAAGGAAAACATCGTGAGGAAATCTGCACACGCCTGCCAAGAAATCCGCACTGGGCCCGCGTGCTCGACTAAGGCCCAATCGTCCTAATCCAGGGTAAGCTTGAGCCCAGACGCGTATTTACCCTATGTACAGGGCACTTGGCCCGGGGCGGCAAGGGGTGACCCTTTTTCAGTTTTTCTTTCGCCAGTCGTAGTAGAAAAAAATTAACAAAATTTGAATTAGGTAGTCGATAATTTCTTAAAGATTTTCTTTGATAAAAACAATTTCAATAGACAAAAAGTTACCAATATATCAAGTAGCGGAAAAATATTTTACGCAGAGTTTTACAAGTGGGTAGGTACTTCAGTGTTTTCACTGGTTAGACACCAGTTTTTACCACGCCATTGCGAAGCGCGCGATTCTCTGGTCCACATCTGAGTGAAAAGTCAAGTCGAGCCATTGCTCCGTCGCTCCGCCCCGACACGCAAAAAAACTAATTTTCAATTTCGTATAAACATCATTAGGATTAAGTAAAACAATAAGTATTGTGCTAATAACAAGCGGTTGAACCTTTTTTTTCAATTAAATTAAAATTTTTATCATTTGAATCATTTTTGTTATTTTTTTTTATTTAGTTATCCGTTTGGTTCACAGAAAAATAATAAAGCTAGTCAAGTGCGAGTCGGACTAGCGGTAATAAGGGTGACAAACCACTACTAACATGCAAACAGAAGGTTAGTAAGGTGACGTTTATCGTGTGGCAGTACGGAACACTTACCGCGCAAATCAGACTCGCCCTTAGCCGGTTCTTTTGTTACTTAGAGGATTTCTATTTCAGAGTAAAGAAAAACTGAACTCAAAAAGTTCTTTGCATAAAATCATGTCTATCTATCTGTCTGTCTTTCTGTGTGTTTGTCAAGACCTTTTTTTCTCAGGAACGCGTGGAGGTATCGAATTGAAATTAAAATCAAAGAACCGTTTACGGTCTCTTAGAGCTGTAATAAAATCAAGCATCTAAGTCAAATCAATAAAAAGATACTGCCATTTTATGGCCCTTTATGTCACATGTTTTGATACTCGCAAGGAAATAAAAACCTATAGGGTACCTACTTCTCATTGACCTAGAATCATGAAATATAGCAAGAAGTAGTGGGTCTCACCCAATGTTATCTACACGTTAAAAGGTATTTGAATACTTCGATAAATTAAAAAGCTGTCAAAATCGGGTGACCGCACATTCAGTTCATGCCATGGTAGGGTCTCACTCAGTTCTTATAGGAATACTAGCAAAAGCCCGCGGCTTCCCCCGCGTGGACATCGTTTTTATGGTCTTAGAGGGTGCGCGGTGCGCGAGCCGCAAGCGGCTCTCGAGCGTCTACATGATTTTCTCCAGATCCTCGGGAAATATGGCAGGATATGCTTATTAATAAATCATGTCATTTCCCACCCCCTTAACCATCTCTGTACAAAAATCACAAAATCCATTGTTCCGTTGCGAGATGTTAAAGAATAAACCAAAAAAGAGTATATTTTCAGTTCCCTGCGGAACTGCATCGGGCTATGCTATTTTCAGGAGATAAAAAGTAGGCTATGTCCTTCCTCGTGACACAGGCTACCTGCATGCCAAATTTCATTAAGATAGGTCAAGGCGTTGAAGCGTGAAAAGGTAACAAATAAACAAACAAACACATTTTCTCATTTATAATATTAGTAAGGATACCTGAGTAGACCGAACAACATAACATAACAAATTAGATGAATTAGCATTGGAACTGAAAATATACTCTATTTTCAGTTCCCTGCGGAACTGCATCGGGCTATGCTATTTTCACGAGATAAAAAGTAGGCTATGTCCTTCCTCGTGACACGGGCTACCTGCATGCCAAATTTCATTAAGATAGGTCAAGGCGTCGAAGCGTGAAAAGGTAACAAATAAACAAACAAACACATATTCTCATTTATAATATTAGTAAGGATACCTGAGTAGACCGAACAACATAACATAACAAATTAGATGAATTAGCATTTCTAACAGGACACTAACAATCATTGTTATGATAGAAATCGCAATATCTGCCATGAAAAGAAATGTAACGAAAAAATTAAATTGTAACATTTTATTTATCCCAACTGGTGCAGATTGTCTCGTCGTAAAACGGTTTTCCTGCACTTTTATCTGATCTTGTTTAATTAATCTCCTGAATAAGTCCCTGTCTTCCGCAAGCGACAACGCAGATAGATTTATCTCTTCTCAGAATTGGATTGTCCAACAGATTGAGTTCGCTCTTTAGTATTTATTTACGTAATTTGAAGTGGGAAAGACCAGTCCAAATTAATTTTATCTTTAAACAGCGACTATTTAACTTGATAAATTATACTTTATCTTAGCAAGATGTTTGGATTTTTTGTGGTCATAGGTTGTGACTTCTTCAATAATATAAAGTAAGTAAATACTTATATAGAATAGACACGTTGTCAAATATTTATTTACTAGCTTTGGCTCGCGGCTTGCCCGCGTGGACTTCGTTTTTATGACTGTCACTCTGAGTGCTGCGAAAGCCGCAAGCGGCTCGCGAGCGTGTACATGAGTTTTCTCCAGATCCCTCAGGAACTATATCAGGCTATTCTGATTAGCAGTCTATGTCACTACCAATTCTATACAAAAAATCACTTCAATCCGTTGCTCTGTTGCGACGCCGCCGCCGAATGCGCGAGCATGGAAATAAGTTTTCCCCAGAATGATATCTCTCAGGAACTATGTCAGGACATACTAATTAGTAAATTATGTCATTCCCAACCTCCTCGATTATCTCTGTGCAAAAAAAACAATTAACCGAAAAAAAGAGTATTTTTTCAGTTTATTCAGGAACTGCATCAAACTATGCTTTTTTCACGGTATGAAAAGTAGCCTATGTCCTTCCCAGTGATACAGGCTACCTACATGCCAAATTTCATCAAGATTGGTCGAGGTGTTGAAGCGGTAAAAAGTAACAAACAATATAGTAGTAGTAGGTGGTCGGTGGGACCCAAGAAACTGTAGCTAAACTTTTTGGTGCGAGCCTTTTCGTGATCACTGGTTAAGTGTATGTAGGTCACTCACTAAGGTCCTCCCTGCCATAATGAGCTAATACGTAATATTTAATGTCCTAAAGTCACTGTAGAATGGTATCTGTGAGGATTGGCTTGTCCCATACACAATCGCTTTTCTTGCACATCTTGATTTTCTTGCATTTTCGTGCATTTCATTTAGTGAAAATAAGTGAAACGCTAAAACGTTAAAAGCAACCGACTTAAAAATTGCCTCGTTAAACCGACGACGATGTGTTTTTCAGTCCATCCGTATCTTGAAAACTACTGAACCGATTTTGATGGAACTTACTGTTTCTAAAATTGAAAAATACTTAATGTACTTAATAGAAAAAAATATATCATATCAATTTCTAGTTTTTGAGAAATACGTAGAGAAACATATATAAATATACAGGTGTAACAAAATTGGTGTAGGTACCGTTAACTGGGGCCCTAACTTTTGTTCTATGACTTTGATGACATCACAAAAAAATGATATGATCGACCAATTTTGTGCATTTTAGTATGGAGGGTCCATTTTTTTTAGAATTGAGTATAGGTTCTAGGGAAAGTTTTTCAGTATGATGAGTATACCTCCCAGTTTACGGGACCTACATCAATTTTGTTGCCAAATTTCATAAGTGTATATACAGGATATACAATACACTTATGAAATTTGGCACACCTGTTTAGAAGCCAACACAAACTAACATATACGAATGTTGTGCAATTCAACAATATTACATACGAGTTGAATTGATACGGGTTGAATTGATAACATCCTTTTTTGAAATCTTTTAAGGCGAGGCATTGATTGAACAGTTGTCTCTGTCTTTTTCTTTACGTGTAAAGAGTAAAGAAAATAACAACACTTTTGCACTTTTCCAATGTTTTTTTGTTAAAAAGTTTCGAAAAAGTGAACTAAATTAAATTTGAATAAACACAGACTACGTAGTTTGGAAAGAAGAAAATTATGATATAAATTTCAAATTTAAAAGTAATATTTTATTCTACAAATGTTTACAGGCTTTGCTTCACTTTGCTTCAATTTATGCTATGTTTGGGATTTTTTACGATCGAGTCATCAAGTTAATCTAAACGTATAATGAACTTACAAGGGCCCTAGGTAATATCCTTGAATATGACATAACTTTTTTCAGGCCGATAAATTAAGCGGGAATAATTTTCCTGATTTTTTGGCTAAGCGCTTCTCACTGCTTATTTGCCAATATACAGCCTTAATAAGGTATTATTTAAACGACACTGGCTGTGCGAGTTCTCACGACATGTTCTGTTCTTAAAACGTAGATTTAGTACACCTTCAATAAAGCAAAGCTCATTAGAATAGAATGAATTAATTAATAGCGAAAAATAATAATAATAGCGAAATACATTTCTGCAAACAATGCTCATGTACCATCGAGTTATGTTTATACATATAAGATATATGAGTATATACTACTAGTTTGTCCGTGGCTCGTGCTGGGCGATAGTTCTTTCAAAACTGGCATTTCTCCAATACAACGAGTGTTTGTAAACTTTTGACGCTGGAGCACATGAATCTATATTTATTCGGTGGTTCGGCGCCACTCTTGCGCACCTACGTGCTTACGTCGTTATAATGTTCGAAATTCCAAATTGGAATCAATCATTGCTCAATCGTTAACGTTACTTAAATATTTGGGACTTTGGAAGTAGGATATCTTGGTTCTCATTATTTATAGCATTGGCTTGGATTTGGGCTTTGGCTAAACATTTGCTATTAACTGCAGTTCTTCCGAATACAAAACGGATTTCCTTAATTGAGTTTACTTCATTACATTATTTGCGGCAAGAGTGTTGGAAGTGGGAGTAAAATGTGACAGTTTAACGCATGAATGATACGAACAAACACTTCTCTACGCCATTGTACCGTGATGAGTATTTATTGAATGGATGTTGAGAGTCAAGTGATCACTCAGTTTCTATGACGTATTTTCTCATTCATGTGACAAAATTGGCTGTTAAAAACATTTTTAATTTTTCGCGTTTGTTCATATTTTGGCCTTGCGTTAACAAATTGTAGTCAGAGTTTATGAAAGCTATTACAACTTTGTACTATCAGAAGTTTCCACAAAAAATACTTTTTATACAAGTAAATGATCAACTCATATAGATTTTATTTTACATTCGTTGTCAAATACTTATTGAAAGTTACTTTTAAAATTCCAGTAAGTATGTACCTACCTACTTATAGTTATTTATTTTATTTAGCACAAATACAGTTAAGGCTTTTCACCAAACAAATCAAATATATTTTTTTAAGATTTTATTATACCACTTTGCTGGCGTAATTAACATGCATACCCATGGCAAATTACAGCTCTATAGTACTATATTTCGTAAAATTTAGCTTGATCGCTGCGACAGCTGTCATCTTACTACATTTTATATGTTGTATCACTTTTACAACTTTTGTTCTACGACTTTGCTGAAATAGCAAAAAAAAATTGTCTGTTCGACTAATTTTGTGCATTTTTGTACGGAGGGTTTCATTTATTTTTTTTGATTTGACTTATGGGTTCCTTGAGAAAAGTTGTTCAGTATGACGAGTAGGACCTCTAGTTAACGGATCCTACACCATTTTTTTACACCCTGTATAGGTGTTACAAAATTAGTGTAGGTCCCGTTAACTGGGGCCTTAACTTTTGGTCTATGACTTTGATGAGTGGCTAGGGCCGCCGCCTCCTATCCGGGAGGTCGTGGTTCGAATCCTGCCACGTACCAATGTGATTTCAAATTTAGATTTCATATGTACGTTTATCCGACGCTCTATACGGTGAAGGAAAACATCGTGAGGAAACCTGCACACATCTGCGAAGAAACTCGAAGTTTGTGTGTGAAGTTGACCAACCCGTACTGGGCCCACGTGGTCGACTAAGGCCCGATCACCCTAATTCGGGGTAGGCACGCTGGCGACGTATATGAGCTGATATGATGATCTCTTTTACACTAATTGAACTTCCATCTATGTTACCTGCTGTTAAAGCGATCAAGCTAAATTTTACGAACTATAATATATGTTTTATAAGGTGAGTGTGTGATGAGTTGATGACTTATCTAATTAGACACAACATGAAAAGGACTAAGAAAATTGCGTACTTGTAAGTAGACAGGAAAAAAACTCCTTAAAAATAACAGTAACAATGTTGATGTTGTTCAAACTAATGTAATAAATAATAATACAACAGCCTTAGCCGCCTACGTGGCGTAATGGTAAGTTCGTTAGCTTCACATCAGGAGGTAGCCGGTTCGATTCCCGGCTGAGTCTAAGTTTGTAAGACTTGTTTTGGTTGGTGGAAGGACATTTTCTAAGCTCGCCTCTCTAGCCTACCACCAATCCATATTATGTAAGTCTTGTCGCTAAACATCAACAGATATGTGTTTCGGCTTGGATATAAGATAGTCAGTTCCGCATTGCGATGAGGAATCTTGGTAAGCCCGCTTCATATTCAGCATCATTGTCATCAGATCAGATCATGCCAAGGGCTTACCCATTATGAATAAAAAACATCTAAGCAGCAATGACTCACTGGACTATCACAACTCTGTAAATAAGTACCTAGTTGCCAGGTGCACTGCATAGGAGTCCTAAATTCCTAATGAGACTTAAATGAATCAAAAGCGGAACACACAAATTTTATAAAAAACATGACTGCGTAAAAACATTATCCCTCTTTTTTGGCAAGTCAGGTAAAATGTATCCTATGTCACTCACTTGATCAAGACGAATCTAATGATACCTCGCTCTCTAAAATCCATCAAGCCGTTTAGAAGATATCGTGGGATAAAGAACCATACATACATGCATTAGATCTGAAAGCAATATACTCCTTTTTTGTGGGCAGTCGTGTAAGACAAGACTAAACATACATCATCATCATCATCATCATATCGGCGGAAAAACGTCTACTGCCGGACAAAGGCCTCCCCTAAGTATTTCCACGACGACCGGCTCCGCGCTGCCCACATCCATCGGCTTTCCGCGATCTTCACCAGGTCGTCAGTCCACCGCGTGGGAGGCCTGCCTACACTACGTTTTCCGGTGCGCGGTCGCCACTCGAGAACTTTACTGCCCTAACTGCCATCTGTTCTACGAGATATGTGCCCTGCCCACTGCCACTTCAGTTTAACGATTCTGTGAGCTATATGTCGGTTACTTTGGTTCTCCTGCGGATCTCCTTGTTTCTGATTCGATCACGCAGAGAAACTCCGAGCATAGCACGCTCCATTGCCCTTTAGGTGACCTTGAGCCTTCTTATGAGGTCCATAGTAAGCGAACATGTCTCAACTCCGTAAGACATCACTGGCAACACACACTGCTCAAAGACCGTAGTCTTGAGGCACTGCGGTATTTGGGACGTGAAGATATTGCGAAGCTTCCCAAACGCTGCCCAGCCGAGTTGAATTCGTTGATTGATCTCTTTCTACATACATACTACTACTAAATATCCTCGACAGCAACAGCAACTAAAATTGTACAAAAGCCAGTTGCATTGCATAACATTAAGAACATTGCATAACATTAAGAATTCTAATGAGTATTTAGTTTTGCCACACAGCAAGGTTATCTTGTGGCTGAGATAGTAATAAAACGCAACGGGTTAAAATGATAAAACCCTCCCATAAAGCGTATATCTAGATAAAACTTACTATTCACACTCAACATCTCTGTCAAGCAGAGGCGGCGTATATATAGGTACATAGTTGTAAAAGCTGGTTAACTACGTCACGTTGCTGTGAGAATCCTAATCAGCCTTGCCATGTAGCAAGGTTGAAGGCTGGTTGTGTAAGCAGGATCAGCCTTAGGGCCAACACAGCCACAGCGGATACTGCTCAAACATTTCAAACCAAAAAAATGTTTTTTTTATTCACAATTGGTTAAACCTGATGGTGATGATGTCGAAGATGCAAGCGGACTTACCAAGATTCCCCAACGCAATTGGGAACTAGATGTCTATCTTCAAGCCGGAACACGTCTATGTTGTTAACATTGATGTTTGGCGGCAATACTTAGATAAGATGGTGTTAGCTAGCCAGGCAAATGCCCTTCCACCAACCAAAACTAATGTTAGAAAAGTAATCAAACCTGGGACCTCCTAATGAGAAGCTATTGGACTTTACCATTACGCCACGGAGGCGGTTATAAATAAAGGACATGGGGTAAAAGCAAATGTGTATTTTATTGATGTATTATAGAAATTATGAAGTGTATTTCATTTTGATATGGAAAATTCAAACTGTTAACTACTTATCTGGTTTCTTAATTTAATTTTAAATAATCGGACATTTTCAAAATGATAATCAGACATCCTATCAGTTTCTAAGTTAGATAGATAGCCCATCCTTAACTAATATATCTATAATGTTAAATCTCAGTTACCGCTGATTTTTTTTTATTGATGATGATGATCTATCCCACCGATTTTGGTCATGGCGACCACTTCGACTCCTAATAGTCGGTTTGCCGCGCTGCGCTCGAAAATGATTATGTAGCCAATCTTCGCAGTGAATCTCCTCGCGCACTGAGGGCATTTATGTATTTTATAACTGCATGTGCTTTTTTATCATTTTCCTGACTCTGAAAACATATTAAAATAAAAAAATGGGCGTGATAACGGCCTGAGGGGAATCTCACTATTACGAGTAATATAAGGCCCATAACGAGCTCATCCGTATAGTAACTATCTATTCCTTTCTAAAGTAACTTCTGAAATTACGAGTTTTCCAGAATATTAGTTAGAGGTTGTGTACATCAGAACAAACAGTTCGCCAACTACTTGTGCAATAAAGCCTTAGAATCAAGCTTGGCTGGTATAGGTCATACAGCCTGCCAATATGTACTGTGCTGGCGCCGGCCGGCACCAGCAAGTCAATGTTTCGTTTTTGTTCGCATTTGTTACTGGCCGGTCTGGCGAAAACCTGTTTGTTTATAGTCTTACTTCATTTTATAGAGCCAGTGACGATGTTTTACCCAAATAAATTCATTCTTTATTTTTAGGCAAAGCTTTCTTGGTTGTTTACGTGGTCTTTGTCTAATGTAGGTATACCTATCAACTTTTTTTACCTTAAGAAATAAAGGGATAAGGCTGTTTTTTCCTTCATGCGATGAAAAGCTAAAGTCAAATTTACAATACAATAAACTGTAATAAAATTATATATTTTTTTTTAATTTAATCATTTTATCGCAGTTTATTTTATGTATTTGTACAGTTTTCATCATATCAGCTCATATACGTCCCCGATCGAGCCTACCCTGAATTAGGGCGATCGGGCGGGCCTTAGTCGACCACGGGGCCCAGTACGGGTTGGTCGACTTCACACTGGAGTGTGCAGATTTCCTCACAAAGATATCGAAATTCACACATTGATACGTGCAGTATTCAAACCACGACCTCCCGGACAAGAGATAGCGGCCCTTACCAATACGCCACTGACGCATTACGCTTGCCAAAATACAATACAGGACTAACGAATGCCATAGGCTCCCATAAAACTAACCTTAGCTAGGTTTTAAGGATCCTGTTAACTCAATGCTCGCTCTAACTGTATAACATTGACTACAGTAAAGATACAGAACAGAAGTTTACAAGTTCTACCAGGGTGCTTAGGTCACGGTCTACAGACGTATGGTCTACTTATATCAAATCTAGCATAAACATACGAGTAGTTGATATTTTTCTTAAGTAATGACATGACATAATATTTATTTTATGTCAGACACCACAACACATTATAATCAAGATCTACTTATTGACATTTAATAGCTACTTAACTTAAGTAATCAAACTGATTCAGTTATTCAAATGTCGGCTTTTTTAAGATTAGTTTATTAATTTCTATTTATTCCCTATAAAAGATAGTATACGTATACAAATACATACTTATTTAAAGATTAAAGGTTAAGGTTGAAATGTTATTTGGAGCGCTGTCTTTTCACTTATCTTCAACGATACGACATTAAAATTCTTTAGTTTATTTCTATTGCAGTTAGTCAAATAGACATTGCTCGTTGGTCCATCAATTGACTGAATTGAGAGTTTGCAAGACCTTGGCCGAGTCGTATCTAGTTACACCAGGCAAGGCGCCGGAGTGGTACCCACGTGTTATCGAGTTATCGCAGTTCTACAATTACATCTCAATTTAAACAAGATATTCATGACACGCAAGCACTACTTTGCTTCGTATCTTTTATCTTGTTTACCTTTTTTCTAGGTCTCTGTTCTCTATTTTTGTCACAGTTAAAATAAACATTCCGAATTCCCTGTTTGTCTAATTAAATAAAGATTACATTAATTCAGTCAGCTGATTCAACACAGCAGCTTTTGGAGCGCCCGCCTCTATCCCATCCAAAAACAAATTGTATATGGGACTCAGCTTCTAAGGAATTCCTTTGTGATGTAAACACGTTTATATTATTTCGTTTACGTTTGCTTCAAAGACAGTTGATATTAAATTTCAAATGTTAGGAGTTATGAGGCAGTGAAATTTATAAATAAGGTTCGGGTTACTAAAACGAGAGGTTCTTCTTATTATCGTAAATTATTATGTAATTCAAAAGAAGCTTCTGGCTCTACAGCAGATTCCGCCTTTCCACTGGTTGTAAATCTATTTGTTATATTTATATAGTATAAACAGTAGGTACTTACCGTGTCTTCCCAATGCTCATCGTTCAAAAATTTGTTGTTTGCTATTTTTTGGTTCAGCGACTTCACGTTCGCGGAGATGGCGATCATATTGGCTGTAAGCTCGTCGACCTCATGGCGAAGCCTGGCAATCTGCAGCTCCCTGATGAAGGTTACCACCACCAGGCATACAGCCAGCGCTCCCACACACACTGACAGGAATATAAACGAGTATCGCTTACGACGATTTCTCTCCACAACACGATCAGCGAACTGTCGCTCAAAGTCTCCTGACACTAAGTTTTGAGATAAGTCCTTTGCGCTCATGTCCTTTACATCTGTTTGGGTGTACATGGTGACCGGCTCGGGTATGAGTGCGCGGTTCTCGGCCATACCAGCCCTGACACTGTGTGCGCGTGCGACACGACACGAACTGCGACCGATTACGATTAGTTGTTATTGTCCCATAATCCAGGTTCGTGGAAGTCTCGTAGAGAGAGATAGATAGCTTGCACGTCACGTGTAGTGGATGTCGTGGGACAGAGGGACGCGCGCGATCTCCGGGGCGGACTAGATGCGAGTGTAAATACGTACTCGTACTGTAAGCGCTGCCGCTAGTAGCTAGCTGCCTACTACGCGTATGCGCCGGCCGGCCCGCGCCGCAGGTCAGATACGCGCTTGCGCATCGCTCTTCACGTCCCATCCCGACCCGGGTTATCCAGTTATCCCATATCTCAATCCTCTTAACCTATGTACTTACTTAACTCACTTTGATTATTTAATGCCGCAAATATTGACGGTAAAGTTTACGATATTCATTGTCAAGAGATTTAATGTTCCTTCAGACGCTATGAAATCTGAAGTATTTAGACCCCATAAAAACTTTATGTAGTGCTCGAGACCGTTGTCTTCGAAAAGCAATAATCACGTTCTTACTACAGCGTATCGGAAAGTATAAAGTTTTTATGGAGTAGTTGTCACACAGAAAACTTTAAAGACACTCCATAAAGCTCACGAAACTAAACAGTTCTACAAAACCAATGGCACAGCTAATGGTGAAGGTGAAGGTCGAAAGATCGGTGCCTGCCTATACTCGTACACATAGTAGGCTTATGTCATTAAGTCATAAAGGTTAACAACTTTCCCTCGGTGTGCGAGTCCCACTCGCACTTAGCCGGTTTTTAACATTAGTACTACCTTCTATTTAGTTGTCTACCTACCATGTATGAAGATCTAAATCCATCTCTACTTAACATCTGCGTTGGTTTGAGCTAAGTCTGTCAGAGGTCTTTATTCTTTGGTCAGATATTTAAGGCGTTAAGATGACTCAATCCGAGTAGGTCGATCCGTGATAAATAAAATAGAACGTATAAAACTATTCATTTTAAGGCTCCCCGTCCGTAAAATTAGCAAATCAATTTACGATGTTTCAAACATTGAACGAAATAGCTTGCAAATAAGTTTTAGTCAGCTTGTACTGCAACAAGGCTTTTAAGTCAATCGCTGCGGACGAATCGTGCAAAAATTGAGGTTTTTAATTAATTATAAATAAAATAACAAGAATTTCGAAAAAAAATCATAAATCATAATAATTTTTCTATTTAAATTGCAGCAGTTCTATGGTTACAACTAGACAAAAAAGGGTGCAGTTTTTTAGTTTTGTGTATTAAAATAGAATTTGAGGAAATCAAAATCACTCCTCATGTCCTGCAAATTACAAAACATTTTTTTTCCAAAAAAATTCCTTAATTGAAGTACAGAGTGATTACAAAGTTGGTCGTTGGCGGCGATATAAGCCTTAAGTTTAAATCGATGCGCGTGCTTCAACGTCTGAACGTAAACACCCAAATCACAATTTTTACAAATTTTTATGACTTTTATTAACTTCAAAATAAGTTTTTTCTTTAAAAAGTTCAATTTAAATGGAAGCTTTTAAAGTCGCGGATTTTTGTGTGTTGGTTTTATTCAACACAAACTGTTAAATTTGTTTTAGAGATTTTTTTTAACTAATGCCAAAAAGAGGGCTACAGGATATTTTTTACATCACAAGTGGTAATATTTTTATAATTGTATTAAATAAATAAAAAATACTTCATGAATATTATATACTTGTTCCACAGTGGTAGCTTTACTACGAAGTAACTAGTATCTCATCTGTGGCACTAATATATATATTTTGTCTGTGGCTTTACGCAGTCTCTCAATACTTTGTATTGAATGTTGTGATTTGACCCTTGATAAGGCCTTAAGTACGTACTTACGGTTAGTTCCTCTGGTAAAATGTCAGTTACACTTAAATTACCTATATTGTATTTACATGTCCAGATAAGAGTCCAAAACAACACATTAAAACATTATTTTAAATAAATAAATGCATAAAACAAAACAAATTAAGATTGAAGTGCAGTAATTAGTTAAGTACAAAGAGTTCTTAAATTTTTAACTAACCTACCTACGTAATCGACAATCGTTAAAAATAAACTCCTTTGGTAGATATACTTACTTATTCGTTGGGTAGCTATCTACGTGCAAGCAAAGTGTAATAAAATAACTCCTTTTAACTACATATCATTACACTAAGTGCCCAATTAACCTTATGCCCTTAATGCCCTTTTACAAAGAAAAACTTGCATCTAAATCGGCTGGGCTTAAAAATTACATAGGTAGTTACATATTTGAATTATAAAATAAAAAGTTTTCTTTTTATGTAATAAATTGATGTAAGTATGGAACTCCAATAAAATGGCATTTCTTTGAAGTTAAAGACTTGTGACACCCGTATTCTTTCGTTTGAATCTTGAACCTATCAATCGTGGTAGTTAAGTAGCCAAGTATGTATAATCAATTTTACTAGTAGACCAGTATTATTAATTTTCTTTAACCGCCTCCGTGGCGCAATGGTTAGTTCATTCGCTTCATACCAGGAGGTTCGATTCCCGGTGGGGTCAACCTTGTAAGAATCAGTTTGGTTGGTGGTAGGGAATTTTCTAAGCCCGCCTGGCTAGCTACTACCATCTTATCTAAGTCTTGCCGCCAAACATCAGTGTTAACAACATTGATGTGTTCCGGCTTGCCAGTTCTCCATTGCGTTGGGGAATCTTGGTAAGCCCGCTTCCATCTTCGGCATCATCGTCACTTACCATCAGGTGAGATGATGCCAAGGACTTACCAATTGTGAATAAAAAAAAATATTCTGCAAGTACCGTAGAGGCCTATACAGGACTCTAGCTTGGGTTGCGTAGCTCAAAATCAAACTATAATTAATTACTATTTTTTCACTTTTCGTTTTATTTCTTCAGGTTTATATAGCTGGCTTGCTAATCATTACTTTCTGCTTAGTCTAGTGTACGCAGGCGTTCTGCTAAAAGATGGAATGTACTTTTCAATCCAAAAGCTCATCGAATAATTAATCAAGACAAAAATGGAGTTCCAAACGCGAGCCATGAAATATTAAATAGCTATGTCCATTAGCTTCACATCAGGAGGTCGCGGGTTCGATTCCCGGCGGAGTCTAACTTTGTATGACTCGGTTTGGTTGGTACAAGGGCATTTTCTACGCCCGCCTGGTTAGCTACCACCATCATCTCTAACTCTTGCCGCCAAACATCAACGTTAACAACATTGATGTGTTATGATCTAGGTAAGCCCACTTTAATCTTTGCATCTTCGGCACCTAAATTAGAAAACATGGTAAGTTTGGAGAACAATGCATGTTTAACAAACATAAATGAATCTTACCCAAGAGATAGAGGTTTTAGATAGTTATTTTATTTTACAGAAATTATAAGTGACAGTAGTACACAAGTGAAGGTGGCAAACATTTAAGGATAAGGAAAATTTGGATTTTGAAAACACATGTGTCACACTTGTCTTCAAAATGTGACACATGGATTGTTATGTGCCAGCGCATGAAAAGAGATGAAATAGATCGAAAGAAAGAAGAACGAATAACAGCAACGCATAGCCGCGTAATATTTAGTTATTATAGGACACAATTAGATATCTATACTTAACTACGTATATTTAATTAAAACTAGGTTAGGTTAGTAGATATGTTTATAGATAAATATAATCGTACAAAAAGCTCTATGATATGTAAGCTCCATGAAGATTAACCTCAAAAATATTTACCTATCTATTACCTATATCAATATCAGAGCTGCAGCAACTAATGCTAAGATGGAATGATGCAATGTAATAATAGTGTGGACCGCTCCATTTCATTTCTAGTCCGGATACTCCTGCGACGGAGCCCATACATCAGTGGGCAGGGCGGGCGTCAGGAGTGTCCACCAGTTCGCTCCTAAAAACAGGGAAAAATATTTAGATAAACGACGGTAGGTTTATTTTCATAAATATTTGTTTATTTATTTTATTTTTTTATTTACATTTTTATTTTCATTCTAGACAATTGTTCATACCTACTAACCCATAGGCGTCAGTTACCACCACTCTCTCTTTCTCTGTCGCATTGTGTGTCACTGGCATTAGAGGTGGTGCTCAGTATTTTTCTCATATATTATAAAATCAAGGCTACATAATCAACTCCGGATCTCTAGAGTTTTTAGGGGTAGTAACTAAGCCCCAAGTAACACAGAAGCGTTGTATAGCAGCTGAATCACTGTCTACAATAGAATCCTTAGCTGTAAGAGCCTGCTGAATAAGAGCGTTCGCAGTGCTGTTTCAGCTGATATCACTTTGATTTGACCTAAATTAAACAGCTATTATCTAAATAACTGTCACTAATTGCATTATATTAGCATTATTTGAGCAGGATTAATGGTAACAGTCACCCCAAGAGCTGAACATTGACTAATTAATAGAATGTGTGTTACCTATTATACCCTCCGGTCGACTTTGGCCATTTCCAAATTTGTCTCTTTCCAAACTTGTCCACTTCCTAATTCGTCCACTCCAACATCGTCCACTCCAACATCGTCCTTTCCCTAAGTTGTCACTTTATCGCGCTCAGTTCGACTTCGTCATTTTCTTAAACTTGTCCTTTTTCTAAATTGTCCCTTTCCTAACTCGTCACCTTTTTACTCGCCTTTTTCTGCTACCCATGGGGGGGAGCCTCGTATATAGCCCACACTCTAATAAATCTTATTAGAGTGTGGGATACCAATTTTTCAGCAACAGAACAAGTTCTTTTTAACGCTTCTATGGAGTTGAGATTTACAGATGGCATTAAAATTGTGAATAATTTTCACTTTTTACGCTCTAGCAAATATTATTTTGATTGATGTTTGTACGTCGAACCATTTTGTGATTCGATTTTGTAGTAAAAGGGTTTTTCAGTAATAAAACATTGTTTTTTTTCTCCATGTGCGTAAAATTTGAATAGGAAAGCAAGTTTATTGTCAAATACGATATGAATATGGATGAAAATCACTGTTTACTTGAAAATTAAAGTATAAAATAGGTTGATGATAAAATAATAAAAAAACAGAAATATTTTTATTTTGCTCATGAAATTTGACAATGAATGTTTACTTTAAATCGTTATGATTTCTATTTAAATGCTGTTGTTTTTTTCATTGACTAAACGAAAATAAATTTGTTAATATATATTAGTTAATACATTACATAGTGGAATAATTGCCGACACTAGTACAAAAATAAAGTTATGGGTTTTTAGCATTTTTTGTTCTTTAAACTTTTTTTATATTTTTTCCTCAAAGTTTTCGGTTAATTTTATGTATGGATCACTAGATAAATTAAATTACCTTTTAAATGAGACCATTTTTAAGTACGTAGTGCTGCTAACTCACGAGAAAACATATTTTTCATGAACAGCTACAAAAAATAAATTAAAAATAAAAATGGTTGTCATTTAGAGGGAAGAAGGATGCAACCCCCTAATAGGGGTGGGGTTTGTCGATGAAATGTAGTGTATTACATGCCCTTAAAATCGTAACCCTAACCTATTCGATACACACTGTATAAGCAGAGATGAGATACTATAGTTACCTACTTCGTGTATAATTGTTATTATAAGACTGCGTGTAACAAGCTGATTAACCTGTTAAAGGTCAAATGTGTGCAGCAAGACGCATTATCATTAATTGAAGTCACAGAATAACTGATTACATTATAGTTGTTCACATGTTCTTTCTTAAAATGCAAGCAAATTAAAGGGTACACGTGTAGTCTTCAATTCAGAATAAAGCTTAGTTTATTGCAGCTGACAGTACTATTGCTAAAAGCACTATAACACGGAAATGTAAACCTTTATTAACGCTTGCAACATTACAGTGACGCTTAATATTGTTTATATACAGGCGAAAGCGTGATTTTCAGCTATTGTAATTCGAGTGTACTCTAATAAGTTTTTCATAAATGCTAAAAACACCAATGTGGACCTTATATGGCATCCTATAATGCAGTTTTGTGCTACTTTACTGTCAGTAAAGTTATATGACGCCACATTAAATTGTTATAATCAGTCATCATATGCCAATTCAGCAACTGGCATGGTTAACATCGCCGCGGCGTCAGAAAGTTCCTGATTACACCCCTGTGCTCAATCCCTCATACCGTACATTAAGCTGTCAATAGCACACCCGCATACGGCAAATTGATATTTAACCACCATTTAAACGCCTGTAGTACTTAACAGTCTTTTGGTTCACCACTCATGAACTTTACAGCCCCGTTGGCCATCTGTTCTATGAGCTATGTGCCCTGCCCATTGCCACTTAAGTTAAGCAATTCTGAGAGCTATGTCGATTACCTTGATTCTCCTACGGATCTTCTCGTTTCTGATTCGGTCGCGTATGAAAACTCCGAGCATAGCTCGCTCCATCGCCCTTTGGGTGAACTTGAACCTTCTTATGAGACCCGTAGTAAGCGACCATGTCTCCGTTACAGGGCAGTGCCCTCTTCGGAGGTATCTTGCGCTGCCTCTAACTAGAGGCAGGTCCCTGAGTTGCCATCTTGTCTTCTTGTGGTTAGGTCCTGGGTGGGTTGTCTGTGCCCGCGTCGTCAGGGTCACTGACGAGTTCCCGCGGGAGGGCCCAGGAACTTCTTCCGTCCGGAGGTCGGGCGTGGAGTGGCGCGATGTTGTCAATGTGCTCCCACGACGAGTATGTCATCTCTGGCAACACATACTGGTCAAATAGCTTTACTCTTCAGAAACTGCGGTATTTGGGACGTGAAAATATTGCGAAGGTTCCCGAACGCTGCCCAGCCGAGTTGGATTCGTCGATTGAACTCTTTGTCACTGTTTGTCCCAGGTATTCATATCCGTCAACAACAAAAACAACAAAAACGCGTGTTGCCAGGGCCAAAGGTCATTGGCTTTGGTTGCCTGGCATCTGCCGGGGATTCTTCACACCCCCCGCCCCGCCGTTACCGTGACTGCTACCGGAACTAGAAATAGCAGGGCCACCAGGGAATCGGGGCCGTTTTCTAGGTGTTTAAATCATGTTAGGGGGTTTTAGCAATTAAATCTTAGGTAAATTGAAATAATCAATTGGCAGGCGGGTTGGCAATCGCAGTGTGGTTGCAATGCGCGGAAAAGACGCTGCTGCTCATTCTCCGGTTTAAGTCCCTTAGTCATCTATTACGACCCCATTGGAAAAGATGAGATGGCCCTATTCTAAGCTGGTAGCCATATGGCAATACAAGCCATCCGCCCGCGGCTACGCCCGCGTTGTTTTCGATTTTTCCGTGGGAATAAGACGTTTTCCCGGGGTAAAAGTAGCCTATGTCCATTACAGGACCTACCTATATGTGTGCCAAGTTTCATCCCGATCCGTCAAGTGGTTGAAGCGTAAAGGGTAACATACATAGATCCATACATCCATACATACAAACTTTAGGATATTAGTTGGATAAAATTAACATGGACAAGACGTAAATTATGTTAAATGTCCGTGTCACAAATTATGTTTACTATAATTCCTTATCCATAGATCCATTCTTTCCCCATCAATCCTTGCTCAATCGATAATGGTTAGTACTAAGTATGATCCATTTAAATGAAGCTTGCTGCAGCTCGGCTGATCTTTCCGAACTGCATCCATAGATCCATTATTTCTCCATCAATCCTTGCTCAATCGATAACTGTTAGTACTAAGTATGATCCATTTAAATGAAGCTTCCTGCAGCTCGGCTAATCTTTCCGAACTGCATCCATAGATCCATTATTTCTCCATCAATCCTTGCTCAGTCGATAATGGTTAGTACTAAGTATGATCCATTTAAATGAAGCTTCCTGCAGCTCGGCTGATCTTTCTGAACTGCATCCATAAATCCATTATTTCTCCATCAATCCTTGCTCAATCGATAACTGTTAGTACTAAGTATGTTCCACTTAAATGAAGCTTCCTGCAGCTCGGCTGATCTTTCCGAACTGCATCCATAGATCCATTATTTCTCCATCAATCCTTGCTCAGTCGATAATGGTTAGTACTAAGTATGATCCATTTAAATGAAGCTTGCTGCAGCTCGGCTGATGTTTCAGAACTGTGATCGATCAACTTGGATTTTACGCGGATCTTGGATAGCATGACAACATAAAGTGTTCAAGAAATCTTGTGTTTTACGATATCAACTCGTCTCTTTTAGTTACGATGGAACTATTATAAGCTTGGAAGGTAGGCACCTTTTCGCACATGATTTTACTTAAATATCGTATAATACTGTAGTATAATGTTGTAAAATTATAGCCTTACCTATAATCATCCGATTTTCTAATACCACCAACTTAGCAAGACCAACGACAACTTAGTGTGGACCTAAGCCTAACAGTAATAACTTATGTAAGATTTATCTTATTATACTAGCTAAATAGTGGACGATCCTTTCGCGACACTGACTACTTAGTTATATTAGTGGACGCAAAAGATGATGAAGCAGTCCGGGCATAACAGTTCTGGGTACAAGATAAGCGCCTGAAATTAAAATCATATCAAATTTGCGTTAAGAAGCTAAAACTTATAAATTATTGTAAGCGTTTGTGTATGGCTTCTTTGTGAGTAGATACTTTTGTGCTTAGTTATTAAGTTACTGTAAAAGCTTGAATTACAATAAATCATAACCTTCGTCAAATTGAGTCAGTAAAAGCTCAAAATTTGTTGTCTTTTATTTCGAACTACTTAAAGCAGTCTAATCTATGAGTAGATGCTGGTAAAAGTCAAAGTTAATATTACATTTGAGAAGAGGACTACAAGGAGCTTTAGTGTGTTCGCCTATCTTTAGGGCTGCCTAGCAAAGAGTTGTAGATAAGGCTAGTTCAGCACAATAAGTATTTACGAGTATATCTTCATAGGGAAAATTCTTGTAACTTAAATAGCCCCACGTGAAAGTATGCCTTACAAAATATCGTCGGCTTACTGCAAGACATCATTAGCTGCAAAAAAGTGATTTCGAGATAATCGCAGTTTTATATTTTTCATTATCTTTGCAATAACTTCAAAAGTTGAGGACATAGAAAAAAAAATTTAACACCACCTTAAAGGTGAGCATCTTCTTTATACGATTTCAATATGGAATACATCCCTAATGCTGCACTTTTTTTTAAAAAGCCGGAAAAAAAAGATAAGGACTTCTTGCGTTTGAGCAATACAAGCAAAACGTGAAAATAATGATTTCTGTATGAAAATCGTTCAAAAAAAATCAATTATTACCATAAAAACAATGAAAATAGTGTTCTTTTTTTATTATTATAAATTAGAAGCTTTTACAATATTATTTTTGATATTTTCGGGTGACCTAAATCTAATTTAACAACTTAAATGAAAGTCGCTTAAATTTTTGGCAAAAAAAAAAAACAAGTGATAATAAAGGTATAAGATCTACTTATTGTAGACAGTAAAAACATATCATCTAATCAGCCGAAAGAAGTCCACTGCTGGGCAAAGGCCTTTCACAAGGAATTCCACAACGACCGGTCTTGCGCTACCCGCATCCAGCGGCTTCCCGCGATCTACACCAGGTCGTCGGTTCAGCGCGTGGGAGACCTTCCTACGATACGTTTTCCGGTGCGCGGTCGCCAGTCAAGAACTTTACTACCCCAAAAGCCATCTGTTCTACGAGCTATGTGCCCTGCCCACTGCCACTTCAGTTTAGTCATTCTGTGAGCTATGTCGGTTAATTTGATTCTTCTGCGGATCACCTTATTTCTGATTCGATCGCGTAGGGAAATTCCAAGCATAGCTCGCTCCATTACCTTTTGGGTGACCTTGACCCTTCTTATGAGGCCCATAGTAGGCGACCATGTCTCAGTTCTGTATGTCATCCATCACTGTAAACACACACTGGTCAAAGACCTAAGTCTTGAGACACTGCGGTATTTGGGATTTGAAGATATTGCGATGCTTCCCGAACGCTGCTCAGCCGAGTTGTATTCGTCGATTGTTCTCTTTCTTGAAGTTGGACCTACCTAGCTGGACTCTTTGTCCATGGTTTACATATTCGTCAATAACTTCCAGTGTAGAGTCTCCAACCTTTAGAGGGGTGGGTGCAACACGGACATATTTTCGTCTTGTCCATGTTCATTTTAAGACCCACTTGTTGAGAGACTTTACTGAGGCTATAGAGCATTACACTTAGGTCTTCCATAATCTCAGCCATGACCACGATATCGTCAGCAAATCGATGATGGGTTATGTACTCGCCGTTGATACTGATACCGAGTCCCCCTCAGTCTAGAAGTTTGAAAACATGTTCCAGGGCGGCGGTGAACAGTTTCGGAGATATAATCTCTCTGTCTCACCCCTCGCTGCAATTAGGAGGTTTCGAGTTCTGGTGTGGAGGTGAACTAAAGTAGTGGCGTTTTCATACAGATACTTCAACACCGTAATGTATCGATAGTCAATTTAGCACCGCTGGAGAACCTATAGCACAGCCCAGTTTTCGACTGAATCAAAGGTTTTCTCATAGTCCAGAAACGCCAAGCATAGTGGCTGATTGTACTCTTCAGTCTTCTGTATAATCTGCCGCAGCATATGTATGTGGTCTATGGTACCAAAGCCTTTTCGGAAACCGACTTGTTCGGGAGGCTGGAAGTCGTCAAACCTTCGTGCGAGACGATTCGTAATAAATCTCGAAAACAGTTTATAGACATAGCTCAGAAGTGAGATGGGTCTGTACTTCTTTAGCAAGGTGTTGTCACCCTTTTTGAAGAAAAGCAGGATCGACCAAACTTCTGTGCCATTCGTTAGGCGTTTGTCCCTCGAGTATAACGGAATTCAATTACTTCTGAAGAGCTTTGAGTACCGGTGATTCACCTGCTTTCAGAAGTACAGCCGTAATTCCATCGTCACTCGGTGACTTGTTGTTCTTAAGCTGTTTGAAAGCCATTCCAGTCTCGTACAGGCTGACTTTCGGGATATTTTTTATTTATTTATTAACTTGTCGCCAATTTTATAGACCATGACTTTTACAATTATGAATTTTACAATTATTGGTTTTACATTTTAAAAAGCAAATTATGAAATTCGACTAATTGAAATTTAAAAAAAGACAAAGTAGGATTAAACGTAAATTATGTAATAGAAAATAATATTTATAAAGTAAAAATATATAAAACAAACAAAAAAAGTACAATTAAAGAAATAAGAACTAGAAGTTTGAAATGGGCAGCGCAAAGTGTTATAAGTTATATATGTAGTGTGTTTGTGGCATGTGTAAATGTTGTGTGTGTATTGTGAGTGTTTGTATGAAGTCGTATAAAAATTAATTTCATGAATTGGTTACGTCGGAGGAAGAATATGTCGAATATCTATATAGCTTCGGTAAAGTGTCGGGTTAGTCTGGCTCTTGAGTCTTTAGCCAGATCGCTGACAGGCAGACGTGTGGTCTTGTACAATTGTCCGTAGAACTTTTTAACTTCTTCCAGCAACTCAATCTTAGAATTCTCAGACTATATGATCATGCCACCTCAGTTTTCGGCTTGGTCAGTTAGCTTTGTCCTCTCGTTGGTTTGATGTCTCGCGAACACTTTTGAGCCTTTGTTGTGCTCAATCGCTTCTTTAATACAATTTGTATTATACTCGCGCTAATCGCGAGCCAGGGACTTAAGAGATTTGCCTGTTTAGTTGTCGATATTAAGTAGCATCTTCAGAGGACTGCAAAACCAATCTGCGTCTTTCTTCCATGAGGTTGCTGGTGAAGTCTGAATTTTTTTTTGTTCTGTTTGAACGGCGAGTTTTAAGAATCTCAGACCCGACCTTTTGGACCATTTCCACTAATTTTTCATTATAATCGTCCATATTCTCGCAGTATCCTAGGCATTCGAAGCGATTTTGCAAATCGAGCTGAATTCTCTCGGGGTTTTGGAGCTGTATGGGTGCAGGTCGGAACGTAGACTTCATCAGTCGGCATCTTTCTAGCTTAATCTTTAGATTCAGTGTGCCTCTTACCATTCGGTGATCGCTTCCTGTTTTTACTAAAATTGATCACAAAGACATCATTGAATATTTGTCTTCTCGTCGATAAGATGAAATCAATCTCGTTCTTCGCTATGCCATTGGGGTGCAACTATGTCCACTTCCGCTGTTGTGACTCTTTGAAGAAGAAGTTCATTATAAAGAGGCTCTCTTTTTTCATAAAGTCGACCAGCATCTGACCACGTGCATTTATTACTCCATATCCAAATTGCCCTACTCTCAGCTCACCATCGCCTCGTTTGCCCAGTTGCACGTTGAAGTCCTCCATAACAATGGTATAATGGGTCTTGGTTCTACGTTTGGTTGTAGAGATTTCCTCATACATTATCTCTACCTCATCGTCGGAGTGTTGCGTGGTCGGCGCGTATACCCGTATGACTTATCGAATACCGTTTTGTGATTCCGAGTATAAAGTATGCTACCCTTGTCGAAAAGATCATGATCTGGACCACTTTGTTAATGAGGGACTTGTGGACGAGAAACCCGACACCACCCTGGGACAGTTGGTCATCCTTCCGGAATGAGAGCAGGTTTCCGGATTAAAGGATCATGGTGTCCTCTCCCTTTATTTGGACTTCACATAAACGTACGATATCCCACCGTAACCTGCTCAATCCTTCTTCGAGTTCTGTAAGCTTCTCGTCAGTCCGCAGTGTACGCGTGTTGTAAATTGCCAGGGCCAAAGGTCGTTGGGTTTGGTAGCCTGGCATCTCCTGGAGATTCTTTGCATTTCCCACCCCATCGTTACCAGGTCTGTTACCGGAGCCAGGAATAGCAGTGTCGCCGGGGACAAGGGGCCGTTTCCTGGGTGTGTAAGCAAGAAGTAGAATTCTTATTTTTAATTCGTGGCTCTAGTTAGCAGATTATAAATTAATATGATGGTTTATAGTAGCTTGTAGCTCTAAGGGTTAATATTTATTGTTAATAAAATAATAGATTATAAATTAATGAAGCAGAAACATACCGGGAGATTTAGATCAACTTCGAGACAAAAGTTGTATTCTGGTCTTAATGTAGAAAGCAAACTGCGGCATCGGTTCCGCTCGCGGCTCGCTTCACCTCTCCCCCTCGCTCGCCCACCGCCTTACAGCCAGCCTTCGCGCATCATAGTGACAAATAAATCGAGTTTCTATTATCCTAATTACTGTTCCCTATATTTTAATCTACAAATATCTACTCTATGAACTTCCGTTTAGTGTCATAAGGTAATTATCCGATAAAAAGAATGGAATTTGTTTGTCACGACCAACAAAATTCATATTACTTTTGTATCCAGTTTAAGCAAAAAACTAATTAATATGATTATAAAACCTTTTTATATTGTGCAGAACTAACTAAGTACTTTTAGACCTCACATTTTTTGGTGTGTAGATTTGACAGAAATCATTATTGTGTAATTATTAGATTGAATCCATATAGTTCTGCTACTCACGCTCCCAGAATTCATTAAAATTATATAATTTTATACAACAAAAACACTTATTATCGTCTAAAAAAATAAATCACAAAACTTTGTTTTTGTCAGATCTAATTAAGTATTAATTCAAGTGACCATTTTCTATTAAAAGTCATTTAAGTTTTATAATTAGTTTAATAGACAAGTATAATGTGACTAAAAGACAATTAAAGGCATGTAATTATTTTTAACAAAATCATAACTTATATGCATTTCCGTCGTTCGTCGTTGCTCAGACGTCATTGAAATAATATAATGACTTTTAGCAAAACGTTATACGCAATTTAAGTACTCTAGGTGTCACTTATGAACTTTATCAACTTAATACAAAATGTAAAGATGTAGTAAGCGATATATTCGTGAAACCTCCTTAAGTAACAAAAATAATTTAATTATTTATAACGAAAATTGTAAGTAGTGAATCATACATTTTCAAATTTCAGATGAAGACACTAAGTATCATTAGTGTGTAGTTGTAACGAAAAAAATCTTAATACTCAATATAAGGTACTGTAATGATTGTGAAAACTGAAAATTGCAATCACTATCTTTTTGCCTTAGACATAATGTTCAATTTCTTTAAAAGTATAACACATAGAGAAATAATGATTTCTGATTATTGTAGAGCGTAGCGCGGCCTATACACTGGTATCACAAATGCAGTTAATGACTTTTGGTGAATAATGACTTCTTGCAGTAAGCCGACGATATGTTTTATGCAGTCAATGAATTTTTGACACATAAATGACCCTAATAGAAATTATTTTAATTATCAACTATACTTAAACATGACATGATGTGAATTAATTTATAATATTATAATAAGTACACTAACATGTTTTGTATTCTATATGTGGAGTGAAATTAATTGTTTGTTTGTTAATATATTCGTTTTTTTTTACGTTTCTAGTTATATATTTGCATGCTATAACTTAATAAGGCTAAACAAGAGTGTCTAGGTCTTCAAACTAACATCACTATTTGTACCTTGTTCAATGGCAAATTAAGAATATTTGTATTTATTTGTATTTGTACAGCATACTCCTCCTCATGGATTATCTACTATAGTGAGACTGAGAACAAATTATAGTGTTTTTTTCATACAATTTATTTTTCTTAGTTAAGTTTTTGTTTCTGTTGATTTTAATTCCACTTCTCCATCGAGCCGTGAAAAGACTTCTTCTCTTTCTTTTCTCTCTCTTCTCTTTTATAAGATTTAAAACCTTATTGGTTAGTCATGCCATCGTCCGTAGGGCGAATCGCTGCAAACCTTATCTGCACCCCAACCTAAGACCGAATTAACTATTACAGTAGCATCTCAAGTCAAGTGGTCCCTATACGAACAATGACAATTATTGTCAATTTTGCATGATTGACTCTTTTACAACGGCATTTCAATTGCAATTGTCAATACACGTAATAGTCTATTAGCACACCCCGGACACTTCATACAACGGGCGCGAAATGACATTTCTAAAAACAAATGAAGAAACAAATGAAATCACGGTGAAATTCTATAAGTTCGAGAAACAAACTTAAACCAATCTGGTATTAACCTGGGAGACGAGGGGGTGAGGTCGGAATATAGAGAGCGGCAGGAAGTGTCCATACTGTATGTTAGTACTAATATATATACCTTGCTATTAGCTTTTAGCTGTACTCGAGTGGCGACCGCGCACCGGAAAACGTAGTGTAGGCAGGCCTCCCACGCGGTGGACGACCTGGTAAAGATCGCGGGAAGCCGATGGATGCGGGCAGCGCAGGACCGGTCATCGTGTAAATCCTTGGGGAAGGCCTTGTCCAGCAGTGAACGATTTTCGGCTGATATGATGATGATGATTAGCTTTACATCGGGAGGTCACGGGTTCGATTCCCGGCAGAGTCTAACTTTGTATGACTCGGTTGGTAGCCCACTTCCATCTTCGACATCATCGTTACTTACCATCAAGTGAGATGATCTCAAGGGCTAACCAATTGTAGGGAAAAAAACGAATCAAGTGCGTGTTCCGTAGTTGCCATTATGTTTGTTATAGTGATTTACTTACATTTTGATATATAATTCTAAAACGCGTTAGGAACATTTTTGAGCAGGTTAGTGTATATACGATTTTTTTTGATCGACTATTGCTCGTCAACTAGGAAAGCCTTATTAGCTTTGATAGTTTTCCTTTTAAATTCATTATATAGACTACTTTCATGATTTTTTTCAAATTTCCTAGCGGTTTAGTTGTTAGGGGGTTGGGACACTCGACTCCAACAAAATTTAGCACTTTCAAGCCTATTTTCTCGAAAATGGAACCCTAAATTATAAAATGGTCTTATAAGACTTACAATATTTTTTTAAGCTGTCATCAACGATACCCACCACGAGTGGGTTTGACGAAAAAAAAAGAAATCATCCCTACTTTACGAAACTGTAAGGGCTTCTTGTTGTACGTCTAGGGAGCCCCTTACACTCGTACATAATTACATTGCTTTCCTCTTGTAATCTTACGATTTTTGATGTGTAACATCTTTGCTCTCGCTTTCCTGCAATTTGTGGGAGTGATTTCGTGAAATGGGACGGAAATGTGTAACATGGGACGGAAATGTGTAACATGGGATGGAAATGTGTAACATGGGACGGAAATGTGTAACAGTAAGTCGCGAAAGCGCGCGCTATTCGATCTGACGAATGAGCTTTGCTCTCGCTTTCCTGCAATTTGTGGGAGTGATTTCGTGAAATGGGACGGAAATGTGTAACAGTGATTTGTTACACATCATATGCGAGTACTGTAGGTCTCGCTCGTTTTTTTTTTTTTAAATAATCGCGATATGTCAAAGTTTGTTCTCTTAAGTGCCGATGCTGAAGGCACTTCAAATATTATTTTTAGGGACATCACACACACAGTTATCTAGCCCCAAACTAGGATTCCCTCCAGTATGGATACCAGAAACTGGTATCATATGTGTATACGATTTTAAATACATACCTACATATACAGGTTGTAACAAAATTGGTGCTGTAGGTCCCGTTAACTGGGGCTTATGTTCTATGATATGTATCATAATCCGGATCCGGACAAGGATTGCCCGCTGTAACTACCACCTTTACAAGTGGGGCCTCAAGGATTCGCCGTCGTGTGACAGCGGCGCTACTCAACTAACAGTTGTAAGTACAAATATCGTGGAGGAGTGCCCGGTCGGCGTTTCGCAGTTGGACTTAAGACTGTTTATACGTGTTTCAATAATGTGGAACGTAAGTCTATTTATTTTAAGTTCAAATCAACGCGGGCTTCAACGCGGCTGTTACGTTGAAACCAAACGCCCAATTCTCGATTTTTACATGTTTTATTACTTTACATCGCTTTGAAATAAGTTTTAAAAAAGTGTTCAATTAAAATGAAAGGTCTTAAAGTCACCGATTTTTGTGTGTTGGTTTCATTCAACGTTAACTATATGTTTTCGAGAAATTTTGTAATTAATGCCAAAAACAGGGTCTACAGTATATTTTTTTACATCAAAAGTGGTAATAGTTTTTAAATTGTATTCAATTAAATCGATTTTTTATTACTTTAAGTATATTATAATTTTTTTCCATGGTGATAGCTTTACAGTCTTTCAAAATTTTTTAAATTCACAATTGTTAAGCCCTTGGCATCATCTCACCTGATGGTAACTGACGATGATGCCGAAGATGGAAGCGGGCTTATCAAGATTCCCCAACGCAATGGAGATCTGGCTATCTTATCTTCAAGCTTGTACACATCAATGTTGTTAACACTTATGTTTGGCGGCAAGACTTAGATGAGATTGTTGTAGCAAGCCAGTCGGGCTTAGAAAATGCCCTACCACCAACCACACCGAGTCTTCCAAGTTGACCCCGCCGGGAATCGAACCCGTGACCTCCTGGTGTAAAGCGAATGGACTAACCATAACGCCACGGAGGCGGTTTTTAATTGAATATTATCATTTGACCAATCTTAAGGCCTTAATGACCTAGACGAACCTTACTCCGGCGGCTTTAGATTGACAGCAGAATTTAGTTGTATAGATATTTAACTTATAACGCAGGTTTTCTTTAGGAAGGCCGTATAAAATAACAACTTTTCTTCTATGACTGCTAAAATCGCGAAAAAAACACTTCATACAAACCGATCAGCTGAATGACCGATTTTGTGCATTTTTGTATGATGGGTTTTTTTTTGAGAATTAGGGAAAGTTGTTGAGTATGATGAGTAGAACCCCCAGTTAGCGGATCCTTCACCAATTTTTTACACCCTGTATAGATATTAAAATTTATAGAGTAGAGAGGATTATTGTATAGAGTGTACCTGGGACAAACAGTCCAGTAAGATAGGTCCAACTTCAAGAAAGAGATCAATCGTCGAATCCAACTCGGCTGGGCAGCGTTCGGGAAGCTTCGCAATATCTTCACGTCCCAAATACTGCAGACTAAGGCCTTGGACCAGTATGTGTTGCCAGTGATGACATACGGAACTGCGACATGATCGCTTACTATGGGCCTCATTAGAAGGCTCAAGGTCACCCAAAGGGCAATGGAGCGTGTTATGCTCGGAGTTTCTTTGCGTGATCGAATTAGAAACGTGGAGATCCTTAGGAGAACCAAAGTAACCGACATAGCTCTCAGAATTGCTAAACTTAAGTGGCATTGAGTGGGGCACATAGCTCGTAGAACAGATTGCGGTTGGAGCAGTAAAGTTCTCGAGTGGCGACCGCGCACCGGAAAACGTAGCGTAGGCAGGCCTCCCAAGCGGTGGACCGATTACCTGGTGAAGATCGCGGGAAGCCGATGGATGCAGGCAGCGCAGGACCGGTCGTCGTGGACGTCTTTGGACTGATGTGATGATGATGATGATAGATATTTAACATCCGGCACAGAGCGAACAAACACGAATGTTTAGAAATCCTTGGGGGAGGCCTTTGTCCAGCAGTGGACGATTTGTGGCTGATATGATGATGAAATCTATACTGGTGCTCACGAAATTGACTATCGTAACTATTTAGTGATCTGTGCTATCGGGCATAAACTACTTGACAACGTGTCAACCAATATCATGATGCAAACGGTAAGTAGAGAGCGGCGCTCTACGTTCATGTGTCGCCGCAAAGGTGACTCCAGGGCGAGCGAAGCAAGCCCGAAAATTTTCGTTTGTGTTTGGTCTCTTTTTTTACTAACTAAACTGCAAGAATGGGTAAGTTGGCACCCCTTGGTGCTTGGCACCCGGGGCGGACCGCCCCCGCCGCCCCCCCTCTACGCCGCCACTGTGTCGCCCTCTCTGTTCCCAAATTTCAGTTTAAACATAGGAATTTATATTTTTCAAAAATAACATTAATTTGCATATTACTGAACTGGTCAACCTTATAAAATTGTGTATATTCGATTTATTTCAGAGCAGAGAATGCTAGTTCCCGACGGATTATCTCGGATTTTTTTTAATTTTATGTTCCGTATCTTATTTTTTTCTGGTCGAGTGACTTCAAAAAAGTAATAGAATCATTTTTCAAATACGTTTTAACACCCGTCGTGAGTATTTTCAAAATTTTTAATTTTGCTTTTTATTATAAACTTTAAGAGTACCTACGTTCAGTAAGTTTAGTTCAAGGCCTTAGAACTACTTACTCGAAAATTTTGCTATCCGTATATCGTAGATTCTTTAAATTCTTCACGAGCTTTTATTACAAATACTAGCTTTTGCCCGCAGCTTCGCCCACGTGGACATAGCTTTATGACTCTTTTTGAGGGTGAGTGGTGCACGAGCCGCAATCAGCTCGCAAGCGTGGACATGAGTTTTCTCCAGGTACCTCAGGAACTGTATCGGGCTATTCGGATTAGCAGTCTTTGTCACTTCCCACCCCCTCAACAAATTCTATACAAAAAAACACTTTAATCCGTTGCTCCGTTGCGACGCCACCGACGTGCGCGAGCGTAGAAAACAGTTGTCCCCAGATCCCTCGGGAACTATGTCAGGATATACTTATTAGTAAATTATATCATTTTCCACCTCATCTCTGTGCTAAAAATCACACCAATCCATTTTTTCGTTACGATTTTAAATAAATTAGGTTAGGGCTACTACCTCCTGTCCGGAAGGCCGTGGTTCGAATCCTGCCACTTACCAATATCTATACGAATATCGATTTCATACTGGTATGTACGTTTATCCGACGCTCTTACGGTGAGAAAAACATCGTGAGGAAACCTGCACACGCCTGCGAAGAAATTTGAAGCTTATGTGTGAAGTCAATCAACCCGCAATGGGCCCGCGTGATCGTCTAAGGCCAGATCGCCCTAACTCAGGGCAGATCGAGCCCCTTGGTGGGGACGTATATAAAATGATATGATGAAATATTATCAAAAAACTAATTCAAATCATTATAGGTATCAATCTAGTAATAAAATTTCCTCACAATATTAATATGGGTCAAATCCTCGAGTCGTATCAGCTCCAAAGGAGCCCAAGACGCACTTCTCGTTGCCGCGCTGGATGGCAATAGACAACCTTAGCAGCACGTCACATCTCCTCTCTCTAAGGCGAAGGACAATCTTCTTTGTGAAGGCAAAGGCCTCTGAGGGTTCAGCAGCCGGTTGTCTCACAGACCAGCGGCACAAAGCAGTAATTTGCCTCCAAGACCGAGTACTTATTATGCTTCTTTCTCACCGCAAATTGAGCAGCAGTACCGTACGGGTGAGGAGTAAGGCAGAAAAAGTGGCTTCCCAAAGCAGACACGTTCCTCTCTGCCATAGCACCTGTTTAAACCCTCCGGCCTTTTGCCATCAGATCGCCTAAAGCCCAGTCGGCGGCTGCATCAAAGATGGAATATTCTATCTGGCCGAGACCAGTACCCTCCGAGTGAGGTCATTAAGGAATTGGTGACGTGGTAATCTTCACAAACACGACTGCAACTCAGTGAGTGATGGCCAATTGCCTCCACGGAGGACCCGCAAATACATTGATGAGGTTCACAGATATTGATATTGCAGGCGGAAAGCAACTGCCACACGCAAATAGTCGCCGTAAGAAGAGTTCCCATATCTGTGCCTCCTGTTAAAACTCGATTTATGTGTTTTTATTTTTTTACACGATTGGAATCTGTAAAAAAATACCTCTCTGTTCGTCTATGAAACACATCGCTACGTACCATAGTTCCATCAGAGTTTAAAGTAGCGTATGCTGAAAAATACTTAAAAGAAATCCACTCAAAAGTATGAAATAATATTTTAATTTTTTAATACAACTTAAGCGCGTTTTGTTATCCCTGCAGTGCCATCTATTGACATTCTGCTACTATGATTATAATGTTTGGTATGTGTAGCTAATAAACAGAAAAAAGTTCTTTATAGTTATTATTGTAAGTGTAGATAGATAATTTTCCACGGGACCTCTTTAGTTTTCCGGGATAAAGAATACCCGACTATACAATGATGGTCAAAACTCCCGATCCTAATGTAAAGGTTTCATATTGTTACGTTGAGTCATTCTAAAGATACAATTTTTTGCATTCCTGTAGGAACCCTAATTTTTTTGGGATTCACAATGTTCACGATAAGGGTATCAACGTGTAAAATTTGATTGTAATAGGTCAAGCCACATTTGCGTGGTGAGCCATTCTATAAATGAATACTTTTGATTTTCCCACGGGAACTCTTGAATTTTCTGGGATAAAAAGTATCCTATATGTTAACCCGGGCTATAAGGAACCACCATACAAAATTTCATAAAAATCGGCCTGGTAGTTTTTGCGTGATGCGCGAACATACAGACAGACAGACAGACAGACAGACAGACAGACAGACAGACAAAAATTCCAAAAGTTGTTGTTTTGGCCTCTGTATCGTTAGTAATATCCACCACAGTTATTATTTTCCAAAAATATTTAATGTACAGACACGGCCCCGTTACAGTTTTATTGCGTGATGCGCGAACATACAGACAGACAGACAGACAGACAGACAGACAGACAGACAAAAATTCCAAAAGTTGTTGTTTTGGCCTCTGTATCGTTAGTAATATCCACCACAGTTATTATTTTCCAAAAATATTTAATGTACAGACACGGCCCCGTTACAGTTTTATTATATTATAGATAGATTATAGATAGATTACAATGCACGCTTTATGAGTTTTTATTGAGTTGCAGCGTCCCTGATGGTCTACGGCTGTAAAAAATGTCTAGATTTGCTTTGAATAACCTAACCTAACCAACTTATAAAATTAAAACCCGAATGCAAAAATCACTAGCCCTCTTTTTTGGCCAGTCGGGTTTAAATTAATCATATATTACTTTCAGGGTCAAGAAAAATCTAACGACACGTCGCACTCCCAAATCCATCAAACCATCTAAGCTACAGGTTCAGCCAAAGAAACATATTTACATACGTAAAGGAGGGCAATGTTTTTCAGTTGTATATGTATGTAAATCTTCATATCAGCTCATATAGGTCCCCACCGAGGGGCTCGAGCCTACCCTGAATTAGGGCGATCGGGCCTTAGTCGTGCGGGTTTGTCGACTTCACACACAACCTGCGAGTTTCTTCGCAGGCGTGTGCAGGTTTCCTTACGATGTTTTCCTTCACCGCAAGAGCGTCGGATAAACCTACATATGAAATCTAAATTAGAAATTAAATTCTAAATTATAAAATATAAATGTATGTAAAAACGCTTATACAAAGCAAAAAACCGCAGCGGAATCGGTTGAACAGTTCCTGAGAAGCCTTCAAGCACTAACCACCCTAGCTGCTGCAGCACCCCTTGGTGGTCTACAGCTGTTAAACGTGTCTTAAAACCTGCTCAAAATGACACCTATATGATGCAAAAAAACGCATCGGAGTCGGCTGAATAGTTTCTAAGAAGCCCTCGAGCGCCAACTATCCTGGTTGCTGCAGCGCTCCCTGGCAGTCTACCGCCGTAAAACATAATATCTAAGAACAAGCTCTAAAATGATACCTTTTAAATGCGAAAAACAGCAACGAAATCGGCCCAGTAGTTTTCGAGATAAATGGCAACATAAGCGCCAATCATCCTGGCTGTTGCAGCGCTCACCGAACTAGTGGTCTACCGCCATAAAAATGCTTAAGAATCTGCTTTGAATGATACCTTTTAACAAACGAACTCTCACCCTAAAGGCATACCCCTTCTCCGTTACGTCGTGGGTAAATACTAAATACCGCAAGGCAATCGGCCCAGTAGTTTTCGAGATAATTGGCAACATTCGTTTGCACACACAAACAAACAACCTCTCACTCTAAACGCATACCCCTTCTCCGTTACGTCGTGGGTAAATACAAAATACCGCAAGGCAATCGGCCCAGTAGTTTTCGAGATAATTGGCAACATTCGTTTGCACACACAAACAAACAACCCCTCACTCTAAACGCATACCCCTTCTCCGTTACGTCGTGGGTAAATACTAAATACCGCAAGGCAATCGGCCCAGTAGTTTTCGAGATAATTGGCAACATTCGTTTGCACACACAAACAAACAACCTCTCACTCTAAACGCATACCCCTTCTCCGTTACGTCGTGGGTAAATACAAAATACCGCAAGGCAATCGGCCCAGTAGTTTTCGAGATAATTGGCAACATTCGTTTGCACACACAAACAAACAACCTCTCACTCTAAACGCATACCCCTTCTCCGTTACGTCGTGGGTAAATACTAAATACCGCAAGGCAATCGGCCCAGTAGTTTTCGAGATAATTGGCAACATTCGTTTGCACACACAAACAAACAACCTCTCACTCTAAACGCATACCCCTTCTCCGTTACGTCGTGGGTAAATACAAAATACCGCAAGGCAGTCGGCCCAGTAGTTTTCGAGATAATTGGCAACATTCGTTTGCACACACAAACAAACAACCTCTCACTCTAAACGCATACCCCTCCTCTGTTCCGTGGTGGGTAAAAAATATTGGAAAGGTTTCAGCATTAAGTATATAAGTACTTGATTAGGTACTGAAAACATTTATTTAAATTCTTAAAATATCAAAATCAAATTTGCCAAGGTTTCAGCTTAAATTAGTTTAGTGAAAACCTTTAACTTATAAGAAGCTTTAATTACTTTATTAATTTTGTCTGTAATCTACGCCTCAAAATCGCTTTAAATTTCAGGTATAAAATTAATTACATAGTTCTTGAACGGATGCTTTCTAGTACCTACTTGATTATTTTAATTAATAATGTAGGTACAAAAAGCATTTTAACAGCGTTATGCTAACTGTGGATTAACAACCACAGTTATTTGTTCAACAAGAGAGCGCAGAGCTTTAAAGATCACTTAATCCGAGCAGGTTGATACGTGTTTAAATAATATCGAACGTAAGTCTAATCATTTTATATGCTTTCGAGAAATTTTGCAATTAATGCCAATAACAGGGTCCACAGTATATATTTATTTCCCATCAAAAGTGGTAATATTTTTAAAATTGTACGCAATTAAATATTTTTTCCATGGTTTGACTCGCATTTCTTGAAGCACTGCACTGGGTAGGAATTAAAAGAGGGTTCGGGAGTTTATTATGTAGGTAGATATTTGTGTATAATTTTTATTTTGTGTTGTTTCCGTGACATATTTGAATTATGCTCTTAATTTTGACTTTTTTAATCTATACTTTGACATTGTACTCATATTGTTAATTTACTAATGTAGGCTAAGTTTACTAACAAAATGGAACATTGTATTCTGACAAATAAATAATAATAATAATTTACACAGTTTTTCAATAATTTGAATTGAATATTGTCATTTGATCCATCTTAAGGCCTAAATTTTTGTTGCGAGCGCCGCCGCGTAATGCCGCGTTTGAATTATTTAATGGAATAATCACAAGCGTAGCGAACCACTTTTCTCTCGTATGTAGGTACATACATACTTTTCACCTCGCTAGCGACACACGACACAAAACACAAGATGACAGAAAAACAACTTGTAACTAAATTGAACAATATCCACAAACGTTAATTTTTAACCGAAAAAGGAGGAGGTTTCTCATATATATTTTTTAACCGACTTCAAAAAAGGATTAGGTTTCTTAATTCGACTATTTTTTTTATGTGTGTTCGGGGATAACACCGATTTTGATGATTCTTTTTTGTAAGGAAATCGGTATCTAATGATGGCATCCCAGAGAAATCGAGGGGAACCTTGGTTTCCTGTTTGAAGTCTTTTTTTTCTAAATTATTTAACTCAGTCCTTGTTCATGACATTATACTGAAATTGCGCATCTACATTTTAATAGATGTAATTCATTACAAATGAATCCTTTAAACTCTCTCATTTCTTTATTAAGAACATTACTTTGTGAATAAAAAATAATAGGAACATTTACTTAATGATTTTACTAATAATTTTAGATTCATTTAGGCTACAGAGTGTGCCAAATAAATATACATACATAGAGTCGAAAACATAACCCTCCTTCTGAAGCAGTCGGGTAAAAAATTCTTCGCTTTTCCGTGTAACAGGTATATTTTATACATATATTTACGCCATTTTTTTTTCTTTTTTTTGTGAGCCAACTTTTCTTTACTGAGTGAGCAAAATCGAATTTTGCATTGGGTGCGCTGTTCGAGCTAGTGACGTAGCTAAATAATAATATGCTACATATATGCTCGGAATTTCCCTACGCGATCGAATCAGAAATGAGGAGATCCGCAGGAGAACCAAAGTAACAGACATAGCTCACAGAATCGCTAGATTGAAATGCCAGTGGGCAGGGCACATAGCTCGTATAACAGATGGCGCTTGGGGTAGTAAAGTTCTGGAGTGATTACCGCGCACCGTAAAACGTAGCGTAAGCAGGCCTCCCACGCGGTGGACCGACGACCTGGTGAAGATCGTGGAAAGCCGCTGGATGTAGGCAGATGGTGGAAATCCTTGGGGAGGCTTTTGTCCAGCAGTGGACGTCTTACGGCTGATATGATGGATGATGATGATGCTACATAGATTGTATCAAACCCAGATCAATACAGTCAATAAAATTTTAAATACATAGCGTCAATAATTTATTATTTTAGCCTTGGGCTATTTTTAGCGGCCTTGGCGAGACCAATCTTGCATAAGTGCGCCATGTGAGGACTATGATATCATCATCATCTGGAATCTGGATTCGACCAGTGGTTTCCAATCTTCCTTTTTTTACTTAAGTAATAATAATAATAATAATAATAATAATAGTAATTACAGGCTTAACCAGCAAAAATCTGAGAAAAAAAAACTTACCTTAAAATAATAATAATAAATATTCTTTATTGCATACCAAAAAACTTTACAGAAACTTAATTTAAAATGTACAGTGCAAAGGCGGCCTTATCGCTTTTAGCGATTTCTTCCAGGCAACCTTAAGGTAACCGGTAGGAGTTGGTAGGTAAAAGGCTAAATGCGGGTGGCTGCAGATAAACAATTTTTACTAATTAATACATATTATATACTTATATAAATACATATATAAAATACAAATCAAAACAAATAAATATTATATAAATAAAAATAAACATAAAACAGTAATTCAATAGTAATTAAGAAATAAATAAAAGTTATATATACATAATACTTACATGTAACATACATATTATAATAAATAATAACCACAGAAATAAAAAATATATATATTCAGTAATTACACAGCTTACAGTAATGATCCCTAAGAAGTAACTATTTAGTAATCTGTGCCCTAAGTCTTTTTTTAAAGATGAAGAGGGACTCAGATGTACGGATAGTATAAAGTAATGTACATGGCGTAATGGTAGTAATCCATTTGTTTTACTACAGGAGGTTGCGGGTTCGATACATTTTTAGGGTTCCGTAGTATAACAAAGGAACCCTTATAGTTTCGTCATTTCTGTCTGTCCGCGGTCTTGCCTCTAGACTATTAGTAGTTAAGAGCTGGAATTTGGATAATTATTATATATAAGATATATATAATATTATTACATACTTATAAGATATATATAATAACTAGCTGTTTCCCGCGGCTTCACCCGCGTGGACCACGTTTCTATGACTTTTCGAGGGTGCGCAGTGCGCGAGCCGCAAGCGGCTCGCGAGCGTGGTAAAAAGTAGCCTATGTCTTAAGCCAGGTCCTAATCTGTCTACCTACCAAATTTCAGCCAAATCCGTTCAGTAGTTTTTGCGGGAAAGCGTAACAGACAGACAGAGTTACTATATATTATAGTAGGGATAACGCGGAGAGAACTATAAAAAAAATTAGAAAAAAAATCTTTTTAAGGGTACAATAAAGTGGGGATGATTTTTTTTTCTCGTCAAACCTAGTTGTGTGGGTTATCGTTAGTTAGAGCTTATAAAATAGTTGTGAGTCTTCTAAATTCATTTTATAAAAAAAAACAGTTAAAGTGTTAAATTTTGTTGGAGTCGAGTGTCCCCACCCCCTAAAAACTAAACAGCTGTGTTTGGAAATTTTAAAATTAGATATGGACGCGATAATGGCAACTACGGAACCCTTCATTGCGCGTGGCCCGACACGCTCTTGGCCGGTTTTTATAAGACTCGGTTTGGTTGGTGCAGATAAAATATTTTTCAAGCCCGCCTAGCTAGCGACCGCCATCTTATCTAAGTGTTGCTGTTAACATTTATGTTTGGCGTGTTCTTGAAGTGTTCCGGTTTGTGGACAAGATAACCGGTTTCCCATTGCGTTGGTAAACCTGCTTTGGCATCATCGTCACTTACCATCAGGTGATATGATGCCAAGGGCTTACCAATTGTGAATTTAAAAAGTAATACGTATAGGTAGGTACTGTTTTTGTGTCTATAATATATCTCATCGATATACCCCATGGTATAGGGGGTGGGGCTTAGGGGGTTCACACCACCCTCCCAAAAATCCCGACGTAGCTAGCTAACTACTATCTAAGTAACATATATATATATATTAGTACTAACATACAGTATGGTCACTCCCTGCCGCTCTCTCACCCCCTCGTCACCCAGATTGATACAGATTGGTTACAGTTTGGTTGTCGAACGTATAGGATTTCGCCGCCATTTTGTTTGTTCCGTCATTCGTTTTTTGAAATGTCATTTCTGGACCGTTGTATAAAGTGTCCGGGGTGTGCCTAAACCACAGTATATATATTCCTAAACTATGGTACCTAAAATATTTAGGCGCTTTGCACACGACGGGGCGGCGCAGTCTTTTTGACCGCGAAGCAATAAAGACCGCGTCTGCCCGTCGATGCCCGCGGCTGCCTTTGCCGCGTACATAAAGCACACGAGGGACAGAAGCGGTCAATTCAGTACGTTCGTTCTAGTGAAGCGTGGCGCGGAGTGAGCTAGCCGCCCGCGCCGCCCCGCGTCGCCGTCTGCGTTACTGCATACAAACTGGTTTGTGTGATGTATGGCGGGCAGCCACGGACATGCCGTGCCCCCAGTGCCCGCCGGGCACCTGCGGCGCGGTCTTTTTGTCCGCCATGTGCGTTGGTAGTATAGGATTCCCTTTGTGCTATCGTTGGCGGCGAAATTGACCGGCCCGCCCCGCCCCGTCGTGTGCAAAGCGCCTAAATGTGAGCTGAAAGCCATTCAATAGACAGAGAAGAAGTGAAGCTCAAATTATGCAATAAATGAACAAGGAACAAAGTCGGATTTTTCGGAATACCCATACGGGATAGGGAATAAAACGCTGACGGAGCCGCGGTGCTGAAAGCTAGTACCTACCTGGAATGTATGGGGTTGAAAATGGGATGGGAGCCAGTTAACTTACGGTTTGGCGTCCTGCAGGCAACCACCGTGGCTCGTATTTCACTTGCTGCCATACATAGTTTGGCGCTGATTCTAACACTAATTATTTGTTGTAGTCTTGGAATTTTATGTTTTGGGTCGGCCCACACCAAGTTTGCACCTTTCAGAGCACTGATTCTATTTTATTTTAAGTTAATTTTCGGAGCAAGTCCACGCGAACTGGCAGATGAAAAAGGAAGGGAAGAAGGAGGGTACAATGTTTTTATTTTTTATTGTATACTACCTACATGAATAAAATGACAACCAATCATTGATTAAAATAGATTAAAAATAACCACTACCTAACTAACTAATATATGAGATCAGTCGTGTAAAATTGTACATCACTTCGATATCATCATCATCATCATTACAGCTCATATACGTCCCCACCGAGGGGCTCGAGCCTACCCTGAATCAGGGCGATTAGGCCTTAGTCGACCACGCGGGCCCAGTGCGGGTTGGTCGACTTCACACACAACCTTCGAGTTTCTTCGCAGGCGTGTGCAGGTTTCCTCACGATGTTTTCCTTCACCGTTAAAGCAATCGGTAAGTATGTACGTAAGTTTTTGAAAAACTCATCGGTACATTGGCCGTCCAGATTTGAACCCGGTACCTCTGGTTAGATGGACCGAGTCGTTACCGGTTGAGCCACCGACGCTTTTTTCACTTCGATATACAAAAAAGTAATAGATTACCTAAAGTTACTAATGTACTCCCGCTCGTATGAGTAAAATACTGGGAAATCTCTTACGGAGAAGGATAACATATCGTAAGGAAACCTGCACACGCCTACGAAGAAAATCGAAGGTTGTTTAAGACCTACCCGCACTTAGCCCGCGTGGTTGACTAAGACCTGATCGGCCTAATTCAGGGTAGGCTCGAGCCCCTCGTTGGGTGCGTATATGAGCTGATGTGAAAATACTGGGAAAACCCGGAAAATACCGGTGACATATCCTATAGTAGGTCACCACATCGTCGCTTAGCTTCGGCTTTGAGCATTTGCTAACACCGAGGGGAGTTCTGTTAGCTCGGTGTAGGCACCTAATTACTACACTGCCCTATGTTGCCCTACACTACAACTTGTAGTCTACAAATGCACTGACTGTGTTATAAAGAAAACTAACTTTGACTACATTTTTGCCAACTTTTAACGGATTAGCTAGCTGTTAAGACGAGATATTAAAAATTTTGGTGGCAGGGATCTCGATTTTTCTCTAAAATTACAAAACATATGGAAGTGATATTTTAAGTCTAATTCCCCGAACGTCTAGTCGGTTTTATATGTATATTTCTCGCTACGTCCATTCCCTAAAAGTCAAATTCTCCGGAAAGCCATATTTAAGAAAAGGAAAATTTAAAAATCTTATTACTTTCGCCTAGCTCACCCTCGGGATCCAAGTGGGAAAGGATTTTGTACATTATTTCATGCTATACTGAATAGTTCACTATTTAACAAACATTTATGATTTCATTAGGCACATCATAACTCTTCGTAGGTATTCTCAACATTTTCCGGAACCGCGAACGACACAAGAGTTCCATCATGAAAAGAGAAGAGGTTGGATGCATCATGCATCCAAGTAGTAGCAGAAACCTCTCTACTCTTCTTATTATTTTTTTATGTATTGTAACAAAAATTCAATAGAGTTTACAAACAAACCTATATTATAACCAGCGCAGAAATATGCTGCTAAAAGTTCGTTTGCTGAATTAACTGCACTTTGATGGCTTGCGACAAACACTTTGTCAAAGAGGCCGCCTTGAATTCGATCGCGCCGCCTGCCGCGCCGCCGCTGACGTTTTCGGCGTCGCGATTGAAAACTGCACGGCCCCTTTGTCGGAGTGTTTGACTGTCGCCGCTGCCGGCTCGCGGCGTTCATCAAAGATGCAGTTAAATGAGCGAATGAACTATACTACTGTTGCTGATGTCAAATCCCTGCAGTCATCATCATCATCATCATATCAGCCGAAAATCGTCCACTGCTGGACAAAGGCCTCCCCCAAGGATTTCCACGACGACCGGTCCTGCGCTGCCCGCATCCATCGGCTCGGCCTCCCGCAATCTTCACCAGGTCGTCGGTCCACCGCGTGGGAGGCCTGCAGTATCGAAACATTAGTTCGGAGATCAAACCTGACATACGTACTCCTTTCTCATATGTGCCATGATCATGACACACCAAAGACAGTCTAGAGTGCTCAAAACTAACTAAAAGTATCTCTAGTGAGACTAATTTCGCAGTTTGAGAACCACTGTGTAGACGAAAGCCTGGCCCATTGGCTAAACTGTTTGCTTTTATTTTGTTTCTAAATTCAGCGCCAGACGATTTAGATTTGAGCTTCCAGGAACGCTAAGCTTGATCCTAAATCCTATAGCTGGCTCCTAATAATGGCTTTGGTTTTGATGTTGATTGTACCTACATTACATACACATTTACAATGTAACAAGTCCTATAAGTCTGATAATACTGATTCTTATCAAAACTACACAAATTATTAGCTATCTACATAAATTGTAAGTACCTTTCTGTTTTTCAGTGATTTATGATAGAAACTAGCTGCTTCCCGCAGCTTCACCCGCGTGGACATCGTTTCTATGACTTCGCGAGGGTGCGCAGTGCGTGGAGAAGAGTAGCCTCTGTGTTAATACAGGTCCTAATCTGTCTACCTACCAAATTTCAGCCAGATCCGTTCAGTAGTTTTTGCGTGAAATAATAACAAACACACACCCATATTAAGTAGGATAGTATTCATTTTAATAATTTATTTTAACCGCCTCCGTGGCGTAATGGTTTAAGTCCATGAGCTTCACATCAGGAGTTTGCGGGATCGATTCCTGGCGGAGTCTAACCTTGTAAGACTCGGTTTAGTTGGTGAAAGGGCATTTTCTAAGACTGCCTGGCTAGCTACCACCATCTGTCTTAACGTCAAACAGCATTGGTGTGTTCCGGCTTAAGACAAGATAGCCAGCTCCCCATTGCGTTGGGGAATATTGGTAAGCCCGCTTTCACTTACCATCAGATACCAAAAAACCAATCAAATTCAACCCTTTCCAATCCCTTCCAAGTGTTCTATAAATTCTAGGAGAGAAATATAGAGTATTTAAATCCTTACTAATATTATAAATGTGAAAATATGTTTGCTTGTTTGTTTGTTTGTTACCTTTTCACGCTTCAACGCCTTGACCAATCTTAATGAAGTTTAGCATGTTACGAGGAAGGACATAGGCTACTTTTTATCCCGTGAAAATAGCATAGCCCGATGAAGTTCCTGAAGGAACTGAAAATATACTCTTTTTGGTTAATTTCTTTAACATTGCAACGGAAAAATGGATTGTTTGATTTATTGCACAGAGATGGTTGAGGGGGTGGGAAATGACATGATTTACTAATAAGCATATCCTGACATAGTTCCCCGAGGGATCTGGAGAAAATTCATGTCCACGCTCGCGAGCAGCTTGCGGCTCGCGCACCGCGCACCCTCTGAGACAGTCATAACAACGATGTACGCCGGCGAAGCCGCGGGCAAAAGCTAGTTAAACATAATCGGTCGTCGTGTAAATCCTTAGGGGAGACCTTTGTTCAGCAGTGGACGTCTTTCGGTTAATATGATCATGATGATGAAGTACCAACTATTATTTTTGGGTGGAACGCCTGCGGGGGTACAGGCGGGTGTTCAAGTCACTAGGTGGACTTATTACACCCTGTTCCCATAGTGGTTTGATGGTTACCGTTACCCCGGTGGCTCCCTCCCCCCAACCCCCCAAACCTTGAGCTTCTTCTACAGTACTCCACTATGCGGCTGATGTCTAGGTCGCATAATTCCTCTTCCTTGATCCTGTCGGTACCAAACGTCTCTCACCTAAGCCTGCTGTGAGTACACACTCAGCCAGCCATGATGAAGTACTAGGTGAGCCCATTGAATTAAGTGAATTACTTGGGTCTTCAACAAGGATGAGGTTCACAATTCGACTGTATATTCGATATCTTGGCAGATTGTCAACCGATTTTCATGATTCTGTATCAATTCGATAGGACTACTGCCAGGTTAGTTCCATATGAATTTTGTCAAAATTGATGTAATACTTTTATAGAAAATTAACAAAAAACCAAAAATAATAATGCAAAAATGTACCTTCTAAGTTGTTGCAATGGAAGTCACCTGCGCCAGAAGAAGGGTTATATTTTTCGAGTGTATATAAAGCGTCGGTGGCTCAACCGGTAACGACTCGGTCCTCCTAACCAGAGGTACCGGGTTCAAATCTGGACGGCCAATGTACCAATGAGTTTTTCAAAAACTTACGTACATACTTACCGATTGCTTTAACGGTGAAGGAAAACATCGTGAGGAAACCTGCACACGCCTGCGAAGAAACTCGAAGGTTGTGTGTGAAGTCGACCAATCCGCACTGGGCCCGCGTGGTCGACTAAGGCTCGCCCTGATTCAGGGTAGGCTCGAGCCCCTCGGTGGGGACACATATGAGCTGTAATGATGATGATATATAAATGTGTATGTACATTTTCTTAGCACGCTCTGTAGCCTTAAAAGCTTGATGAATTTTGAAGTGCAAGGTGTCGTTAGATTCGTATTGATCCCGTGAGTGACATAGGATACATTTTTACCCGAATGGCAAAACAGAGGAGTTAAGTTTTTATGCAGTCGGGGTTTTTTTTTTAAATTAATTGCTTGATTATTAAACGTGTTTATTATGTTAGTACCTACTTATCTGGAAAGAAATCTCAACAGTGTTCGATATCCATAGTATCTGTTTTATAATAGCACTAATAACTAGAAATCCAACATAAGTTTTCCTAATTGCTTCGCTCAGTAGCAAAACTTTCTTCACTTCCTAACTAAATAGTTAATTATACCCAAGAAACTTAACAAGTGCCATTCATTGGCAAACTTTAACGAATGTGATTGCCACAAACTAGTAACTAGCACACCCACCCTACTTGTTAGATTTATGCCGACACTTGTAAACCCATTTGCAAGTATGTAAATATACTTTTTGCACACCAACATTAAATTACAGATCAGTCTTAAAAGTTCATATTTATTATGTGCAAAGGCGGCCTGATCGCTTTAAGCCATTTCTTCCAGGCAACCTACGTGTAACGAGATGGATATCATCTTGTCGACTAGGAGGCAAATATTCAATAATGTGTCTGTAATCAATTTAGTAAAACGCAGAAGCGATCACCAATTAGTAAGAGGCACATTAGAACTCAAAACTTAGCTAGAAAGATGTCAACTGATGCAGTCTACGCTCCGGCCAGCGCTGGCCATCTCTGAAACCCCGAGAGCTTTCAGCTCGAGTTGCATAATCGCTTCGAATGTCTAGGAAACTGCGAGAATGTGGACGATTAGAATGACAGGTTCGTGAAAATTTACCAAACAGTCGAGGCTAATATTTTTAAAATTCGCCGTTCAAAACAAGATGTTACCAAAAAGATGGAGGACTTCACAAAGAAAAAACGCTACCAGTATCGGCAACTAAACAGGCTGATCTTCAAGTCTCAGACTCGCGATTTGCGCTAGTTTAATACGAAAGGTCGGTGGCGTAACGACTAGGGTCGCTACCTCCTGTGAGGTGGTGGTTCAAATCCTGCCACGTACCAATGTGTTTTCAAATTTCGATTTCATATGTACGTTTACACGACGCTCTTACGGTGTAGGAAAACATCGTGAGGATACCTGCACACGCCTGCGAAGAAACTCGAAGGTTGTGTGTGAAGTTGATCAACCCGCACTGGGCCCGCGTGGTCGACTAAGGCCCGATCGCCCTAATTCAAGGTAGGCTCGAGCCCCTCGGTGGGGACGTATATATGAGCTGATGTGATGATGATGATTTACTAGTGGTATACTTTTATGCAAAATCCGAATTACCACTGCTCACTCTATACGTGCTGTATTCCAGTCCAGTGGGTAGACCAAGACAGCCAGCGGGGGGGTGACAAAGCACTACTATGTGTGCACCTGATGTAACAGTCCGGCAGCCACCAGGTGGGCTTTTACAGTTTAAAAAACATTTTCAATGTTTTCATTCATATCAGCACATAAACGTCCCCATCGAGGGGCTCGAGCCTACCGTGAATTAGGTCGATCGGGCCTTAGTCGACCACGCGGGCCCAGTGCAGGTTGGCCGACTTCACACACAACCTGCGAGTTTCTTCGATTCGAACCACGACCTTCCGGACAGGAGGCGGCGGCCCTAGCCGTTACGCCACCGACGCTCTTAATATGAAGTAATATAATAAAATGTTTAAATATAAAATAAATAAAATCACTAAGTAAGAACGATAGATTCCAGCTCACTTTTCTCGGTAAGTACCTCACGCTGTCATACGAAAACAAGTCTAAGAAAAACAATGCTGAATAATACTGACCGGAAATTCAGTTGTTTGATTTTTCGAACAGACAACCCAGACAGCTTGGCACCACCGCCGCCGATGAATTTCAGGAATCGCCAGTTACTGGAATCGATCAATAGTCATTAAATGACACATGTTTTGTAAACTGCAAACTCGCGGAAAAATATTGACACCGAAAAAACAAGTCAATTGTGATAAGTATCAGCAAACGCCTGTTTGGTCACTTTTTTGTTCTTATGTAAAGGCAATTCCCACCTCCCCCACCCACCCTCGGAATCCCTGAAACGACTGGAAATAAACGCTTCGCTCGCTCTTCTCTGTACTATATTACTCCCTCTCCTGTCTGTAATGACTGCACGGATTTTAAAATATGTCAAAAAGTCGTGCTCTATTATTTGTGTTGCCTTATATGCTTTGTATCTAATTTTAAAAAATTCACACTCGCTTCGCTTGCGTTTTTATGAGTCGATTTTTTGGTAGATTGTTAAATTCCAGTTAATAACAAAAAGTTTAACTGACGAAAAAGTAAAGGAACTGAAAAGCGAAAAATAAAAAGAACCTTTTTAGTCTAATTAAGCTCCTACACTTAATAAATACCTAAACAATTATATCATCATCATCATCATATCAGCCGAAGGAAGTCCACTGCTGGACATAGGCCTCCCCCAAGGATCTCCACGACGACCGGTTCTGCGCTGCCCGCATCCAGCGGCTTCCCGCGACCTTCACCAGGTCATCGGTCCACCGAGTGGGAGGCCTGCCTACACTACGCTTTCCGGTGCGTGGTCGCCACTCGAGAACTTTACTGCCCCAACGGCCATCTGTTCTACGAGCAATGTGCCCCGCCCACTGCCACTTAAGTTTAGCAATTCTGAGAGCTATGTCGGTTACTTTGGTTCTCTTACGGATCTCCTCGTTTCTGATTCGATCACACAGAGAAACTCCGAGCATAGCACGCTCCATTGCCCTTTGGGTGACCTTGAGCCTTCTTATGAGGCCCATAGTAAGCGACCATGTCTCAGTTCCGTACGTCATCACTGGCAACACACATTGGTCGAAGACCTTGGTCTTAAGACACTGCGGTATCTGGGACGTAAAGATATTGCGAAGCTTCCCGAACGCTGCCCAGCCGAGTTGGATTCGACGATTGATCTCTTTCTCGAAGTTGGACCTACCTAACTGGACTGTTTGTCCCAGGTATACATATTCGGTAACAACTTCGAGTGTAGAGCCTCCAACCTTCAGAGGAGTAGGTATGACACGGACGTTTGACATAATTTTCGTCTTGTCCATGTTCATTCTAAGACCCACTTGTTGAGAGGCTCTACTGAGGCCATCGAGCATTGTGCCTAAGTCGTCCATAGTCTCAGCCATGACCACGATATCGTCAGCGAATCGAAGGTGGGTGATGTACTCGCCGTTGATATTGATGCCGAGTCCACCCCAGTCCAAAAGCTTAAAAACATCTTCCAGGGCGGCGGTGAACAGTTTCGGAGATATAACGTCTCCCTGTCTCACCCCTCGCTGCAGCTGGATAGGTTCCGAGTTTTGATCCTGGAGGCGAACCGACATGGTGGCGTTTTCATACAAACACTTCAGCACTTCGATGTATCGATAGTCAATTTGGCACCTCTGGAGAGACTGTAACACAGCCCAGGTTTCGACCGAATCGAAGGCTTTCTCATAGTCCACGAACGCCAAGCATAGTGGCTGATTGTACTCTTCGGTCTTCTGTATAATCTGCCGCAGCGTATGTATGTGGTCTATGGTACTAAATCCTTTTCGGAAACCGGCTTGTTCGGGAGGCTGGAAGTCGTCAAACCTGCGTGCGAGACGATTCGTAATGACCCTCGAAAACAGTTTGTAGACATGGCTCAGAAGTGAGATGGGTCTGTAGTTCTTCAGCAGGGTATTGTCGCCCTTTTTGAAGAAAAGCACGACCACACTTCTGTGCCATGCCTTAGGCATTTGTCCCTCAAGTATAACGGAATTAAATAATTTCTGAAGAGCTTTAAGTACCGGTGTTCCACCTGCTTTCAGAAGTTCAGCCGTAATTCCATCATCACCCGGTGCCTTATTGTTTTTAAGCTGTTTAAGAGCCATTCTAATCTCGTACAGGCTGACGTCCGGGATATCTTCGGTATAGTGTCGGGTAAGTCTAGCTCTTGGGTCTTTAGCCAGATCGCTGACAGGCAGACGTGTGGTCGTGTACAATTGTCCGTAGAACTTCTCAACTTCTTCCAGCAACTCAGTCTTAGACGATATGATCCTGCCGTCCTCAGTCTTCAGCTTGGTCAGTTGACTTTGACCAACAGACAGATCTCTCGCGAACACTTTTGAGCCTTTGTTGTTCTCAATCGCCTCTTTAATACAATTTGTATTATAGTGGCGCAAATCGCGAGTTAGAGACTTAGAGATCTGCCTGTTTAGTTGCCGATACTGAGTAGCGTCTTCAGAGGACTGCAAAACCAATCTTCGTCTTTCTTCCATGAGGTTGCTGGTCAAGTCAGAGATTTTTTTGGTTCTGTTTGAACGGCGAGTTTTGAAAATCTTAGACCCGACCGTTTGGACAATTTCCACGAACCTGTCGTTATAATCGTCCACATTCTCGCAGTCTCCTAGGCATTCGAAGCGATTGTGCAACTCGAGCTGAAAGTTTTCGGGGTTTTGGAACTGGATGGGCGCTGGTCTGAGTGTGGACTTCATCAGTCGACATCTTTCTAGCTTAGTCTTTAGATTCAATGTGCCTCTTACCATTCGGTGATCGCTTCCTGTTTTGACTGAGTTGATCACAGAGACATCATTGAATATTTGCCTTCTTGTCGACAAGATGAAGTCGATCTCGTTCTTCGTTACGCCATTGGGATGCAACCATGTCCACTTTCGCTGTTTAGGCTTTTTGAAGAAGGAGTTCATCATAAAGAGGCCCTCCTTCTCCATAAAGTCGGCCAGCAGCTGGCCACGTGCATTTCTCTCTCCATGAGAGAGAAACAATTATAAGTCGGCACTAATTAAACATTTCTAAAATTTAATTATTACGTAAAGTGGCAGCGGAAAGCATGGCGACGGCGACGTGACGCGTCCCTTTGCTGGAAATTGCCGGGTTCCGTTTGTATGTTTGGCGCCGATTAAAAATTATTTAGGTATTTACATTTACAACAATGTAGGAGCTTCGTTAGACTAAAAAGGTTCTTTTCATTTATAAACGACTTCAAAAAAGGAGGAGTTTCTCAATTCGACCGTATTTTTTTTTATGTTTGTTCGCAGATAAATTCGTCGTTTATGAACCGATTTTATTATTTTTTTTTGTTGGAAAGCAGATATCCCATTGGTTGTACCATGATAAGAAAACCAGGATATGATGATGGAATTCCAGGGAAATCGAGGGCAACCCTCAAATTTTATAGGCAAGTATTACGTGTTTCATACGTTTTCTAAAGCTATTAAAGTAGTTGTTGCATTTGGCAGTCATTATCTCATGATGATGAGCTGATTAAGAAAGGGACAACTCATTAACGAGTATGAGTAAGTGGATAATTCTTTAAATATATATAGATACGTAGGTAAGCATAGACCGATAGTTGTATTGTTTCAGGTTATTCAGATGAGCTGATGATGGAAGATTTAACTCTCATGCTGCTGAGATGATGATGGAAGCCACACTACTCTGTATCTTTTAATGAAACACCTGCATTATGATTTGATGATTCCTATTGGCGAGTAGGTGATTGGGTTTAACGTTGTTAGATAGACAGCATTTTCACTAAAAATAAAGGAAATAAAAAAAGATTCAAAAAAACTGAAAAACGACTTCAAAATGAAATTTACTCAAAAGTATGAAATAATATCATTATACTGACACGACAAACCAACAATAACGAAATCAAAGGTGGGTACGAATTAAATTAGGGGCTTAATTTTTTTTTTGAGGACGGTGTCAGCAAACCATTGAATCTAAAACATTTGATTCGTAAGTAGTTGTGTGCTGACACCGAACTCAAAAAAATTTAAACCCGTAATTTAATTCGTACCCACCTTTGATTTCGTTATTGTTGGTTAATATCGTGTATTTAAGTATAATAATATTATTTCATACTTTTGAGTAAATGTCATTTTGAAGTCGTTTTTCAGTTACATTACTTTTTTGTCTGTTTAATTATTTGTTGGAGCATCGGTGAAGTAATGGCAAGGCTCCTGTTCGGGAGGTCGTGGTTCGAATCCTGCCACGTACCAATGTGTTTTCGAATTTCGATTTCATATGTACGTTTATCCGACGCTCTTACGGTGAAGGAAAACATCGTGAGGAAACCTGTACACGCCTGCGAAAGAAACTCGAAGGTTGTGTGTGAAGTCGACCAACCCGCACTGGGCCCGCGTGGTCAACTAAGGCCCGATCGCCCTAATTTAGGGTAGGCTCAAGTCCCTCGGTGCGGACGTACATAAGCTGATATGATGAATTATTTGTTAAAAGTTTTTTATTTTACTTTTTTTGTGGTTAAACTAGTTATTTGTTTTAATTTTCCTGAAAGTGACAAAATCTTATGCGGGGTATTCCCAAATATGACATTAGTAACGAAGAAACTGCTGCGTTAACTCTAGAGCTTTCAAATTATAAATGTGTATTTTTTGCCTCAATAAAGGCGATTTTTTCAGGTGAAAAATCCCACCTTCATGGGGTTAAAGCCACCGTGCTCTCAAACAAAATATCTAAACCATAGGCATATGTTTACCATCATTTAATTTCTAATAGTCTAACGCTATTTTGAGAAAAAGAATTGTTTTAATAACTATTGTTCTTAATATTAATTTTCACCTTTAAACTTTTTTATACAATCGCCAATTTCATAGGTAAAAGACTTAATATGCGGGTCAACTTGAGAACCTCCTTCGTTTTCTCATCGGTTAAAAGCAAACGAGTGGAGCATTTAACTACTTAGTAAGTACCTACATATGCCGAAAAATTGTAATAGGTACCCAGTATTTAGGCAGCTACCTCTACATTGGTGGCTTGTACTAATTGGTTGTTTACGACCTCATGCGTGCGTGAGTGCATGCGTTTGTCAATAAAAAATGCGATTTGCAGTTAAGAACGTAAGAGTCATTACGGCAAGTGTAAGCTCAAGTTACCTTCTTCAAGTTTCACACCTGGTACGAATATTCTTGCTTCTAGAAATGGCAGTAAGGTAATGTCACAAACACGATAAACGATTCCGGGAGTCTACCGGTAATCGATATTGGGACACGAAGTACGGAAGTAGGTAAACAAGCGTATTGTATTTTGTGACATGCGTTAAGTGTCGCATCGTATCGTCATGTATCGTACTGTGAAAATACCTCCTTTTCTAGTTTAAGCTGAACTACGTCATAAAGAAAACTTCACACATATCTTAGTCCAGCTTATACTGGAGTGTTAATATGCGTGCGGTCGACTTTACCAACTCCTATGTGTCGAATTAAAATTCTTCAGTGCTACACAGCTTAGTACACACACACACAGTCACTTTATGTGTTAGATTGTTTACATATTGCTTTGATACTGCTGCAAGTTACACCACATACGTATACCCGCCTGCACTTCCTTTGAAAATGAACTTTTCCCAGTAATTTCTTTAATTTTCATCTAAATCTGAAATCTATTAAACATGACGTTATAAAAACACTAGACACTTATAGATTGAAGATGGTATGATTTTTTTTAGGATCATTATAGAACTGATTTAGAACCGATTAATGAGTTACCATCACAAATCTACGCGTCGTCATGTCGTCGTAGCGAAGCGGACATAAACGTGTTAATCCATATATTTTTAAAATACGATTGTAGGTATATGTAAATATAGTCAGTGCAAAAAATATGGCAAAAACAAGGTCCTCATATCAGCCGAAACACGTCCACTGCTGGACAAAGGATTTCCACGACGATCGGTACTGCGCTGCCCGCATCCAGCGGCTTCCCGCGACCCTCACCAGGTCGTCGGTCCATCGAGTGGGAGGCCTGCCCACGCTATGTCTTCCGATGCGCGGTCACGACTCGAGAACATTACTGCCCCAACGGCCGTCTTTTCTACGAGCTATATGCAAGCGTCGGTGGCTCAACCGGTAACGACTCGGTCTATCTAACCAGAGGTACCGGGTTCAAATCTGGACGGCCAATGTACCAATGAGTTTTTCAAAAACTTACGTACATATCATTACCGATTGCTTTAACGGTGAAGGAAAAAATCTTGAGGAAACCTGCACACGCCTGCGAAGAAACTCGAAGGTTGTGTGTGAAGTCGACCAACCCGCACTGGGCCCGCGTGGTCGACTAAGGCCTAATCGCCCTGATTCAGGGTAGGCTCGAGCCCCTCGGTGGGGACGTATATGAGCTGATATAATAATAATAAAAATATGTATCGCCTACGGCCACTTAAGTCTATCAAATTATTATGTGAGCTATGTCGGTAACCTTGAATCTCATCATTTCTGATTCGATCCCGTAGGAAAACTCCGAGTATAGCTCGCTCCATGCCCTTTTGGTGACCTTGAGCCTTCTCATGAGGCCCATAGTAATCGACCATGTCTCAGTTACGTATGTCATCCATCACTAGCAACACACACTGGTCCAATACCTTAGTACTGAGAGTCTAAAGAGATCAATCGACGAGTCCAACTTGGCTGGGCAGCGTCCGGAAAGTTTCGCAATATCTTCACGACCAATATACCGCAGTGTCTCCAATTGAGACACCAATATCCACTCAACTTGAGACACTGCGGTATTTGGGACTTGAAGATATTGCAAAGCTTTCCGGATGTTGTCCAGACAAGTTGGATTCGTCTATTGATGTCTTTCTCAAACCTATCTTACTAGACTGTTTATCCCAGGTAGTCTCGCAGCCATGACCACGATATCGTTATCGAATCAAAGGTAGTTGATGTACTCGCCATTGCTATTGATGTCGAGTCCACCCCAATCCAATAGCTTTAAAACATCTTCCACCGCGCTGGTGAACAGTTTCGGAACTATAACGTCTCCCTGTCTCACCCCTCGCTGCAGCCGAATAGGTTTCGAATTCTGGATCTGGAGGCGAAGCGACATGCATTCATACAAACACTTCAAAATTTCGATGTATCTGTGGCAGGCAAATTGTATGATTAGTTATTTTACATACGGTCAGGCAAATTGTATAATCCGTCCGTATGTAAACGGTCAGGCAAAATGTAAAATTCTGTATGCAGATTGTAAAATTCCGAGCCAGGCAAATTGTAATAATTCGTCCGTATATAAACGGTCAATGCCGAGTCAGGCAAATTGTCAAAATGCCGTACGGCAGATTGTAAATGAGCTCGCGAAGAGAGCGATGTTAGGTTCGGTCAGGTTTGATTGATTTAACTGTCAAAGAGCGTCGCGAAGCGAGGCGCCCCGCCCTCGCCATTATATAATTTGCCTGACATTTGCCTGACCCTATGTATAATAATGAATGAATAATTATACATTATGCCTGCGACATATCGATAGTCAATTCGACACCGCTGGAGCAAAGTATATATATTAGTACTAACGTAGCTGGAGACTGTAGCACAGCCCAGATTTCAACCGAATCAAAGGCTTTCTCATAGTCCACAAACGCCAAGCATACTGGCTGATTGCACTATTCGGTCTTCTGTATAATCTGCCGCAGCGTATGTATTGTTCTTTGGTACTAAAGCCTCTTCGGAGGCCGTCAAACCTGCGTGCGAGACTTAAATGGCCTTCGAAAACAGCTTGTAGACATGACTCAGAAGTCAGAACGGTCTGTAGTTCTTCAGAGGGGTGTTGTTGCACTATTTAAAAAAGGGCACCACAACACTCTGTCACAGTATTGCAATATAGCGGCTCTTCTGTGCCTTTTTAGTTTTTAGTACTGTTGTGTCACCGACCGGCAAATAAGGTATGAATTATAAAAAAAATATCCCGCGCCGATTTGAACTCTTTTGCATGAGCATGGACGTCAGTGCAAAAGACATCAACGCATCCTACAACTTGAATATTTCAATCATAATCGCCAGGATCTGATACTTTCATAGAAACCCTAAAGACAGAAGTTGTGTTTATACTTTTTGTAAGTATGGTAAACTACCCTAATCTTACCTCTCCCCCCTTTTTAAGCCGCTCCCCTTTACCCCCAAAAATCTATATATATATATAAAAGAAAGTCGTGTTAGTTACACCATTTATAACTCAAGAACGGCTGTACCAATTTTTATGATTTTCACTTCAATAAACGCTGCCCAGCCGAATTAGATTCGACAAATTAAAATAATTGTCTTTTTCGAAGCGGACCTACCTAACTGAACTACTTTTCTCCAGGTTTACAAATTCGTCAACAACTTCGAGAGTCTCACTCAACCTTTAGTGCAGTGGGTGTGGACACGGAAATTTTAAATCTGAAAACTACCTTGTTGAGAGGCTCTACTGAAAACATCGAGCATGTGCCTAGGTTTTCCAGGGTCTCAGTCACGACTACTATATCGTCAGCGAGTTGAACGTGGGTGATGACTGATGAACCTGCAGTTGACGTTGATGTAAGTAGGAGAGCGTCGGTGGCGCAACGACAAGGGCTGCTACCTCCTATCCGGGAAGTCGTGGTTCGAGTCCTGCCACGTACCAATGTGTTTTCGAATGTCGATCTCATATGTACGTTTATCCGACGCTCTTACGGTGAAGGAAAACATCTTGAGGAAACCTGCACAGGCCTGCGAAGAAACTCGAAGGTTGTGTGTAAAGTTGACCAACCCGCAATGGGCCCGCGTGGTCGACTAAGGCCCGATCGCCCTAATTCAGGGTAGGCTCGAGCCCACGGTGGGGACGTATATAGGCGTCCCAATCTCGGTATACCGAGATCTCTAAATACCGAGATTCCGCATGATTTTTCAATCCCGCCGTCTGCGGGATTGAGCATCTGGTATCCCGCGGGGTTTGCGGGATTGAAAATCCTTACAGGCACGTCGCACGATACATAGGGACCGCGCATGCGCGAAAACAGTCGACTGCGTTGTGAAACGTGGCAACGTTGCATTTTGATGTTGACATTTGACTATTGCAATACGATTGTTGTTCAAAATTTAAAAGACTTTTGATTCGTTTGAATTTGAGTAATTTAATTAACTTTCTATAATAAAAGAGGTGAATTTTTTGAATCGGGAGGATCGATGGGAAATATTTTAACGCTAACACACAATGCTCTAAAGTCAGTCGTGCCTACAAGCGTTGAAGCTGAGCGGGCGTTCTCCGCTGCTGGTTATCTTTGCACCAAAATAAGAAGTCGTCTGGGGATGCTTTGTTCCTTACGAAAACATTTTCAAAATAATAATTGCTATTTTTTTTGTGATCAAAGTAATAAATAATTGTTAATTCTTAGCTTGCATGTTTTATCACTTAGGTACTACCTTAAAAACTTTTAAAAAATCGGGCGGAATCCCGTTATACCGAGATCCCGCATCATTGTTTTTTTTTCGGTTCCGCCGATACCGAGATCCCTAATCATTGTTTTTTTTTCGATCCCGCCGATATCGAGATCCCGCGGTGGTGTGCGGGATTGGGATCCCTAGACGTATATACGAGCTGACGTGAATGAAGGTACACCCCAGTCCAGAAGCTTAAAAAAAATATCTTCTAGGGCAGCGGTGAACAATTTTGGAAATATAAGGTCTCTCTGTCTTACCACTCGCTTCCGAATTCCGCCGGATGAGTCTAGATTTCTAATCCTAGAGGAAGACTGACATGGTAGCTCATTAAGCTAAAGTGGCGTTAAAGCAGGTATCATCATCATATCAGACGAAAGACGTCCACTGCTGGACAATAGGCCTTCCTCAAGAATGTCCACAACTATACCGATCCTGCGCCAAAGAATCGTACTAATATTATAAACGCGAAAGTTTTTAATGTATAGATGTTTGTTTGTATTTCACGCAAAAACTACTGAACTTATCTGGTTGAAATTTGGTTGTTAGACAGATTAGGACCTGGATTAACATATAGAATACTTTATACCACGCACCCTCGGAGACAGTCATAGAAACTATATGTTCACGCGAGCGAAGCCGCTGGCTAAATCTAGTAAAGAATATTAATACGACGATGTCCTGCGCTCGCAACCCCCGCCCCGCCGTAACCATAGCTGCTGCCAGAAGTGCCAGAACAAGGAGTAAGGGAGCCGCTGGAGACTAGGAGCCATTGTCATCACCGTGAGAGGTTTTGCCGTGATCTCCACGCTAGGCAGGCGGGTTGGCGATCGCAGTGCGGTCCCAGGTGTAGTTGCAAGGACGCGGAATGGACACTACTGCCCATCTTCTAGTTTGTCCCCTTAGTGACCTAGCGACACCTTCGGAAAGAGATGGGGTGGTGCCATTCAAGGGACACAAACCACAGATTATAGCAGGTATAAAGTCAATTTATTGATAGGAAAATGTAATGAATATTAATGTGTGTGCCAAGGCGAAGTCTGCTGCTGCTGACTACTACACTGGATCGGCTTATTAGAGGCTCAGGAAATAAATAAAAGCGATCATCTTTACTTGAATAAGCTCCAATTGAAGAAAAAAGAGTCAGTTTGACGTGAATTTGATTAAACATCTTTGGGCTCAGACGAGGGTATTTTTAACCCCTGACGCAAAAAGACAGGTGTTATTAAAAGTTGCGGCACGAAAATTAAGTACTTCGGGCGGCTTTGGTGGATCTGTTTCGTTGGGTTGTGGGTACTGAAGAGCCCTGTATTTATAAGATAGACCTTAGCCACGCACAATGTGACTTTTTCGTCTAATTACTAGACTCCTCAGCATCCACCCAACGAAACAGGATCTCAATAACCAGAAGAGATTATTTTAAATTGAGGCATATAGCCCCAAAGTTAATTCTTCGGATAAGCCAAAACAAGATAACCGAATGTGTCGTAAGTTAAGCCCATCGTAAAATATGTATGTATCTATGTATGTATCTATATATGTATGTATTTAAACGTATATAAGTATTTATATCAGTCTCTGGTTCCCATAACACAGGGAATCCTACTTTGGGGCCAGATGACCATGTGAGATTTGTCCCAGAAAAAAAAAGTATATAAAATAATTTTCATTCATGACAATTATAAATATGTCCAATAATATGGCCCTTGAAAAAAATCTGCTAAACATGCTTAATTTATACTCTCATTTGATTACAGCATCAAATTCACGAATCTAAAAAGTTAAGAGGACATGGCTCCGACACAGCCTACCCCCATTTCTTATGAGATAGGCTTTTACCCGCTTTTTTCTAAGTATTGAGTTAAAATCCGGGTTTATTTCAGGAATCGTTTCTAAACTGCCACCCAATGGATCAAACGAAGATCATAGGTTTTAACCTAAGTAAATACCTGATTTTTTTGATTTAAACCGAGTTTTTCCGGGTCGAGTTGTTTAACCCACTGCACCGCCCATCTCTATCATGGTCACTAAGACATGATATCACACTTTTAAACCTAAAATAAAACTGAGTTGGGAATGGGGATTCTGATTATAATACTGAACAACTTTTATTCTAGGACTTTGGTGAAATCTCAAAAAAAATTAACTCTTCATACAAATCGATCAGCTGATCGACCAATTTTGTGCATTTTTGTATGGAGGGTAAATTTTTTTCTGAGAATTGACTACGGGTTCCTAGGGGAAACTTCTTCAATATGATGAGCAGAACCCCCACTCCCCAGACAGCGGATCCTACACCATTTTTTACATCCTGTAGAATATAGATAACAATTATTTACATTGGCAACGATAACATTTATTTATTTATTTAACAGTTTATTGTGTACAAAAAAATATTACATAACAGGTAGAAAATAAAATTAAACAATTATATAAAAAATAACATCTTTGGGTTATTTATTTTTTCTTAACAGATTTTGCAGTACCTATATCCTTGGCAAGGGAATTTTCCGCCCACGACGACGCGACGCCCGCCCGGCACGCCTGGCACGCCCGCCGGGCGTGCGGGTGCGGTGAGCGAGCGTACCTACTCGTACAGCTACATCGTCAAGTTCGCGGCGCGGCTGGCGGAATGATGGAATATCGATTACACCCAATTGCATTCCACAATTCTACTATAACAAGAACGATTCTTTTGTGAAACTTTGAGTTCCTGAACATATAAATAATAATAATAAAAGAAATAATAAGAGGAACCTGAGCGACCGAGCAATGCTCCGAGTCTCCTTTGGCACAGTATTACGATGTGGCTTACAGTAGCGGAACGCCTTTGATGTCGCACGATGCCGCCACAGCGTAGGTACTGGCAGTACTAGCCTGTAGTCAGCCTGGCAAACTCGCGGCACAGTATAATAAAGAGTACTAGCGTACTCGCGGAGTTTGTAAGGCTGTGCCCCGCCGCCCGCTGCCCCGCAAGTACCCTTCCGTTGCTCTGCGTAAGTACATTCGTTGCACTACTGTAAGCCGCTATATAGTAATACTGTGCCTTTGGCATTTAACCTAAAATATATTTCTTTTGTGTAAAAACTTATTTTCTCAGGAGACTAGGAATATAAAATATTACCTAAATAAAATAAATCATCAAAAGCGGTTTTTGAGAAATTCTCTAAACCAATTATTATTCGCGGTGCCTCTATCTTCACAAGTTCCTGGCAAAACTAGACTTGCGGCAACTCTGAAAAATGCTAAAAACTGTGATATTTTTGACGACTGCTATCCTCATCATCATCATCATCACAACTTAAGAGCCGTGCTCTTGTCGGTGTAGCTCTTTCCAGGTCTCTCTTTCCCACTCTATCTCCTTCATTTCTTTATACGTTTCCACCTTAACTTTCTTCTTAACTTGGTCTATATAAGCAATTCTAGCTCTTCCTCTTCCGCGCTTTCCTTCGATCTTTCCTTCTATTATGTTCTTGATAAAATTATCGTGTCTAATTAAATGTCCTATCATCTTCCCTCTTCTGTTCTCAATTATCTCAATAATTTCCTCTTTTCGTTTACTTGTTTCAATACTTCTTCGTTCGTTACTCTTTCAGTCCATTTTTGAACGGAAAATATGCTTTTTGTTGTTGAAAGCTTGTTTCGCTATTGCTATTCTAGTTTTAATGTCCTGATTGCATCGTGAATCCGCTGTTATAGTACTGCCTACATATTTGAAACTGTTTACCTGTTCTATTATTATGTTATTTAGTTTGATTGTTTTCTGTTTACTAGGGTTTTTTGAAGTTATTAGTATTTTGGTCTTTTTAGTGTTTTTTTTTTGTGTTGACACAGACAATTTGGGTCCAACATTGTTGAGAGAAGAATTTGACATAGCCCTGACATCCATACAAAATGGCAAAGCTACTGGAGAAGATAAAGCATTTATCGAACTAATTAAATATTCACATGACGACGATACTCTCATAATGTTTCAAATTACCAGATTAATATACGAAACAGGCATTATACCAGAAGATTTTCGCATTAGTAAAACAGTTACACTACCCAAGAAGCCTAACACGACTAAATGTGAAGAACATAGAACCCTAAACCTTATTTCACAAGCCTCAAAAATCATCCTGAAAAAAATACAAAATAGAATAAGAACCAAAATAGAAAATTACATAGGGGAAGACCAGTATGGATTCAGGAGAGAAAAGAATGATAATAGACAGAAGGTTAGATCTAGGCTTGAGCACGCATATCGCATTCGTAGACTTAGAAAAAGCGTTCGACAAAGTAGACTGGAAACTGTTGATGGAATGTTTAAAAGATATAGGTTTGGATTACAGAGATAGGAGATTTATTTTTGAAATGTATAAGAACCAAGAAACTGTAATTGAAATTGGAGAAGAATTTATCATCGGCTTGAAGATAAGATACCTAGCTAGTTCTCCATTGCGTTGGGGAATCTTGGTAAGCTCGCTTCTATCTTCGGCATCGTCGTCACTTACCATCAGGTGAGATGATTCCAAGGGTTTACCAATTATGAATAAAAAAAAAGGAAGTGCAAGAATAAAACAAGGTGTAAGACAAGGATGTTCACTCTCTCCACTGTTGTTTCATGTGTACATTGAAGGACCCGTTAAGAGAATCTTAGAAAAATCAGAAAGAGGTATCAAGATAAATGGAGAACGAATAGTTTTTATTATATTTGCGGACGATATAGCCGCAATCGCAGAAAATAACCAAGATCTAGATAGACTTTTACATACAATGGATAATGTTTTTGAAGACTTTGCTATGAAAATAAACACTAAAAAGACCAAAATACTGCTATCCTCAAGGAAACCTAAAATTAAATGAGTAATAAAGTAATAATAATAGTTAAATAGTGCGTAGTTAATAATCACTACATAGTATAAAACAAAGTCGCTTTCTCTGTCCCTATGTCCCTTTTATGCTTAAATTTTTGAAACTACGCAACGGATTTTGATGCGGTTTTTTTTAATAGATAGAGTGATTCGAGAGGAAGGTTTTTATGTATAATAACATCCATTAAATAGTGGAGAAGTACTGTTATTTTTGAGGTTTCTAATGTGATGTCGTAAATAATTACATTTTTTCCGCTTACATTGCAAACGCAGGCTGAACCCTACGAGTTTTATCAAAATAATGTACTAAGTATTGTGCACATTGAAAAGGTCTACAGAAAAGTCCGTGATGGTATATGTCGTATCTCTTATGGATAACCCACAATAACTTCTTTTTGTCATTTACTTTTGTAACACCCCACCCGGCCTATACATACAAATATATAAATATAGTTGAACCTACCTATAATACGCATACGTGCATACAACATACAACCTACCGCTATCTACCTATAAGAAGTATGTAAACTATACTTGATTTTTATTGCATTTTAAAATACGATTAAACGTTTGGCCAGATCGTCTAGAGAACCCTAAATTGTGATCGCAGTAACTCAGAGTCTTTTTGAAGGCGAATGACAAGTTATTTTTAAGAGATTAATCTATCACGTTGTGTTTGGACGAACGATGTAGTCTAACCTATAATTTTGAAGTATTTCGCGCAGAACCCTAATTTCCCTACTGTGATTGGTCCCTATTTTGGGCCCCCCCAAATTGGGAAGGGTAGCTAGCCCCCAGTGCTCGGAATAACGTAATACTTGACTGACGTCAGTACTGCATTATTTTGGTGATTAAAACAATGTACATCTAACTCAAAGTAATTGAACGAGCGATTTTAGCTCTACACAGATAATTATAACTACGTGAGCCCCGCTAGCTACTGTCTCTGGCAGGCCACTAAGGTACATGATCAGAGTCCACCCTCTTCGAGTGTATTTTAATTAAGCTACACGACAATGTAAAGTGTGCTATGCCGTGTTCCACCCGAATCCCAAAGCTAGTGTATATAAAACGCTTGTGAGGCGCCTTATTATACGTGTATAGTGTGAACTATAGCTGAGTCTTTACAGCCATAGCTTGTCCATCCCTATTCGACAGGTAGGATTAATACCTTCGAACAGCGATTGTTCGCGAATACATGTTAGCACTAGGTACTAAAATAAAGTAGATATTCCGACTTGAATGTCGCTCATCCTGTGAGAAGAGCACTACGGAATGTGAAATAAGTAGTTGATCTACTAATATGGTTCTTAGACCTGGAACTGTGCCATACAGTTGTATATCGCTCATTTGGTACTACAATGACGAAAATGCACTTTTTGTAACTTTACAGGAGAGCGATTTAAAAAAAATTTCAACTTTCATCATCCAGTTAATGACCTTTAAATACATCACTATTGTATGATTTTAGACTTAAAACATGGCATAAGTATTATAGTTTTATGAGTAGTCTATATCAACTGTTTATCTATATATCTATCTATATATATATCTCTTTTATTAAAAAAAAACTAGAGCGACACCTCCAATTTTGTCATTGTTCCACCAGGATTCTTTTAATTATATGTAATGCTTTCATACAAAACTCAATATAAGGTAACAGAAGCAATCATTTTTTTTAAATCTTTTTTAAATATTCATTTGGTAACTTCTACAATACTTAGTTAACTAGAAAATCACATTTTGAAAAACGCAGTCGCTTGAAATTATTCAACTATCAATCGTATATATAACAACTTTTCAATAGGGACAAATTTTTAAGCCTAATACTAAATCTTTACTCATTATAAATATACGAGTAAGTAATTCAATTCTGCCAACTAAAAAACAGATTCAATTACAACTAAAATTCTTAACACACGTTGACAAAAGCTAACCATTATTTTTAATCATCCGTCACTGTTAATATTTTTTGGTACCTCGTATAAAACTTATATAAAATTTGCCGTCAGTTTCACTTAATCAACTTGCATTCGTATTACTAAGATTAATTTCACTTAAGCATTAACAATCTCAACTTCTCGATTAGAAGAAATTTTCAAGAGTTTAACTTACATACATTATCAACCGACTTCAAAAAGTAGTTTCTCAATTCGACTGTATGGTTTTTTTGTATGTTTGTTACGCGATTGTGAACCGATTTTCAAAATATTTTTTTTATTCGAAAGAGTATACTCTCGAGGGGGTCCCATTGTCACCAAGTCAGGATCTGAGGATTGGATCTCAGGGAAATCGAGAACAACCCTCAAATTTTATAGGCACATATTACGTGTTGCATGTATTTCCTAAAACTGTTCAAGTTTAGGTGTCTATTAGTCATCATCTCATGTTGATGAGCTGATGAAGGAAGGTACAACTCCTTAACGGTTAGGAGATGGAGGATAATTCTTCAAATATTTTGCGTAGATACGGTAAGTATAGACCAGTGATGGGCAAACTTTTTTCATGGGGGGGCCAGAAAGTTAAAATGAAATTCTGTGGAGGGCCATAACTAAAGCAAGCCAATTACAATTTAACTTTTATTCGAAGGTGCTGCTTTGATGGGTGTGTGAGACATATGAAATTGCTTCTGATTTGCCATAATATCTTTGAATGCTGACTCGAGCTGCGACGATGTCACTTTCAGCAGCGAGAAAAGATGTTCATCAGAAAGTCGGTTTCTGATTGAATTTTTCCGCAATTTCATTGTCGAAAAAGTCTGTTCGCATACATATGATGACCCAAACATCGTCATTATTTTCTGAGCATGAGCAATCATCTTTGGGTAATTAACTTTCGGCAGTGCTTCTAGTTTTGATGAATTTAAAAACAGTTGTTTTAAGTGGGTGCTGCATTGCATTTCAACAATTTCTAACTGCAATTCTGCAGAGACATTTTCCGGGTCTACATTAAACGGCATCGAAAAAACATCTAGCGATGATTGAATGTTCTTAAAATCTTGAAACCTAGTTGCGAATTCTGTGTGAAGTTTCTTCAATACCTGACTGAATTCTTTCAGTTTGTTAACACTTACTGGTGCCATGGACTTCAAACGCGGAAAGTGAGTTAAATTGTTTTTCTCCATGCAGTTAAAAAACAGAAAAAGCAGAGTTTTGAATGATTTCAGACAACCCCAAGTCTCATCTAAAAACTGGTCCTTTTCTTGCAATTTTTTATTTAATTTATTATAGTGTTCGAGCAAATCGGTGAAAAATGCAAAATCGGTACACCAGTCTTTGTCTTCGAAGATTTGGAAATCAGACCATTTATCTTGTTTTTTTTAAAAAAAGATAGATTTCTTCTTTCGCCATGATCCCAGTGCGTTACAAGAACAAGCAAGCATACGGGGAAAATACAAAACAAAATTACCTACGCGAACAAGCAAAACATCCGCTTCCATCTTCGGCAACATCGTCACTTACCACCAGGTGAGATGTTGTCAAGGGTTTACCAATTGTGAATAAAAAAAATAAAAAAAATACGCGCGGCTCGCTTGGTGACAGCTGCGACTGTCGACCTGTTCAACCGCACCCGCGCCTCTCACCTCATCGCGCCCTCACCGCGCTCCCCTCTTTTTTTTATTCACAATTGGCAAACCCTTGGCATGATCTCACCTGATGGTAAGTGACGATGATGCCGAAGATGGAAGCGGGCTTAACCAAGATTCCCCAACGCAATGGAGAACTGGCTATCTTATCTTCAAGCCAGAACACATCAATGTTGTTAACACTGATGATTAGCGGCGAGACTTAGATGAGATGGTGGTAGCTAGCCAGGCGGGCTTAGAAAATGCCCTACCACCAACCAAACCGAGTCTTACAAGTTGACCCTACTAGGAATCAAACCCGCGACTTCCTGGTGTGAAGCGAATGGACTAACCATTATGCTAAGGAGGCGGTTAAACATATTTTTCGCACCCCGCGACCCGCAAAACATTAACTACCCACCTAGTCTAGGCTCCTTTACCTACGCATCTATTATTCGACTTTATACTGCTAGCTCGACCATCAAAATATAATTATCGCGGACCATATACTGTTCATTTTGAAGGACCTTTGGCGGGCCGGATTAAAACCTTTTGCGGGCCGGAGTTGGCCCGCGGGCCGTACTTTGCCCATCACTGGTAAAGACCGATAGTTGTATTCTTTCAGATTATTCAGATGAGCTGATGATGGAAGATTTAACTCCTTAACTTTCATTCTGTTAAGATGATGATGGAAGCTACAGGAATCTGTATCTTTTAATGAAACACATGCTTTATGATTGAATGGTTCCTATGGGCGAGTGTTTTAAGATAGATAGAATTATCACTAAAAATAAATAAAATAAAAATAAAAGTTTAAAAAACTTAAAAACCGACTTCAAAATTAAATTCACTCAAAAGTATGAAATAATATTATTTACTTAAATACACGACATTAACCAACAATAACGAAATCAAAGATAGGTACGAATTAAATTAGGGGCCTAAAATTTTTTTCTGAGGTCGGTGTCAGCAATGCCATCGAATCTAAAACATTTGTTACGAAAGTAGCTGTGTGCTGGTACCGACCTCAAAAATAAATTGCCCAAAAAAATGGAGAAAAAATTAAGAAGTTGTATATTCCATAATTCATAATTTACATTATCGTCGTTTTCCCGCAAAATAAATATAATATCTGGGGAAATATCAACGTAACTACGCTTTTTTGTCGCGGTTCCGCCGAGTGGAGATAAAAAAAATGTCACATTTATCTTTTGGTCATTGCTGCACACAAAATAACTTTATGGAAACAACGACGAAACTAAGCATTGTCGTCGCTGTTCCGCCAAGTGCAGATAAAACAAATGTCACATTTATATTCTCGTCATTGTTGCACACAAAATAAGTCCTCACTTTACGGAAACAACGACAAAATTAAGCATTGTCGTCGTTGTTCCGCCAGGAGGGGATAAAAGTGATGTCATATTTACCTTGCCGTCGTTGTTGCACCAAACTGACACCTCACTTCAAGGAACCCACCCGCACAACTGACTAAATCGCCGTTGTAGCTGTAGAATGCTTGCGTTTTGGTATAAAAGTAACAATGACGTCAACGCCATCTAGCCGCAGTTTATGAAAATACATTACCGTCGATTTTACCCCGAAAGTAACCAACCTAAATATATCGTTTGACATACTTAACTCATTTTTGATAAAAACCTTAATTTCGTCATTGTAGTACCAAATGAGCGATATAATGATATAAAGACCTGTGGTCTATATAACTAAAGCGAAATGGACACGATATCCATCGTGCCGCCGGCTCCAAAATAATACATAGTGTTAAAGCTCTGTCTTTAGACGTAGCAAACCCTTGATAAAGGGCGAAAGTAATGTCAGTTTAATAGTTTGGCTGAACGTGAAGAACAACGAACCAACACAGTCGCAACCCACTGCGAGACCCACGCGAATTATAGTCGCGGCATCACAATTAGGTCAAAGCGAGAAGGCGTGTAAGCCAAGTGTTTGGTCGAGGCGCTAGTTCAGGACGCAATAGGAGCCGACAGGACCCGGACACCGTGAGCACCCGTCCATAATAATCAAAAACTGTAGAATAGATTTAGTTTCTAAAACTAGCACATATTAACTGACCCTAGCTACGGTTACCATCAGGATGGGTCGGCTACCTTCATCATAATCGGTCTTACTATAATCACTATTAGTAAGGCGCGAACGCCTAACCTATTCGTATGTTTGCTCAATACCTTCCTAGACGCTTGGTCCGATTTGGGTGAAATTCTGCCGAGGCATGCTTGTGACAAGCTACAGATAGGACCTACCTATCTAAAATTACTTTAGTATCAAAATAGGCGAGGCTCGAACGCCTATAGTTTGTTTGTTAGTCCATTGCATTTATCCCATAAAAGTGTGGACAGATTTAGCTAAAATTTGGTAAAATTAGGAGTTGTTCATATCTATGAACCACTGAACTACATATCTAGCCCATATTGCATGGAGCTTGGTAAACAGCCATCTCAAGTATGACATAGGCCTTCCCGCGACAGCATAGCGCCGTACTATCTCGAATGAGATTAGTGAACTGAGTGGACCACGTGTTCACGGAACCCTAAAACTTATAATGCCGCGTGGCACTTGCAGTGAAGGCAGTTCGTTAAAGTAAAACGTGGCATCGCTTAGACCTACCTACTACTTATTCTCTAATATGACTTGTTTCTTCCTAATAGCGATATTCCAAAACCTAATTCGCTATTCCCTAGTAATAGATTATTAACTAGATTTCCTACATATCGCAATCCCCCTAACTCAGCCCTAGTTTTTCCCTATCCTAGCGAGATAGCTAAGTTTTACGAGAACTAAATTTTATTTTGATGTCCATGTTTCAACAAACAGTTACAACTCGTGGCGGCTTTATTCGTCTTTCCCCCGGGGTACTAAACCAACCGTGCCTTCGAGATGAACCAATTAGGTGTAGTGTGTCATGGTGAAGTGAGTACCTAAAGCTAACTTGTGTCCTAGTTCCCTACGGCTAAAGTGTACCTGCCCTGAATAAGAAATGCCGCTGCCACGACAGACCAGGTCTGCCGCTTCGCTGCACCTCCTAAACAGTGTGTTTGGATGGGATTTGGATAGGTAAGGCCTGTCCCAAATACGGTGGCTCCGTACATGAGTGCGCTAACGCTTGTCCAACCTGTGGTCCTCATGACGGTAGGTCGTAAGATGGTACAGTCAGGATGTTCCGGCCATAACCAAACTTGGGTCGCTAGCCAGGCAAGCCCTCCTGTCAGCTTGCTTTCGGCACTTGCATTGATAAACCCACGCTTCGTTGTCACGGTTGCGTATCCACGTGAATTAAATCAACTAGCCTTCCTGAAAACATGAACTACCAACCTGGTCACTTGACGATACCTTCAGCTAGCAACCGACCTGGCATCTTGTTTCAATTCCTAGATCCCAGCTCGATTGCCCACTGTACCTCACTTCCTAACTGCACTAAACTATGGCTTGATCCCAGGTAGGAGCCTGAACTTTCGAAGGCAAATAACTAGGATTTCGGCCACACTAAATTCTATTCTAAACTCACAATATAAAGTGAGATTCCTAAGTTAATTCGCGACTAATAAGTACTTGGCGTGACACTTGCCCGGGGCGCGCGGCAGCTGTTCTTCGGATACGTCCTCCTCCTCTGGTGGTCTGTTCGACTGAATCCCGCTACGTCCGCGTGTCCGTGGTTTTAAAAGCTTTCACACAGACGCAGCCTCGGCAGCGCGCGGGCCGCCGCACACATACAACCGACCTCGTGGTCGAACTGCGCGAGCGCCGGCCGCTGTCCGGACGCAGACAGGGCGGCGCCTCTATCCCTTTAGCCTCGGTTTTCGCGCCATTTATTACCTAAGGCAATCTGTTATAACGTGCGCACCGCGTGGTTCGAATGACGACCGACAGGCGGCAGTCTGGCTTCTCGGAAATAATCCCTGAGCTAATTTGTTTCAATAACTGTCTATTCACTCGACTCGAGGTTAATCCTCACCCGACCGAACAAAACTAGTTATGTTTTTCCCAATAGACAGATTCCTTTTAGTCTATCAAGACTTACTGTATTACCTATAGATATTTATTTATACATATGGATCCGTTACAATCCAACCCCCTGAAAATTTTTAAAAATAGAATTCAGAGAATTGTCTTTTTGAAATTTTCAAAATAGCTAATAACTATTAAAATTTCCTGTTGGCACATTCTCCCCTGAGTGTGGTGTGTATTTAAACCAGGCATGTCATTTATTGTCCCTTGATTGATACACTCAACCATAAACAAAACCAGATTAGCACAGGACCAGCTCCTGCCATCACAGAGGAGTTCGAACGGGCATTTCGGGTGTGAGTCGAAGCCACTGCTACGTTCGCGCATAGGCGTATACATTGAGTGGACCACTAGCTTCCAATTCCCCACGCACCAGGAAACTCTACTGGCATACGCGCATTAGTAAATTGTCAATCTAGTTTACCTCTCCAAACTGTCTGTGATATAACTGAAGCGGTTCCCGCGACAATCAGTCAAGTTCTCCGAATAGAGCTTCCCCCAAGTGACAATAGAATCTTACCTTGGAGTATGTATAGTGTATAAGTCCAGTTCTTAGCTTCTGGTAGAGTAATTAGCCCAAACCAACGTAACGTAAGACTCAAAAGAACAAATTGTTGGTTCAAACTATTTTTGTATACATGAAGAAGGACAGCGTGTGCCAACAGCTGACTCAGATATCCAGTATTTGTTGACTCTCCTTCAAGATCACGCTCCCCTTAATTTTATTCCCAAAATATCAAAGCAACTCACACAAAACCCCTCTTTTCACATCACTCTCAAATTTCCTTTTGTAACATTCCAATCCTGGAAAGGTCAACAAATCCTTATCTTCAGCCAGGATATTTATTGTAGTCAACACAAGAGAATATGTAGACCTATTTTCAAGTATTTAAACACAATTCTCCAATAAACCCCAAACATGGACACATCTATGACTGTGACATTTTCATATCGCAGCTAAGTCACGTTCCGAAACTATCTTTCATTACTAAACGCCAGTATGTATTATAACAACAAGGCTGCCCTAAGTAAATTATTTGAACAAGAATATCACGCATTTCCCTTTTTCAATCAGAGTTAACTACGACTCTGTGCTGTGTATTACTGACCTCCACCTTCCCCTCAGTCAGTCCGCAATCCAACCAATAGAAATGCATGATCTTCCTTACAAATAGACTGAAACTATAACCTTTCGTTTTACAAGTTTAATATACCTCCTGTACCTGAAAACATTTACCCTTTTACCTTTTACCTAGCAAGAATATAATAGAACTCTACCACTATATTCAAGCTGTACCTTCTGTAGTAAACCCAATTTTATTACCGTAATTTACCGTTACCTAGCAAGAATATAATAGAACTCTACCACCATATTCAAGCTGTACCTTCTGTAGTAAACCCAATTTTATTACCGTAATTTACCGTTACCTAGCAAGAATATAATAGAACTCTACCACTATATTCAAGCTGTACCTTCTGTAGTAAACCCAATTTTATTACCGTAATTTACCGTATAGCGGGGAAAATAAAATATCATTCCTTATACACATTTATTCTAACAATACTCCTCTTTTGCTAGTCAATTCCTATCCTAGGATTTATTTTATCTTTACCCCAGGCGAACTTGATTACTCTAACACCAGCCAAAGTTCGAAACTCATATTATGTACACACCCACACACATACACATACCCATATGTAAAGGCAATGCTAGAACTCTACATATAATATTTATTATTCTTAATTAACACATACTATGAAACCTTAACTTACTACACTATTTCCTAGTTCTATTACATCTTTATCTAATTACTTATCCTACTTGCCCACTATTTAGGTAATGAAATAATTAACAAATCTTAAATCAACTTAATGCTTGTAACGCGTTTTAATTACTCGAATTTCGGAATCAACCTCTCAAACTAGTTTCTGTCCCATCCCCGGTCCTATTTACTTGTAGTACCGTGATAGATTAACGGCATTGAAGTTTCCCCTAATTTCACCCGTATTAGGGTGCATCAAAGTGTACACATTTTGGAACGGTATTGAAGCTACCCTAAACGGACCCTCATAAAGTAATTCAAATTTCTTTGTCAATTTCTTTTGAGCATCCGATTTATTCAATTTCTTTAATTTAACCCAATCCCCTATTTGAAATTGTATAGTCTTATTCCTCTTATTAAATGCCCGCTGTCGAATTGAGCTAGCCTTCTCTAGGTTTTTCCTTACCTGGCCTCGTATCTCCTCAACATTACCCAACCTCTGATACCCTAATATTGAATCATAACTCATTCGCGTGGGACTTCCGTAAAGAATCTCGCTTGGTGTGAATCCCGTGCTTTCATGATAAGTATTGTTATATAATTGTTCCAATTTTGGTAACATAGTTGCCCAACCCCTGTGGTTAGTATGGCAAAAGGTACGAAATAACCTACCCAATTCCCTATTTACCCTTTCTGTGATATTTGGTCTAGGATTCCTCACTGTAGTATAAATTGCCTTGATTCCCAGTTGCCTCATACCATTTTTCCATACATCACTACTAAATTGAGTCCCATTGTCCGTCATTATTGATTGTGGCCATATGATTTGTGCAAACTGCCTTATTTTTCCCACGACAGCCTTAGAAGTTGCCTTCTTTAAATCATAGAACTTCACAAATTTACTAAACGAATCCTGTACAACCAGAATATATGCAGATCCGAATTTCCCCTTAGGCAGCGGGCCGTACAAGTCAGCCATCACTAACTCCCCTATTGCCTGAGTTACCACACTTTGGCATGGTCCTACTTGCTTAGCATTGTTACTCTTTGACATCTGACAAATGTGACATAGCCTTAACCACGACTTTACATCTCTGGACATGCCGATCCAATAGAACCGTTCTCTTAGGTACCTCACTATCTTATAAGCCCCCTGGTGCCCCATCTCTACATGAGTTTGTATAACTACTTCATCCCTCAAGCTCTTAGGTAAATAAGGGACCTTACTAAGATCGTTTCTTCTGACATAAACTATGCCATTTTCTTCAACGCAAATTGACGCTACTCTACCTATCCTACTCGACTCAAATAGCTGTGCCTTGATTTGCATATCAATTGTTCTAACTTCCTCGTCTTGGCATTGAAGCTCGGCCAACCTTGACAACTTTTGTTCTAACTCCTTATTTTTCCCCGTTTCGGTATATAATATTTCCGGTTGTATGATCTTTTCTTCCTGAACCCTTTCCCCTGTAGGTAAATATCTCGACAGAGTGTCAGCTACCACATTCTCCTTGCCTTTTATATGCTCTACCCTGTACGTAAACTGTTCTAAATACAAGATCCACCGAGTTATTCGTCCATTATACAATTTCCACTTTTTTACGAATTGCAAAGCTTTATGGTCCGTTTGTATGATAATTTCGGCACCCCTAAGATAAGTCTCGAACTTCTTAATACAGCTTATTACAGCGTAAAACTCCTTTTCCGTAACTGTCCAATTTAACTCTGACCCTCTCAATGACCTACTGTAGAAACTTATTATACGCTGTTCAAAAGCGTCATTTAATTGGAACAGCACCCCAGCAAGTCCTATCCCCGAACTATCAGTTTGTAAATAGAATGGTCTCAAGAAATCCGGAAAATGCAACCTAATCGTGTCTATAAAGGCGCTCTTAATTAATTCAAAAGCCTCCTGTTCCACTTGACCCCACGTCCACGGCACGCCTTTCTTTAATAATTTACATAATGGTACGATATAATTATTATAGTTTGGTATGAACCGCCTGTAAAAATTACACAATCCCAAAAAGGCCCTTAACTGTTTGATCTTCCCCGGACGCGGGAACTCTTGTATAGTCCTAACCTTTTCTGGATCAGTCATAACCCCTTCAGTTGAAATTATGAACCCCAACATCCTTACTTCCTTACACAAGAACTCACACTTTTCTAAATTACATGTCATACCCGCAATTTCTAACCTTTCCAACACCTTGTCTATATGTTCCAAGTGTAAACTTAAATCCCCACAGGTAATTATAGCCAAATCGTCCAAGTAGTTCACGCAGAACTCGCGTACCTCTGTACCTAGTATTATATCCATTGCTCTACTAAAACTACCTACTGACGTTTTTAACCCTTGAGGTAGGACATTATAAACGTAACTCTTACCGTTCACTGTGAACCCTGTATACTTTTTACTAGCTTCCGTAAGTGAAATCTGAAAATACGCGTTATTAAGATCAATTATAGTCATATACTTAGCTCCATGGAAGGCATTTATGATATCTACTTGCATTGGAGGCTTTTCCGAATCGGATACCATGTACTTATTTATCTCCCTTGCATCTAACAAAACGCGTATTGAACCGTCCTTTTTTAGCGTGAACGTCAATGGGCTGCTATACGGAGTAGCTGACCTACTTATGATCCCTAACCCTTCCATTTCGCTTAGCTTCTCATCTAATTTGGCCCTGTACGCATACGGAACCGGATATGATCGCTTCATGATAATAGGATGTTTTCCCATCTTAATCTCATGCTCATAACAGTTGGCCCTTCCTAATTTCACCGTGAAAAGCTTCGAGTGTCTGTTGAATATGGATTCCAATTTTATCAGGGCCTCATGGTCCCTAATATCCCCTATTTTCACGTTAAAACTCCTATTTCCATTTCTCATTTCATTTGAATTATTCTTCTTTTGTTCCGACCTACTGATGGGAAATTCCAAAACCAATTTTTCTTGCCCATTTTTAATAAGTACACCCCTTGTTTCACTACTCAAGTCTAATATCACTTCATGTTTCGTCATCCAATCAAATCCTATTATCAGTGGTCGCGACAGGCCTGGTATAACCAAAAAGCTTGTGTCAAACACTCTATCTCCTAGTTTCATTGGCAAAAGGACCATACTTTGTATTTTCGCGCTTTTCTGCCCTACTGCCCCTTTTATATGAAAAGGTTTGACAGGTAGTATAGGTATTTTATCGACTTTATTCCTAATTTCATTCCAAAACTCTTCAGATATACACGTAACATCACTTCCTGTATCCAACAACCCTAGCAACTCATACTGATAAATCTGCACCTCGATCTCCGACCTAAAATTATCATCCTCATCCTGCGGTTCGACGGTTTCGTCGAACACTGCATTCGATATTGGTCTTGCGAAGCTTCTTTCACTAAACAGCTCTGACCTCAATTTTATCCTATCTACAAGACACCTTGCTATGGAATCCCCCTCCTCGGCTTCCTTCTCCCACAACGAGCCTGTAAACCCCAATCCAGATCTATCAGTTTGACCTACTCCTTTCAAGGGTATCCTCAACCCCCTTCCATTTATTCCCAAAAGGTCACCTGGTCTCCAGCCCATTTTTAACATTAAATTTAACGGAACATCCCCTTTTTCTGAAGTTAACCCGGGGACGGGACAGTCAACTTCATTTAATTTAAATCACCCTGATTATCATTAGTACAATCAATAACAGCAGCAACCTTGCTAACATTATTATTGGGTCCCTTCCTAAAATTACTGTTTCCGGATTGTTCGGGTTTCCTCCAGCTTTGATAATTGCGTTGTATATCACGCTTACGCTTATCTATTGTACTCTGTTGCCCTGGTACCTGACTAACATTGCTATTCTGCTTAATTTCCTGTTTACTAATATCATCCAAACCCCTCAAGAACTCTGCCGTCTCAATTATTGTAGTTATTTTGGACAAAGACCATAAACTCTGTACATTCCTAGGGTAATGCCTAATTACGTCCGTCACTAATTGAGTTTCGGGTATCTGAAACGTGAGCATTTGAGCTTGTCCTGTCAACTGCAAGAAGTGCCCTAACATCGTTGGATGTTTCTGCTTATCCCATATGCTATGAACGATATTACGCCGAAGGATACTTTGTTCTGTCTCTCCCCAATAGATTTTTAGAAAATCTTCCCTGAAATCCTCAAATGTAGCCCAACGACTCTTGTAAATCCTAGCCCAATCCCTAACTTCTCCGATCAAACACTCGACTATTAAATCGATTTCTTTACCTTCCCTAGGTAACCTCTTGAGATAACTCTTTAAATCCTCAATGAAAGTTACAGGATGGATATTGCCCTTATTAGAGAACTTGGGCTTCTCCATATTTTGTACGTTACACATAGTGATAGCTGGTCTCAATACATTTCCTTCACTCAACTGTGGGGCTGACTCCATCGTGGCAGTCCCCGGCGCCTCTAACCCCTGATTATCTTCCCCGCCAACAATTTCCGAAGAGGGCAAGATTTGAGGAATCCCTAGCTCCGATTCGTCGTTTTGCCCCATCGTAGTGTCCTGGCTTACATTAATAGGTACCTGAGCTAATTTTCCCTGTTCATTTAACCTATCTTCTATACTATTTATCTTAGTTGAAAGCACTCCAAAAGTACGCCGCATGGAACGGTAAAGAAATCCAGTAGCGTCCATACGCCTCCTTTGTACTATAGGTGATACTGGTAACGATGTGGAATGGGCCATATCCACGAATCCTGTTCCAGTCCTGCCATTTTCCCCTATTACATTCCCCTGCTGTTCTGTCCCCCCTCCAGAATTTACTGTCATTGCCTCCGGTTCTGCCTCCAATTGTGCTAAATTTGGAGCACTTGTCTGAACCCCTCCCTGAACTGGTGTAGGGTCTGATTTCTTTCCCTTAGCCTTCCTAGTGGACCGCCTCATCTTCTCCTGAACCAAAGAGTGAACCTCCAAAGCGTTCAATACTCCGCAAATATGTACTATGAGAACCTAAAACATAATATTTAACTTAATTCGATTGCCCATGCAAAATGGATTTAGCATCGCCTAAAGTTTACGTGATGTAAATTTCCAATCAACAATCAATAACCAGTGATAGGAGATTCCCTCCTACCTATTAACATTTTCGAATGCTACACTTATACCAACACTAGTGCAAAGAGACCATCCTTTATTCTGTCAGATTGAGTGATTACTTTGGAATTTAGCCATTTTTTTTTTTTCTTAACCACAACAGGAACCGAACCTGCGACCCTAGTATGCGAAGCTACTAGCTACTCCTATAACGTAAATAAATTAAAACTTAAAAAAAAAATATTTTTTTCAACCGCAACAGGAACCGAGCCTGCGACCCTAGTATGCGAAGCTACTAGGTACTCCTATAACGTAAATAAATTAAAACTTAAAAAAAAAATATTTTTTTCAACCGCAACAGGAACCGAGCCTGCGACCCTAGTATGCGAAGCTACTAGCTACTCCTATAACGTAAATAAATTAAAACTTAAAAAAAAAATATTTTTTTCAACCGCAACAGGAACCGAGCCTGCGACCCTAGTATGCGAAGCTACTAGGTACTCCTATAACGTAAATAAATTAAAACCTAAAAAAAAATATTTTTTTTCAACCGCAACAGGAACCGAGCCTGCGACCCTAGTATGCGAAGCTACTAGGTATTTCTAATTTACAACCTAGATATATTAAGAACTAAAATAATATATTTTTTTTTTCTAAATTTGCCTCCCTCGGGACTCGAACTGGCGACACCAAGTTACGAGGCTAATTACAGACTCCTAATATACAATCTAACAAAAATAAAATTAAAATTTATCTTTAAAACAAATTACCTCTAACAGGATCGAACTTGCGACTGTGAATTGCAAGGCTACGGATATATTATTGTGCCATAGCGCACTAGCTTGAAGTTCCTACGACAATATCAAGAGCAAATCGCATGTCCTTCACAGACCTTTTGCGATTCCAACAACAGTAGGCATTCAATGTAACAACTGCTTCTTTTACGAAATGTAAATAACTTAAATATCACTATATTTCGATACAAAATAGTATATAACCTACCTAAAATTTACTTAGATTACCTAACCTATTAAATAAGTGCAACTTCACAGCCCCGTCTGCCTACATAAGTACACGCTATTCGTAACGCTCAACTACCTTATTTATCAATTATTATGAGAGACCTTTTTCTCTGAACTAAGTCGTTAACTACCCATCTTATACACCAACTAGAAAATGTACCTACCAAATATTTCTTTCGAACTAATACTTATTTAATTATTTACATCCGGAATTTTACTAACGGAGTATTGAGAAGAAACTATATTATCAATGCCTACTTCAAATACGCTGCCATATAAAAGAATTCAACGGGAGCGCTCACTCACTCGTCGACCCCTATATTAGTTCTAAGTACAAAATACGAGCTTCAACCCCCCGGATATAAGACAATAGCTGGGGTTTAAATTAACCTATAAACTATAAAACTACATAGGATAAAATAACAATTTTCTCTTTGTTTGATAGATTAATCATTCAGTTATAATTGTCATTCGCACCTCATTCCATTTCACGAACATCAAATTGTGGCATAAACCGAAGCCAACTAAAGTTATTTATCTATGTTTATCACAAATAACTGAACACAAAGTTTTATTATACAAAACGACTACCTACAAGATTCAGTATACGAACGCGAAAATCAGATGTCAGACATCCAAGTTCTTTGGTAGCACTGTAACCGTCCGTTTCCGCCCACGAACCCTGATTTTGACTATCCAAATGTAATATTTTGAACCCTCTTCTTATCCTGGTCACGGCTTATCAAATTGTAACACCCCACCCGGCCTATACATACAAATATATAAATATAGTTGAACCTACCTATAATACGCATACGTGCATACAACATACAACCTACCGCTATCTACCTATAAGAAGTATGTAAACTATACTTGATTTTTATTGCATTTTAAAATACGATTAAACGTTTGGCCAGATCGTCTAGAGAACCCTAAATTGTGATCGCAGTAACTCAGAGTCTTTTTGAAGGCGAATGACAAGTTATTTTTAAGAGATTAATCTATCACGTTGTGTTTGGACGAACGATGTAGTCTAACCTATAATTTTGAAGTATTTCGCGCAGAACCCTAATTTCCCTACTGTGATTGGTCCCTATTTTGGGCCCCCCCAAATTGGGAAGGGTAGCTAGCCCCCAGTGCTCGGAATAACGTAATACTTGACTGACGTCAGTACTGCATTATTTTGGTGATTAAAACAATGTACATCTAACTCAAAGTAATTGAACGAGCGATTTTAGCTCTACACAGATAATTATAACTACGTGAGCCCCGCTAGCTACTGTCTCTGGCAGGCCACTAAGGTACATGATCAGAGTCCACCCTCTTCGAGTGTATTTTAATTAAGCTACACGACAATGTAAAGTGTGCTATGCCGTGTTCCACCCGAATCCCAAAGCTAGTGTATATAAAACGCTTGTGAGGCGCCTTATTATACGTGTATAGTGTGAACTATAGCTGAGTCTTTACAGCCATAGCTTGTCCATCCCTATTCGACAGGTAGGATTAATACCTTCGAACAGCGATTGTTCGCGAATACATGTTAGCACTAGGTACTAAAATAAAGTAGATATTCCGACTTGAATGTCGCTCATCCTGTGAGAAGAGCACTACGGAATGTGAAATAAGTAGTTGATCTACTAATATGGTTCTTAGACCTGGAACTGTGCCATACAGTTGTATATAATGATATAAAGACCTGTGGTCTATATAACTAAAGCGAAATGGACACGATATCCATCGTGCCGCCGGCTCCAAAATAATACATAGTGTTAAAGCTCTGTCTTTAGACGTAGCAAACCCTTGATAAAGGGCGAAAGTAATGTCAGTTTAATAGTTTGGCTGAACGTGAAGAACAACGAACCAACACAGTCGCAACCCACTGCGAGACCCACGCGAATTATAGTCGCGGCATCACAATTAGGTCAAAGCGAGAAGGCGTGTAAGCCAAGTGTTTGGTCGAGGCGCTAGTTCAGGACGCAATAGGAGCCGACAGGACCCGGACACCGTGAGCACCCGTCCATAATAATCAAAAACTGTAGAATAGATTTAGTTTCTAAAACTAGCACATATTAACTGACCCTAGCTACGGTTACCATCAGGATGGGTCGGCTACCTTCATCATAATCGGTCTTACTATAATCACTATTAGTAAGGCGCGAACGCCTAACCTATTCGTATGTTTGCTCAATACCTTCCTAGACGCTTGGTCCGATTTGGGTGAAATTCTGCCGAGGCATGCTTGTGACAAGCTACAGATAGGACCTACCTATCTAAAATTACTTTAGTATCAAAATAGGCGAGGCTCGAACGCCTATAGTTTGTTTGTTAGTCCATTGCATTTATCCCATAAAAGTGTGGACAGATTTAGCTAAAATTTGGTAAAATTAGGAGTTGTTCATATCTATGAACCACTGAACTACATATCTAGCCCATATTGCATGGAGCTTGGTAAACAGCCATCTCAAGTATGACATAGGCCTTCCCGCGACAGCATAGCGCCGTACTATCTCGAATGAGATTAGTGAACTGAGTGGACCACGTGTTCACGGAACCCTAAAACTTATAATGCCGCGTGGCACTTGCAGTGAAGGCAGTTCGTTAAAGTAAAACGTGGCATCGCTTAGACCTACCTACTACTTATTCTCTAATATGACTTGTTTCTTCCTAATAGCGATATTCCAAAACCTAATTCGCTATTCCCTAGTAATAGATTATTAACTAGATTTCCTACATATCGCAATCCCCCTAACTCAGCCCTAGTTTTTCCCTATCCTAGCGAGATAGCTAAGTTTTACGAGAACTAAATTTTATTTTGATGTCCATGTTTCAACAAACAGTTACAACTCGTGGCGGCTTTATTCGTCTTTCCCCCGGGGTACTAAACCAACCGTGCCTTCGAGATGAACCAATTAGGTGTAGTGTGTCATGGTGAAGTGAGTACCTAAAGCTAACTTGTGTCCTAGTTCCCTACGGCTAAAGTGTACCTGCCCTGAATAAGAAATGCCGCTGCCACGACAGACCAGGTCTGCCGCTTCGCTGCACCTCCTAAACAGTGTGTTTGGATGGGATTTGGATAGGTAAGGCCTGTCCCAAATACGGTGGCTCCGTACATGAGTGCGCTAACGCTTGTCCAACCTGTGGTCCTCATGACGGTAGGTCGTAAGATGGTACAGTCAGGATGTTCCGGCCATAACCAAACTTGGGTCGCTAGCCAGGCAAGCCCTCCTGTCAGCTTGCTTTCGGCACTTGCATTGATAAACCCACGCTTCGTTGTCACGGTTGCGTATCCACGTGAATTAAATCAACTAGCCTTCCTGAAAACATGAACTACCAACCTGGTCACTTGACGATACCTTCAGCTAGCAACCGACCTGGCATCTTGTTTCAATTCCTAGATCCCAGCTCGATTGCCCACTGTACCTCACTTCCTAACTGCACTAAACTATGGCTTGATCCCAGGTAGGAGCCTGAACTTTCGAAGGCAAATAACTAGGATTTCGGCCACACTAAATTCTATTCTAAACTCACAATATAAAGTGAGATTCCTAAGTTAATTCGCGACTAATAAGTACTTGGCGTGACACTTGCCCGGGGCGCGCGGCAGCTGTTCTTCGGATACGTCCTCCTCCTCTGGTGGTCTGTTCGACTGAATCCCGCTACGTCCGCGTGTCCGTGGTTTTAAAAGCTTTCACACAGACGCAGCCTCGGCAGCGCGCGGGCCGCCGCACACATACAACCGACCTCGTGGTCGAACTGCGCGAGCGCCGGCCGCTGTCCGGACGCAGACAGGGCGGCGCCTCTATCCCTTTAGCCTCGGTTTTCGCGCCATTTATTACCTAAGGCAATCTGTTATAACGTGCGCACCGCGTGGTTCGAATGACGACCGACAGGCGGCAGTCTGGCTTCTCGGAAATAATCCCTGAGCTAATTTGTTTCAATAACTGTCTATTCACTCGACTCGAGGTTAATCCTCACCCGACCGAACAAAACTAGTTATGTTTTTCCCAATAGACAGATTCCTTTTAGTCTATCAAGACTTACTGTATTACCTATAGATATTTATTTATACATATGGATCCGTTACACTTTTTACGACAAATAATGGCTAATTTTCGAAGCGATTTTAACCAATACAGCATTAATCCTTAACCAATTAAATACCTTGAATACATTGTTCATTTAATATAGATCTATATGGCCCGTTATACCGTATGATTTAAGTGAATATTTTCGAAGATATTACAGATTTAAAAATTGCGGGACGTAGCGTTTGCGGCGGTACCGGCCGGCCGCCCGGTGAGCGTGCCTATTGACCTAGAAAACCTTTGCGTTTTGATAGACAACATCCAAGAGTTAGTCAACAATGTCTATCCTGACATTGATAACATAAGTTATAAGACAATATCTTGGTTTAAAGAAAGAGCGATTCTGTCACCAACTAACGAACAAGTAGATACAGTAAATAACTTGATTCTTTCAAAGATTGATGCGCCGACGAAAATATACTACTCGGTCGATACTGTTCTCGATTTGGAAGAAGCTGTTCATTTTCCTACAGAATTTCTAAATTCTTTGAACCCGTCTGGACTCCCTCCTCACAAAATGGTGTTGAAAGTAGGTTGTCCTGTTATTTTATTAAGAAACCTGAATCCACCTAAACTTTGCAATGGCACGCGTTTGCTGGTAAAATCATTGAAAACTTTCATAATAGAGTGCACAATACTCACAGGATGTGGTACCGGAGAAGATGTATTGATTCCCCGAATCCCTCTGATACCATCGGATTTACCCTTCCAATTTAAACGTTTACAGTTTCCGGTAAAGACATCTTTTGCAATGACCATTAATAAATCGCAGGGTCAAACCTTCAACGTTGCAGGCTTAGATTTGAGCGTTGACTGTTTTTCACATGGACAACTGTATGTCGCTCTTTCAAGAGTGACCTCCAGAGAAAACATGTTTGTATTGTCTAATGACAAGAAAGCTGTGAACGTTGTTTATAAAGACATTCTGTAATATGTTGTAAAAATAAAATAAATAGTTAAAAATGTAAAAAGTAAATAAGTAAAAATGTAGTGTATGAATTTAGATATTCCAAAGATACGAGTAGCAGGAAATCTTCATGGTATAGGGAAAGGGGGATTGTTTTACTCCAAATTTAACGCGTGCGGGCCACGGGCAGTAATGAATAAATCAAAACTACTGAATCGATTTTAATCACATAGGGTATATATTTTATACCCGTGCGGAGCCGGAGCGGGCCGCTATGTTTTTATATACAACATTCTCAGTTTTTCTGTAGTGTATTTAGTATCAGCATTGCACCCGTGCGAAGCCGGGGCGGGTCGCTAGTTAAAAATAAAATAGGTTCTTCTCGAAGGACAAAAAACAGATACATACTGGGTTACTGGTAATTCGATACATTCCCTTTAAGAATACAAACTACAGCTCATTTGCAACAAAAAGTAATATCATACAGGGTCGGAATTCAACGGTTTTTTATTTATTAGGGCCAATTTTATTTAATGAATTTTGTATGAATAACTTATTTTCTTGTATTCATCATGTGTTTGTACATAAAATATATAAAACATTAAACGCGCAAAATAAAGAAAATACTTCCTTATTTTATCAGCTTTCCAACAAGATCTAAATAATAACAAATTATGCTGGTTGTTTCAACAGTTTTAAATGGAAAAAAAATCTGGTCCCGATTTTTTCAATTACCTTGTCGATGAATATTATTCAAATAACAAATAACGTTTTGTAAAAAAAACCGGCCTAGTGCGAGTTGGACTCGCTTAAAGTAGGGTTCCGAAGGCTTTTCAAAAAATCAAAAAATAAATGTTTATTTTAAAAAACAAAATTATGTTTACAGTTAGTAATATAACATTTTGTATGGAAAATCTATCTAATCTATATCTATATAGCGACTTTCCGGTACTTTACGCCACATAATCATTATTGTGACTTTTAGGTAAAAATTATCTAATACGTAATACTTGAACACTCCCAAAGTAAGAAATCCTACTTAGTCGTGATAGTTTTCCTTTTAAATTGATTATAATATGTCCTGCTATTTTCATTATTTTTTTCAGATGTCGTGTAGCGGTTTAGGTTTTAAGCGCGGGGGGGACACTTGACTCGAACAAAAATTAGCACTTTTTAAATCTTACCATTTCGCAAATCGATCCCTGAATCAAAAATTTCCTAAAAAAAAAAATCCAAGATTTTATAGTACAACTTTGTCGGCGTGAATAATATATTGTATAACCATACCAAATTACAGCTTTCTAGTACTTATAGTGTCTAAGCTAAGCCGCGGACAGACGGACAGACAGACATGGCGAAATTATAAGAAACAAAACTAAATTGTTGACCTCAGAACCCTAAAAATGTTAAATTTCGGAAATAAAAAAAATATTATGAAAATATTTTTTTTTTGGATATTTGTGGATATATATAATTTGATGCACTTTTTTAACAAAAATCATTATTTTGTATTTTAAATAATTCGATTGTTTAAACTTTTGTATGTTCTTAGAAAACTGATAAAACAAGGAAGTTTTCTCCATACTTTGCGCGCTTACTGTAATCTGGCCATAATTTATTTAAAAACCGTTGATTTGCGACCCCTGTATTATAATAGGTCTTTACCTATGAAATTGCCGATTCAGTTTTTAAAGTTCAATGCCAATTTTCATTGAAAATAAAAAGTTATTGTTTTTTATCATCGACCTTATGTTGACACTACTTAAGGTCTTTTATTCGTTTTGTCCATCTAGTCCTACTGGCAGTTCTACTAGTAGAACTATTTGGATTAAGAAAGTCCAGTCTGTTATTCTTTACAAATTAGTAAAACTATTTGGATAAAAAAAATCCAGTCTGTTATACTGGCAAACAAGACTTTATGGAATCGCCAATTTTTTTCCAAAGAGCACTACGGTTAGTGGAGACAAGTAAAAAAAGCAACAAAGTAATCATCACATCAGCTCATATACGTCCCCACCGAGGGGCTCGAGCCTACCCTGAATTAGGGCGATCAGGCCATAGTCGACCACGCGAGCCCAGTGCGGGTTGGTCGACTTCACACACAACCTTCGAGTTTCTTCGCAGGCGTGTGCCGGTTTCCTCACGATGTTTTCCTTCACCGTTAAAGCAATCGGTAAGTATATGTACGTAAGTTTTTGAAAAACTCATTGGTACATTGGCCGTCCAGATTTGAACACGGTTAAAAAGCGTCGGTGGCTCAACCGGTAACGACTCGGTCCTTCTAACAAAGTAATATAAAAAAATATTAATTTGTATCGAAATACAAGTTTATTAACAATAAAATAAACTGTACAAGAAAGAAACCAACATATTTCTCGACTATATTACGTGATGGTACGATATTTTTTTCAACTATAAAGTATTTATTCTTCGTTCGATTTCCTAACCTCCTTGATGATGATCCACCTTGGCGCAGTTCAAAAAGATTTTATGCTACGTCTACTGGTATAAAAAGAAAGAAATAGCATCTCCTTGACCTTAGCGATCAATGTCCCACTGAAGAACGCATAAAATCTTTTTGGTGTTAGTACCTATTTGCCATAAACAAAAATTATAAATATTTTTTTTTTTCACTTATTGACGTTTAGGAAAAAATGGTTATTGTAGTCAGAGATAATAATATGCTATATATAAGGGTAACAAATCTCTGATTGTAGTATGGTTTGCTTACAATAAATAAAATGGAATTAGAAGAATTAAATGAAAATATGATTACTTGTGATATTGTTTTCCTGAAAAGAGGAAGAGGCACGGTGCTGTTAAATGATGGTTACCAATATTACAAAAATAGAAGTTACAAAGATGGTTCAATAATTTGGAAATGCTCTACAAAATGTATTGGTTCGATTACTACTAAGGTATGTATTTGGTCTTATCATTTTTATTAAAGCGCGGCCGGCGCAGTAATCGGTTGTAAGTATTGTTTTTTTTTGTATGGATTTAGATGAAATTGGCACACAGGATGTAGATGGATTGACACAAAATATTTGGACTACTCGGAGCGGCCGCTTTTATGGACTTTCCATTGATGTTGTTTTTTTCTTTAGGATGCAAAACTTATTTGCGAATAAGTTGCTTTTTGCTTTTAGATTGATATTTGCTTTTTCTTGTTCTATCAGGATGTAAATATTCGAAAGAAAAAGCCGTACAGCCCTTATTGTCGTCCAAACTATGCAAAAAATGATATCGACATAAAAATAGATAAATGTAAACGAAGGGTGATTAATGAACCGACTGAGACAATTCCTTCTATATATAAAGAAACAGTCGTGGATATAAAAGACACCACGGTTGATATGATATGCCAAATTCCGTCTTACAAGTCTATAAAAAGTACCTTGTATAACAAAATAAATGATGCAGTTGGGATGCCGAAAACTTGCTTCAAAAACATAAAACACGTTCTAGTACCACCTCAACATGAATCATTTCTTTTGGGAGATTACTACTTCGAGAGTGAAGATGATAATGATGTTACTGAAACGCGTATTTTGGTTTTTGCTACAACTGATGCAAGGGAGCGTATGAGAAGCATAAAACATTTTTTCGGAGATGGGACATTTAAATCTTGCCCTAGACCCTTTGAACAGATTTACACAATACATGGTGATATGGGTAGCTCCGAGCAAAATTGTAATATTGTGCCCTTAGTTTACGCCCTTATGTCATCTCGAACCAGAAATGCGTACGTTGCCTTAATTGAAATGATCAAGTCACAGATTCCAGATTGGGCTCCCACTAAATATACTTGCGACTTCGAGGAAGCTACTAGAGCGGCAATATCAACAGTTTTTCCAAACATTATAAGGAAAGGGTGCTACTATCATTTCAGGAAAGGTATTTGGAAGAAAGGTAAAGAACTAAAACTGACCAAAAACAAACTATCTCGACGCATTGTCGCCCTGTGTGCAGTTCTTCCGTTGTTACCGAGGAATGAAACCAAAATGGGATGGGAATATGTACAAAGCTTTATGTCTGAAAGTGACAAAAACGTGTCGACGTTTACATCCTATATTGAAAGAAATTGGATGAAAAGTGAAGAATTCATTGATTCATGGTGTGTTTTTGGTGAAGCGCATCGCACCACCAACTCCATAGAGGGTTGGCATGTGAAGATCAACAACGAGAGTAGACGGAAGAAATCCAACATGATACAAATACTAAAAATATTTAAAGAAGATGCATCATTATATTCTGTACTTTGTACGCAAATTGAAAATAATGTAAAACCCTTTAAGTCAAGACCTAAATCAAGTTTTATGAGAGACCATCACATCCAAGAAGTCCTATTGATGCTAGTTAATGGAGATATTTCAGTGGGACATGCCTTGGAAATATTAAAATAAAGATCTGTCTGTGTTGTCGCACAGACTACATGACGTTGAAGACACGTTACTGCGAATAGACGTAACTGCGAATGGACGTTACTGCGAAAATCTGAATTTACGATCTATGTGTTATTATTATGTTCCCTATAGTGGCACAATGGTTGGTGTTTATAAATGTTTTAACACGTAGATCGTAAATTCCGATTTTCGCAGTAACGTGTCTTTCGCAATCACGTCATGTAGTCGAGAAATATGTTGGTTTCTTTCTTGTACAGTTTGTTTTATTGTTAATAAACTTGTATTTCGATACATATGAATATTTTTTTAAATTACTTTGTTGCTATTTTTTACTTGTCTCCACTAACCGTAGTGCTCTTTGGAAAAAAATTGGCGATTCCATAAAGTCTTGTTTGCCAGTATAACAGACTGGATTTTTTTTATCCAAATAGTTTTACCAATTTGCAAAGTATAACAGACTGGACTTTTTTAATCCAAATAGTACTACTAGTAGAACTGCCAGTAAGACTAGATGGACAAAACGCTTTTATTAGTAACTAGTGGCGTGTCTTACAAGTTCCAATCCCCTGAGCTATTAAATGATTGCAGTACCCTACTAATTTAAACTCTATATTAATCATAATCAGTCACTGAGGCATTTAATGACTAATATACATTACAACAAAATTCTGAAATGCTGTAATATGGCTGAACATAATACTTAAGTGTTTTAAACAATGCATAACGAGTTCTAACTTTTAGGTCTGGCTATAATAAAATTAACAGTCCTATTACGCTTTAATTTTGTCTCTCGCCATTTTCTTTCTGTTTTCTATCTTCTTCTTTCTCCTGGCCATTGTCCCAATTTATTTGGGGTCGGCCCTTCTAGTTTTTTCTGTTTTCTATTTTACAAAAATAAATTAAAGCCACAGAAAACTGATGAAAAAGCATAATTAATCTTTAATTTTGTGCAATGATGCCTATTAAAGCAACTGTACTTGTTAGAACTATGATATTAACTTCATAATCATCATATCAGCCGAAGGACATCGACTGCTGGACATAGGCCTCCAAAGGCCTTAAGATTTCCACGACGACCGGTTCTGCGCTACACTAGACTTGACACTAGGTAATGTTTTCTAAAAAAAATACACAATATGATCAAAAGTATAGCAATATATAAATATAGCAATATGCCACAAGTACAGCAAAATGATCACAAGTATAGCAATATATATGCCACAAGCACAGCAATATGATTTTTACCGACTTTAATAATGATGTTAAACAACAGTTATAATATATTGTAATGTTATTAATCAGCATATATACATACATCTTATACATCTTAATGCTGTCTAGGGGGGGACCAAATTGCACTTAAAACAGCCATATAAAAGTTATACACCTGATAAACGACATGTGTTTTATTGTACACTAGTGGATGCCCGCAGCTTCGCCCGCGCAGATTCCAATTTTTGCGGTTCCCGTGGGAATTTCCCAAAATCCTTTCTTAGCGGATGCCTACGTCATAACATCTACCTGCATGCCAAATTTCAGTCCGATCCGTCCAGTGGTTTGGGCTGTGCGTTGATAGATCACTATGTCAGTCAGTCAGTCAGTCACCTTTGAGTTATACAGGGTCTTCGGCAGATGGTTGAAAATACGAAAATGGGGATAGGTGGGGTCGCCTCCCACCTATTTTGAGAATTAAAAAAAATCTAGGACTTGTAATTTTTTTTACAGGATTTTTTTTCCTTTTTTTAGAAATTTTGCCATTTTTATACCTTTGAACACATGTAACTTTTTGTTTTTTAAAGCTAGCTCCAAAATCTTTTTTTTAATAGACTTTTATAAGATTGTCGGCTCTAAAAAAAATTATGTTTGTTTCAAGTTATTGCTAAAAACAAAAATGTGGGCCCACGAACTTAAAAAAAAAGTTGAACAAAAATTTAAAAGTCAACTTTGCGATGCATTTAAAAAAAAAATGGGGCTGGAAGGCTTCTGTTTTTTTTAAAACATCTCTAAAGCTTAGGCTTTTGAATGGTATGTAATTTGTTTCGGTATCTTTTTTGTAACCGGAGTTGTTAATTTTTTTTACTCAATTGGACCATGTTGACGAAATTCCACTAGTTACATGTTTTGTGAAATGTATCAAATGCAAAGTTGAAAATAATGTAAATACTTACTGTTGGGACGGTTACAAAGAGCAGTACGTTTTTTTACATTCTTGCACTCACATAATGGCTATCTTTTGTCATTTATTGGCATATTGGAGTTAGCACTTCCATATGCCAATAAAATGTCCGCATATTCCGCATTGGTAAATTGAGCCATTTTAAACCACAACAAAGTCTTAACAAAACGTCTGATAATAACAAAAAGTGACAAACAACAAAAAAACTTAACAAAATCACAAACGTTAATAACGTTAACGTTTTTTTTTTTGTTTTCGTTAATTTCACTTTGCTGTGTTTGTGATTTTGTTAAGTTTTTTTGTTGTTTGTCACTTTTTGTTATTATCAGACGTTTTGTTAAGACTTTGTTGTGGTTTAAAATGGCTCAATTTACCAATGCGGAATATGCGGACATTTTATTGGCATATGGAAGTGCTAACTCCAATATGCCAATAAATGACAAAAGATAGCCATTATGTGTGTGCAAGAATGTAAAAAAACGTACCTGCTCTTTGTAACCGTCCCAACAGTAAGTATTTACATTATTTTCAACTTTGCATTTGATACATTTCACAAAACATGTAACTAGTGGAATTTAGTCAACATGGTCCAATTGAGTAAAAAAAATTAACAACTCCGGTTACAAAAAAGATACCGAAACAAATTACATACCATTCAAAAGCCTAAGCTTTAGAGATGTTTTTAAAAAAACAGAAGCCTTCCAGCCCCAATATTTTTTTTTAAATGCATCGCAAAGTTGACTTTTAAATTTTTGTTCAACTTTTTTTTTAAGTTCGGGGGCCCACATTTTTGTTTTTAGCAATAACTTGAAACAAACATAATTTTTTTTAGAGCCGACAATCTTATAAAAGTCTATTAAAAAAAAGATTTTGGAGCTAGCTTTAAAAAACAAAAAGTTACATGTGTTCAAAGGTATAAAAATGGCAAAATTTCTAAAAAAAGGAAAAAAAAACCTGTAAAAAAAATTACAAGTCCTAGATTTTTTTTAATTCTCAAAATAGGTGGGAGGCGACCCCACCTATCCCCCATTTTCGTATTTTCAACCATCTGCCGAAGATCCTGTATATTGTTAGATACTTCGGGTTCGATGTACTGAAATTTGGTTGGAAGACGTATATATTTAGAAGTTGATCTGAAGATAAACTTTGAAGGTGGAATGAAGGTCTCAGGTCGTCTTTTCAGAATCGTAAAAAAAACATGTGCTCACTAACCTTTTTTTAAAACTTAAATTAATAGTACACTGAAATAAAAGCTCGTAAGTAGACAGATACTTACAAAAAAAAATTGAGTGTGATGTTTTTATACCGCAAAACCGAACTACTGCTACTCAATGGTTTCAATAGTTCTGTACTTGGATCCAACAGAACTATTGCCACTGAGAAGTTGCACTAGTTCGGTCAACCGGACTAACAACCGAACTACTGCTACTACAGGAAACTATCGACCTACTTAGAACTATTAGCGTAGGTTCTTTGCCATAGAATACTAAATAACGGTGTACCAACCTCGATTTAAGTGGAGTGCCTTGTCGTGCTCAGACAAGTTTTGATTTTTGGGTAACTTTCGCTGTTATATGAATCCTGCTAGTCAGGCATTGACCGTAAAACGTATTAGGGTTTTCATTTCACTGAAGTGAAGATAATAGATTCAGAAAAACAAGTATATGTATAATAATATTAATAATATAAGTTGTTCCAACCTACTTATATAAAAAGCACTTCAGAATGGCTCTATTCTATGTTAAAAAAAAACGGCCAAGTGCGAGTCAGAACCGCACACATAGGGTTCCGTCCCATTATACTAGATGGCGCTAGTTTCATCAGCTTCGTACTGTCATATTAGATAGCGCTAGTTTCTTAAAGTTTAAAAAAACACATTTTTTATATGGAGAATTCTACTTTTTCTAATTTTTAGTATGTGTTGTTATAGCGGCAACAGGTGTACATCATCTGTGAAAATTTCAACTGTATAGCTGTCATGGTTCATGAAATACAGCCTGGTGACAGACGGACAGCGAAGTTGTAGTAATAGGGTCCCGTTTTTACCCTTTAAGTACGGAACCCTAAAAATATGCCATAAAATTTGTTACTTAATTTCATTCATTAGCTACCTTTTTAGGACACCCATACAAATTAGGCCAATCAGCTGAAGAAATTAATTTAAGTCCAAAAAATCCTAGAGAAAGTTTTTTTTTATTCACAATTGGTAAGCCCTTGGCATCATCGCACCTGATGGTATGTGATGATGATGCCGAAGATGGAAAGCGGGCTTACCAAGATTCCCCAATGCAATGGAAGACTGGCTATCTTATCTTCAAGCCGGAACACATCAATGTTGTTCACACTGATGTTTGGCGGCAAGACTTAGATAAGATGGTGGTAGATAACCTACCACCAACTGTGAGGTTAAGTGAAGTCACTGTGAAGTTTTTGGTGGTTCAAACGAAACCGTTCAGGTGAACGACCGCCAAATACGCATACATATAACTGTTATTTAGCATCAGCCTGTCGAATGGTTATTTCAGAATTCGAGTACTTACCTACCTGCTCAAAAATATTAAATAAGGTTTTTTTTATTGACTAATTTGATAATTAATAATCCTTACTTTAATATTATAAATGTGAAAATGTGTTTGTTTGTTACCTTTTCACGCTTCAACGCTTTGACCAATATTAATGAAATTTGGCATACAGGTAGCCTGAGTCACGAGGAAGGACATAGGCTACTTTTCATCCCGTGAACATAGCATAGCCCGATGGAACTGAAAATATACTCTTTTTTGGTTAATTTCTTTAACATCGCAACGGAACAATGGATTGTGTAATTTTTTTCAAGTTTGTGGTTGAGGGGGTGGGAAATGACATGATTTACTAATAAGCATATCCTGATATAGTTCCCGAGGTATTATGTAAATTACAAAGATATATATGTTGCTTCTATATCAAATACCATTACCTGAGACTGTAATCTGAATCATGACATTATTTGTAATATACAGTATTTTTTTTTGTTTTGACTATTTAAAAGTGTGTGTAAACACCTATTTGAAATAAATTGATTTGATTTTGATTTTGATTTTGAGGGATCTGGAGAAAACTCATGTCCACGCTCGCGAGCCGCTTGCGGCTCGCGCACCGCGCACCCTCTAAGACAGTCATAAAAACGTTTTCCACGCGGGCGAAGCCGCGGGCAAAAGCTAGTTATGTATAAAACATCTATCTCGTACTTACTCGTTTGAGAAGTATTGAAAGTTAGCAATATGTTTGATGTGGTTGAAAAGCAAAAAAGGGGCCAAGCGAAATTTTGGCCAAAAATAACTTTTGCATATATTCTTATTCTGCCGATTTTTCTGCATCGTTGAAGCTCGTTTTAGTTAAAATCCGAGGACTTTTATGTCGCTTAGTTCCGTAAGATTTAGAATACGTATGTTTTGATAAGTAACAGTTTATTTTTCACATTCAAACATGTACGGTGGTTGATCCCTGAGCTTTGCCATCTTTAAGTGCTTGATTCAATTTTAACCGATTTCAAAAAAGATGAAGGTTCTATGCTCCACTGTCTGTATAGGTATTTTTTTATGTATGTTCACCGATTACTCCATCATTTGTAGACAGATTTTCAAAATATATTTTTTTTCGAAAAAGTATACTTCCGAAGTGGTCCCGTTGTCACCAAACCAGGATCTGATGATGGAATCCTAAGGAAATCCAGGGCAACGCTCAAATTTTATAGGTTCCCATTATGCGTTTCTTATATTTTCTGAAGCTATTCAAATATTTGCGTCTGGTAGTCATCATATCATGGTGATGAACTGATGATGAAGGTACAACTCCTTAACGGTTAGGAGTTGGAGGATAATTCTTTAAGTGTTATTCGTTGATACGGTCTACCGATAGTTGTATTTGTCACCAAGTCAGGATCTGTTATTGTAATCCTAGGGAAATACGTAGATACGCAGGTACAATCAGGTACATATACACCAATAAAACTGTATTCTTTCAGGTCACTGAGGTAAGCTGATGATAAACGGTTTTACTCCTTAATTTTCATGGTGCTGAGATGTTGATGGAAGCCACAGCACTCTATCGGTTAATGAAACACATGCATTATGATTTGATGATTCCTATTGGTGAGTAGGTGATTGGGTTTAACGTCTTTAAATATTATCATCACATAAAAATTATAAAAATAAAAGTTTAAAATACCTAAAAATCGACTTCAAAAAGAAATTCACTCAAGTATGAAACAGTATTTGTATTTAAGTATACACGAAATTAACCTACAATAACCAAATCAAAGATGGGTACAAATCAAAACCTAAATTTTTTTTTGAGGTCGGTACCAACAAAACCATTAAATCTAAAACATATAATAGGTAAGTAGCTGTGTACTGTTACCGACCTCAAAAAAAATTGAAGGCCCCTAATTTGATTCGTACCTATCTTTGATTTGATTATTGTTGGTTAATTACGTGTATTCAAATAAAAATAAATTCATATAAAAATATTATTTCATACTTGTGAGTTCATTTCTTTTTGAAGTCGGTTTTTGGATTTTTTAATTCCTAACCATTGACTTACATATTCCTGGCGTATTTCCAACACATTTTACAAAGACTCTGACAATAGGCTTGTGTCCACTAATAATAAATCGGGTGGATTGGCGTTTCTAATGATCAATTATGATTTATAGAAACTAAATATCTAAATTATTCATTACAAAAAATTGGGATTAATAATAAAGAAAAAATCGACAATAATACGCATTCAGTCATATGACATGACGTCAACGCCGTGAAGTCACGCCGTGCCAAATGTCTTTTTATTTGTTGTGACATTTCTATAGAACAAGCATCGAACGAAGCAGTTTTTTAAATAAAAATAGTCATTTTTGTGAATTTACCGACGAGTTGATAAGAATTAATTCTTGAAAGACAAATAGTTTAATTTTCAACTCCGTGACGTCACGCCGTGCCAAATATCATTTTATTTGTTGTGACATTTCTATAGAACAAGCCTCGAACGAAGCAGTTTTTTAAATAAAAATAGTTATTTTTGTGAATTTACCGACGAGTTGATAAGAATTAATTCTTGAAAGACAAATAGTTTAATTTTATTTTAATATGTTATTTCTTAATTTTTATATTTATACGTTCGATTCTATAATTTCTTCAAATATACCAAATTCTGAATATGAAATAAAAAGATTCATTATACAAATGTAATATAGTTTTAAACAGTCATGTTCTGAATTAAAAATGCTAGATCTATTGAAGTAACTAAGTGGATATTTAACATTCTGAAACACATAAATAAGATTTCATTTCATTTCTAATCTATTTTCAAGCGACTTCCAAAAAGGAGGAGGTTGGATTTTTTTCTATCAAGGTAAAACTGCTCAATCGTGTTGCTAATAAATAGCTTTTGACTTTAAGATACATCATCATCAATAAGTGTATTTTTTCCACCTTAAGTTTTCTATCGTTTAGGAGTAATTGACGTCAAAAATAACGAAAATCTGTAATATTACCGCCTTAATATTAATAAGTAGTGGCAGTCTTTAACCCGCCGTGGTTCATTCAACCTCTGACATGAGGTGAATCATTAACAAGACAATGCTTGTTAACATAACAAACATCAACATCGTACGAGCTATTACTTAGTGGTTCTTGTTTGTTAAAATGTTTCGCAAAGAATTAATGACTTCGCTAGGTATTTATTAAGAACGATTTTTGCAAAATGTTAAGCCCACCCAAGTAGCATTTTACTCCATTTAAGAGTACACATTTAGTTTCCAGGTGTACTTGAAGCATTATTACAGTTCACTCGTGATGTATAAGCTGCATTATTGCGATTAATAACACCTATACCTGTTTAAGGGACTTATAGGAGTGTAGAGTTATACTTTTATACGATTGTTGGTGTTATAATACTCTTACAACTATCCTTTAGTCAGCCGTCTGACTAAGAGCATTATAGGAGGGTAGAGATACGGCAACCGCTGTTTAACGGCCTACTTGTACGATGTTATAGAACTAGCATTTTAATAGAACACACGTGGTCATTTATAAAGCCAAAGGCTGTTATGTTTACTTGTTTTAGACTGTTATACAGCTAGTAGCTGTAGTAGGACTTGCTTGTGATCATTAAAAGAACCTTTTTTTCCTACTGTACAGAAGTGTTTAAATGGTTCGCATGTGCACTGTAGGCTGTTAAAGGGACTATATGTGTTGTCCATTAATATCAATAGCAGTTTATTTGTCCACAAGTACTACTCTTATTTGCTGTAAGCTGAACATGAATGTGAATGTGATATTCTATTACACTATCATCCCACAGCTGTGTGTTATACGTTACGTCGCGTGCAAAAATTTGTGAAAATGAATAAAAAATCTTGGAAAATAAGAGCGAGAACCGGTGGAATAAGAAGAAAAATTGCAAAAGAATATTCACAAATTGTAAAAATGAACAGTCGATTGACAACGATGCCTGAAAATGAGCCCGTCGATACGGCTTCAACAAGTGCGACTTTAACCGTTGTTCATGGTGGTTCTGTACATGATGCAGAGGAAAATGTGCCTGATTCTGAATGTTCCCTTCAAAATATACAGATATCAGAGTGTGGTGATTGCAGTTCTAGTGATAGTGAATACAATTTTGATTTGGGCAATCATTTAACCTTTCGCAAAAAAATAAGAACATGGGCTATTGAAAATCGTATTCCTCATTCCGCTTTGAATAAATTGTCAGGCCTAATAAACGAATTTAAACCGGGAACACTACCGTCTGATGCTAGAACAATTTTAAGCACTCCCGTTAATGTAACTTTAAAAAATGTACAAGGAGGTCAATACTGGCACAATGGGATAGCAAAACTTTTGAAAAACATTTTGCAAGATTGGATGGATATTCCAGATATGATTTCAATTAACATAAATATGGATGGTTTGCCTATTTTTAAAAGTTCGACAAATGAATTTTGGCCCATATTATGTAAAAAATTTTTGAAAATCCCAGAATTCGGCCTTTTGTTATTGGAATCTATTTTGGGAAAGGAAAACCAAAAAATTTAAATGAATTCTTAGAAGACTTTGTAAATGACATGAATATATTATTAGAAGAAAGTCTTGTAGTTGAGCGATTAGAGAAAACTATAAAGATAAAAATCAGATGCTTATAAAAAACAGTGTTTGTTACTATGGCTGAGTGACAACTATTATTTTCTGTCCTTTTCTGTCGAAGGGCATAATGTTATCCCTCTTTATCTAGTTTGTTTACATTCTTTTAAATACCTCCTTTAACAGAGTAGTGTTTTTTGTAAGTGTAAAATACTCTGACACCGAACTGTGTGTCTCACACGAAAAAAAAGTGATTTTTGTTAGTTTGTTACAAAATTTGTACTTTAGGTATTCATACTTAACTTAGTACCTGGGCTAGGCGATTTAACACGGATCTCTAAAATTTCAGTATATTTTGAAAGTAAACGATGATACACAATTGACCTGAACTACATCTTAAAGCTGTACATAAGTTCACATTAGAATAAATTTATAGACATTGGCTCTGTAGTGGTACAAATGTGGGACTTCATATAGATAACAGCATTCTAACAGAACACATGTGAACCTATATACGCTGCACCGCATTAAATTGGAGTAATAACAGTTCACATAGCCGTATTTAATTTCCACCATTTTGTTCTATGCGTAACCTAAAATATTATATATTTACCAAATAAATCTCCAAAATTATCATGCAGATTTATCACAAAATACGCAGATAGAGCGATTGAGTTTTGGTTACATGTTATAATTAATTACCGTAGTATAATTATAATGCCAATAGAATATCAAAAACTGAAAATTGTAGATTTCCTCTCAGCCAGTTTAAAATATTTTAAAATGAATATCGCGTTTTTACAGAGGCGCGTGAATATTTTAGCTGTAAATATGTATACATTTCACGATAAAGTTGCATTCCCACGGTATTAACATTATTATAAGTATTTAAAACAGGTACTACCGCGTGTTATCATAAATTTTTATCCAAGATATCCGCCGGAGTATACTTATGTTTCTAATGGTACACACAACGATTAATTTATATAAAATAAAGAAATAATTTAGGACACGCGTGAATTCTAGGTTAGCACTAGAGTACTTTTGTCGGATTTTATAACTGTGAAGGCTGTGTATTTAGCCACTTGTTACTCTTTATTACACTCATGTACGTTGTATGGTTCACACTGCGTCCCATATAGTGCCGTAAGTCAGCCTTAAGTCCGATGTTACTACTTAAACTGCTATTATAATGCTATTATACTGCTAATGTACAGCCATAGTGAACTTAAGGCTGTCTAATTTGTGCCCAAACTGGTTCTATAAGAGCATTATAGCAAGCTATACAGCTCTTATACAGCTCACTTACACAGCTTGTGGAGTACATGTGAACGACTAGACATCTTATATAGAACCCCGAATGCTACTTGGGCAGTACTACGCACTGGCAGTCATTTAGAATAAATTTTACAGACACGCTGTGTATACTTTCCCGCAAAGCCTTCACCGTCTGTTGTAGTCGGGTATGCACAAAACGTTACACTTACTTAGTAGCAAAAACTAAAACTCGATAGGCAAGGAGCATAATATAATCCTTACGGCATTCGTAGGTATATCAGACTTGATGAAAAATGTACAAATAATTTAGGTTTGTATGGAAAGTACCTTACTCAGTTTTTTCTGGAATAATGAAGTACCCAGTGCAGTAGGCTTTATTAAGTCCTAATTATTTACAAATTTTCATTAAAATCATAAGAGCCATTTTTGAGAAAAAGTAACAAACAACCTGGATTTGTATGGGAGGTACCTTATTCATTTTTTTCTTGGAACAACGGACTACTGCGTTCTGTAGGTTATACATACATATACAACGATAGTAACATACCGAGTTTCATTAAAACCGTTAGAGCCGTTTTTGATTTAAAAATAATAAAAGATTTTTTATATGGTGGCAACACTAAAAACCAAGATATAGTGAAGTTTGATAAAAAACGCCTGGATATATAAAAATAAAATTGCCTTAACCCAAATCAAAGTATATATATTAGTACTAATGTACCCAAATTCACCTAAATCTGTTTATTAGTTTGCGAACTAGAACACCGGACGGACGCACAGACACACACACAAACACACACACACACACACACACACCCTCAAACACATATTTTTCTTGTTTTTTAAATGTCTATTAGTGTAAGACAGTTGATCCCCCATCACAATGTAAACTTCGATTTTTTTGGTTTCACTAAACTTCTTATTATAAAAGAGCTGAGAAATTCAGTTAAATGATATTCGCTAGGGTTCATAGATTTTCCATACAAATTTTTCTATTACCAACTGCAATATTATTTAGTTTTTTTTTAATTTACATTTATATTTTGAAAAGACTATTAAGATTTCGTAAAAATCTGAAAATTAAACCGTACCACTTACCATGGGCGTAAATAAAAGTTTTGTAACAAGTAACAACCATTATAGGAAATAAATACGAAATTTGGATTATCAGAACAAAATCTACAAAGGCACAGGGATGACGACAGCATCCGAAATAAATTATGAACTCTTGATTACTAAATTGTCCTCCTACTTAAACTTCGGAAAACCTTACTGGTTGTTTTTCCATCAAGTCTTCGATTTTTAATTCACTAAAATCACAAAATGAGTACATATAATAGACGCTGCTAAACTATGACGTCACGCCTAGGTATTTCAAACATTTTTATAACAAAATATCGTTTTTGACAGATGGTAAAAAGTAACTCAGATGACTAGCATTCGTCATCCCTAATGTTTTGGTTTACTTTAGATATGAGATCAGCACTCCGTGGATCAGCAATACCATACCACCTGACACTGCAATTAAAGTTTGTCATTGCTATCGTTTATGGAAAAAGTAAAGATTGGATTATCAGGAAAAATTCATAAGGGTGTAGACAAGTTTTCAGCGGCAAACAAAAGTTTGAATAAGTTTACAAGAACTGTTTCATTTACCGCTTCCGTAGCGTAATGTTTAGTCCAATACCTTCACATTAGGAGGATGGGAATTTGATTCTCGGTGGGGTCCAACTTCGTAAGACTGAAATGGTTATATCTCAGAAACGATTGATCTTAGGCCACTAGTTTCATTCATCATATCAGCACGTCACCACCGAGGGGCTCGAGCCTATCCTACATTAGGGCGATCGGGCCTTAGTCAACCACGCGGCCCAGTACGGGTTGGTCGACTTCACACACAACCTTCGAGTTTCTTCACAGGCGTGTGCAGGATTCCTCACATTTTTTTTCCTTTACCGTAACAGCGTCGGATAAACGTACATATGAAATCTAAATTCGAAAGCACATTGGTACGTGGCAGGATTCGAACCATGACCTCCCGGACACGAGGAGCGGCCCTTGCCATTACTCCACCAACGCTCTAACTAGATTAACTAGTTTCATTAGAGAAATAAAACAGATCATGAAGGAAAAAAACGTATGCAGCGCTCTCTCATCTCCGCAAAAAAATTTTTTCCTTCATGATAGATATCATCAAGATCTTCATTTTAGATAAAACCGCCATAACCAGAGATATGCTATATATAAGGGGAGGGCCATAACTATAAACCTATTGATCGTGCGTGGCTGGACTACTAGTTTGGAAGAATAATTATAGATCTCTTCGAGATCTTTATTTCGGATGACAGTTGTAAAACTTAAAACGGCTAGCTTTATGTATCTCAGAAACTATACAGGCTACTAGTTTCAAGAAATGGCCTTGCTCGACGAAATCTTCATTTCGGATGACAGCTGTCAAACTTAACAGTAAAGTAAGGGAAGTAAAGCATGTGTAAAGTAAAGGCCTTGATCAACAAATTCATTTAAAAAACTAAGCGGCAGTAGTCTTACTTCTACCCTCCCCGGTTTTTTTATTTAGTGCTAGCGGTTGGTACACACCGATTTACATTAAAACCTTCCTGTCTACGAAATCTGCAAATGGTGTAAAAAGCATTTAAGTCAGTACAACTGATATTTTTCTACCGCAGCAATAATTTGATAAATATATTTTTTTTATGAAAAATATTTAAAAAGTAACCTTTTTTCTGTCATTTACCATACCAGTTCTATTTTTTAACATCCACAAAAAAATATCAAAATAAGCTCTGTTATTAGAAATAGAAATATTACCACTACCTACCTACCTGACACGCGGGTGGGTCTTCGAAAAAAATTTAAATTTAAAAAAAAAATATATTGATTGCTACGACGCGACGGCGGGGTCAGTCATACCGGTTTCTGTATTTTTAGCAAAACACAAGTTGCTGATTTTTATCGTACTGCTAGAGTACACACCGAATTCAATAAAAAGTTGCGAATAATTTTTAATGCATGAAAATCGGTACCACTTATCTTTTGGCTACCTACCTATATTAACGATTCCATCTGTAGCAATAACCTAAACAAAAATTTAAAAAATCATAAAAAACAACCCCTAAAAGGTGTTCATCAGCCGGTTTAGCATATGATGATGATGATAACCTAGATATTAATTATGAATTAGCTTCAATAGAGAGTACTTTGAATGAGAATAAAGATAATAAGTTAAAAAACGATATATACGCTTTTTAAAAAAAATAGTCCGGTTTTTGTTTTTGGGTACACCACGTAGTAGGGCTATTAGCACTTAAAGCTTAATATTTTGCTAACGGTTCCCGGATCGAAAAATATAGTTTTAGCAAAACCGCAGTAGTTTTATAAGGCCTATTCAATGATTTCCGAGACGATAGAGTACGTAACTGAGAAAAAAATCACCCCCTCTGTATGTAGAGGAGGTACCCTAATTTTTTTTTAAGATATTATTTTATCACTTTGTCGGCGAGATAAATATGTATAACGTGTGTATAAACATGCCAAATTACAGCTTTCCTGTACTAATAGTCTTTGAGCTAAGCCGCCGAAGGACGAACAGACACGGCGAAACTATAAAGGTTCCTTGTTTACAACGGAACCCTGAAAACAAACATCGACTAGATGAACCTAATAATACCTACATTAATAAAACTGTAACGGGGCCGTGTCTGAACATGAAATACTTTTGAAAATAAAACTTTTTGAATTTTTTTTGTCTTTCTGTCTGTCTGAATGTTCGCGCATCACGCAAAAACTACCGGGCCGATTTTGATGAAATTTTGTATGGTGGTTCCTTATAGCCCGGGTTAACATGTAGGATACTTTTTATCCCGGAAAATATAAGAGTTCCCGTGGGAAAATCAAAAGTAATGGCTCACCACGCAAATGTTGCTAGACCTATTGAAATTACATTTTACACGTCGATATCTTATAGCCTAATATAGCTTCTGAGGGATTTGGAGTTAACCCATGTCCACGCTTGCGGGCCACTTGTGGCTCGCGCACCACTCACCCTCAAAGACAGTCATAAAAACGATGTCCACGCGCGCGAAGCCGCGGCCAAAAGATAGTTTTAAATAAACGAGAGGAAGTAAGTACCTATTAACTGTCTAACAAGTAATTAGCTAACTTTGCGAAGTCCATTTTTTACGATTTTAACAAAGTTATAAAACAAAAGTTGTTTAGTTTCCTGATTAGAAATCCCACTCAAATAACATGATATATATTTGACCTTACAACCTGTACGTATAAGTAGATTTGTAACACTAAACGTAGCTGACACGTTACGGGACTCCGGACGTCATTGCATCGAATCGAACACCTAAATGTAGTCCAGTCTCCTCTTTCAGGGTCATAATCGTGCGAGAGAGTCATTTAAGAGGGTCATGGCCCCGCTGCCACACCTACAATCCACATCTATCCTGCAGTAAAGTAAACAATGCCGTATTGGTGATAGAAAATGTAGGGCAAAGAAGAAAATGTGGTTGAAAGAAAAAGAATGACGAATTAGGATTAGGATGCGACATTGACCTGGATTCTAATTGATAATATGATCCAGATAAATTTTATTATAATATTGTGATTAATTTGAGGTGTGTGTGTGCACGCGCGCGTGCGTGCATGCATGCGTCACAAACTTTGTGCATGCGTAGACTAGGGATGTAACGATTCGCGATGCGATCGTCATTAGTCAAATGACTGATCAACCCGCTGATAATCGATCACTCGTCATCTTATTGGCTGAATATACAGGGTGCCCAGGCATAAAGTGAAACTAGACTCAAATTTATCGTATAAAAATATTCGGTGTTTTTTAAAGATTTTTTTATGATTATTTATTACAAAAGTTTGAGTTCCTTTTAAAATTAATGCCATAACTTTTAAATTATCAGGACTATTGATTTGAAACACAGAAATCATGACAAATAATGAGTAATGTATGAGAAAAAATGAAAAAAACAAACCTTAAGAAATCACTTTTATTTAGAAAAAAATAGTGCGCTCTGCTAAAATTTAGTAAATAAAAAAGGGGTGCGTTTAGGAGAAAATCGTCTGGTGCACGTGAGCAATGTGGAGAGCAAGAAAATAGAATGTAGGAGGATGCGAAAACCCAGTTTGCACTGGGTGCTGTTTTTTAGACGCCCTACTGCTGCCGTATGGCTCCCGGCTTAGAATAGGGCCATCCTATTTCATCCAATAGGTGTCGTAAGAGCCGACTAAGGGACTCAAACCGGAGGATGGGCAGCAGCGTCTTTCCGTGACTTGCAGCCAATCTGCAACACTGCGATCGCCAACCCGCCTGCCGAGCGTGGCGATTACGGCAACACCCCCCAAATGACCGACACAAATAAAAAACGGCCCCTAGTCCCCGGCGGCCCCGCTATTCCTGGCTCCGGTAGCGGTCAAGGTAACGGCGGGGCATGGGGTGCGAAGAATCCCCGGCAGATGCCAGGCTACCAACACAAAAGACCTCTGGCCCTGGCAACCTACAACACGCGCACACTGCGAACCGACGTAAAGTTAACAGAACTCGAGGAAGCATTGAGCAGGTTACGATGGGACATCGTAGGATTGTGTGAAGTCCGAAGAGAGGGGGAGGACACCATAATCCTTAAATCCGGAAACCTGCTCTATTTCCGGGAGGGCGACCAACTGTCCGAGGGTGGTGTCGGGTTTCTAGTCCACAAGTCCCTCATTAACAATGTGGTCCGGATCGAGAGTGTTTCGACGAGGGTAGCGTACCTTATTCTCCGAATTACCAAACGGTATTCGCTGAAAGTTATTCAGGTTTATGCACCGACCGCGCAACACTCCGACGACGAAGTGGAGCTCCTATATGAGGATATCTCTAGAGCTCTACATAACAGCTCCCGGACTCAATACACCATTGTTATGGGGGACTTTAACGCGAAACTGGGCAAACGAAGTGATGGTGAGCTGAGAGTGGGGCAATTTGGATATGGAGAGAGAAATGCACGTGGCCAGCTGCTGGCCGACTTTATGGAGAAGGAGGGCCTCTTTATGATGAACTCCTTCTTCAAAAAGCCTAAACAGCGAAAGTGGACATGGTTGCATCCCAATGGCGTAACGAAGAACGAGATCGACTTCATCTTGTCGACAAGAAGGCAAATATTCAATGATGTCTCTGTGATCAACTCAGTCAAAACAGGAAGCGATCACCGAATGGTAAGAGGCACATTGAATCTAAAGACCAAGCTAGAAAGATGTCGACTGATGAAGTCCACACTCAGACCAGCGCCCATCCAGTTCCAAAACCCCGAAAACTTTCAGCTCGAGTTGCACAATCGCTTCGAATGCCTAGGAGACTGCGAGAATGTGGACGATTATAACGACAGGTTCGTGGAAATTGTCCAAACGATCGGGTCTAAGATTTTCAAAACTCGCCGTTCAAACAGAACCAAAAAAATCTCTGACTTGACCAGCAACCTCATGGAAGAAAGACGAAGATTGGTTTTGCAGTCCTCTGAAGACGCTACTCAGTATCGGCAACTAAACAGGCAGATCTCTAAGTCTCTAACTCGCGATTTGCGCCACTATAATACAAATTGTATTAAAGAGGCGATTGAGAACAACAAAGGCTCAAAAGTGTTCGCGAGAGATCTGTCTGTTGGTCAAAGTCAACTGACCAAGCTGAAGACTGAGGACGGCAGGATCATATCGTCTAAGACTGAGTTGCTGGAAGAAGTTGAGAAGTTCTACGGACAATTGTACACGACCACACGTCTGCCTGTCAGCGATCTGGCTAAAGACCCAAGAGCTAGGCTTACCCGACACTATACCGAAGATATCCCGGACGTCAGCCTGTACGAGATTAGAATGGCTCTTAAACAGCTTAAAAACAATAAGGCACCGGGTGATGATGGAATTACGGCTGAACTTCTGAAAGCAGGTGGAACACCGGTACTTAAAGCTCTTCAGAAATTATTTAATTCCGTTATACTTGAAGGACAAACGCCTAAGGCATGGCACAGAAGTGTGGTCGTGCTTTTCTTCAAAAAGGGCGACAATACCCTGCTGAAGAACTACAGACCCATCTCACTTCTGAGCCATGTCTACAAACTGTTTTCGAGGGTCATTACGAATCGTCTCGCACGCAGGTTTGACGACTTCCAGCCTCCCGAACAAGCCGGTTTCCGAAAAGGATTTAGTACCATAGACCACATACATACGCTGCGGCAGATTATACAGAAGACCGAAGAGTACAATCAGCCACTATGCTTGGCGTTCGTGGACTATGAGAAAGCCTTCGATTCGGTCGAAACCTGGGCTGTGTTACAGTCTCTCCAGAGGTGCCAAATTGACTATCGATACATCGAAGTGCTGAAGTGTTTGTATGAAAACGCCACCATGTCGGTTCGCCTCCAGGATCAAAACTCGGAACCTATCCAGCTGCAGCGAGGGGTGAGACAGGGAGACGTTATATCTCCGAAACTGTTCACCGCCGCCCTGGAAGATGTTTTTAAGCTTTTGGACTGGGGTGGACTCGGCATCAATATCAACGGCGAGTACATCACCCACCTTCGATTCGCTGACGATATCGTGGTCATGGCTGAGACTATGGACGACTTAGGCACAATGCTCGATGGCCTCAGTAGAGCCTCTCAACAAGTGGGTCTTAGAATGAACATGGACAAGACGAAAATTATGTCAAACGTCCGTGTCATACCTACTCCTCTGAAGGTTGGAGGCTCTACACTCGAAGTTGTTACCGAATATGTATACCTGGGACAAACAGTCCAGTTAGGTAGGTCCAACTTCGAGAAAGAGATCAATCGTCGAATCCAACTCGGCTGGGCAGCGTTCGGGAAGCTTCGCAATATCTTTACGTCCCAGATACCGCAGTGTCTTAAGACCAAGGTCTTCGACCAATGTGTGTTGCCAGTGATGACGTACGGAACTGAGACATGGTCGCTTACTATGGGCCTCATAAGAAGGCTCAAGGTCACCCAAAGGGCAATGGAGCGTGCTATGCTCGGAGTTTCTCTGCGTGATCGAATCAGAAACGAGGAGATCCGTAAGAGAACCAAAGTAACTTACATAGCTCTCAGAATTGCTAAACTTAAGTGGCAGTGGGCGGGGCACATTGCTCGTAGAACAGATGGCCGTTGGGGCAGTAAAGTTCTCGAGTGGCGACCACGCACCGGAAAGCGTAGTGTAGGCAGGCCTCCCACTCGGTGGACCGATGACCTGGTGAAGGTCGCGGGAAGCCGCTGGATGCGGGCAGCGCAGAACCGGTCGTCGTGGAGATCCTTGGGGGAGGCCTATGTCCAGCAGTGGACTTCCTTCGGCTGATATGATGACTGCAACCGAGTGTGAAGTGTTCTACCTCAAAATGAGGCTGCTTCAAATGGTGTCAAGAGCTTCAGAGAAGATTTCTGATACACCTAGTTACAAATGCAAAAAACAAATGAACGAAGTGAAAAACATATAGGAATTCGGCTGAAAGACTCGTTTCCATGGCCAAGAAACATTTAACCAACCAATTATTTCTTTTACTGCTTGTTAATTCTACATTCAACTATCGTTCTACTAAAAAAATAACGTTATATACCCGACGGATTATATTTTAGTGACCGACCGAAGGTTCGGTTTCGGCACACCCTGGACACTTCATACAACGGGCCAGAAATGACATTTCAAAAAAGGAATGACGGAACAAACAAAATGGCGGCGAAATCTTATACGTTCGACAACCAAACTGAAACCAATCTGTATCAAATGTTAGTACTAATATAATATATACTTTGATTTCGGTTTCGCCAGTTTCGGCCAACAAATCTTGTTTCGGTTTCGGCCAAATATCAGCCGAACCTTCGCTTCAGCCGCGCCGAAACCCAGTGTTCGTGAATTGTCGCGTTTCTTTCGGGTAAAACCGTGCCTAAATATTAAGGCGATGGGTTATGTTAACTAGCAAGAATATGTCTTAATGTTTTAATGAACTTGTCTTCCTTTTACATGCTTAGTTTTAGTTTATGTCGAAAATTTTCACAAAGTTTATTTTTGAGAGTTTACTTACATACATTAAATGTATCATGTACTTGCGTTCATGTGAGTTAACAAAAAAAGACGTGTGGCACTCGGGGACTGCCGCAGTAAAGCTATTGCATACCTTTTTTTATTAACTTATGCAATTATAATTATTTATTTATTTTTTATTTATGCAGTATTTACCAGTACCATATAGTCTTTGAGGCGCGGGATGTTTATGTACCCACCACCACCATCGCGACCACCATCGCGCCCACCATCGCACCCACCATCGCGCCCACCATCGCGACCACCATTGCGACCACCATTACCACCACCACCATCACCACCACCACCATCACCATCATCATGATGAATAGATAGATGGCACTAAGTTTTTTAGAACTCAATTTTTTTTTTGGGGTGTAAGGTTTTATTTTCGTTACGAAATTTCTTGATTCGGTCCCCTCAAAGCCCGCGATAAAAGCTATACAATAGCTTAAAAATTGCACAGCCACGCTGTGCATACTTTCAGTTTCAGTTGATTTATTTTGTTAAAAAGTATGTTTGTGTTCAAAAACAGAATAATAATATGTACAATTCATTATGATTAAGTTAAAATTCCAAGATAGCAAAAGTCATTAAGATAAGATTCTAAGATTAGTAACATTAATTGCAATAAATTCTCGTGAACCCTTACCGTCTATCGTATTAGAGCATACGCAAATCAACAATAAACATTACACTTCTTAGTAGTAAATAATTAAAGCTAGATATCAGATTGATTGATTGATTGAAAACACTTTACTGCATAAAAGAGTTAATCATAATTTAGGTTTTTTATGAGATATAAAGAAACCAGCACATCAAGCTAGACACTTTGGACTTTTTACCGTTCTTATGCCGTACGCGTATGGATCAGAATCGCACTACGAGTGTCTAGCTTGATGTGCTGGCCGTACCTTAATCAGATTTTTTCTAAATATAGAATCACCCAATGCAGTAGGCCTTATTAACTCCTAGTTATTCACAAAGTTTCATTAAAATCGTTAGAGCCATTTTTTTAGAAAATGTAAAAAACAACCTTGATTTGTATGGTAGGTAACTTATTGCGATTTTACTTGAAACCACGAATTTCCGCGTATTATAGGTCATATAAAGTTATAGTAACATGCCGAGTTTTATCAAAATAGTAAAAGCCATTTTTGAGTAGAAATAAATAATAAATAAGTCTTTACCATAGTAAGTTGCCACCATAGTGACAACCCTAAAAAAACAATATATATAGGGAAAATTTAAATAAAAAAACAGCTGAATATATAAAAATACTACTGCCTTAATTCAAATTTCATCCAAATCCGTCCAGTAGTTTGGAAACTAGAGAACCGGACACACACAATTTTTTTGTTTTTGTTTTTTAAACTCTATTAGTGGAAGGCAATCGATCCCCATCAAAATCTCAACTGAGAATTTTTTGCCATCACAAATACCTTCTTCACTCCTTCGTCGCTCGAAAGTAAAAAAAAAATTTCTTACATACTTTAATAGGGGATACTAATAACGGGGAATAGGGGAACTTATTTTATGAATTTGATCAATTAAAAATTGAAGACGTGTTGGAAAAACAAAACAAGTAAGGTTTTTTGAAACTTCAAGGGGAGAGCAATATAGGAAATCATATTTCAGATTTTATTTTTGATGCAGTCCGATCCATCTATCTATTGTTATTTTTTTCTTGATTTAACACGTATTGACTTTAATATGGAATGCAAAATGCACTAGCTTCAAAACAAATTTTAATATGTTCTTAGTAAGTTTCGGTTTTGGCCGAAACTGAGACCGATGCCAAAGCTTCGTTTTCGATTTTGGCTGTAAATCCTGTTTCAGTCGGCCTCTACTTATTTTTAACTAGGAATTGTTTAAGATGAATACTTACGAGTAAGAAGCTCAAACTTATGTTATTTTGAACACATTTAGGTTTTTTCTTGCACTATTCCACAATTAATGTAAATAAAACAAAATTTGTTTATACTGCAACCGGTTTCGTGATCAGTGCCTGAAGATGATCACGAAACCGGCTGCAGTATAAACAAATTTTGTTTTATTTACATTAATTGTGGAATAGTGCAAGAAAAAACCTAAATATGTTCAGTTTAGTGTTCCACCAAGAACCTACTATATCAAGCATACAATACTTATGTTATTTTAATAAATAATCTTTAAAGAAAACAGACATTACAGAATATTTGTTATTTTTTTACGATACATTTAAGTCTAGTTTTACTCCCTTTCATTTGTGCAATTTATGACTAGACACATACTATCGTATGATAGGTACACGGTGTTAGGGCGCGCACGCAGTACTTATCTTTAACATTAATTCGTAGTAAAAAAAATATGACAGGTAGGTACAACGTTAATTTTTTTTAGTAGAACGATAAATTAAGTGTTGAATAAACAATCAGTAAAAAAAACTAGGGTTATTTAGCCGTTATTCCGAGAAAATTCACTTTAATTGAAAAATGCAACAAAAAAATTGTGTTAATTCTGTAAAACATTAGTTTTTCTACAGTGATACAGTGATTGATTTCTTACAATTTGTTTTTTTATTATTTTTCATTGCACATTATTTATCATAATTTATTGTGTTTATTTCAACTCAATATTCCTGACAATTAAATATTTATGGCCCTTTATTCACTTAAGGAGCTCAAACTTATGCAATAAGTATATAAATAATAATTTTTTTCACTAGTGTCTGAATACCTACCTATCTGTTTTGTGCTGAAACTTTCTATAGGTTTAGGTACTTTTCTTTGAGCTTTTTGCAGGTAAAACTACCTAGGTACCTACCCCACTAAAGAGGTTTCACACCAAGTCCATGTAAACTTTTTCTTTTGTCATATTTCTTTTCAGGCACGCAATCTTGCATGACAAAGGAGATACAAAGTAGAACATTAATCACTGTTTGCGCTACATAACAGTATTTTTTAATAAACAGAGGTGAATCAGGGTCGCGTTTGTATGCGTACAGTTACGGTGAAATCGGAAGCATAAGTGACTCAGATGGCTCCAATTTCTTCCAAGGTATTCATTTCTTTTGAGGAACGACCGTTATTATGATTCCTGGGACGAATGATTCGTAAGCTAGATTTATAATTAGGTTACCTATTAGGCAAATTTAGTAATCTTTATACAGCGCTACGGGACGTATTTAGTAACGACATATTATCTAATCTGTGCTACCGGTTTTTTGGCACGTTTATTTTATTGGAGTCAACTCCTTTATAATAACACAGATTGTAAAAAAATGTGTAGGACCCGTTAACTGGGGCTTCTACTCATCATACTGAAAAACTTTCCCCAAGGAACCCATAGTCAATTCGCAAAAAAAAATCGACGCTCCATACAAAAATGCAAAAAATTGGTCAATCAGCTGATCGTTTTGTATTTTTTACACACAGTCTCTGGTTCCCATAGTACAGAGAATCCTAGTTTGGGGCCAGATGATCGTGTGTGATTTGTCCCTGTATATTATTAATATTATTATTATTATTTTACTAGCTGTCCCGGCGAACTACGTACCGCCTTACATTACATTACACTGCCCTATTCTACCCTACCCTACACTACACTACACTACCCTACCCTACCCTACCCTACCCTACCCTACCCTACCCTACACTACACTACCCTACCCTACACTACACTAACTTACACTACCCTACCCTACATACACTACACTACACTACCCTACCCTACACTACCCTACACTACACTACACTACACTACCCTACACTACCCTACACTACCCTACACTACCCTACCCTACACTACACTACCCTACACTACACTACACTACCCTACCCTACCCTACACTACCCTACCCTACCCTACATACACTACACTACACTACCCTACCCTACACTTCCCTACACTACACTACCCTACCCTACCCTACACTACCCTACCCTAAAATAAAATAGATGTTGGCCGATTCTCAGACCTACTCAATATGCTCACAAAATTTCATGAGAATCGGTCAAGCCGTTTCGGAGGAGTACGGGAACGAACATTGTGAAATAAGAATTTTATATAATATTATCATAGTGAAAGTTGTACCTAAAGCAGATACCTAAATGCTTTTTATGATGTAGCTTGCTATAGCTAATGTCCGCCAATCCAAAGCCAATTCAAGCCGCGAGAACCTGATGATAAAACACGAGTTGAATGATTTAACGGATGACTACAAAGCTGATTGTTAATTAGTAATTACAAATGCCCGATGCCCATAAAACACGATTACGTTGATTACCTACTTTATTTATTATGTAGAAGCACAGAATCACAAAGTAATATCATAATACTGTAGTAGAAGTAACAAAACAAAGAATAGTTATAGGTAACTAATTCGTGAAGGCTAGGTATATGTTTTACGTATTCTTTTTTTTTATTCACAATTGGTAAACCCTTGACAACATCTCACCTGGTGGTAAGTGACGATGTCGCCGAAGATGGAAGCGGGCTTACCAAGATACCCCAACATACCTATATTCATGTGACTTCTAAAGCTAAAAATGTAATGAAACAAAACCTATTATCCGCTTCAAATGCTATTAGGATACGTCCTTTTGGAGTTGCGTTACGCGACATTGATGACTGATGGTGATGACTTGTAGGGAAATAAGTACTTATAAGAATAAAATAAATAAATGTACTTCCGATGAAGTTGTAACCGTCACTCGTGTCACGCGCTTTCCACGCAAGCATTAATGCTAATTATTGATGGGACTGACAGGCGTCAGTTTACGTCATATGCCGCTGCCGCTACATTCCAAAAGGTCGTATCCTAACAGCATTTGAACCGGCGGAACCACTTTACCCAAAGAACCACAAGGTTTACAAAGAAATCGTCGAATTATCTGGTTCGTATCAGATATAACTGTTTCATAAGATACCTGAACTTGTGGTGCTGTCCTAGAGCAGTACCACCCAATATGTTCCCGAGGGTGTCGTAAGATGCGAATAAGGGATTAAAAAACTGGATGATGGGCAATTGGACAGCTAGCACCGTCCTTTTCTCGTACTGTGCCAGCACACTGCGCGATCGCCAAGACGCCAACCCGCCTGCCAAGCGTGGCGATTACGGAAACCCCTACCCCGCCAACTCGAGCGAGCTCTATATCCAGCAGTGGACGTCTTTTTTGTGGACTATCGTCATATGCCAAAGCAGGCTGATAAGCAAAAGTCTACAGCTACAATGTCACTCACATACTTACTTTGACAGATGTAGGCGAGATGTAGTCGAACGCACTCAAATTTAAGATATTAAAAAAAACATGAGGCTGAAGACAGCTCCTAAACTCAGCTCCTACAATTAATTTCGAACCGGGGACTTTGACGTTGAAATTGTACTCAGTTTGGTTAAGAATCTTCGTGGTGGGGCCAAAAATAACTAAAAAATTTGTCCGAGTGGGAATGGGTCTTTGTTTTTTTTATAAACAAATGGACTTGTCACTTTCAATTTTTTGTTGGCTTATTTCCAGCTAACTAGCATTAACTAGCCTCGCCGAAGTAATTACTCGCCGCGCCGCTGAGTGTACATACATCTTTTATCGAAGATTTTTAACGATGAATTTGAAGAACAACTATAATAGTTTAGCTATAGTTACAGAAAAGTGGCCACTTGTGTTTGCCAAACGTGTTTTTATCACGCTTTTATTAGCTTCATTGTATGTTTGTATGTAACCGACACCTTTGGACTCGATTTTGACCCACTTTAAACGGACAGATTTAATTCAAACTTTGTAGACTTATCAAGAATCTGCGACAATATAATAATTTCATAAGTTTGAATTAAAAAATAAATAGAGTTTAAAAAAACTAAAAAACACGCTTTTAAAGTACATCAGACTAAAAATTAAAAAATAATTCTTAATATAAGTTGAAAATAATAATTAACAAATAATACTAGTATTATTGTGAAAAAGTGTGGGTTGCTCGATAGACGAAAAATGTGGCACAGAGCGCCCCACGCTTTTTCACAATAATACTAGTATTTTATGTTAATTATTATTTTCAACTTATATTAAGAATTATTTTTTACTTTTTAGTCTGATGTACTTTAAAAGCGTGTTTTTTAGTTTTTTTTAACTCTATTTATTTTTACAGGTTATTTTATTTTTGCCCTATAGTAAAAACTGTAATGAGCAGGTAATATGCAAGATTTGTTGGTGTGATTACCTATAGTGTCAATTAGTGTCAAACTCTTAGTAAAACAATTCTTAGTAAAGTAAAACAAGCATCGGTGGCTGAACAGTTAACGACTCGGTCCTCCTAAACAGAGGTCCCGGGTTCAAATCCCAACGGTCAATGTAGGTACCAATGAGTTTTTCGAAACTTACGTACGATTGCTTTGACGGTGAACGAAAACATCGTGAGAAAACCTGCTTAACTGATTCCAAGTGCAACGCTAGGCAATCGCCATCTATCCCTTGGAATAGCACAGTTCGATAAGATAATAATTGTTTTGGTGTACTATAAGTGTAAATAAATAAATAAATAAATAAAAAGAGTAAAACAACAAATCATAAAAACCGGCCAAGTGTGAGTCGGACTCATGCTGAGGATCCCGATTTGAATGAATTAAAAAGATTTTTTAATGTCAGTCTCGTCTTTTATTTAAAATTAATATTAATTATTGTGCTTTTATATGTTTTAGGGTTCCGTATTCGAAGGTACGGTGGTATGGAACCCTCGGTGCGTGAGTTAGACTCGCACTTGACCGGGTTTTTAGACGCGATACCTACTCTGGTTTATGAATTTATCTTATGAATTATGATATGTATTAATAGAACAAACGAAATCGAACCAACCAAAGAACCACTGTGTATTCTAGATATACTACTTATTATCTGTATATATTTTTGTAATTGTACAATAAATCATATTTTATTGATTGAACCACAACCAAAATTCATAAATGTCTAAATTTACTATATATACGAAAGTAGCTACTTAGGTACCAACGTAGTGTCATGTGTATACATTTATTACTTCATAATTTCTATTTCAGTGCTCGCTAACCATATCCCGGCACGATATCCTAAAAACCAAAGACTCTAATGACTTCGTAAGGATAGGATAGAATAGAATAGAATAGAATAGAATAGAATAGAATGCTTTATTTGCTTTTAAATAAGGTAAGTATAAAAGATCTTACAATAGTTATAGAATCAATAGTTATAGGACCTTCGATGTTGAACACTACCTTGTTGGAGCCCTTAAGCAAAGTATACATATTAGTACTATCATACAGTATGGACACTCCCTGCCGCTCTCTAGATTCCGACCTCACCCCCTCGTCACCCAGATTGATACAGATTGGTATAATAGTTTGGTTCTCGCACGTAGGACTTCGCCGTGATTTCATTTGCTCCGTAATTTGTTGTCCCCATCAGGAGGCTCGAGTTTCCAATACAAATAGTTCCGCTTTAATACAAAAACTACATGATGGATAGAATTCAATCTTTGCAAATATATTGAGTAGACACATATCGATGTTTGTAATTACTTTTCGATGTAGGTACTTATATAAAACGAAAAAAAAATTAGAGCAGTTTCAAACTTTCAGTACAAAACTAATTTATGCCTTCGTTTAGTTATGTTTAAATATACTACGATGAAAACTAATTACAAACATGGATAAGTGTCTACTCAATATATTTGCAACGTTTGGATTCATTTCGGAATTTAGTTTTTGTATTAAAGCGGAACTACGTTTGTATGGAAACTTTAGCCTCCTGGGGACCCTTAACTTTTCGAATTTTTAACACAGTTAGCGCTCAGGTAGTGACTGTCAGCAGGCTGTGGCCAAGCTATAAATAACTGTTCATAAAGCCAGACTTAATTGACACAACTCAGTCCTAATCATTATGCAAATATTAAAACAGTATGCTTGATCGATATGTCCGGTCCTTAGATTATGTATTTGCTGAATACTGAAAACATGCATATTGCGCGCGCGCATGTCGCAAATAGACGCGCTAAATTGGTCCTCGGTCCTCGCGAGATAACTGAAGCACGCTTGCAGCTGGCTTAGCTCGCGTTCCGATGGGCAGCGCGTCCCAAACTGGTGAAAATCACAAACAGTGCTTCCACTGTCTCTGGAGACTTTCCACTGTCACTGGTGAAAACGAATATCATCATGATCAGCCGAAATATGTCTACTGCTGGACCACACCCTGGACACTTCATGCAACGGGCCAGAAATGACATTTCAAAAAGGAATGACAGAACAAACAAAATGGCGACGAAATCCTATACGTTCGACAACCAAACTGTAACCAATCTGTATCAATATGGGTGACGAGGGGGTGAGGTCGCAATCTAGAGAGCGGCAGGGAGTGTCCATACATATTATAATAGGTCTAACAAAATTAGCTGAAACTATTTTAAAAGCGTCGGTGGCTCAACCGGTAACGACTCGGTCCATCTAACCAGAGGTACCGGGTTCAAATCTGGACGGCCAATGTACCAATGAGTTTTTCAAAAACTTACGTACATACTTACCGATTGCTTTAACGGTGAAGGAAAACATCGTGAGGAAACCTGCACAACGCCTGCGAAGAAACTCGAAGGTTGTGTGTGAAGTCGACCAACCCGCACTGGGCCCGCGTGGTCGACTAAGGCCTAATCGCCCTGATTCAGGGTAGGCTCGAGCCCCTCGGTGGGGACGTATGTGAGCTGTAATGATGATTTTAACTGGTGCTTCTACCCATGAAACTGAACAACTTTCCCCATGAAACCCATAGTCAAATCTCAAAAAAATAAATTTAACTTCTCATACTAAGTTGGCTGATCAGCTGATCGAGTTAGTATGGGAGATCCACCTTATATACAAGGTGTAACAAATACACCTATAACCTTATATAGGGTGACTTTTAATTAGTTCTTAATAGCAATGAATATGAATGTACTCGTGATTACAAACAACTTTCCCAAAGAAACTATATGTCAAATATGAAAAAAATGTTTTGATACCTTATACATTTTAGCGGATTTGATAACTTATTATGTATCAAGGACCTTTTTTTTCTGATTTTATACATATAGTTTCTTTGGGAAAGTTGTTTGTAATCCCGAGTATATATGCATACCTTTTGTTATCAAGAACTAATTAAAAGTCACCCTGTATAAAAAATATAATGTTATAGGTGTATTTGTATAAACATATAACCTTATATATTGGCTGGACGTAAGACTTCCGGTGCGTGGTCGCCACTCAAAAACAGCGTCAACGGCCATCTTTTCAACGGGCTCTAGTTTTCGATATTGCTACTAAAAAATCCTATTAAGAGTACCCTCACTATACGCCGCGAAAACGAATAAGATTTCATACGAACTAGGATCTTTCATGTTTACGAGAACATGAATAGACAGATTTAGATGCGAAAAGGGCGAGGTATAGCTATAAGTAAATAAATTGTACAGGCACGCTGTGCATTTTTATTATAACAGCTCACATACGTCCCCACCGAGGGGCTCGAGCCTACCCTGAATCAGGGCGATTAGGCCTTAGTCGACCACGCGGGCCCAGTGCGGGTTGGTCGAATTCACACACAACCTTCGAGTTTCTTCGCAGGCGTGTGCAGGTTTCCTCACGATGTTTTCCTTCACCGTTAAAGCAATCGGTAAGTATATGTACGTATTTTTTTTATTTTTTTTAAACTCATTGGTACATTGGCCGTCCAGATTTGAACCCGGTACCTATGGTTAGATGGACCGAGTCGTTACCGGTTGAGCCACCGACGCTTTTTATACAGGCACGCTGTGCATACTTTCTCGCAAACCCTTCACAGTTTGTAGTAGTCGGCAATACACAAAACAACAATAAACTTTACGGTTACCTAGTACTAGTAGCAATAAAAAGAGGTGTAGGTATTCGATTTGATGTAAATTTTACAAATAATTTGGTTGTATGGGAGGTACCTTTATCACTTGTTATTCACAAAGTTGTATTAAAATTTTTAGAACATTTTTTGAGAAAAAGTAAGAAACAATGTATGGTAGGGTACCTTATCCCAATTTTTCCCGGAATAATGAACTGCAGCATATAATAGGTTATTTATAGTTATAGTAATTTTCATACAAATCGTTAGAGCCACTTAAAAAAATGATTTTTTCATTACTGTGTACCTATCGGCGGAGATTTATACATAGCACTGTATTTATTTATACGTTTTATATTGTATCAATATTTAGCTGTCAGTCTTCCTAAAATAAATGAATAAAAATAAAAATAAATATGAATAAAAACACTTGGAATTATAAAAATCATAATACCTGCCCCAAATTAACCCAAATCTGTCCAGTAATTTGGAAACTAGAGCACCGGACGGACGTACACACACAACACCTTCACACGCACACACACACTCACAAACACACACACACACACACACACACACACACACACACACATATTTTTTACGTGTAAGATATCTATGCCCTGCCCATCAAAATCTCAACTACAATTCTTCTTTACTACTTCAGAAAGATCCTTTCATTGTTTGCGACCTTAGTCTCCATCGGGATCAAATCAACAATAATCGGGCACGAATCGGGATGCGCCTTGGATGAGCCATGGATGAGCATCGCAAACTATTCTGGCAAACATTTTTACAAAATAATTAGAATATTTTTGTTCAGTTATTTTAGGTATTTTGTTTTAAGTGTTTTAGGTAGTATGGGAATGAGTGTGATATTATTTGTTTTAATTATTATTATTTTAAGCGTCGGTGGCTCAACCGGTAACGACTCGGTCCTCCTAACCAGAGGTGCCGGGTTCAAATCCGGACGGCCAATGTACCAATGAGTTTTTCGAAACTTACGTACCTATACTCACCGATTGCTTTAACGGTGAAGGAAAACATCATCGTGAGGAAATCTGCACACACCTGCGAAGAAACTCAAAGGTTATGTGTGAAGATCACCCTAATTCAGGGTAGGCTCGACCCCCTTGGTGGGGAAGTATATGAGCTGATATGATGATGACTATTATTTCTGTAATTTGTTCATTATGTAAGCAATCCAATAATTTTTTTAGTTACCTACAAAACCTTATAAAGGGTTTTTCAATTGGCGCGGGTAGATTTTGGCGGCCCGTGGCGGCCATTTTGTTTTGGTGACAATTGTCAAATCTTTTGCTTATTATTCAGTTGCTTATGCCAAATCATCATGGCAGGTTACACAATTGAACAGCGCGTACAAATGATAAAACTTTATTATCAAAATGAGTGTTCGTTAGTGCAAACGTTGCGTGCATTGCGCCCATTTTAAGGTAGACGTGGTGGCCCTTCACAGTCGACTCTTCAGCGTTTGGTGGAAAAATTTGAAACAACCGGTTCGTTAATCAATCAACCCACACCTGTACGTTCAAGAAACGCAAGATCAGCCGAGAATATCGCGGCGGTCCGTCAAAGTGTACAGCAGAACCCGAGGCAGTCGATTCCTCGCCGTGCACAAGAACTCGGCCTTTCGCAAACTTCAACTTGGCGAATTTTGCGACGGGACTTAGGGTTACACCCGTATAAGATTCAACTGACCCAGGAGCTCAAAGTTCATGACCATAGACAACGTCGTTTGTTCGCTGCCTGGGCATCGAATCGTTTGGAAGAGGATCCCAATTTCGGGTGAAAAATCATCTTTAGCGACGAGGCGCATTTTTGGATGAATGGCTTTGTTAACAAACAAAATTGCCGTATATGGGACGACACAAACCCACACGAGGTTCACCAGGTGGTAATGCATCCTCAAAAAGTTACGGTTTGGTGTGGATTTTGGGCCGGCGGCGTCATTGGTCCGTATTTTTTCGAAAACGACGTTGGTGAGGCGGTCACTGTCAACGGCGAGCGCTACAGAACGATGATAACCAATTTTTTATGGCCCACATTGAACCATATGGACCTAGACACCATGTGGTTCCAGCAGGATGGCGCTACGTGCCACACAGCGGACGCCACGATTGACATTCTGCATGAGCGATTTGAGACTAAGATTATCTCTCGCAGGGGTGATGTGAATTGGCCACCAAGGTCATGCGATTTAACCCCGCTAGACTTTTTCTTGTGGGGTTTTTTGAAGAAGCAGGTCTATTCAAATAAACCACAATCCACCGATGCCCTGAAGGCGAACATAACACATGCCATCGCTCAAATTCAGGCGGATCTATGCGGAAGAGTCATTGAAAATTGGACCACTCGGATCCGTGCCACTGTGAGAAGCCGAGGCGGGCATTTGAATGATGTCATCTTCCATACTTAATGGCATATATGGGCCTTTTAAATAAATAAAAAAAATTGTTGATACCTCATACGCAGCTTGTTTAATTTCGTTTCAAAATCTACCCGCCCTTATTGAAAAACCCTTTAGATTATGGAACTTGCTCTCAGGTAGTTAGGACAAGAGATAAAGGACCCTATCAATACAAGAACACCACAGCACAGAATACCACCACGTGCGCACGATGCTTAGGGCTTAAACGCACATTACATAATAAAGATTAAAAAATAGTAATAGTAGGGTTGGGCAGAATCACTCGCGCACCAAGGGCTCCGTACCACTACAACTCTCTACCTGCATAATTATAACAATAATAACTATTCATTTTAAACAAAAGACATCAACGCGAGTGACAGGAAAATGCCGTTCTTTTCATTCAGTTCGGACTCCTTATCAATCACGAGTACGACTTATTAATTGTCCGGTTTATATTATTTGTTGCTTTACTTTAGGATTATTGTACTATAATCAGTATTCACACCAAGTTTCATGCTTGTATATGTGTTATCGTTTTTACGATAGAGCAAAAACAAAAACATATAGTACCACTAGTAACTCATCTGTGCTATAGTTAAAGTCACCTAGAGTTTTATAACCTTTTATTAAATACAGACCCTTTAATTGTTAATTTTATTTTTATTATTTGTTGTTATAACGGCAATAGAAATACATACTGAAAATTTCAACTGTCTACCGATTACGGTTCATGAAATACAGCCCGCTGACAGACACTCGGTAAGTAACTTGTATCTCATCTCACATCTGTGACTCGGTGAGATCTAAGCAAACGCTCTCATTTTTTTTTATTTTAAAAAAGACGAACGAACGGACACAGGATTCGTAGCAATAAGGGTCCCGTTGGTTAGAACCCTTTGGATACAGAGTACCTACCAGTGACTTATATATTAGTGGTACCTACCTACCCTAAAAATTATTGGTAAAGGCAGAAGCAGGTAAAGGAACAAAATTTTATAACTGAGTAGTTCTATGAAACTATTGATTCTAAGAATTTATGGACGCTTTAATTACAAAATCAGGTAACAATTGAATTATGTACTTACTAATTAATTAAATTACTCATCATTATCCGAAACTCGCTCATGTTAGCTATCTCCGTAGAAATAAAACTGTTTCGTATTCTACCGACTCTACCATACTCTACACGTAGTAACTAATTAGTAATCTGTGACTCTACTGTCTATTGTTTTTAGGGTTCCGTACTCAAAGGGTAAAAACGGGACCCTGTTATGGAGACTTCGCTGTCCGTCTGTCTGCCTGTCTTCCTGTCCGTCCGTCTGTCTGTCCGTCCGTCCGTCCGTCTGTCACCAGGGTGTATTTCATTAAGCTAGACAGTTGAAATTTTTACAGATGATATATTTCTGTTGCCGCTATATCAACAAATACTACAAATTAGAAAAAGTGAAAAATAAGGTGATTTTTTTGCTCGTTTTCGCTTGATATTGATTACGGCAACAGGTAGACGCTTGAAATATTCACAGAATATTTATTTATATATTCACTTTAAAAATAAATAATTAAATTAAAATAAAACAAATAGTTAAGGGGGGCACCCATACAACAAACGTGATTTTAATAGATAATGGTACGGAACCCTTCGTGCGCGACTGCGACTCGCACTTGACCGGTTTTTTTATTATTATTATCGGGTCTCCGTGCTTCCTTCCTTCCATTGATAATCGTGCGTTGCAAAGTGAATATAAGTGCGTTGGTTGGTGAAAGAATATCGCGATTTACTGCCAGTAACCAGTAATGCGCGAGCTATTCGACAATCGCATTGCATTCGCAGTTTGAATTTGGCGCGTAGGCTGACGGTCGAGCGCATGCGCCATTGACCGGGCGGGAACGAACGAACGCAAAAGTTTCTGGGAGTCCGTTTGGAAATATTTTTTTTATTTTGTTTTGTTTGGGACGCGGACTGGGTCGGTCGAAGGCTGTGTGTCGTTTTCATTTTTTGTCTATAAACTGGTTGTTGTGGATAAAACTTTGTCTAAGTAATGTGCGAATTATAAAACAGTGAATGTGATAAATTAGTTAATTTACCAAATAACAAATCGAAGTAAGTACTTACTGACTACTGAGTCTTAGTTTTGTTTTTCGTTCGTGTTTCGTGTTATTAAATTCGCACGCTTCTGGTATCAAGCCTGCGAACTTTTTATAAACGGCTTCCTTTGTTCAGGCAGGCTGGCAGGAGCTCGGCGACGCTTATGTATGACACTCGTACGTAACGTATAAACAGTAGTACGGAGTTGTTTACTATGGATGGCGAAAGGAAAATAAACCTTGGTGAGGGAGTGCCTCTCAACACGACAGGTGCGGCTACTAACATTTTCTTCAACTCTCCAAATACCAAACCAGCCTCCCGAGACGGGACGGTCATACATCTGAAAACAGGTGATTTTCGGATAGCCTGTATGTTAAACTTTACTTTTCTTGCAGTATTTTTGAAATCAAAAATCCAACGTGTTATTTTTTTATCATTGCAGAGAGGCCAGCAGATGTAGGCGTGCATATAAACACGACCTTGTCGATAGCGTCTTCCAAAAAAATAAAGATACTGTTCATATTCAACTTCTTGCTTAGTGTCATTTGTATGGTGATAAGTTGCTCCATAGCATTCTATTACTGGAACGAGTTCCTGGCCATGAGGAGACAAATGGACTTCATCAAGGAACAGTATTTGAATCAGAATTTAAACAACAACCAGGCAAAAGTAGAATCTAGTCCACTGATCTTAGAAAGCCCTAAATTCAAGGGAGTAGATGTCCGGGAGCCAAGAATGGAGAGCGGAGCAAAAATTAACATTATGCCTAACCCTAGGAAGTACTTCGTTGAGGATCTTGGAGAGGATATGTTACTTGTAGACTCAAGTAAGAAGAACTCAAAAGTTGACAAGGAGCCAGTTTATGGTCTTTCACTTACACAGAAAGGTATACCTACCTTTTAAAAAAAACTGGCTTGAAATATTCTATTAAGCATTACTCTAGAACTTCAGAACTATATCACTGTTTTGCAAATTCCAGAGCCAGTCATTGCACATTTCAACGGGGCGTTGAAGGAGACTAATTTGGGAACACGTGGTAAGTATTCCCCTATGTATGTTTTGTTGTATTTATTATCGCACTCCCATTGTCTGACTGAAGCAGGCTTAGACTGCATCTATCTTTGTCTACGAATGAAATTAGACATCATTCTACCCCATAAAAATTCTTGTCACTAAATAGCAGGTAAATTTTTTATAAAAATAAATTTCTATTTCACTAATGTTTTCTTTCCTCCAACATGGTAGACCAATGAGCTGGTGAAGGTAGCAGGAAGCCACTGGATGCGGGCAGCGCAGGACAGGATTGTGGATCCTTAGGGGAGGCTTTTGTCCTGCAGTGGACGTCTTTCGGCTGATGATGATGAAGAAAATTTTGTTAATATTTATAAAATAATAAATCTGATAAGCAGGTAAACAATTTAGAATCCTTTTGTTAGTTTTAAAAATCTAAATTCATACCTACCTACCAGGTGTGTCCTACTGACACAAAATTTGATCACATGTTTACTTATCATTTTATCCATTCATAATTTATTGAGGCCAATAGATTTTTATTTGAAAGATTCATCTATCTCTATAGGCATTATAAAATTATTGTTAGAAAAAGCGTTAAAGGCTTCTTCTAAACACACATTTCTTACTTCTAGCTCTCAGTTCGGACCATGTTACAAATGATAATTTATGTGCATATAAATATTTGTGCTGCCTACCAGCCTATACATACGCTACACAGGATGTCTGGAAATATTTTTATTGTGATTGTTCTATAGGCCATACATGTGTTCTATACGCCATAAATGTGCATGAAGCCTAAACAACATACTAGTTATTGTCTCATAGCCAGGTGTTAATAAACTGTGCTTATGACTGAACATAGGTAAGTAGGAACTTGTTTTTTCATATTTAGTTTTTCAATGTTTTCTATGTAGGTATTAGATTAGTTTTATCAGTGGACCGACGACCTGCTGAAGGTCGTGGGATGTTGCTGGGTGTGGGCAGCACAGGACCAGTCAGTGTGGAAATCCATAGGAAGGCCTTTGTTCTGCAGTGGACGTCTGTCGCCTGATATGATGATGAGAATTCATTTGTTTCTTCTCTCATGATGAGAATTCATTTGTTACTACACTACATCTCATCTGGTGGAAAGTGAGGACACAATGCAACTATGCAACACTATAAAACTAAAACTTCTATGATGACACGTTAAAAACAACCGATTTCAATCGCAACTACCAAGTACAATTTTGCTTACTATTTTTTGTTCATTTTCAAAAAAGTACTTAACCGATTTTGATAGCAAAAAAAACCCTTTCCCTTTTTGAAGTTGGTTAAAAAATATAGTTGTGGGAATCTTTTTTTAATTTATAAATACATACCTTTAAAATTCTAATGCTGAGATTTGTACTAAGAAACATTACATTCTACTGCCACACTACAATGTACTATTCATTGTTTAGATGCAAGGAGACCCCAATTGCTCTAACCAGCCATTAATTCATTACCATAGAGCTGTAATTCGAGTGGCCACAGATGTGTGACATTGGCAGTTGCTACTGGATAGCAGATAGCAGCTGGTGTTTTGCTTTTGTTTTGCAGATGTTTTGCTTCTGTTGATCCTCCACTTACATCAATTAAGTTCCAGACATACAAATATTTCATGTTTTCTTTATTTTTTAATTGGTGATTAGAATTTAGAATGAATACAAATTAAAAAGAGAAACATAGGATTACTTTTAAATACCTATTTACAATTTATTATAATAGGTGAATGAAACCCTTGAATTATATTAAAATCTTTCACAATACCAGGAGTTACTGATGAACCAATCATTTTATCCAAGGAATCCTGTATGAAGTGGGTCACCTTTTTTGTTTTTCTTTTTTTTTTCATTCATGGTTTGTTATATAACAATAATTGATTAAGTTAAGGTTGCTAAAATGCAGTGAGGAAATTTGTTCAGTTTCATGAGCAAATCTTTCCAAAACGTTTGCTCGATACAATTCTACGTAGGTACCTGCCTATCTAATTATTATGTTCCTTGAAGAAAGTTGTTCAGTATTTATGAGCACAAGCACATCCTTCCAAAAATGCTTTTTCTATGTATGTAAGTCCACAATTAAACAACATTTCCCAAGGAACATTATAGTACTATGAACAGATCCATAGTTTAAAATATATTTGCCAACGATTATATTTCACGGAATGGATATCGAGGGTGTGCGGTAGGAAGCGGCTCGCCATCGATGTAGCGCGGTGCGCGAGTCGCGGCTCGCGAGGTTTTTTTTTTTGTTACAATCCTTCCCTGGCCGCACAGCAATCCACCAAAGTGTCATCGTAATCGGTCGATCCGTTTTCGAGTTTTAGCGAGACTAACGGACTACAATAAGAAAGAAGAAGATAATAGATTAGGTGTGAGGTCGTCGTCCCTAAAGTTAAGGATATAATCGATGATCGCGCAAAGTTGCTAAGTTGCTTGCTGCAAAACTCAGTTTCCTTTGGCTCGTCTTGGCGAGGGCCCTACCGCGCCCCCCGATACGGCCGAAGATCAGTAAGCACCGTAGTGGCACGCTTTAGAGGTAACTTATGTCCAACAGTGGGCCAATATGGGCTGTGTATACATATTTTACAGAAATACCTTTAACAATAGTGCTATGACCTTGTTTTTGTTTGATAAATGTTTGTTTTGGTACCTATAGAATAATGTGTTGTGGACTTGTAGACATATTCGCATTAACCGATGTCCCGCTTTTAGCTGGCTATCAGCACGTTTTATGATAACACAATACATAAATGTGGAACATGGTTATAAACACTTATCTAACCATAAACCGCCTGCGTAGCGTAAAGGGTAAGTCCATTTAGCTTCACATCAGAAGGTCGCGGGTTCGATTCCAGGCGGAGTCTAACTTTGTATGATGACTCGGCTTGGTTGATGGAAGTCCGCCTGGCTCGCTACCAACAGCTTATCTAAGTCTTGTCGCCAAGCATAATGTTACCTAACAGCATTGATGTGTCCCGGCTTTATTATTATTATTCACAAGGTAAGCCCGTGGCATCATCTCACCTGATGGTGACGATGATGCCGAAGATGGAAGCGGGCTTACCAAGATTCCCCAACGCAATGGAGAACTGGCTATCTTATCTTCAAGCCGGAACACAGCAATGTTGTTAACACTGATGTTTGGCGGCAAGACTTAGATAAGATGGTGGTAGCTAGGGGCTTAGAAAATGCCCTACCACCAACCAAACCGAGTCTTACAAGTTGACCCCACCGGGAATCGAACCCGCGACCTCCTGGTGTGAATCGAATGGGCAAACCATTACGCCACGGAGGCGTAAAGATAAGAGCCAGCCGCTTACATCTTCGGCATCATCCATACATACCATCAGGTGATTGATGTCAAGGGTGAAGTTGTGTATTAAAAAAAATAAAAGCATTTAATTAAAAAAAACATATTTTCATAATAAAACACTGTAAGGCAAGAAGCATTTTCATAATAAAGGTACAAGAAATATAAAGATTGTCATATGATACCGATCAATTATATCAAACTGTGTGCTCAGAATGTATTCATTCATTCATTAGTCAAACCAAAAGAGATATCAAGAAATCATTAGTTAATGTTTACAAGGAATCCAATATCAAAAACTAAACAGTTTTGACATAATTTACAAGGCGTACTCAATTACAATTGTAAAATCTCAAATGTAAAACAAATACCTACATAATAATATAATCTCTAGACTCTCGTGTTTATTAGGTTATCGAGAGAGCAATGAATGGCTCTTTAGACAGTGATAATAACGATAAAACGAAATATAACAGCGAGAATAAAATCCTTAATTCTGGATAGCGAGAGTGAAGTCACATTGAGTTTGTGTATTCCTTTTTATACTGTACTTATCACTTGCAGCCTAAAAACCTTTTATTTTCAATCGATTTCCAAAAAGGAGGAGGTTCTCAATTCGGCTATGTACGCGATATCTACGCAGATTGTGAACTAATCTTCATGATAATTTTTTTATTCGATAGGGTAGGGTGTATGGTCGGTTGGTCCCATATAAATTTTATCAAAAGCGGTGCAGTACTTTTTACCGACTTCAAAAAGGAGGAGGTACTAAGTTCGACTGTATATTTTTTTTATGTATGTTCACCGATTTTTCCGTCAATTGTGGACCGATTTTCAAAATTTATTTTTCATTCGAAAGAGTATACTCCCGAGGGGGTCCCATTGTCACCAAGTCAGGATCTGATGATGAGATCCCAGGGAAATCGAGAGAAACCCTCAAATTATTTATTACGTAGGCACTTAGTACGAGATTCATATGTTTTCTAAAGCTATTAAAATACTTGCGTCTGTTAGTCATCATCGCATGTTGATAAGCTGATGAAGGAAGGTACAACTACTTAACGGTTAGGAGTTGGAGAAAGATAATTTCAATATTATACATAGATATATACGTAGGTATGCATAGACCGATAGGTTGTATTCTTTCAAGTTATTCAGATGAGCTGATGATGATGGAAGCCACAGGGGTTTGTATCTGTCAATGAAACACATGTTTTATAATTTGATAATTCCTATTGGTGAGTAGGTGTTTAACTTTGTTAGATAGATAACATTATCACTAAAAATAAAGAAAATAAAAATAAAAGTTTTAAAAAACATAAAACCGACTTCAAAATGAAACTCACTCAAAAGTATGAAATAAAATTATTATACTTAAATACACAACATTAACCAACAATAACGAAATCAAAGATGGGTACGAATTAAATTAGGGGCTTACATTTTTTTTGAGGTCGGTGTCAGCAAACCATCGACCTTTGATACCGTGTGCTGCTACCGACCTCAAAAAAAATTTAAGCCCCTAATTTAGTTCGTACCCACCTTTGATTTCGTTATTGTTGGTTAATGTTGTGTATTTAAGTATTATAATATTATTTCATACTTTTGAGTAAGTTTCATTTTGAAGTCGGTTTTTTGTTTTTTAAAACTTTTATTTTTTTTAGAAAATAATGCAAAATTGTATTAATTAGTTGATGCGATGGAAGTCGGGTTTTTTTAAAGTATTCAGCGTTTCCAATGTAGGATAAGTCTACAGGTGAGATGATGCTAAGAGCTTACCAATACTTAGTAGATAATAGTCTACCTAATATCTAATTATCTACACTAAAAAAACAACTACTAAACTAAAAATAATTTTCGAAAAACCTAAAAACTTTCAGGTAAAAGCTTTAATTATTGCATTATCTTGAGATATACATATACATGCAAAATTTCAGCTCAATCGGAAACCGGGAAGTGGGTCAAAATTAACTTGCAAGATTCCACCTGAACAAACATACATACATTGCAAGTTAAATAAAAGCTTGTAAAAAACCGCCCAAATTCAAGTTTGACTCGCGTAAGTTCCGTAGTCTTTGGAAAATATAAAAATGTATGTTTTAAAAAACAAAATTATATTGGCAGTTGGTAATAGAACATAATATATGAAACATCTATGAACTTTTCACAAATCCAACTGCACATCTTCAGTTGATCGACTATTATACTCCTAAACTAAGAAAGCCTAATTAGCTGAGATAGTTTCCCTTTAAAATTGATTATATGTCCTACATTTTTTTTCAGATGTCTGAAGTAGGTAGTGGTTTAGCTGATGGGGGGGGGGACATTTTGGGCTGCAGGCAAGAAGCATACACCCGAAAATAAGTTATTACCTTCTTCCTCAATTGCCTTTTCTAAGCTGAGAAATAGTTAACACCATCTAGGCACTTTCTATCATGATTCATGACACTCGAAACAAAAACAAGACAGTGTACAATACCTATTTTTCAATGTATTGTTTTGCGCACTAAGGGCTAGCGCGCACTGCTTTGCGGTGACCATGACTGCGTTTATTCTACCTTGCGGTAGATAAAACGCAGTCACGGGTCCGCGGACTGCCGCGAAAAAAACGCACGTTTTGTCATTCGAACTCCAGCCGTCGTGCCCGCACGTCCTCGTTATGGACTACCATACAAGAGAAGCTATCTGCATAATAAATTCTGCGTAAAAAATCTGTACTCAAACGGTATTGGGTACATCCCTTGACGGCCATCAGGCCTATGAAGGGCTTCTTTTTGTCACATATAACGATCTACGTTCGTATCCAAAAAAGTTTTTCGGATATTACAGAATGAGTGTTAGATCTTTTGATAATTTGTTAAAAATTGTTGGCGCTGAAATATATTACAAAAATATAAATTGGAGAAAGGCTGTTTCTGTAGAAGAGAGGCTCTTTTACTGAGTATCACTTGACTATCTCAGTGCGTTTTTTTCACCGCAGAGCGCGGTGCTTCATAGATCTTTAAGCGATACAAAAGTATGAGCGATAGACTCGCCGCAAATTTGCAGCGGGCGGCCAACAAACATTAAACCGCATGCGTTTATTTCACCGCAATGCGCGCACTTCTATTACACTCAATATGTTACAGATTATACGTTAAAGAAACGCAAAGCCGTGCGCGCTAAGCCTAACAATAATAATGTCAATGATAGGTGTTCAGAATAAGCGGTCAAACGTATCATACACCTCATATACAGGATGTAATAAAATTGGTGTAGGTGCCGTTAACTGGGGCTTCTACTCATCATACTGAACAACTTTTGTTCTACGACGCTGAAAACGTAAAAAATTTTTTACTCTTCATACAAATCGATCAGCTGATTGACCGATTTTGAGCATTTAAGTATGGAAGGTCCAATTTAAAAAAAATTGCCTATGGGTTCCTTGGAGAAAGTTGTGCAGTATGACGAGTAGAACCCCCAGTTACAGGACCTACACCAATTTTTTTACATCCTGTATAGGCATTCCTATTCACAAGACCACAGTATGTTTGTACTGGGGCTACCATTTTATTTTTGGAGGAGATCGTACAAAAGGGCCAAAAAAATCGTAAAGCCATACAAAACAGCAAAACAAGTCGTACGCCTATACAAAATATAGAAAACCATTTCCTTTAAAAAAATCGTAATCCCATACAATTCAAACAAAATATAAAAAGTACGGACTGCTACTTATTTAATCGTACGAATACCTATGATTTAAATCGTACACACATCTGGCAGCCCTGGTTTGTACTAATATTTTGACCACAGACAAAAATAACTATTATTTATCCCTTAGTAAACTTATCCTTAAGCAAACAAAATAATATTTGAATTGAGTATACATAATTAATAATTACAAATGGGTACCGAAATCATTATTCACGTCATTAATTTATTCTAATTGTACTTTATACGAGTACATAATTTTATAAGTACCTTTTAAGTTTTATTGCTGTAGTGTGCGTGTATAAGAAAAAAAATAGCGTGTGGCACTCGGGGACTGTCGCGGTAAAGCTATCGCATAGCATTTTTTATCAACTTATGCAATTATAATTATTTATTTTTTATTTATGTAGTATTTACCAGTACCATATTATAGTCCTTGAGGCGCGGGATATTTGTGTAATAAATTAACACTAATAAAGTTACACCAGTGAAATTTACTAAGTCCTTTTAGTACCGCAAATTGCTAATAGATGGCACTGTAAGTTTTTTAGAACTCGGCCGAGCGTGGGGTATTAGGTTTTATTTTCGTTACGGAATTTCTTGATTCGATCGCCGCGCTCAAAGCCCGCGATAAAAGCTATGCAATAGCTTAATAAGGCGCGGGACATACACAGGCGGCGCGGTGCGGGTGTATAGAAGTGTATCATGTATAGAAGAGACGCCCGCGCCGCGCCGCCTGTGTATGATCTTGCGTCGCGTCGCTTCTATATGGTCTAACAAAATTAGCTGAAACTATTTTATCTAGTGCTTCTACCCATGAAACTGAACAACTTTCCCCATGAAATCCATAGTCAAATCTCAACCAAAATTTGAACTTCCCATACTAAGTTGGCTGATCAGCTGATCGAGTTAGTATGGGAGAGCTTTTTTTTTTGCGATATGACTATGGGTTCAATGGGGAAAGATGTTCAGTTTCATGGGTAGAAACAAATAGTTTCAGCTAATTTTGTTACACCTTATACAGTGGTGGCCACATAATTAAGAACGCTTCATAATCAGACATCGCTTTTGAATGTATATGGTCATATTAAAAATATTTAAACCTTATAGAACAATATTGACTTTACTGCTGGTTAGTATATTTATGAGGTCAACATAATCAAAAAAGAAAACTAGGAAATAATATTTAATATTCAATTTAACTAGCTGCTGTTTAGGTATTGTTCACATAGCATTAGGCAAGAGGCTGGACAAATAATTAAGAACGAGTTAAAACTTTTTAATTAAAGTAACAATAACTTTATAATTTAAATTATTTATTTATTTAAAGTGAATTTAACAGTGTTACTCTTAATGAAATCAACTTTTTTTGTAACGTTAGTACTTAGTTGGATGTCTTCTACCGTTGATAACTGCATGACAGCGGCGGCGGCGCGGCATTGATGCTGTGAACCTTTGGCAGGTTTCAACTAAAAAACAATTGCATTGTGAAGTTCATTCATGTTACCACACACTCTGTTCGACAATTTTTTTTGACTTGATACCTACCACAGAATTTCTATGGGATAAAGATTAGGCTATTTGTTGGCCAGTCTAACACAGTTACCATTTGCCTATTAAGGAATGTTTTTACAGAGTTGGCAGTGTGTTTTTAGTCATAATCGAGCTTGAATATCCAAATTACCGGGAGATTATCGTCAGCGTATGGCAGCTTACATTCTTCCATATAATCTGTTTATATTGGTATTGGTCCATGTTACCTTGTATCAGACTGGTAGGTCCCATGCCATAACCGGCAAAGCAACCCCACATCTTGACGTTTCCACCGCCATGCTTTACCATATTTTTTGTGTATTTTGCCGCCATGAGAGCATATCCTATTTATTTTGGATTCATCAGAAAAAAGTACATTCTTCCATTGCTGTTCTGTCCAGTTTACATAATTTCTTGCAAACGCAACTCGGGCCTGTTTATGACATGGCGTCAGCATGGGTACATTTCTTGTTCATCTCCCAAATAACTATGCCTCCACCAAACGTCTTCAAACGGTGCCCGTCGAGACTGCTTGAGGGTTTTTCTCACTAAAATCTTTATTTTTATCTGATTAGAGCCTTTAAATGGGTCCTGCTTAGCAAAGTGAACTGTTCCTAAATCGTGTCGAGGAGACGTTGTTCTTGGTTTTCGTTTGCGGAGATTATTAGAAGTAGCTTTATGGGTATTCAAATGTAGCCACACTGTATTGACAACATAGTGATACTAAATAAGACTGGACAGTCATAGCAATATTCTAAAACATTATTAAATCATTTTATAAACTTATTGTACAATTTAATCTGGTGACAAAATTAAATTGGCCCCGTATCTTTTATCGTTCTTAATTATGAGACCACCACTGTATACATTTTGTATGAAATGCCCGCGCCTCACGCCTCTCGTGTTTTTCCAGCGCCTTAGGCTCTTACTTAATCTTAAAAGATTAAGAATTAGCCAGAAGCCAGAGTTTTATAAAAAACCAGATAACCACATTAACTGTCATATGGTTTAGGATATAGCAGTGAATTGATTTTATTCAAACGAAAACTCATTTTTATTTATATTTGTTTCAGGAATCGTTGGGCCATGGCAGCGAGATGTCGAGATTTCCTCCAAAAACAGCGAAGCCAAAATTGAGCTGAACACAGACTACGTCACCATCAAAGAGGATGGACTCTATTTAGTCTACGCCCAGGTAAGTTCACGAGGTTTTAGGGAAGTCCCCGAAAATACAAGTTTCTTAGCAAGTGATATTTTTTACGTACCTGATTGTGGGGTATTGTTGAATAGGTCTTTCAAATTTCAGCGAAATCCGTTCAGTGGTTTCACCTGTGCGTTGATATACCAGTCAGTCACTTTTTCCTTTTTTATATACAGATAATTAATACCCGTTGTAGGTATCATTTGTTATGTTATCTATTTGTATATACAATTAATAAAGTGTTAAATAAAATTAATAATTATGAATTTGTGTGCAGTGCGATTCTTAAAAAGTTTATCTATTTTCCATACGAAATCTTCTATATCAACTGCCTAAGTAAATTTGTTAAATAGGTTAACATTTACTTTTTGAAATGACTGCTCTTTTTTCCCTTATTCGGAAGGTGGGGGAGAGATGCATCATGCATACAGCCCGGCTGTACTGGTAATGTGGGACTCACAGCTGAAGGCTGAACCTACCCACTAAAACTCCCCCAGTGGATTTAGGTCAAATTAAGACCTGTAAAATCCTTCATCGAAGCGACCCACACCCTTAGGGAAGGGTGGAGTGCGTAGAAATGACTGCGGATCCCTACTTAGCGCATGGTCCGACACACACAGCCACTTTTTTTTATTAATTTGTTTGGAAGAACAACATTCATTCAACTCTATTTAGTAATAAAATTGATAGCCATCTTTCTAGCCTACATATCAAAACAAACAACAATCAATAGTACCTATACAACGTCACTTGTCAGACGGTGAACAACAGTTTTTATACCATGTACGTAAATTCAAGTAAAATAATGTGGGTGAAAAATTCATTGGAAACGTTGAACACTTTAAAAAACCGACTTCTATCGCAACAACTTAGTACAATTTTGCATTATTATTTTTGGTTTTTGTTAATTCTAAAAAAAAGTACGAGTACCTTTTGTTATCAAGAACTAAATAAAAGTCACTCTGTTTATGTTAAATAGCAGCGGAGACAGCACACTTCCCTGAGGAAAGTCGTTATTTCGGGATCTCCATCACTCTTTCCTGATGGAAGTTGGACCTGAAAGCGCCTACTGGTTGTGTACATAATTCACTAGTAATTCTTGTGAAGGCTGATCTGCTATAATTTCAGTTGCGGCCACATTGGCCGTTTTAGATTTACTGTGTCATACACAGCTGATGAGTCCACAAAGACTACTCCCGTCTAGGGTTGCAAATAGAAAAAAAACAAAATGTTTTTTTTTTCAAATTTATGAAAAAAAACATGAAAGAAAACCTGGCAACCTTGTTTTTTTTCTAAATTAGGTTTTTTTTCAGACGAACAAATAATACGACAATAACGGTTTTTCATGATTTATTTATTTAAATAACTTAAAACTAAGTACATTGAAGTAGGTATGTAAATGTAACTAAATTATTCTTAGTAAATGCAAAAAAACTTTGAACTTATTCACTAGAACTATCAGCAGTACTATCAGTATCAACACTAGTTCGGTCAGCGTCAGAATTTTCTGGTTCTTCTTCTGTCTCGTCTAAGTCTATTATATTGTCCATATCCATAACTGTTTCTTTTTCAGGTTCCTCTTGTATTGCAGGCAAACGATTTTGAGATTGCAATTTTAAATTGTGAGCAATATAAACAATTTTACCAGCTCTTTCATTCTAAGTCTGTTACGTTTTTTTGAATGTACATCACAACAAGCCTCTGTTTGAATAACAATAATGTACATTTTAATTCGATTCGATAAACATTCAGTATAAAAATATTTATTGGGGAATCCCCGATGCGGCGCGGCGTGGAGAGGCGGTGGTGTTGCTGTTGCCTACTGTGTAAATGGCGATAACTACCACTACAGATTTCATTAGACCACTACATATTTATATAACCAGAAATTAAAGTTGTTAAATTAAATTAGCTTAATATTTAACATAAAGTCTAAAACAACCGTATAAAAGTATTAACTGCCTTGCAAATTTTGAGATTCCGTACTTGTGAAAAAAAACAAATTCTAGAAAAAAAACCGTTTTTTTCACGGTTTTTTTTCAGGTTTTTTTTCAAGACAGAAAAAAAACCGTTTTTTTGCAACACTACTCCCGTCACATACCCTAGCTCAAACCCATCTTCTAGATGCTGTGTGTTTTACAACCGACTTGTCTTTCCCAGTTGGTATACCTTACGCACGCACCCAATTCCTTCTTCGTGTGGGCGCGTCAGCCCAACAAGGAGCCCCGCTTGGTCTCCGCGTGCGCCTCTGCAGACGACTCCAGCTCGCGCCCGCTCAGCAAGTCCCAGATATCCTGTTCCGTGCATACCCTGGCACGTCTGTACAACGGAGACACCGTGAACATCGCTCAGAGAGAACCCAACAGAACGCTGTGGTTGCGACCCGGGTACAGCTACTTTGGTTTCGTCAAAATTAGTTCCTAATACGGCTGTGATTTAATAATTGTAAGTAAGAATGAGAGATTAAGTTTGGTATCTGTAGATACTTATTTGATTTGAGAGTCCATAGCAGTGGCGTTGTGCAAGCACACTGAAAGTGATTTAGCCACTGACAATTTTTTATACTACTATAATGTAGATTGTGGCTTAGAATTTTATAGAAATATTTTTTTTTTACAAATAGACAGTTTTGATTTGGTCAATTACAAAGATTGCAACAGATACACTTACACGTGGACCTGGACAACTTTATCCAATTAAGTTTAGGTCAAATTGTTAAAAAAATGTTACGATTCCATAATAAGTTGATAAGCTGATTTTCTTTCATATTGGTATGGAGATTCCACTAGGTAGGTAACAATGATTTTTTATTATGGTTCTCACAAGGCAGATAAACAATGGCGACCGCGCACCGAAAACGTAGCGTAGGCAGCCCTCCCACGCGGTGGACCGACGACCTGGTGAAGATCGCGGGAAGCCGATGGATGCGGGCAGCGCAGGACCGGTTGTCGTCAAAATCCTTGGGGGGGAGGCCTTTGTCCAGCAGCGGACGATTGTCGGCTGATATGATGAAGGCAGATAAATTTTTTACATCCCTTGGGGAAAGTTGTAGTATTTCATTAGTGTAAGTAACTGTTGAATTGTAATTGTCCCTGTATCACACTATTAATTTAAATTAAGAACAAAATAAGTTTATTGAGATTTGTACAGTAAAAGTAAGCAAATATTTAGGCTTAGTATACCCTTGGTATACATCTCATAAGAAAACCACTGCCAGTATAGACTGGGGGCTTAAGATAAGCTTGTAATTTTGTAATATAATCTTACAATAATCGTTACATTACATATAAGCCATTAAAATACTGCTGCTGGTGATTAAAGTGCCATAGTATAAGTTGTTAATTGTAGCTATAATTGATATTGCGAAATATAGGTATACTATACTATTATATGTGTAACATGCATATTATTAATTGTCACTATACAAGACGACTAGAGAACGTCATCGGTGGCGTAATGGCAAGGGCCCCTTACGTACGTCCTGTACGGGAGGGAGGTCGTGGTTCTATCCTGCCACGTATGTGTTTTCGAATTTCGATTTCATATGTACGTTTATCCGACGCTCTTATACGGTGAAGGAAAACATCGTGAGGAAACCTGCACACGCCTGCGAAGAAACTCGAAGGTTGTGTGTGAAGTCGACCAACCCGCACTGGGCTTGAGTGGTCGACTAAGGCCCGATCGCCCTAATTCAAGGTAGGCTTGAGCCTCTCGGTGGGGACGTATATGAGCTGATATGCTATACAAGACGACTAGTTGAACGGCTTACTCTTTTAAGAGGGTGAATAAGAAGACATAAGGAACCTATTGTCAATACGCAAAAAAGGTAGAAAACTTTTTAGGGTTCCGTGGCGTGATATGGATAGTTATGTTTGTAAATGCGCCGCGGTTCCGACTCGCTAATTTCCTAGTTCATATTGACCGTAGGTTTCTTTGGATAAGTTGTTCATTTTCATTTTCTAAATCACCTCCTTAAATGCGTTACTCGTTCTACCTGCCTCCCTGTATTGTGCTACGTTCACAGAGTTTTTCTATAATATCTATAGAGACAAATTGCGTTTTCACGGCTTGACGGAATAAATAGTGGAGTCAAGTGAAAGAGACGTAGCTTAGAACAAACTGTATGAAAATAACACTGTATCTATCTCACTCTCACTCACTACAGCAACCTATGAGAGGAGTATGCCGTACGGCATTCAGGAACGTGAGGCCATTTACATGACATAGAATTATCCTCTGGAGATATTATAGAAACTCTTTGGTTACATTACTTTTATTATTTTGGTAATCACGTCTTCTTCTAGGTAGTCTTTCAAAATATTTTAGTACTTAAGTCTGCCTACCTCGCTCGCCAGTAATAATTAATATTAAACAATGCAATAAAATATTGTACAACCAAGAATTTGATAGCAATGCACATTTATAATGTTAATTATTAGGTTTATCCATTTTCTACATATTCATTCTAAACAATTATTTTATTTTGTATTGTGGCAATCTGTATGTGCTTATTTTATTAGATATAAAATATGATCTCTTTTGGTCGAAGAATCCCACGGAAAACCAAAAACGTTTGTGTTAAGTTTTTCAAAATTTATTCGGTTTTAGATGTAATTATTTCAAGTGAAAGTTCGAATGTAGCTCATTTGTTTCTAAATTATGTATGTTTAAATTGCTCAAAGAATTTGCATTTTATAGAAAAAATTTGGTACGTACGTACCTTGTTCTTTTTTTTATCAACTTATAGTACTAACTTGTTTTATGTGTTTTTTTTTGTAATCTTATTACATGTGTACCTATAACGACAAGTTTGTATAAAGTTTTGGTGCTAACTCTCAGAGCCGTCGCGGCGTTTATGTGCCTTATTTTTTTTCTACCACTATGGTACTTAATAACTTTCTAATCTGTTTTTTTGTAATTGTTTTACATATCCACTTGTAATAAGTTGGCATAAAATTGTGGATTTAGGGCCGCTTCGTCGTTAACGTGCCTTATTTTTTATAGTACTACATTACATGTGTGATTTATTTAACAACTCCCCCGACTTAGGAATACGCATGACACGAGACTAATGCCAAAAACTCAAAGTAAAATCCTTTCAAGAAACTTGGAATTTTTGGGTATTAATCATTCAGCCGATGGGCCAAATGTGTTTTAAAATTTAAACATTAGTGTTGTATACAGGATGTTTGGGAGATAGTGCAGAAAACAGAAAGGGGAGCCAGAGGCAGTCATTTAGAATTAAGTTGAAAATAATAATTTCCATTTTCTACACTATCTCCCAAACACCCTGTATGTGAGCATTCATGCGTCAGGCGTTGTTGAATAAAACCATACCCCCGTAGGTATAGATGTGGTATAAATAGTACTATCCTGTTTTCTGTTTTTTTTTAATCTTATATAAAACCATACCCCGTATAGATAGTAAGTACTATTCTTTTTTTTTGTAATCTTGTTACTTAAGTATCTATTTGTAATGATAATTCGGTATAAAAATGTGGTGCTGATCGTCAGGGCCGTCGCGTCGTATCGTATACGTGTCGTGATCCTTTGACATTTTTTTTTCTAAGTTGATAAACTTTGTTGGAAATGGACATTGTAAATAGTAGACTAAAATGAAAACCCAGTACTAAAAGGTATTATGTACTTACCTAATAAATAAATGTAAGAACATATTTTTTACAAGGGGCCTGTCCACTAATAAACACAATGAAAAGGACCAAAATTCTTTCATTTATTTCGTGCTACTATTCTATAGTATAGATAGAGTCTATAATGCATACAGTGTTGAATCACGAACTGTAATTCACAATCAAGGAGGAGGTATCTATACAGTATGTTAGGTAAAATTGACTTTTTAGGGGGCTTTTACTGAAAAAACTGATCCACTTTTGTTCTACAACTTTGCTGAAATATTTTTTGATGATATGTGAAGAGTACTTTTATTTGCGATTGTTGTTCAGTTCATCATATCATCCGAAAATCGTCCATCTGCCTATCGCGATCTTCACCAGGTCGTCGGACAACCGCGTGGGAGGCCTTACCTACGCTACGTCTTCCGGTGCGCGGTCGCCACTCGAGAACTTTATTGCCCTATCGGCCATCCGTTCTACGGGCTATGTGCCCTGCCCACTGCCACTTCAGTTCAGCGATTCTGTGAGCTATGTCGGTTACTTTGGTTCTCCTGCGAATCTCCTCGTTTCTGATTCGATCACGCAGAGAAACTCCGAGCATAGCACGCTACATTGCCCTTTGGGTGACCTTGAGCCTTCTTATGAGGCCCTTAATAAGCGACCATGTCTCAGTTCCGTAAGTCATCACTGGCAACACACACTGGTCAAAGACCTTAGTCTTGAGACACTGCGGTATTTGGGACTTGAAGATAGTGCGAAGCTTCCCGAACGCTGCCCAGCCGAGTTGGATTTGTCGATTGATCTCTTTCTTGAAGTTGGACCTACCTAGCTGGACTGTTTGTCCCAGGTATACCTACATATTCTTCAACAACTTCCAGTGTAGATTCTTCAACCTTTAGATGGGTGGGTGCGACACGGACATTTAACATTATTCTCGTCGTGTCCATGTTCATTTTAAGACCCACTTGTTGAGAGACTGTTCTGAGGCCATCGAGCATTGTGCTTAGGTCTTCCATAGTCTCAGCCATGACCACGATATCGTCAGCGAATCGGGGGTGGGTTTTGTTTGATGCCGAGTCCACCCCAGTCCAGAGGCTTAAAAACATCTTCCAGGGCGGCGGTGAACAGTTTGATTCTTGCATGTTAGTCATACTTGTGTGTGTTAATGTACATGCACATTGTCTTTGCGTGCGTAAGCTCGGGAGCTTACAATAGCGCACAGCGCACACAATATACAACTTATAATAGAGCACATGGTGTCAATTCGGTGTAACAGTAACACGTCTTTGAACACGATTTAACTTATTTGACAGGTTTAAATTAAATTTAAGCACTCTGTCCTTGTCTTTTCGATACAGAAAGAAAAAGACAGAATGCGTAATTTTAGAATAGTTACGTTAGTACTAATATACACCGTGAAATTTTAATAATTTTGTTCCCGAAGCGTAGCGACTATGTATCAGTGGTACTGTCGATTTATAGGGTTTAAAAAATTTAGAAACTTAAATTAAACATTTTTTTAAATTATAAAAAATAAATATACTCGAAGCTGCGAGAACAAGTAGTAGCACTCTACGGCTGGCACCACAGAGTACTATGAATATCTCTGGCACAGCCCGTGCCGACCGCGCCGGTCGCCCGCTCGCTCGCCCAGCCGCCCAGCCGCTCGCCAGTTCAGTTGACCGACGCGACTCGCGAGCGATACATGTTGCACGTGTTTTACCTACGCGAAAGTTTATGCCGATCATGAGTCGACCACACAGATTCTCCAATGTGGAGTATCTTGCCATGATTAAACTTTATCCGATTAAAAGAGACAGAGACACGTTGATAAAACTAAAAGAAAATCTAGTTCGGCGAGCACGAATGTGCATTCAACGAAATGGCCAGCACTTTGAAAAATTACTGAGATATCGCGAAGTGTAAGTAAGTGCTGGTATTTGTAGTGCATGGAGACTTTGAGACGAAGTAACTAGTATCTCATCTGTTTTTTGAGTGCGTAGTGTCTAACAGTAAAGTCGAAGTAACTAGTATCTCATCTGTGACAGGTAAAGTACCTTTGTATTTTGATTAACTACTTAATTATTGTAAATAAATTCCAATAGGTATTTTAAATACGGCTTACTTAATTACCTACATTTTCTATCAAAATTAAGTACCTACCTACTTTGTGTCAAACTGTCAATTTACGTTACCTTCCTACACTACATTAGTTTACTTACGCGTTTCATTGAACAGTAGGTAAGTAGGTACGATGGTCCTAAGCCCATTCAAGGTGATTCAAGTATGAAGGGAAGATTGGCTGCTATTTTTACATGCGACGGCACAACTTAAAGCGTCCGACAAAGGCACCGCCGCCGCGGCCGCGCTTTGAAGAAGCCGACGCCCTTTGAAGGAGTCGACGCCGCGCCGTTTGCCGAACCGACATGCGTGCGGGGCGAGACACGGCGGGGCGGCGCGGCGGTGCGCAGGAGGTGAACGAACATTGCTTGCGGGGCGCTCGCTAGTCGCTACTCGCTACTACGATTTCAACTCACTTTTTGGGATAGCCTTTTCACTTTTTTATTTTCTTTATTTATCATTTAAAATTACAACTGACTTTACGAATCGATTGTACTGAAAACCTAAGCTGTACTCCACGGGAACAAAATCAATAAAAATTCACCGTGTATACAGGGTGATTTCGGGGTCATAATCCCAACCATTTTTTTCTGACTCAGTAAATGATTGCGATGCTACCTGTATTTATTTTAATTGAAACAAAGATGATTCGTTATTTACGTATTTTTATTTAAAAATTATTATTGACTCAAAATGCGTGGTCACCCTACTTTAAATTATACCTTTTTTTTTGGGAAATAGTAGGGTGACCATGATCTCGAATTATCGCAGTTTTTTTTTGCTGACTAAAAGTAAAAGTCGCTGGTGTACTGTTAGTCCTAACCTATCGTGATCCTTAGGAGAAAGTAAGTTAAATGCTTCTTTCTTGCTCCACGACCCCGTAATCACCCTGTATACTGTGGTATAGTCACAGATGAGATACTAGGTATGTACTTCGTAACAGATACTGCACTTCCTTATAAAACTTTTCAACTCACTTTTTGGGATAGCCTTTTCACTTTTTCATTTTCTTTATTTATCATTTAAAATTACAACTGACTTTACGAATCGATTGTACTGAAAACCTAAGCTGTACTCCACGGGAACAAAATCAATAAAAATTCACCGTGTATACAGGGTGATTTCGGGGTCGTAATCCCAACCATTTTTTTCTGACTCAGTAAATGATTGCGATGCTACCTGTATTTATTTTAATTGAAACAAAGATGATTCGTTATTTACATATTTTTATTTAAAAATTATTATTGACTCAAAATGCGTGGTCTATTTTTAATTACACCTTTTTTTTTGGGAAATAGTTAGGTGTCCATGATCTCGAATTATCGCAGTTTTTTTTTGCTGACTAAAAGTAAAAGTCGCTGGTGTACTGTTAGTCCTAACCTATCGTGATCCTTAGGAGAAAGTAAGTTAAATGCTTCTTTCTTGCTCCACGACCCCGTAATCACCCTGTATACTGTGGTATAGTCACAGATGAGATACTAGGTATGTACTTCGTAACAGATACTGCACTTCCTTATAAAACGAAAAAACCTACGCATTTATTTACCTACTCGTTCCCACTGTCCGACAATACACGGAAACATGGGTATTAAGGCACTCGACTTAGCGGTCATAACTGCGTACACGGGCGGCGCGCGAATCGCGGCAGCGGGGAAAAATCCGATTGTACGTCGTTTTAGCGCTAGGGTTGACTCATGAAAATGAAAAAAAAAGTTTTAAAAGTGAAGGGTTTTTATTTATTTGATTAGTTTAAGTTAAAGTCGTACTAGTAGATCGTACTTAGAATGTGCGCCAGCCTAAAAAGAATTACAAGTTACCTTTAATTTTTGTTTGGTTAAAAAAGATGCGCGGTACGAACTAGTAAATCCTGATTCACGCGTTCTGATAACGACCTGATAGTATTTTTTTTTATCCAAAATTGATAAGCCCTTACTTAGGATCATCTCACCTGAAGGTAAGTGACGATGATAGCGAAGATAGAAGCGGGCTTACCAAGATTCCCCAACGCAATGGGGATCAGGCTATTTTATCTTATAATTATCGTATTACTTCCTTGCATCTCTTTGTTCCTTTTTTTGAACCGAGCCCATAGCTCAGTATTTTTTGTCTTCATGCAAATAAAGTATGACCATACCTATTGGATCTTTCTCACGCACGAGGCATTTTTCAAATTGAACTCAATAAACAATATTTAACTTAAAAAACCAATGACACTCAAGTTCACTCAACTTTGAATAATCCTGTAATCCGAACTGATTATTTTTTGTAAGGGGGATCCCTACGGCGCGGCACGTTGACACTTTATGCGTTCGGAAAGACGCAAGTTTGGAAATACACGTTCAAATACAGTTCAGTTTCACGAACGCAATCTTTTGTTATTGTTTGTTTGTAAACTCTTTATTGCATTTAAAACAAATAATGTGTTAACAAGAGAATATTAATATAGCAAAGGCGGACTTATTCCTTTCGGGATTATCAGTCGATAATTATCCATTTGTTATTTCGCGATAATTATCGTGATAATTATCATTAATAATTATCCTTTCGAACCCTGCCTACCAACAACCAAACCGACTCTTATAAAGTTGACCCCCCGGGAATCGAACCCGCGGCCTTCTGGTGTGCAGAGAATGGACTTATCATTACGGCACGGAAGCGGTTAACATTTGCTCAACTTAGCTATTTTTATCGGTACGTCGGTGATTTTTAAGGTTTTGCAGTCAAACTAAGAACCTTTATAAATTCGCCATGTCCGTGAATAAATGATTAGTTTACGAAATATTAAGTTTTTTTGCTACAGTCACAGATTACTAAATAGTTGCTACAGTTTCGAAGCCGCTATTTCAGGAAATCTGAACATGATTTGGAATAGTAGGACACATAATGGATTATCAAGAGAAATTATCACGGCTAATTAGGCTTTCTTAGTTTAAGAGTGATAGTGGACTAACTTAAGACGTGCAGTTATATTTGTAAAAAGTTCAACTCCTTACAAAATGTCTAAATTTAACCTGCAAAATTAACTAAGTTTTTTTTTCTAATATAAATTTTTGTATCACTACGGAACCCTACTTTGTTCATGATCCGACACGCACTTAGCCAGTTTTATTAGATCTGTTTTTTTAATTAAAAAAAATACCTACATACCTAGCACATATATCGACTTCCACCATCTTCCACTTAGCACGGTTTGGCCACACAATAATAATGATTACCTACCTACCTATCTCGAGGTATCTATACCTACACAAGACACACGGTGGGGCGGCCCGACTCGCCAGAGCCCGTCCGAGTGGGTCGCTCAGCGTAGGTACATTTTGCGGTAGGTATAGACGAGTGACGGAGCACTGGTATAGTCCTGTCATATCAATCGTAGTGATTTCTATACTTTTTGGTTAATGGTGTTACATCGAATCGACACGAATAGCGCGTGTCGAAGCACGGTTCGGCCACACAATAATAATGATTACCTACCTACCTATCTCGAGGTATCTATCAGTGGCGGATTTACCAGTAGGCTGAGTAGGCTGAAGCCTATGGCGGCAAATTTTAGGGGGCGGCAAATTTGGCCGATTTTTTTTTATTTGTCTTACAGAAATAAAAAAATAAACATTATTATACACAATATATAGAAACTGATACTGAACACTTGAACGTCTGAATACAAAATCGAAGAAGTTATCCGCGAAGACACATAAAAGAAATACATGTATACGGTCGAATTGAGAAATCTCCTCCTTTTTTGAAGACGGTTATTAAAAAAAAACTTTATTTATTTTATTATTATATCAGCTCATATACGTCCCCACCGAGGGGCTCGAGCCTACCCTGAATCAGGGCGATCGAAAAAAAAGCGTCGGTGGCTCAACCGGTAACGACTCGGTCCATCTAACCAGAGGTACCGGGTTCAAAAAAAAACTTTAACGCTCTGTAAACTAAACTTTTGAGATCATGAATTTTTAAAATATTCTAAAAGCGTTTTAATAATATAATACAATTAAAATTCAATTATTTTTACTAATTTTTGAAGTTATACTTATTTTATTTGTAATGTTTATTGTATATTGTTTTATTTATTTATAAATTTATTTACACTTATAGAACACCAAAACAATTTCGTCATGTTAATACGTAGAGATACTATAATATAGTGTGCAGTAGTCTTATTGCTAAAAGCAATCTCTTCCAGACAACCTTTTTGTTTTATTAGTCATTTGGCTCAGTTTAAATTCGTTCGACGTGTGTGAATATTAAATTTACACTCCAGAGTTTCTCAAAGACGAGTTTATTTTTGAGATCCAGCCAAAACCCTTCTGATAACCCGAATTAAATGTTATCAATAAAATCTCATTTTTTATTATTTAAAGATATCACTTTAAGTGGAATTGTTACCATCGACCCTGACGGAAAAAATGATCCTGACTTAAACTGACTTAGTTCAGGAATGCGTACGATTTCAATGCTACCTTGAGAGTGAGTTAAGGGTGAGAGAAGCTTTTCTTGCTGAAAGCGGGTAAAAAAACTATGTGCAATCTAGTTTATATCAAGAAAAACTAAATGCCTTAGCTCTTTTGTGCATAGAACCAGAACTTAAAAACAAGATTACATATGACGATATCAATGATGATTTTGTAGATTTAAAATCTCGCAAATAACTAATGTGAAACTTTTATAATTTAATAATTGATTTAGTTGTCGTCGTTTACTGGATTGTTAACAAAAAAATCAATAAAGATATTGTTTGTACTTTTTTTTAAACTATAAGTGCAACAAAAAATATTTAAAAACTTTTACTAAATGTAAATTACTTTGTGTAAGCTATGTTTATATTGGTGTAAGTATTTTTATGACCTTACCCCACCTTATTATTAGTACATGATTGAACTTTTTTTTTTAACGCGTTATGCTGTTAATCTTTCTTCTTTCATTCGACCTTTTTTTCATTCCATCTATTTGTTCTTTTACGCAATGCGCTGTCATCTATGTGACTTATCATTCAAAAATCAAAATTCTATCATCCAACTTCTATTATCCAAGGTTTCTTAAACCTGCTGCTTTCTTAAAAGACCCTTCTCGGGTAAGATCAAATTATATTTTCGCTATTTGTGATATAAATTTAACGTGTTCTAATCCTTTTGTAATTCTTATATATTTCTTTCTAGGTCTTTATTTCACAATTAAACTCCTTTTATCTGTAAGCACGCATCTTTTTTAAAACCCACGCCACAGTATAATAAAGAGTACTACCCCACGCCCACTACCGTACCTACCTACGAAGTCGTGCTTTCCCCCTTTAACTCAAAAGTATATTCAAAAACTATTTCTCATGTAATCTTCACTAAATAGTGGGTTATAAAAATGTTCTTGAAGTTTACACAAACATCCCCTAGTTCATAATCATGCTAATCACAGGAAAAGTTGATGTATTAACGGCATTTGAGCACAAGTTGCAGTTCCATTGATAGAATAAATGCAATTAATATGATTGCGAAATAGGGTATCGATTTTCAGAGGTCAGTAGGGGCGGCAAAATTTGAATAGCCTACTGGCGGAAAATTTATAAATCCGCCACTGGTATCTATACCTACACAAGACACACGCTGGGGCGGCCCGACTCGCCAGAGCCCGTCCGAGTGGGTCGCTCAGCGTAGGTACATTTTGCGGTAGGTATAGACGAGTGACGGAGCACTGGTATAGTCCTGTCATATCAATCGTAGTGATTTCTATACTTTTTGGTTAATGGTGTTACATCGAATCGACACGAATAGCGCGTGTCGATACGCATTACACACAAGTATGCCTAACCCGCACCACAGTCTATAAATTAGTACTAGCGTACCCGCACTCGTAAGATAAAACATCTCTGTACCTATCTCTCCACCACTAGCGGCACAAATGGTGATGGATGATGATTAGGTCAGGTGCTAAAATAAATAGTACAGCCACACTGTGCATACTTTCTCAAAATATGGTGTGGTAGCAGTGGCGTAGCGTAGGCTTTTGACGCCTGGGGACTACCGGAAATTCGCTACCCCCTCTATTTTTTCCCGACTGCGCCAGAACGAAGATTACGTTTTTCGAGTGTAGGTATGTTAATTTATTTCTTTGGCACGCGCCCTGTAGCCTAAACGGCATGACGGATTTGAGTGCGAGGTGTCGTTTAATTTGTCTTGATCCCGTGAGTGACATAGGATACATTTTACCCGACTAGCCCAAAAAGGAGGTTATTTATTCCTTTGGCACGCTCTGTAGCCTAAATAGCTTGATGGATTTTGGACTGCGAGGTGTTCTTAGATTTATTTTAATCCCGTGAGAGACATAGGATACATTTTTGCCCAACTGGCCAAAAAACAGGGGTTTGGTTTTTATGTAGTCGGGTTTTTAATTATTAATTATTTTATTAGTCAAGAAAATTAGTAAAAGTCGAATATATCAACTTTAATCTTATTTTCATCTTTTTAGGGTTCCATACCTCAAAAGGTAAAACGGAACCATTATCATTATAGGATCACTCGTGTGCCTGTCTGTCCGTCCGTCCGTCGGTCTGTCACAGCCAATTTGCTCCGAAACGACTGGACCGATTGAGTTGAAATTTGGTACACATAATGTAAATCGGCGACCCAAAGACGGGCATGTAACGTAAATTAATTAATTTTAAACACTTTATTTTGGGGTTAAGGGTATACCTATTGTAAAAAGAATATTTTTTTTTATTCACAATTGGTAAACCCTTGACAACATCTCACCTGGTGGTAAGTGACGATGTTGTCGAACATGGAAGCGGTACCGTATATCAACCCAAAAAAAGCAAAAGGTAAACAAAAGTACTATGGAATTGACATTTGAATCTGAAAGGACTTATTGTAAGAATCTCTATTTTTATTGTGAATAAAAAGAAAAAAATATTCAAATCAATTTTTTAATGACATAGTCTATTTTTCATTAAAAAATACCTACATTTAAAAATATATATATTTTTATAGAACAATTCCAAATATAAAAATTAATAAAAGTATGTCATGCATGACTCATGTTCAATTCTCAGAATAGCTAAATTGGATAGCCTCTTATAATACCTACTTGGTTTGTTTGATCTATGTGGGAAAAATCCGGGGTGCTGTCGAAAACTTTTTTGCTCGAAAATACAGCACAATATCTCATTTTTTACGGAGCTCAATCCTGTATGAAGATCCGCTTCTAACTGTGAAGCGATCTTGTGAAATGGGGTATACAAACGTGTATACCTGACGGACCACAATTTTTAACAGAGAGGTATCGCCTGTAAAGGTTACTCCATTCTTATTCCTCCGAGATTTCACTGTTTTAAAATCTAAGTAAAAGGAACGTAAATACAATAATCGTCATGTGCTGTATTTTCGAGCAAAAAAAGACCGACATCTCCGTCAGGCAAAGAATGGTGTTATTTTTCACAAGTTTTACGTAATTGAAGGGCCCAGTTGCAAAAGTCACTTAGTCCAAAAATTCAGTTCTACAAAAATCGATATTGAAAACTAAAAATATTACTGGAAATGTATCTTTATGGAATAATGATGAAATGAGGGTACAGCTTTTATTTTAATAATTAACGTATATGTCGGAGCGCAAGGACGTGGCGCCATCTATGCATCCGTCTAAGCACCGTGTGTTTTATCTTGAAACGTCAAACGGTTAGCTAGGGTAGTAATTTTTAGTCATCTTTGGCCAAGGCGTGGTCTGTGCGAGACCGGAACCCGGAAGTTGGTAGTGTTGGTACTTGTTTGTTAGCCAATCAGAATCGTTGTGATTATCGAACCATTAAAGAAAATGCAGTCTACCTACAGAGGCTACGACAGAGGCGCCAATTATTTTACGAGCACTTTTGATCGAGCAGCTGAACTGTCAACTTGGGAAACCAGCCCCGTGCCGACCTCATCGCAGTCTATAAAATAATCGGTTTTCATCCGAATCATCGTGAAGCCTCGTGTTGCAAACGTGTGTGAATATTGATTATACACTCCAAAACTTCTCGAAGACGAGTTTATTTCTTAGATACGGCCAAAACCCTTCTGATGATCCGAAATATATTATGAGATTAAAAAAACTTAATAAATTTATAACTTCTTATATAATCAACGTTTTTATAATGGACTTAAGTCAAAATCATTGGACTTAGCCGCTTTTAACATGTTTTTAGGACTTACGTATATAAATGCAATTTTTAATGGATTTTATCTATAGATTTTATGGATTATGAAGATTTAATCTTCTTCTTCCCCATGATAGTCCCATCCCAAAACCGAGCCACACAAATTGCCTTGAGTAGTAGGTATTCGCGGGTTCTAGACCACTTAATATGCATGGCTGGCTTTTTTTAATAGCGACTCGTTGTTTTCGCAAAAAACGCCAGCGACGACCCTAATTAAGGGCTCGGCCCGGCAGTAGTAGGTATTCGCGGGTTCTAGACCACTTAATATGCATGGCTGGCTTTTTTTAATAGCGACTCGTTGTTTTCGCAAAAAACGCCAGCGACGACCCTAATTAAGGGCTCGGCCCGGCAGTAGTAGGTATTCGCGGGCTCTAGACCACTTAATATGCATGGCAGGCTTTTTTTAATAGCGACTCGTTGTTTTCGCAAAAAACGCCAGCGACGAACCTAATTAAGGGCTCGGCCCGGCAGTAGTAGGTATTCGCGGGCTCTAGACCACTTAATATGCATGGCAGGCTTTTTTTTAATAGCGACTCGTTGTTTTCGCAAAAAACGCCAGCGACGACCCTAATTAAGGGCTCGGCCCGGCAGTAGTAGGTATTCGCGGGCTCTAGACCACTTAATATGCATGGCTTTTTTTATATTGGTTTTTTTTATTGGTTAAGATTTGGGTAAGTACTTACTACAAAATGAAAAAAAAATATATATGTTTACAAAATTTATTTATCAAAAACTTTTACAAACCTATTTCATTACAAGGTACTATAAGAATTTATTACAAAAATATTGTCTGAAACATATTTACTATCAATAAATCATTACATAAAGAATTATCAGAAAAACATTTCAAAAACCTTAACATTGTGCTATTTTTATATTTGAAGTACAAATAAACTAAACAATAATATCCGCAAACTGATGTGAAATAATTCTGTAATTTCATGTTATTATAAACCCACATTTTTGTGTTTCTATCCAAAAAAGACTTATGATATCCAGTCGGTTTCCGCCCATAAGAATCAAAATATTCTCCAACACCACACTCGTTTATACAAATAGCAACCCAATGTGACCCAGGTTTTGTATCTGGGTCTAAATTACTTATCAAACCAAATGGCGCATTAACAAAAATTGGTATTTGATTTGCAGCAAACACATTAAACTTTATTTTAGGGTTAATTTTCCCCATAAACATTTGTAGTTGATGTGTATTCATTTTGCAGTACAAATACGTTTACAACAACAATGGATCAGTTGATGAATAATGATAAAATACATAAGCTTCATATTTTATATTTTAGCTATTGTAGTCTACATTCACATCTCGATTTTTATTTATTTCAATCACGTTATCGAACTCTGCATAAACGATGCAATTTAACGTTTTCGTAAGAGCCTGATCAAATCGCACTTCCAGCCGGACACTACCATGTCTTATTAGATTCCAGTGCGAATTGGAATTGGAAGATAAATCTGGTGTAAAATCAAAGGCCATCAGACAATAACCTTCAGGGTAATCCTCCAGAGATATAGAGTTGCCTTCATTCAGAAAATGAATTCCAGTTCCCGAGAATAAAGTGTGATATGCAGAAGTGAACACTTTGTCTCCAAAAGATGGTTGCAAGGTCTTAGAGGGAATCTGCTGTCCATCCACATACAAACTAAATGAATTAACGCCCTGGTTGTGAAAGTCAAAAGGGTTTGTATTCAGACTACCGTTAAATGCCGCATTATCTACAAACCCTACAATACATCTTTTTGGTACTTGACCGAGAAATATATTATCAAGTGTTTTGCCTTGAACTCCAGAAGGAATTGTTAATACTTTTACTTCAGCTCGTGTTAAGGGGTATTTAGCAGTGGTGGTTGATAAAACTTTTTGATGAGCTAGTAAGACAGATGGATTGATTCTTGATCTACGTATGATTAGAGTGGCATCGCAAATCTGTACTTTAAATTTAACGTCATTGGAAGCAGTCATAAGATTAAAAGATTCTTTTGTACGCACTAATTTAACACGCATTTCCACACCGTTAATTAAGTACTTTTCTTGATTAAAAATATCTCCATGTAAATGTCCTATCATTTCTACTTCCTTGCTTCCTTTAGCTAACTCTTCTCGTTTGACATAGCCCTTGTTATCTCCATTAGCAGCATTCATATACTTAGGTGTATCTTGATACCACAAACCACAAGTAAGATGAGATTGTTTTGCAGCTGGTCCGTAGTTTAGCAATGTTTCTATGTAAGATCGGTATGCATATGTATTATTTGGCGGTGATACGAGCTTCTGATTTAAAAATACATCCAACTGGTTAAACAAAGAGTGTAACCAATTGTTGATCGGTGCAACACTAACTGTAGCAGCAATAGAGGTGGAGTCCTGATTTAAGATTTTTGCTCTAACGTGAAGCAGCGTGTGAGACAAATCAATGTAGTCATCACCAGTCCCAGGAACTAAAAACTCTATTGGCCCATCATCGCTTAAAGAAGATATTGGTTTGTAATGTACCCATTGTCCACTTTCAATACTGGTCTGTGTTGACGGAAGAGCAAACAAGTCCAACTCAGATTTCACACACTCACACGAATTATTATGTAAGAACGACATAGTTTTAATCTGAAAAAATATCTTTTAATTTATACTGCTTTTTTTGTGTTTTTTTAGAACCTTTTCGTTTGGAGGCCTTGCGAGAAGTGATGGATTTCTTTCTTTGTGTTTTTATTTTATATCCAGAACCTGTCAACATCGATTCGATTTTTTCATCAGCTTTTCTCTTTAAATTAGAACTGGCATTTTTAAATCGTGATTTTAAAGATTCGTCTAGTGGTCGAGCGCTTACAACATCAGATAAAAGACCAACTCCCGCATTTAGAGCTTCTTTACCAACGGCCTTAGCTCCATTAGTCAAAAGAGGCAGTACTGATCTAAATAGTCCTCCCAAGAAGCTTCCGATACCATGTCCTCGTTGGTGCGGTATACCCTTGTAAATAATGCCAACCCCTGAACCAGCTTGATGAGAATAGTAATGTTCATATGGACAGATCATGATTAATATGTATATATTATTTTAAACGTCTAAAGTGTAGCTTTGCACATGAAGTTCCAAACTGAAATGGTACTGCATAACCTTCACCTGTTCTTATATCTATCTCAATTGTGTCGAACTCCCGACGCATTACAGGAAGGTAGTGTGTAGGATTAAAAGAGTGCATACGATAAGCTCCATAAAGGTACTTTGTAGGGTCAAATGCTAATATTCTTAGTAAAGGAGTCTTTACGTCTCCTACTATTTGAGGTTCTATTATATTACAGTATACAAAAAATTGCGTTGGCAAACCCATAGATAGGTTTACAGGAAATTTACCTACGGTATTTTTTAATAAATTAACGTTTGGTTCGAAACCAAGCTGCATGCTAAGTTTAGGTGTAAGTTGTATAGATGAAAGTTGATCCGTTAATAGCTTAACATGTACTAGTCTCGTAACCTCATTGTATTCTAGTAATACGTGATGTTTTAACAAGGAGTTTTGATTAAAAGCACTCAAGAAAAGATTAATATTATCATAGTTAGTAGCAGGAATATTTGTTTTATACTCTACTTTTGCTACGGAATCGTCTGGCATATCCATGTTATCTTTCTGAATGGTTATGATATTTTCTCCTTCACGCACATTAAGCATTGTACAAGGATAGTGAAACTCAACTAATCCCACAGCCCAAGTTCCTTCCAAAGTAATGGTTTTTGGCAACTTTGTAACAAAGTTAGTCGTAGTATTATCTGGAAAATATGATACTGAACTGTTGCTCAGCAAAGTGAGATAAAAACTATCTTGGTTTATCATATTTCCTCTAGGTCTGATGCACGGATCCACCTATTAAATTTGTCAGGATATCCTCTCCACTTGACTAATACTTCCTTTCTGTGACCAGAGTACCGGGTACGTAGTATTTTATCTACTTTGTAAGGAATGGTGGGGTCGTAATTAACTTTTTGAAGTTCTTTTTCATAAAAAGTGCCTATTATTGGTTCGTTTTGTAAATCTTTTAAAGTATAAACAACCCACGGTGTTCTATATATTATAGAAGCAATAATAAATATTTCATCGCTCCAGTTCGTTTCATATCCTTTTTGAAAAATATGTTTGTATTTTGTTATCCTAACATGATCACCAACTTTTAATTTAGGTACTCTTATGATAGTGTTTGATAGATTTTTTTCATATAAATTTCGCCAAACAGTCATAATATTATTAGAATTGACCTCAAATGGGCACATTTTTATACTTGAATGATATGTGTGATTGTAAGAATGTAGTATATCTTGCAAGATTTCAACATATCTATTTGTATTCTTATATGTAAAATAGCGCCACATTTTCATTTTTAGAGTTCTTTGGAATCTTTCTACAATGCTTGCTTTGATATCAGGGTTGTTTGTAGTGTAGTAATTAATGTTATTATTTTTAAAGAATTTCCTAACATCTTTTGATACAAACTCAGTTCCTTTGTCAGACTGAATATGTCTAGGAGTAGCTTTTGCTTCTGAAAATATACTTTCAAAACATTCTTTAATGGTCTCCGAGTTCTTCTTTTTTAAAGCTCTAGCAAATGCGTACTTACTAAAGACGTCTATAACACACAGAATATACTTAAAGCCATCATTATATTGGCTGTAAGAGCGCATATCACTCAAATCAGCCTGCCAAAGTTCATTGAAATTAGATAATATATACTTATTTCTATGAATATTTTTTTGGACTGGTTTATGTAAGGTATAAGTTTCTTGAGATTGAAGCCATTTTTTTACTTTTTCTTTGGTCATTCGACCTTGCATGGACTTTGTTAGTTTATCCACACTGCTAAAACTAGCTGGATGTGAAACGTCGTAATAAATACGATAAACATCTAATAGGGGGTCCATCTTTGCCAATCAATTTTTCTGCGCGGATTATGTTTATTACTTTTCAGTAGTTTATAAGAGACTTTTGTTTTTGGCGTGATATTTTTTTCTGTAAGTAAATCTATATTATTAGTTTCAGTATTTTTTTGATTTATAAATTTCAGTGTTTGTGGGTTGCCAATGCAGGATAGAGGTACTTTTATATCATTTAGTCCACAAGCAAATTTTTCCCACCCAATTGGTTTGGGGCGTTTTAATGGACGCAATGTATCATTCACTAGATCGATTATATTACTACCAGGTATCATTTCATTGTTGATTGTCACTATTCCCTCATCATTCCATTGAATTTTATCCTCATTACTTAGTAATGCAGCTAGTAATAAATCACCTTTCTTTTTATAAGTTTTTGGTATTAATTTAAACAGAAGATTAGGGGTATAACTTGATATTTTTTTTTGTTTTAAGTACGTGTTTTCCGGTTGTGGATGTATCTTCAACTATAGTTTTATCGAGTTCACTATCAGTTTTATCCGAATTCGTTAAACTCTCTTCTATAATAATAGGTAATTTTACAGGTTGGCGGTCCTCCTCTGTAAAATGTAAATATCTCTGTAAACTTTGTAAGTATAACGACCATTTTTTACGGTCTTCAACTTTGCTATTAAGGATTTTTTGCATTTCCTTATCCAAACGTGACAAAGCATTCTCAGGTGTGGTATCCTTGTTATTTAATCTTTCAAAAACACCCGGTTCCACCAATAACATTTTCTTTGTATTTTCCATTATTGTTTGAGAAAAGAGCTCAGTAAACCACTTAAAACAGAACCCAAAATAATCGGTAAAAAGGCACCACCTTTTTGAATTATAATATTTTTTCTCGATTTGTTTACTCCTTTAGACACCAATTTTCGTAGTATATTTTTGTATTTTTTCAGTTTCTTTTTTTCTTTTTCTTTAAGGGAAACTTTCCCATTTAAGACGTTAAATATACACTCACAGATGCAATTGATTTCTTCTTTATCACACACCTTTAGTAAAACCTTACGATATTTAGGTTTAAGAGTATGCAGAGCATTTAGAAAGTCACGATGAGTTGTTACTCTACCATGCATGGTTAAGAACTGATATGGATTTGATGATGTTTGCCATATTTAAATCCTTTTTTAACTACATACACTACACAAAACTGATCAAAAGGAAATATTTTAGTTTTGTAGCGGCACATGTCATTAGTGTTTTGTTTCAGATCAATCATTAAATAACCATGTGCTTCAGTAGTCGCATCTCCATAAGCTTCTTCAAGAAACTTGGAATTATCAGGTGAAACTTGGCGCGCGAGGTAGCGTATTTGTGCTCTGTCTCGAGGATTTTTAAAATATACAATATAACTGGAATTTAATGAAATATCTCTTTGGCCCCTGCCTTGATGAAATAAATTTTGGGTTAGATAAAAGACACTAAGGTTTCTGTGATGGCTCCCTTTAGTAAAAATATCTACAATACGACGATCAGATTCTCTCATAAGATCGTCAATTATAAGCAATTGGGGCTCTTCACCATCAAACATACTAAGATCCGGTAAACCTTGACTGTAATTTACTTTACTCAAATTATATAATGGTTGCATTTCATCGTAACACCAAGTTATTTTGGTAAACTCAACATTGCATAATTGTGAAGTATATTTCAAAAAGTTGGTAACAAAATTAGATTTTCCACAGCCACTGGGGCCTGCTACTATGGCTGTAAAAGGGTGAATAAAGTGATACATTTTTTAATTTAATAAAATACGTGTATCCTATAAAAAAGATGATCAATAAATGAGCCGAGTTTAAAAAAGGAACGGTTTTATGAGAACGTGAAAAAATAAAATCAATCATTATAGTTATCAATTATTAAGTTTATTTAATTATTTTTTGTTGATCTCTACCACCGTTTCGGAAAATTAGTCGCAGAGAAGAAACGGCAAGAAACTCTGCATTAAAATACAAATAATCGTACCTATGAAAATCATACAATTAAAAACATTTATCAACTTGAAAAGACCTTCATAATTTATATTTTGTATCTCAAAAATAACATCATACTATTATTATCTACTTTACATATTAAAATATCTCCCAACCTAAAAAGTACAATGGACTCGATGGCCCAGTGGTCGGTGCTCATACCTGCTTAACTAAGGGTTCGTGGGTTCGGTTCCCCACCAGTACAAACATTAACTAATATTTTTATCTATTGTACATCTTAAAAATATCTACCAACCTAAAAAGTACAATAATTATGAATAGAATTACTGACTGACTCGATGGTCCAGTGGTTGGTGCTCATACCTGCTAAACTAAGGGTTCGTGGGTTCGGTTCCCCACCAGTACAAACATTAACTAATATTTTTATCTATTGTACATCTTAAAAATATCTACCAACCTAAAAAGTACAATAATTATGAATAGAATTACTGACTGACTCGATGGTCCAGTGGTTGGTGCTCATACCTGCTAAACTAAGGGTTCGTGGGTTCGGTTCCCCACCAGTACAAACATTAACTAATATTTTTATCTATTGTACATCTTAAAAATATCTACCAACCTAAAAAGTACAATAATTATGAATAGAATTACTGACTGACTCGATGGTCCAGTGGTTGGTGCTCATACCTGCTAAACTAAGGGTTCGTGGGTTCGGTTCCCCACCAGTACAAACATTAACTAATATTTTTATCTATTGTACATCTTAAAAATATCTACCAACCTAAAAAGTACAATAATTATGAATAGAATTACTGACTGACTCGATGGTCCAGTGGTTGGTGCTCATACCTGCTAAACTAAGGGTTCGTGGGTTCGGTTCCCACCAGTACGAACATTAACTAATATTTTTATCTACTGTGCATCTTTCATCGGTGGCAGTGGGCAGGACACATAACTCGTAGAACAGGTGGCCGTGGGGGCAGTAAAGTTCTCGAGTGGCGACCACGCACCGGAAAGCGTAGTGTAGGCAGGCCTACCCCCACTCGGTGGACCGATGACCTGGTGAAGGTGGCGGGAAGCCGCTGGATGCGGGCAGTGCAGAACCGGTCGTCGTGGAAATCCTTGGGGTTGGGGAGGCCTATGGACGTCCTTCGGCTGATATGATGACTATACATCTTAAAAATATCTTCCAACCTAAAAAGTAGAATAATTACAAATAGCATTACTGACTGACTCGATGGTCCAGTGGTCGGTACTCATACCTGCTAAACTAAGGGTTCGGGGGTTCGATTCCCGCCCTGAGCAAACATTAAGAATGTAAAAAAATATTTCACAATTTTAAAAAATCGGTTAATTAGTATTTTACATCTCAAATAATCTTACAAAAAAATATTTATTTACTAAAACTTAAAACAAAATTTTGTACAAGCAATAATTTCAGATTGAATGTATCCGTCATTGTTTTTTAATTGAATCTATTTTGTAATGACCCCATGCCAGAGTGTCCGTAGAGTTCGGTATTAAAAATCTTTTGCTATCATTACATGATAATGAAACCTTATTAATTTTTTGTGTGTATATCACATGTTTTATAGATTTGAATCTCAACATGTCGCAAAATTGCTTAGATTTTTGTATTAAACATTTTTTATAGTCGTCTATTTTGAAATATTTTGTCACGCTTTTATTCACCCCCTTTGCTTTAGCAGTTATTTTATTTTGTATATCCATTGCATACATTTTTGATCGTAATCCCACGAATTCCTTTAGGATTTTTCCATTGCATTCATCTTTGAAGAATCCTAATCGTTTCCTGTTTACTTGAGGATAGCCATATACATTGTCAGCGGGGTAGTCAGATGTGTCGAAATAGGTATCAAGATCGGGTTTCAAGTCCTTGTATAAGTCATTAGTAAATATTTGATATACAAAACTATCGGTATCAGTATACAAAAGTTTAAGATTATTTTTGAATTTAGATTTCATGTAATTGTAGTGGAATTCATACATGAAAGTTTTTGATAAATCTAAAATGCAAAATCCTAAATATATCGGTTTGTTGTAAAAAAGTTTTGTTTTATTTAGCTGCACCGCTACTAGATTTTCACTGAAAACAGACAAACTATGAAATTCTGGTCTCGCTATCAAAGTTTCGGCACCGGGTGATTTTCCATTGTTACTCCACTTATTTAACAATTTTACGTTTACTCGTTTCTCAATGTTTTCCATTGTTTTTCCGAAAACTGAGTTATTCATAAGTTTAAAAAAATCTTTCTCAAACTCAGAAGATGATTGAGCTCTCATCGATGTGTTAAGGTCTATGTATTTTTTCAGCCAGGGACTCTGTTTAAATTTGAGTATTTTATGAACTTTCAATAGCCGTAATCCATTTCGCAGGCATTGTTTAAGATTTCTATAATGGATCACATAGTTAAATTTATTGTGAAGATTTGAAACCAATTTTTTATCTTTAGTTTCCCCCAGACATATAAGTTCTGGGCAAAATGGCAGATCTGAATGATCATCATGTAACTTTTCTGGGTATTCCAAATCAACTTCTAGAATAAAACCAAAATCAGCTTCATCAGGAATATTAAAATCTGTGTTGTTATCTACCCATTCAAATTCACCAGTAGGTAGAAACTGTGACATTGATATACCATATAAATTATTTGCGTCGTACCAAGACAAATAACATGATGGCATTTTTTTGTCATAGTTATCCATATACTTATTATTTGCTAAGCCATGTCTGTTACTGCATTGAGACGTCCCCCCTCTTATACCTTTTTTTAAGAATGCTATTTTTTCGAAGTCAGTTAGCAATTCAAGTTTTATTTTAGTGTACATTAGCATTGCATCCCAGCTTAATCCTGGAGCTGTATAATAGTGAGCAGGGTCTAAACAATATATTTTTAGGCAAACGCTACGAAAATTCTCAAAAATATCAGCCAATAACAAAACATCAGTTTTTAGATACAAATCTGAGTAATCTCCCATGTTATTACATTTGAAGTGAGCCCACACCTTTTGGGCGTGTTCATAATCACTGTCGGATACATGACTTTTAGTTAGCGAACTATAAAAATTTTCTTGGGAGGGGAGAGCGGTCTCTTTTAATGACTCATATGACGTCATATATTCGTAAGGATAAACACCTTTACGAATAAGAAGTTTTAAATCTTCTTCATGAGGAAAGTTCAGTTGGAGTTCTTTAAACTGTTCCGGTTTTAAGTTTGTTGCTAATTTTTCTAGACTACTTGACATGAATTTGAACGAGTCTAAAAACCTTAATTTCATTGTACGACCATTTACTTGTACATTCTTAGTAAACGAAATATATTTTTCTTTGTTTTGGGGAATTATTTCAATTTCCCCTTTTTCAAAGTTCAAAGCATGTACTATGAAATGAGCGTCATAGTTACTGAGGTTATGACAAAAAATTGGGACATAATTGGGTACAATGCACCTATGAATACATAGTTTGTGAGCAACACCCATGTAGCGCCCTGTATGCCAATCATAGTCATGAGTATCTTTACTTATTCCAGGCCTCTGGCAGATTTTACATACATCACTTTGTTCTATATCTCTGAGGTCTTCTTCTGACAATAGTAGAGGTTCTTTTTGAAATGAATTTTTGGCACAAATATTTTGTAAATCACTTTTAATAGACTGCATAAAGTGTTGAGCACAATCTTGGCCTTTGTATGTCCTATATAAAGAATTTTGATCGTCATATGCACATTTAATATAATATCCGTAACTATATACTTCGTGTTTTTGTATGTTATGAGTGAATGAAGCTTCCGGATTGTTATCGCAAGTTGCGATTGGCCTTAAAAATGATTCAAAATCGGCATAAATTACAAAAGGTAATTTACGCTGTCGTTGATAGTTATCGAATTCCAGAACGTTATCCGGTACTATTTCGTTAAACCAATTTTTTTTTGTTTTTTTCTCGTTCGGTAAGTCTACACGTATATGACCACAATCGCGCCGTTGATGCTCTATTAATTTTTCGCGCGTTGTAAAGTTTAAAAGACATCCATCGCAAATATTAACTGCTATATTTCTAGATGTCATTTGACTAGCTACTAATCGTGAGATATTTTTGATGTAGCAGTAATGCCCCCGGGTTCCACTTGTGATGTACAAAAGATTAATATGAGTCTCCTTACGACATTTAGTAAAATGCAGCGGCCCCACAACACTGTAAGATTTTGACTGAGTGTCACATTCTAACCCAAATACATTGATACTAATATTATTATTTTTTTCAAATTTCCCAATATCTTTTATTTTTACAGGGAACGGTATACCATCAAAGTTCAATCTGTTTTCATGCCCCATGTATGAAGTTACCCTGTCTGCGTGACGTTGCACTGGGTATAAAGCAGATAAGACAGCCCATTTAAAACACTGCACATCAAGATTTTTTACATTTATAACGGCTTTTTTTAACTTAATACAGTGCGGTAGATCAATGTATGATGATCCCCGAAGTGGATTGAATTTATTAACATTCATATCAAGATATTTTATTTTGTCAAGACTCCAACCGCTATCCTTTTTCTCAAAGTTACACACTTTATTAGAGATTTCTTTTTCCAATAAATTAAATATAGTATCGATATCATCACCTTGACAAAACATGTAATTAAATGTTTGGAAATCAAAATTATTTGATATTTCTTTTGTTTCTTGAACGAAATCGGCATTCAAAATAAAATTAACTTTGATCACCGTTAATTCGTTTATGCCTTTTTTAATTAATTTATACATGGTGTCTTTTATTCCCTGTAAAAATAATTCAGGAGTTTGAAATTGAACACTATCTTGTTTTTCAGATGATACTATCCTATATGTTACGATTCTGTTTCCAAAAGCCAATTCTATTATGCGAACATTATTTAGCTCCGGATGAGCAGCTGCTGCGTTTTTTTTGTGTAAATTACTTTTTAAATGACTGGCATGGAATTGTTTCTTCACAAAAACTCCGCACACGGTACATTCAATCTGGTTATTGTTGCTTGTACTCACATTTTGTGTGGCAGCTGTAGATGAAGTGGGTATGGCTTCATTCGACACGGATGGCTCAATACGTGCGCTCTTGATAGACGAGTTGGATCTTTTCAGGGACAGTTTTCTTTTTTTTCCAGAACTATTGAGGGCTGCTGTTGAGCTGCTAAAACAAAAAAAAAACTTCAATTAATATGTGGATCTCTTTACTATGTTTTTGCTAGCGTAATTAAAAATACAAACTTTTATTTTTACATCGAACACAGTAAGCTTGCATTTGCATGACTCCGTCAATTTCATCCTGATCATTCGATGGAAATGAATTTGAATTTAAATGCCCATTACACGGCGTAAAATATGGGGAAATGCTGATATCTTCAACCATCCATTGAGGTAGTTGAGATTGCAAGTACCACAATCTAAGATACCGATGAAATTTATTTAAAATAATAGATTTATCAATTCTACTAATTTCATCACTAGTGAGAGAAATCATTTTGATAGCTAAACAGCTTTTTTAAAGACTGCACATGTAAATGAGTTTTTACAGTTTAAATACTTTTTCTCCCCGCCCCTACTCCCCGGAAAGTTATGTATCGCATTAGAGATATACAAGCGGTACATAATAGGGAAGTAAGGAAGAAAAATAATTAATTTTAGAACATTAAACAATTGCAGAAGGCCGTGGGGGCACTAAAGTTCTCGAGTAGCGACCTCGCACCGGAAGACGTAGCGTAGGCAGGCCTCCTACACGATCGAGAGGGAAGCCGCTAGTTGCGGACAACGCAGTACCGGTCGTCGTGGAAATCCTGGGGGAAAGGAGTTTGTCCAGCAGTGGACGTTTGTCCAGCAGTGGACGCCTTTCGGGAAATATGAAAAAATAATATATATTTTTTTTTTACCTTGCTCGAGCACGATCTGATCCCAGTTGTCTTTCGGCATCGTCAGCTATCTCGTATAATTCCTTGTCGTACAAGTCGTTGTGGAGGTTATGAATGTCCATGTCAGCTATTTCGTATAATTCCTTGTCGTACAAGTCGTTGTGAAGGTTATAAATGTCCATGGTTGATTGTTGGGTAGTGAATGAGGCCAGCGCTTTATATTTGCGAGGTTCAGTTTTGAGATGGTAGGGAGACGGTTAGTTTGAAGCAAAAAAAAGGGAGGCTTTAGTCGGAATCTGTTGCAAAAAAGTATTTTTTGCAGTCGGGCTTCCCTGCAATATGTTTCGTGATATTGTATATTATATCGCGCGTGCTTTGTTGATTGATATCTGATTCAGATTGTGCGTAATATTTAACACGCAATTCAGCGTGTTTCCAATGATTTGCAGGTGAAACACCTTTTAACTCTTTTAAGTTAAAAATTTCGATTTTTATAAGGTGACTGGCTCTAGATCCATCTTCTTCATTGTTTGACACGTAAGACATGCCTCCTTCAACTGCATGACCAACACACGAAGATAATGTTACTTTCTTCTGCTTTAGTTTGGGTTTTTCGAAAAATGAATCAATATTGTTTGGTCTTTTGAGTCCATTTTTCTTGTTTTTATGAGTCAATAACATGGAGCACGTTTCGTCCTCATCACTCATACTATTATTAAAATAATAACTTTTAAATGTGTTCGGCAATTCCAGAGAGTCGGCATTTGCTAGCTGAAACAATCGAAACCACTAGTTGAAATAAAAAGAACTAAGCATTTGTTAAATTGCTGTAAAGAGTTAATAAAATGTGTATTTTAAATAAAATAAATTATTTAGAACACCGAAAGATGGCCATGCGGGCAGTAAAGTTTTCGAGTGGCGACCACGCACCGGAAAACGTAGCGTAAGCAGATGGAGCGACGACCTGATGAAGATGGCGGGGGGAAGCCGCTGGATGTGGACCGCGCAGGACCATTCGTTGTGGAAATCATGAGGGGAGAGGCCTTTGCCCAGAAGTAGACGTTTTTCGACTGATATGATGATGATTTAGGAGACACTAGAAATTAATTTCTGAAAAATTATGAAACAAGGAAAAACTTACCGTCATAGTATCAGCGGACTGATATAGGTATGATAAAATGCACTGCACAAATACACCGGTATTATAAACTTTATAGTTTATCGGATCAAGGTAGTGTTGTTACTGGCTCTATCTATGCAATATCATTTTGTTTTATAGGAAGGGTTGATGAACACGTCAAAACTTGTTCATTGCACACCCTGCAACTTTGCCTCCATCGTTTAAGACAGATATGCATAAAAAAGGGCCATTTAATAGATTCCGTTTTTTACTTTCAGAAACACCACTGTTGCAGCTGCATGCATTCCATATATTTTTTTATTTATGGTAGTTATTTTATTTAGGAAGGGAAATCAGCAAGTTGAGACATGTCTAAGCTGCGTACACTGATCCAATCACATATGTGTAAAAAAAAAAGGGTCTCTTAATGGATTTATTTTTAAATTTATGAAAGACTGGTCACATGCAGGTCGACTTCTATTGTGATCAAAGAGGCAGTGATGGACTTACGTATGGGGAACCGACGCGAAGATCGTGGGAGCGTTTGTATTGCACCTGTTGTGTAGTATATCAGTTTTTTTGTGATTGGAGCGAGGGATATTTTAAAGAACAGTTTTTTTGTGTGTGTCGGATGGACATCGAGTCTCCAAAAGCCTTTAATATCTCATACATTCAGGATAGAGGCTAGTAATAAATTAGTGATTTTAATTGTTAGTGGGTATAAAAACCCCGCATTTCTCACGTTTTACAAAGGCTAAATATACGACACTCATTGTAATTTATATGGGAACGAATGAAATAAGTTACAGTAGAAAGATGCAAAATTCCTGTTGCCCGACTTGGAAAAAGCAGAGGGTTAAGAAATTGACACACTGGCACGTATCTCTTGCTATTGTGAGAACAAATTGATTAGGTTATAATCAACTCTTGTAAATGTGCCGTTTGGTTTGATAAGTAACTTAGGCCCAGATACAAACCCAGGGTTACATCTTTTTTAATTAATATTATTCATTCATTTATATTGAATGTGGATTGACCGCAAAAAGGGTTATTATTTACATTTTTTTAAATTATAAAGAAAAAAATTCAATGAAGAATAATGATGTAAGTATTATACGCACTATGATTCAGTTACAAAGTATACCTACGCACAGGATTATTTGAGTCGATTGTTTTAGCAGGTTGTAGGTCATGGTCATCCGCTACTACTTCTCGCAGCCACTAGCCGACAGACCAACGAAGCGACGACGACGGTGGTGTCGGTGCTCCAGGTGTGTGTACGCAGGATGTTTCTTTATGCCCGCACCGGAGGATTTCAGGCAGCGGTCCTCTTGGGTTTCGACGCTTTCGGCTTCTTCGTAGGCGGCTTAGTGGTTTTTTGCGCCTGGGGCGCTGTGGCCGTGGACTTGCCCGGCAAAGCCAACTTCTTTGCGGCGGGTTTCTTCTTAGCGCCCGTGGCCCTCTTGTCCAAGGTCGTCGCTGGCGTTTTTTGCGAAAACAACGAGTCGCTATTAAAAAAAGCCTGCCATGCATATTAAGTGGTCTAGAGCCCGCGAATACCTACTACTGCCGGGCCGAGCCCTTAATTAGGGTCGTCGCTGGCGTTTTTTGCGAAAACAACGAGTCGCTATTAAAAAAAAGCCAGCCATACATATTAAGTGGTCTAGAGCCCGCGAATACCTACTACTGCCGGGCCGAGCCCTTAATTAGGGTCGTCGCTGGCGTTTTTTGCGAAAACAACGAGTCGCTATTAAAAAAAAGCCATCCATGCATATTAAGTGGTCTAGAGCCCGCGAATACCTACTACTGCCGGGCCGAGCCCTTAATTAGGGTCGTCGCTGGCGTTTTTTGCGAAAACAACGAGTCGCTATTAAAAAAAGCCAGCCATGCATATTAAGTGGTCTAGAACCCGCGAATACCTACTACTGCCTTGTCATAATAAAACTAATTCAGACAAATTTAATGGACTTCAAATAAATGGACTTAGTGACTTTATCGTATTAAATTGTGCACATAGGGACTTCTTGGATCAAAATGGCTTAAAATAGAGACTTTTTACTATCTTAGGGACTTTTAGATGTGAAAAGCAGAAATTTTAAAAAAGACGATTTTGATTTTAGGACATAGGAACTTCTAACAATAAAACTAAAAATGAGGTTTTACGTATTATGACATGCTCTATTCAATAAAGGTATGGGGTCTAAAAGTCCCTAAGTGGACTTAGGGACTTTTGCAACTGGGTCCTTCAATTAAACTACTCATTTCCTCATAATTTAGTGATATTGAAAACTTAAATAGTCTCGTGGCCGTGGGGAGTAACGAAACGTTACAACATGAAACGCGTACTCCCACGCGAACAATCAAATTCAGCGGAATTTTAACTAATAATTTTAACTGCGATTATTGACATTAATATCGACCTTTCTTCCTTCTTCTTCTTTACGAAGTTTTTCAATCTATTGTATGAAAATAGTTAACAGTTTCATATTAATACCACGCACTAGAAGACGTAGCGTAGGCAGGCCCACTCGGTGGACAGGCGATCACGGGAAGCCACTGGATGCGGTCATCATAGGAGTGGTCGTTCCCAATACGGTGCGCGGTAACCACTCGGTAACTTTACTATCCCAAAGGCGATCTGTTCTACCAGCTATGTGGCTAGGCACATAGCTCGTAGAACAGACGACTTTTGGGGCAGTAAAATTTTTGAGTGGTGACCGCGCACTGTAGGAGATAGCGTAGGCAGGCCTCCCGCTCGGGTGGCTCACTACCTGGTGAAGGTCGCGGGAAGCTACTGGATGTGGGCTAAGTAGTACAGGTCATTTCCAATGCGGTGCGCGGTGTGTCTTCGTGGGCGTGGCCTAAATGTTTTATGCAGCAAATACACTTGAACGTGTTTGCCGGAGTTTGTGGAAAACATCCCCCGCGTTCGTCTGCGGGCGGGGGGAATCGTTCATTTTATGTTCGATTTTGTCCCAGGAAGACGTTTCGCTCGGAATAATTGAAAGTTTTTTGATGTGACTATCATGATAGAGTGCAGTGTGGAGTTAAATCCAGAGACAATCATGTTTTTGACATGTTTATCACGTTAATACGTGAAAGACCCGTGATTTGGGATGCAACTTCAAATGAAAATAAACCAAAAAAAAACAGATGCCTTCGCGGAAGTGGCGAAGACAATGTTCACATCTTCCTCGTCGCTGCTCATTTTTTCAAATGTGAAATTTTGTTTAAAAACTTTGTTTACTGAACATTGCTGAAGTCGCAGCGGACGAGAAATGTTTTAAACAAACAATGTTCTGTTCAAAAAATGGCGCTGCGGTCACGCCTAGGTCACAGGCATGACAGTGACAGTGACATACGTACGTCAAATGCGTTAAATGGAACGTTATTATTCATAACGAAATTCATAACAATCTGTGTGTGTCGCAGTTTTTGGTGGGATTTGTGGTACACGCATTCGTAGTTTTATTTTCTTGTTTTTTCATTGTTTTCTGCTAGGATTTTGTTCAAGAAGTGGTGCATTTTGGAGAAAATCGTCTAGTGCACGAGAGCAATGTGGAGAACAAGAAAATAAAACGAAGGAGGACGTGAGAACCCAACTTGCTCTGGGTGCAGTTTTATGGACACCCTACAGCAACTGGGTGTTCCACCTCAGAATGCAGCTGCTGCAAATGCTGTCAAGAACTTCAGAGAAGATTTGTAATGCACCAGTACTAGCATTACAAATCAAAAAACTAAAGGAAGCTTAAATACGTCAGACATGGCTGTATGGTCTTAGTCACCTTTGCCTTTTCCGCGTTTTTGAAAGCCGGAGAGAAGAAACCAAAAAAAAAAGCAAGCTTTAACCTCAAAACGTTTGTGTTTTTAGGTGGAAGTAAATACTTTTAGCATAATAATAATGCTTACAAGGTAAAACAACTTTATATAGTTCACTATTTTTGTCATACATAACTGCAGAAAATACCGTTTCATCCCTTCACAATAGTTAACTTTTTAGGTTCAGATTCAGGCGAGATTTCCGGCTATTTTCAAGATGTTTATCAGATAAACCCTCTGATGGGGATAGCAAACTCCCCGAGGAACCACATAAAGTTGAAAAGAAAAGTAAAAACGATGCAGAAAACGCTACTGAGAAGATTCAGGCACTCTTGAAAAGTATGTTGACTGCGCCAAAAATTAGCGAGAGTGAATACATGGAAAAGTTCACTATAGCTCCTGACAGACGGCGGAAGCCGAAAGATGATGAAATTGAAGTAAAGAGAGAGAAAATAGGTAAGAGCCTGACTGTGGCTGTTTTAGATGGCTTGTACTTAACCCAGGGAGCAAGTGGTGGGGTGTGACATACCCCGGGACAGGCCATCAATAATGGTTGTTATTTTTTAAGTATTAATACTGCAGCACTTGTCTCTCTAGGAAGGGTGTGCCACAATAGATAGGAGTCACGCTGGTTTAAAAAAAAACTGTTAATTAAAATAATAAAATCTAAAAATAAAATAAAATTTTTATATAAAAAAATATTATTATTTAGTGTCTTGAAATACAATATTGACTTTTAGTTTTGAGTTGATTTATATACAAAGCAATAATAATTTTGATGGCTTTCGTCAATAATCTGAAACATATTAAATTTCAACAAAATTTTGAAAAAATAATATTCAAACATAGCCAATAGCATCCTGGCTATGTTCGCCAGTAGACTGGATTGCGCAATTGTGAACCACTGCTGCTTGGTTCACGTTGCCAATAATAGTTGTGATATTTTAAATAAATTTCGTATTAATGTAAATGTAACTGTGTATATTACTAACACTAGTCTAAGTCCTAGAAAAAGTTACTAACACTATTGTGATCCTTGTTGGTCGAATAAATAAATTATACTATTATTATTATAGAAGAAAATATTTTATACAATAGGCGGCCTTATTGCTAGAAAATACAAGTCAAGTCAAGTCAAGTGATTTATTTGCATAAAAACAAAGAACAGTATTCATTAACTTTTTACCTATTGACAGAACATTAACATTTGGGTATGCCACCTAGCGCATGTAGTGAGCAAATGTTACATGCAAAATGTGGCATTTAACATTTGCTCACTACTAGAGCATGCACCCGGTTCTACCTGGTTCCAAACAAACCGGGTATACCCGGTTCCTAGCTAGTTAAAAAAAAACCGGGTCAAAAATTGAGATACCCTGTTCTTGTCTATAGACTATATCTGCGTAGAAACATACCTAATTACCTTTTTTGCAAGTGATTATTCTGATTTTTCTTGGAATAACAAACTACAACGTGCTGTAGGCCATGTACAGTTATGGTAACATACCAAGTTTGATGAAAATCGTTAGAGCCATTTGTGAGTAAAAAATAATAGGTTTTTTTTTAGCCTCATGATTAAAGTTGGTAAGTTCCAAAATTCTTATTATCAAATTTGCATAGCACATGCCACACAACTGGCAATTGTTGATGTCATGTGAAATTGAACATAGTTTTTCTGAAATTCAAATAGAAGAAGACGAAGAAGACATTCCATTGCTTAAAGCTTAAGCTTTAAACATAATCTCATTTTTACTCTGCTATTACCAAAATAAGAAAGACAGGTAGTGTTAATTTGTTTTATTACCTGTAAGAAAATAAGTTTGATTTTATTTTATTGATTCTTTGATTTATTTTAGATTCTGAAACTTGCTAATGTAGTATGTATGAAGCTGAGAAGACAAGCTAGTATTTTTTTAAATATAATTCGATGACTATAATAATAAAAGTTGTTACCAGGAACCCGGTTCTGTGCAGAATCGGAAACGAAACACCCGGTTCTTAGATACGAACCGGTTCTGCATCCTCTACTCACTACATGCTCTTCGGGTTAATGCGGAGTTTAATTTGGTTGACCAAAATGTGCTGATTGACAATTTACAGTTGTGTTGTTAACAACCCGCAAACATCCCCGCAGCTGGGGCATGGGTCTCTTCCAAAATTATGTATATAGGTTAGGCCATACTCCACATACGGGTGCCAAGTCCAGGTTGGTGGAGGTTCCCCAATGCATAAGAAAATTAAAAAATAAATAAATAAATAATAATAAATGAAAAATTTAGGAATTTTTGAGGTGAGAACAGGCACTATTTAAGATTGGGTGTTATAAACGTGGAACATACCATCAGGTGAGGTGCAGCTAATCACTCAGTTTTTTGTAAATTTAGGGTAATATTTTAGCCTATAGTTGTTGTCTCTCTATTTACGCAAAATACTCAATATGATTTCAATTAAAGTCCATAAGAATGAGTAAATTATTTATTTCTATTAGCGGCGCTAGTGTGCTAATCGAACCACCTTAAATTGTAATAATTAGAAGTGTAGTTAAAAATTTCCCTTTAATTTATAACTGAAATAATTTAATTATTATAGAGGAGAGCATAACAAAAGCGGCTGGAGATGTGGCGCAGGCGATCGGTGGTGACGTAAAGAAGACAGAAGCTGAGCTCCTATCCAGGGTGCTAGGGAAGATCAACCAGACCTCCACCAATCTCAGGTATATTAAAGACCGTAATTTTTATGTTTCACTTTTCTAAATTGTGCAAGACTCTTAAAATGTATTTAGTGCTCGAACGACGGTCAGCGCTGACATCGGTCGGACGTAGCTATATCAACGAAAATGTATAAACGACCTCAATGCCGCGCTGATGAACTGATACGCGCGTGCAGCTTGTCAGCGCTGACGGGGAACGTCGTCGGTCGAGAGCGCTGTACGCGCGTTCGCCGGTCGACTGACGTATGGCGGTATATGGGTGCGTTCAGTGCGACGCTGACCGAGCGACCGATGGTACGCGCGTCTGTACAAACGAGAAGAGAAGTTGAATAAAAGAAAATTAATATCGATACAGGGCGTGTAATAACTGAGGTACACCTACGTCTGCTGTTGTCAGACATATCTTGTGAATCAAATGAAATTAAATTAATTATTTTTAAATTGGTTCTTTTTTAATCCCCGATGCAAAAAAGAGGAGTGTATAAGTTTGACGCCAATGTCTGTGTCTGTGTGTTCATTTTGATGTAGTTTTTTTGTTCATAGCTGTAAACGCGTGCCTTCGATCGAGCACTAAACACAAATTCACAGCCGCGTCAGCGCTGACGGTCAGAACATTAAAACATATTCATTCAGAATGGACACTCAAGTCAAAATGTGTATAGGTACGATTGAAATTGAAAATACATTGACAAGAAATTATGTGTGTATATGTGCATTTTATGGGCAGGGTAGTAGTCCATGTCAAATGCCTTATAGGCAGCTTCAAAAACTTCCAACAGTGGGGTTCGCCACTAGCCCTACAACCTCCACCAACCTGGAGTTGGCCCTCGTGTGTGGAGTTATGGCCTTAGCTTTTTTTAAGGCTGAGTTTGGGAAGAGACTCGTGCCCCAGCGATAGGGACGTTAAAACAATCAAAGATACCCTCCTAATCTTGAAGAGTTGTTATGATTTAGCTGTTTCCCCTTGCTTCTACTACGGGTTGGTCTCGGACTGTCTAGAATTCTATTTTAACCGCCTCCGTGGCGTAATGGTTAGTCCATTTGCTTCACACCAGGAGGTCGCGGGTTCGATTCCCGGTGGGGTCAACTTGTAAGATTCGGTTGGGTTGGTGGTAGGATATTTTCTAAGCCCGCCTGGCTAGCTACCATCATCTTATCTAAGTCTTGCCGCTAACATCAGTGTTAACAACATTGATGTGTTCCGGCTTGAAGATAAGATAGCCAGTTCTCCATCGCGTTGGGGAATCTTGGTAAGCCCGCTTCCATCTTCGGCATCATCGTCACTTACCATCAGGTGAGATGATGCCAAGGGATTACCAATTATGAATTTAAAAAAAAAACAACTTCGGCATCATCGTCAGTTACCATCAGGTGAGATAATGCCAAGGGATTACCAATTATGAATTTAAAAAAAAAACAATTTGACTACATTTGATATTTGCCTAGAGCTTAAGTGACTACTACATAATGGGTCGAACACTCAAATCTCCTTAAAGACAAATTGACTAGTGCCGAAAAGACATAGAACACATTTCGCCTACCGTTGGTTTTTGTTTTTGAATGTACAGGCGCTATCCTAGTATATTTAATCGATCATTTCCTTTTAACCCAGCGACCTCCTCGTCGGCATGAAAGTGGACCGCAACAAAGGGCGCGACGAGGAAACAGTGGCGCCATCGCGCGGGCAGCAAGTGAAGCGCAACATGGACGCCATGCGGGAAAACATGCAGAAGTCAAGGTAAGTAAATAAATAGGTTAGCAATCCTCAAGACACTATTTTACATCCTTGGCTGCATCGGCACTTACCATCAGGTGAGGTGCACCCAAACATAATCAAACTTTTTTTAAAGTTAGGAGAAGTGGTCGACTAAAACACTGAAAAAGTATGCCGGCCAGTCTTTTTTAGGCTACCGTACACAAAGCGTAAAAATGGGACCCTATTACTAAGACTTCTCTGTGTGTTCGTCTATCACCAGGTTGTATTTCATGAACCGTGATAGCTAGACAGTTGAAATTTTCATAGATAACGTGTTTCTGTTGCCACTATAACAATATATACTGAAAATTTTCTAAATTTAAAAAATAAGAGGGTTCTCCATACAAAAAACGTGTTTTTTTTTAAACATGAAGAAACTAGCGCCATCTAGTGTGCTGGTACGGAACCCTATGTGTGCGATTCTGACTCGCACTTGGCCGGTTTTTTTTATTCACAATAAGTGACGATGATACCAAAGATGGAAGCGGACTTACCAAGATTCCCCAACGCGATGGGGAACTGGCTATCTTATCTTCAAGCCGGAACACATCAATGTTGTTAACATTGATGTTTGGTGGTAATACTTAGTTTACCTGTCAGAGAACCATGATACTGCTATAGGGCGTCACCTTCGTGCCCGACACTCCTATGTTTGGGCAATGTAGGGCGTCGCGGAGTGCGGGCGGTGTAGCGGGAAAAACGCGCACATTTGCGCGCGCCTCACTGCTCGTATTGGCTCTTTCGCCACCGCCTGTACCGCGCGGGCGCTGCGCACGAAGTTAACGGTCTGCAGGAGACTTCTCTAGTGAAAAGCTGGTTGGCGATCGTCGCTGTCATCGCACATAGGAAACAGTGTAAAGCGTCGAGAGCAGCTCTTACTCTCGACGCTTTAGAAAATTTAAGAGGATGAATAAATTACTTTTATTTCTACAAGCTTTTAATATATTTACTTTCACCTGTCTCGGTGTCTGTAATGAAATTTTGCAGGTTTAATTTGACCTACTTCCCGGTTTCCGATGGAGCTGAGTTTTTGCATGCATATGTACGTGGCGTGACAATGCAATATTATAAGCTTGTACCTAAAACTGCTGCCCAATTTCAAAACACAGTAACTGACAATTCTCATATTTTTTCTTATAAAAAAAGTTTTTCTCGCTAAATTGATAAAAAAAAAATATGAATAGAAGATACTTCATTAAAAATATTTATCAGAAAAAATACTTCAAATTAAGTCATAAAAGTAATAAAATATGCAATAATACTATAAAAAAACAAGTATAAAAAGTTTGCAGTTACTGTGTTTTAAGGCAGCCGAAAAGTTTTTAGATTTTTCGAAAGTTATTTTACTGTGTATCTGAGTCTGCGTGGGTGGTACAGTAGCTTGTTCACTCACTGATTTACATGGAAGATCGCGGGTACAATTCCCGGCGGGGATAAAAGTTATACTAGATCATACAGACCCGGTAGATAGTTGCGTTGGGAATTCTCGGTAAACCTGCTTCTACCTGCAGCATCACCATTACTTAAGGTGAATTGAAGCAACTGTGGCGGAAATATGTTTTTCTTTTTAGGTTTTCGTCATATTTTCTCTAAAATATCTAAAAGAGGTGAAGTTCGCGGGTGGCCGCTGCATGCAGGCAGTACAAGACTTGTAAAATTCCTTGGGAATGCCTTTGTCTAACAGTGGACGTCTTTCCGCTGAGACGATCTGAAACTTATTTCTCGGCAATCTTACATTATTTTCTACGATTTCTAATGTAACTAAGGGAGTTTAAGTTAGTTAATTTAGGATATTATGGTGAAAATCCGAAAAACCTAAAGAAATCGTAGAAAAATAATAAAGACACAGATATATAGATACAGATAAACAATTAGAAAAAACTTAAAAATATTTCAAACAAGCTGTTGCCCGCGGTGCCCGTGTGAATATCGATAATAATATAAAGAAAAAAAAATCAAAATGTAGCGAATTTCTTCGTTACTGTCACTCATTTTCGTAGACGGAAAAACAATTGTAAAATGGCGGGAATTTTATTTAAAAAAAATCTAATGTCCTTTTTACCTGACTGCGCCAGAAGTCGGGTTATTTTTTTCGAATGCATGTATGTATGAATATTTATTTCTTTGGCACGCTCTGTAGCCTAAACGGTTTGATGAATTTTGAGGTGCGAGGTGTCCTTAGATGAATCTTGTTCCCGTGAGTAACATAGTATACATTTTTACCCCACTGGCCAAAAAAGAGGAGTTAAGTTTTTATACAGTCGGGTGTAGTTAATTAATTAATTTTATTATAACCAGCCAGGTACAAATAATACAAGTAAAGAGATTTGATTACCAACTTACACTTACAAAATGAGAAGAAACTTTATCCCCAACCTATTATTTATTTAAAAATTCCTGTTATTTCGATTCCTCTTGATATAAGGTGAAATGATGCTACTATTAGTAAAGTGAATAATTGTATAGGTAACTTTTCTTAAAACACGTCTTTTTCTCGAGCTCTGATAGACTTTTTGTGACATACATCAGTAACTTCTACTTTGGTAATATGTATGTATAGTACGAGTGTATATCATTTTATTTATTTTATACGTATATTTATTGTAATAAATATCTTTATATGTTTTATTGATAAGTACATATGATTATTATTATTTATTATAAAGAATCGTCTTATTTATAAGTATTGTAACTTTAAAAATGTATATCATTAAGTTTTAACTTGTTGAACTCTAATTACATAAGTATTTGTTTTTAGTTAGATACTCGTGCACTACCTGTTTTTATGCTTTTGTCTCCAAACACCGGGTTGTCTGGAAGAAATCGCTTTGAGCGATAATACCGCCCAAATTGTACCGCTATAGTACCTATATAAGTTTCTTTTTTATATTGTGTTTGTTTTTTTTATATTTTTTAATTTAAGTTTTTGTAATTTGTTTTTTTTTAACTAGTGTGTACAATAAAGAGTATTTATCTTATCTTATCCTTTTTAGGTAGGTACCAGTTGGACTAAAAACAATTATTCTGTCTTTTAGGTACACCCAGCGTAGGAGCGGTGCTCCCCCTGACAGGAGGCTGGAGCAAGAAGATCAAGCTGAAAGGAGATTCGCTAGGAAGAGGTAGTTTGATACAGCTCAGTTTAATTGCATTACTGATTCATTGTTGATACCTAAAAAGCAGGGGTGGCTCCGTGCAACTTGAGTATTTGGGTGGATCACTGGTGATAAGGAGCGCCGCGGAATCAACCCTTGCGCTATCCGACACCTGTTCCCCGGTGCAGACACAGACACATTACGGTCAGCTTCCACCTGAGTACTCCGTCCAAGCGCAGTTTATCGAGCTGTACAATGAGGATATAGTGGACCTACTTGATCCGGCGAAAGACCCGTTCAACGAGGCAAAGAAATGAACTTTTACAAACAAGGGGAGTTTGTTTTAAAATAGAGTCTGGTTCAAGGGTTTCTCTACTCTAGGTAGGCAAACCGAAAAATGGATTATTGATTTGCATGTTAGGTTGTGTTGCCAGTGATGACTTACGGAACTGAGACATGGTCGCTTACTATGGGCCTCATAAGAAGGCTCAAGGTCACCCAAAGGGCAATGGAGCGTGCTATGCTCGGGAGTTTCTCTGCGTGATCGAATCAGAAACGAGGAGATCCGCAGGAGAACTAAAGTAACCGACATAGCTCACAAATTCGCTAAACTGAAGTGGCAGTGGGCAGGGCACATAGCTCGTAGAACAGATGGCCGATGGGGCAGTAAAGTTCTCGAGTGGCGACCGCGCACCGGAAAACGTAGCGTAGGCAGGCCTCCCACGCGGTGGACCGATGACCTGGTGAAGGTCGCGGGAAGCCGATGGATGCGGGCAGCGCAGGACCAGTCGTCGTGGAAATCCTTGGGGGAGGCCTTTGTCCAGCAGTGGACGATTTGTGGCTGATATGATGATGATGATGATGTTAGGTTACTGTGATTTTCGAAGCGGTCGTTGCTCAGCCGGGTATACACCGGACGATCCGAATTGGATCGGCGATCCCGCGATCCGCGATCCAAGATCGTGATGCGTGGAGCTTCCCCATTGCTTTGTGGAATTTTGGTAAGCCCGCTTCCATCTTCGGCACATCGTCACTTACCATCAGGTGAGATGATATCAAGGGCTTATCAATTTTGGATAAAAAACAGTCTCAACTTGTAAAGAAGTCAATCTTTTTGGTTATTTTTATGTTCAACCTGTTTTTATATCATCTTTTTGTCTATTTTTACTTTTTGTTATTTGTTTGTTTTTTGACATTGTCATGCCTTTTTCCGACTCCGATCATCATACCCTAACCCTACTACCTATTTTCCATATTTTCCGTTTTTATGAATATACATATATTCAGTTAAAGTGGTTTTCCCTTTTTTAAAAAGAACCCTGCCTTCCCTCCATAATCCTTTTACTTTATTAATCCATTTCGTGTAGCAATGGCGCAGACGGAGGGTGCGCCGCCGCCGCAAACTTTCATAAATAGTATTTTTATGGTACTTTCAGCTGGATATTGTTATTACCTTTTATTTGCCCCTATTCGTTATGAATTCATCAGCAGATAATTCCAACTAATCAAACGTCGTGACCCAGTAATGAAAATAAGCTTTCCATCAGTTTTGTAATTCCATATTTGCACTTTTCTTTCAAACAGTATACCTCAACCAACGACAGTGGACATCTTCGGCGGTGAGCCACTCGGCATATTCAGTGGCAAGCAAGCCAACTTTGGCACCAAGCTAGACGTGTGGGAGAGCCTGAAACAGCGCGAGCTGAGCCTGGCGACCGCCCAGCCGCCCGCAAATTACTTCCAGAAAATGATTCTGTGGACTGAGCAGGGGAAGGTCTGGAAGTTCCCCATTGATAATGAACAAGGTACCTACATGTTTTTTTTATACACTACTAGCTTATGACTTCGGCGTCGTTCGCGTTGATTTCGTTTGAAGACAGTATTCGAGGTAAGCGTGGGCCTAGGTTTTTTGCGATTCCTCGGAAACTATGCATTTTCAATTAAAAAAGTACCTATCCTATGTTTTTCTCCGCCATTTACTTTTTAGCTCTATGCCAAGTTTCAAAAAATCTGTTTAGTAGTTTTAGCATGAAAAAGTAACAGACAGATACACACTTTTGGATTTATAATGTGAGTAAGCATTGCTGTCCAATAGTCCTCATGGGTATGTCCAGTAATTACGGTGAAAGATCCAGACATTGACTTGCAATTAGCACCAACAATGTGGAATATGGGCCCAGGCTAAAAAATCTTATGAATGAATATATGCGGCATAGTGTCAATATTATTATACGTACATTTTTTAACTCCAAATACCTCAGTAAACGCCTCACCCCGGACACTGCATACAACGGTCGTGAAATGACATTTCTAAAAACAAATGACGGAGCAAACAAAATCACGGCGAAATCCTGTACGTTCGGGAACCAAACTAGCACCAATCTGTATCAATCTGGGTGACGAGGGGGTGAGGTCGGAATCTAGAGAGCGGCAGAGTGTCCATACTATATGATAGTGCTAATATATATACTTTGGGAACGTGACGCTTTAGGATAAAATGAAGACTTCGCGAGAAGAACAAGGAAAGTCAGTTAGAAGTTTTTTTTAATTCACAAGGGCTTACCCCTTGGCATCATCTCACCTGATGGTAAGTTTTTACAAGAAAATCGGTGTCCAGAAAATATTTGATTCGGTATGTTATTATCTAAACTTATTTTATTTTGCTTTTTTATTATAATGAAATTACAATTCACAATCCAAAAGCTCGCATTGAAGGTACTAAAACAATAAATTGTTATATGTGCACTAGCTCATTCCATTTCTTTGTCGACTACGCTCGTATCGTACATTTTAAAGACATTGGATTTAGGACGCGATTTTTTTAAAATTGTGATAGATATGTCGCAGGCATACTGTATAATTAGTCATTATACATACGGTCAGGCAAATGTCAGGCAAATTATATAATGGCGAAGGCGGGGACAGTTAATCAATCAAACCTGGTCGGACCTAACATCGCTGACTCTGCATTGACCATTTATATAAGGAATAATTATTAAAATTTACCTGGCTCGGCACTTTACAATCTGCGTACAGAATTTACCTGGTGGTAAATGACGATGTTGCCGAAGATGGAAGCGGGCTTACCAAGATTCCCCAACGCAATGGGGAACTGGCTATCTTATCTTCATGCCGGAACACACCAATGATATCAACATTGATATTTGGCGGCAAGACTTAGATAAGATGGTGGTAGCTAGCCAGGCGGGCTTAGAAAATACCCTACCACCAACCAAACCGAGTCTTACAATTGACCCCGCCGGGAATCGAACCCGCGACCTCCTGTGTAAAGCCAGTGAACTTTGCCTCTGAGCTACGGAGGCGGTTAAAAAAAATATTACAAAAATATTACAAATTGCCTGAATCGGCGTATAGCATTTTATATTTTGTCTGACCGTTTACATACGGACGAATTATACAATTTGCCTGACCGTATGTAAACTAATCATACAATTTGCCTGCCACATATACATTCATTGTTTTTGACAGCCTATTCAAATAAAAAATGCGAACTTTCACTGACTGGTCGTGTTCTTGCTTCGAATGAAATATCAATTATAAAAGTGTTGCCGAACTACCACTAGATGGCATTAATAGTTCATTTCTTGAAAAATACTGACATTTCTTGTTCCTCCCGCGTTGTCTTCAAATATTCTAATATAGGTTTTTTCAGTTTGTATTTGCATCCCCTGTTGGAACATATAGGTAATCGTGAGCGAGAAAATGTACATATAAACATATTAACGCCACGCTCCATTCAAAAAATGTTACACCCCCTGTACTAAGCCCGACATAAAATTCCACTTGACCTGGATGGGGCCTACATTGCACGAACCGAGAGGGACACAGATCACACAGGTAAGAATGTTAAGAGAGATGTATTTATGTCACCGTTAAACCGCGTAATTACTCTTTTTTATCCACAATCAATAAGCCCTCAGCATTTACATCTTACCTGATGTTTCATAAAAATACATGTGGATTTTTTGTGATTCTACACATTCGATTTACGGCCTAGGCAAACGAGTTTTAAAAAGAGTTTTCTTTTTATTAAAAAAAGACTGTTAAAAGTAAAAATATCTGATTTCAATTTTATTATTATATCAAAAAAAGTTGACATTTTTTAAATACTTTGATTTACGATCCATGTATCTAAGTTTTTTTTTAATGTTTTAAAGTGTCCTCACTAGCAAATCCTATTTACTCAAACACGCTGTATAATATTCGCTTTACAAAAAAGAAGACAGGTAATACGTTATTCCAAGATCGTCAAAAACTTAACGAGCCGGGAAGTCGGTATGTAATTTCATTACTGGACAGTAGTTTTTTATTATTGCAACACTGAGAGGCACGAAACACAAATCTCATACAGCCTCAGTTGAACTACGTCATCTTAGCTTACGGTAGTAAATATTCTTTGTTCTTTATCTGAGCACACAGCCAAGTGACAACATCATTATTATAATTTTTTGTTGGGTGGGACGCCTGCGGGGTACAGGCGGGTGTTCAAGTCTCTGAGTGGACTCATTACACCCTGTTCCCATGGTGGTACGAACTACGATGGTTACTGTGGCCCCGGTGGCGTCCCCCCCCCTCAAACTTTGAGCTTCTACAATACTCCGTTCTGCGACTGATTTCCAGGTCGCATAGTTCCTCTTCCTTGATCCTATCGGCGCCAAACGTCTCCCACCTGAGCCTGCTGTAGAGTACACACTCAGCCAAGTAGTGTTGGCTGGTCTCCAGTTCTCCGCAGTTGGGGCAGGAGGGGTCTATGGTCCATTAAGGGCATATGTCGATTCAGCCTACAATGTCCTGTAAATATGCCCACGACCGTTGGCAGGCTTTTCCGGCATAGCGATAGTAATGTCCTGCTCCTCCTGCAATTCCTTCCCTTCTGGAACATTTTCGCTTGTCTGCAGCTATGGTTTCCTACCCATACTTCCTAGACTTCTCGCTTCATAAGCTCTGCGATCACTCTTTTTGTTACTCTGGCTCATATTGGAAGTCGAGGCTTCGGACCTACGAATCTTGAGCTGGCGCCCTCTCGTGCTAGTATGTCTGCTCTTTCATTGCCTAAAGTTCCTTGATGTCCTGGAATCCATGCTGTCGTGACCGTCATTCTCTCTCTTAGTTTATTGAGTGTCTCTTTGCACTCCTAACTAGCCTTAATGAAATCTCTGCCTTGGCCAGTGCTTTGATTACTGCCTGGCTATCTGAATAGATTGTAGTGTTGTTGGTCTCTCCCCATGAGTCCGCCAGCACTTCTTCTGCACATTCCTTAATTGCGAATACCTCCGCTTGAAAGACACGGGTGTAAGTTCTCAGGGCCAGAGCCTTGTCTTTTCCTGGGTTGCTAGGTATATGAATCCCTGCGTCTGTTAACCCGGTGTCTTTCATTCTAGATCCATCTGTGTAGCAGGTGATCTGGGATTCTGATGCTCCCAGTTCTCAGTTTGATCTTTATCCTAAATGTATTCTAAACTTTTTGTTGAAGATTCTTTATTTCTTGATGAGGTCGTTATTTGTCATTAATAGCGACATATCCCTACTCAATGCATCTTCTATTGAGGCGTGACCTGTATCCGTAGGCTTTGCCTTCCATTCTTTGCATGCTGTGATCCTATACCATTGCTCTGCTGCTCTTCTCTTAGCCTCGATCTGAATTGGGTTCAATACCAAAGCCACATCGAGTGCCATCGTTGGCTTGGATGTCATGGCACCTGTATATTAGGTTGACAACTCTTTGTACTTTCCTCAACTCTCGAATGTTTGACAATATGTGGGCTCTGTGACACCACGCTATCGCACCATACAGAAGTCTTGGAAGTAAGATTGCTTTGTATAGATATGAGATTTTAGCCCCCAGATCTCACCTACGCCCTCCTGCATTGCATCAAAGTCATAGTGTCCTTCTTACTCTGCTCCCTTATGTGCGTATTAAAGTTCAGAGTTCTGTCCAACACCTAGGTATTTTATTTCTTCAGTGGTTTCTTGTATGGTTCCCTTTAACGCTATCGGTTCCAAGTCTTTGTTTTTTCTCCTCTTGGTGTGTAGAGAATCACTTTTGTTTTGTCTGGGTTGATACCAAGCCCCTTATCCTGACACCAATGCAACTATCTTTAGTCCTCTCATCGTTACGTCTGTACTTAGCACCTTGCCTAAGACTTGAATTACTCCGTCATCTGAGTAGGCTTGAATGTATATTTGCTGCTTGTTAATGTAACTTACCAGGCCGTATCTACTAATAGCTCTTTAAATTCTTAATGTAAGGTTGTGTAGGGCTGTCTCGGTAGACTTACCCTTCATGTAGACATGTTGGTTGCCGTGTAGTGGTAAGTTACTCGTCCTTTTGCAGGCTCGCGTCTATTATTTTTTCTAGAGTTTTCAGTATGAACGATGAGAGGCTGATGCAGCGGAAAGATTTAACTTTCCGGTTTTGGTATGAAAACTGCCTTTACTTTCCTCCATCTAGCCAGGGGGAATGTATCTTAGAGCCACGCTGCTTTGTAGGAGATTGCACAGTAAGTGCTGTATGTGGTCTCATGCTTTTAGCAGAAGCATGGGAAAGATTCCATCAGGTCCTGCCGATTTCATGGGTCCAAAGGTTTGTACCGCCCATTCCACTGTTTCTAAGGTGACTGTTTTCTTGGCTATGTTCCATTGTTTTGGTTCATTTTCCAAGGAGTCCTCGTTTTCACCGGGTTCCTCACACCCAGGAAAGTGTGGTTTCAGCATTGCAACCATCACTTCCCTTGGGTCAGAGACGTTATTGTCGTCAACTGTAACACTGCCTAGCTGGCACAAGGTGTCCTTCGCTAGGATTTTCATCACTCTGGCTGCATCTGCATAGCTGGTGATGCCTTCGCAGAATCCCTTCCAGCTGCTCCTTTCCTCCTTCAGGCGCAGTTTGTTGAATTCTTTATTATTCTTTATTCCTTATTTCTCTATATGAGTCCCAGCTTTGATCGTCCTAGCTTGACATGGAGATCCTTAGGGCCTTTCTACACTTTAGAAAATTGGTGGTGATTAAACTCACAAAACTGATCCAATTTTCTTTTACAAATTTCGCATTAAGTTTTCATATAGCCGTATTTTAGGATTCCTTACCCAAAGGGTAAAAACGGGACCCTATTACTAAGACTCCGCTGTCCGTCCGTCTGTCACTAGGCTGTATTTCATGAACCGTGATAGCTAGACAGTTGAAATTTTCACAGATGATGTATTTCTGTTGCCGCTATAACAAATACTAAAAATAAGAAAAAGTGAGTCTTCATACAAAAAAACGTGTTTTTATTAAAACGTGAAGAAACTAGCGCCATCTAGTTTGATGGTACGGAATCCTTTGTGCGCGGTTCTGACTCGCACTTTACCGGTTTATTTTTTATGTTTTTGTAAAGTATTTTTTTACTGTTTCTATGTAATAACTTTATAGTAAATTTATAGTATTAGTCCATTATACAGACTGATGGTGTATCTTTATCTGCAGGCATAGAGGAGGAGCAAAACATCCACTTCTCGGAGCACATATTCCTCGACTCCCACCTGGAAGAATGGTGCCCCAAACGAGGGCCCATCAGACACTTCATGGAATTGGTCTGTGTTGGTCTCTCCAAGAACCCTTTCTACACAGCCAAGGAGAAGAAAGACCATATCATGTGGTACAAGGAGTATTTTGAGAGTAAAAAGGAACTTTTGAACGAAATCGGGGCGTGGGATGTTAAATCTAAGAGTAATGAAGCATCTACATAGTTATAGGACTTAAAAATATAGTGAAGTAACTCAATTTTGTCTTTTTTTTTCATAATTTTTAAGAATCTGATATCAAGAATGGGAAAATATTTGTAACAAAACTGGTGTTGGTCCCGTTAACTTGGGCATTTACTTATCACACTGAACAACTTTTGTTCTATGACTGCTGAAATCGCAAAAAAAAAACTCTATACAAATTGGTCGACCAATTTTGTGTATTTTTGTATGAAGGGGAAAGAAAAATCTGGATTTTTTTGACTATTGACTATGGGTTTGTTGGGGAAAGTTGTTCAGTATGGTAAGTAGAAACCCCAGTTAACGGGTCCTACACCAATTTTCTTACAACCTTTAGACCCAGTGGTCAGCACTCCTGCTTGCTGGGCCAACATCGTGTGTTCCATCACCACCCAGGCACACCCTGGACACTTCATACAACGGGCCAGAAATGACATTTCAAAATAGGAATGACGGAACAAACAAAATGGTGGCGAAATCCTATACGTTCGACAACCAAACTGTAACCAATCTGTATAAATCTGGGTGACGAGGGGGTGAGGTCGTAACCTAGAGAGCGGCAGGGGGTGTCCATACTGTATGTTAGTACTAATATATAGGGTGACTTAATTAGTTCTTGATAGCAAAGGATATGAACGTACTGGTTATTACAAACAACTTTCCCAAAGAAACTATATGTAAAATATGAAAAAAAAATTTTGGTGCTTTATACATCTTTGCAGACTTGATATCGTATTATGTATCGAGGACAAAATTTTTTTTTTCATATTTGACACATAGTTTCTTTGGGAAAGTTGTTTGTAATCACGAGTACATTCATATCTTTTGTTATCAAGAACTAATTTAAAGTCACCCAATATTTACTTTAACCCAGGGCAAACATTCAAGGGACGAGGGTTTTTTTGCTCTGTCTGGGTGTACAAACGTCCCCACTACTGGGGGGGCGAGTCTCTTTGCAAACTAGGGGAAAGTTAGGTTACTCCACACACGGAGGCCAAGTACTTGTTGGTGGAGGTTGTAGGACTGGTGACGAACCCAACTGTCAAGACTGTTTAACCACCTCTGTGGCGTAATGGTTAGTCCGTTACCTTCATATCAGTAAGTCGTGGGTTCGACTCTCGGCGGTACTCCGCTCTTTAATACTCGGTTTGGTTGGGCATATTCTAAGCCTAATCTTATCTAAGTCTTGCCGCCAAACATCAAGTTAACAGCGTTTATGTGTTCTGGCTTATAAATAATATAGCCACTTCCCCATTGCGTTGTGGAATCTACCAAGTTTACCAAAGCTCGCTTCTATCTTCGGCATAATCGTCACTTACCATTAGGTGATATGATGCCAAGGGCTTTTAGCCACAAGCTTTTATTTGATAAGAGTTTTATGCTCAAAAAGTAGTCTAGTTGTTTGGAAAGTAAACAAAACATAATATCGTTACATTTTGGACATCGAGCATTTTATTTATCATCATTTCAGCTCATATACTCGTACGTCCCCACCGAGGTGCTCGAGCCTACCCTGAATTAGGGCGATCGGGCCTTAGTCGACCACGCGGGCCCAGTGTGGGTTGGTCGACTTCACACACAACCTGCGAGTTTCTCCGCAGGCGTTTGCAGGTTTCCTCACGATGTTTTCCTTCACCGTAAGAGCGTCGGATAAACGTACATATGAAATCTAAATTCTTAATCACATTAGTACGTGGCAGGATTCGAACCACGACCTCCTGGACAGGAGGCGGCGGCCCTAGCCGTTGCGCCACCGACGCACCCAAAATGGTTTATTTTTAAGAAAACCTTCAAGATTTGTTTAATATTTGGCCATTTCTAAACAACGAGACTGTATTTCCTGGGACCTTGAATCCACCTCGAAAGTTCATCATCACATCAACTTCAAGATACCAAATGATCTATATTGTCACCGGGAATAAGGCTTTATTCCAAATTTCAGCTCAATCGGACCTCTGGAAGTCGCTCCAAAATTAATCGCAAGATTTGAACTAAACAAACATACTTACATACATAGGTACAAACATTGCAAGTTAAAAAACTTAACCACTCTCCGGGAGTGCCGACAGAAGAAGTTTTGACCCTGCGAGTGTTCCTGGTACGGTGGCGGTTACATTAATGGTTACAGTGTCGCGAGTTTAATGGGTTTTTCCACGACCTCCTGGACAGGAGGCGGCGGCCCTAGCCGTTACGCCACTGACGCACCCAAAATGGTTTATTTTTAAGAAAACATCAAGATTTGTTTAATATTTGGCCATTTCTAAACAACGAGACTGTATTTCCTGGGACCTTGAATCCACCTCGAAAGTTCATCATCATATCAACTTCAAGATACCAAATGATCTATATTGTCACCGGGAATTCATTCCAAATTTCAGCTCAATCGGACCTCTGGAAGTCGCTCCAAAATTAATCGCAAGATTTGAACTTAACAAACATACTTACATACATAGGTACAAACATTGCAAGTTAAAAAACTTAACCACTCTCCGGGAGTGCCGACAGAAGAAGTTTTGACCCTGCGAGTGTTCCTGGTACGGTGGCGGTTACATTAATGGTTACAGTGTCGCGAGTTTAATGGGTTTTTCCACGACCTCCTGGACAGGAGGCGGCGGCCCTAGCCGTTACGCCACTGACGCACCCAAAATGGTTTATTTTTAAGAAAACATTAAGATTTGTTTAATATTTGGCCATTTCTAAACAACGAGACTGTATTTCCTGGGACCTTGAATCCACCTCGAAAGTTCATCATCATATCAACTTCAAGGTACCAAATGATCTATATTGTCACCGGGAATTCATTCCAAATTTCAGCTCAATCGGACCTCTGGAAGTCGCTCCAAAATTAATCGCAAGATTTGAACTTAACAAACATACTTACATACATAGGTACAAACATTGCAAGTTAAAAAACTTAACCACTCTCCGGGAGTGCCGACAGAAGAAGTTTTGACCCTGCGAGTGTTCCTGGTACGGTGGCGGTTACATTAATGGTTACAGTGTCGCGAGTTCAATGTTCTTTTCCCATCTCAAATACAGTTTAAAAAGTTTTGAACCTCCGAGTATTCCTGGCAGTGTCGGTTACATTACAGGTTACAGCGTCGCGAGTTCAATGTTTTTTCCCCATCTCAAAAAATGCCCAACGCGCCTAAAGAAGTTTTAATTTTTATAGTAAAAATATGTTTTTCAAGTCGCGTATAAGGCATCCGACAGTGCTTAAAGACTGCCATCTTGTGATAACAACCGGCTCCAACGGCTTAACGTGCTGTGCCACTAACAGTCAAAGCAATCCAGGTAACGGCGGTGCTTCAAGTCAGCTATCAGCCGAAAGACCTCCACTGCTGGACAAAAGCCTCCCTCAAGGATTTCCACGACGACCAGTCCTGCGCTGCCCGCATCTAGCGGCTTCCCGCGATCCACGTCGTCGGTCCACCGCGTTGCAGGCCTGCCAACGCTACGTCTTCCCATCGTTGGGTTTGTTAGACTGGCATCTGCCGGGGATTCTTCGCACCCCCCGCCCCGCCGTTACCATAACTGCTACCGGAGCCAGGAATAGCAGGGCCACCGAGGACTAGGGGCCGTTTTCTAGGTGTTTTAACCGTAATCGCCACGCTTGGCAGGCGGGTTGGCGATCGCAGTGTGGTTGCAGGTGTGTTGCAATGCACGGAAAGGACGCTGCTGCCCATCCTCCGGTTTTAAATCCCTTAGTCGACTCTTACAACCCCCTTTGGAAGAGATGGGATGGTCCTATTCTAAGCCGGGAGCCATTCGGCAAAAGCCGTACGAGCTACGATTGCTACTATGTACTATGTATTAAAATGCGTTTAAATACAAATTAAATGTTATACCTACACCTACACGTACGCAAGTGACGCGCACGGGTGCCGGCGCTGGCTTGACCACTGCGTGGTCACCAGCGCGGCTCGGTTATCCGTATTAAACGTGTCCGTTTTGTACGATGTATTTTGGACTGATCACCTACCTTTAATAATTGAATGTGATATTAATGTAATTATGCCAAAAATGAATGCTAAAACCATTGATTGCTGTAATAAAATTAAATGGGGTAAAGAGATGACAACCAAATAGAAAAATATTATAATTATTGTAATAATGAATTCAGACAGTTGGACTTTCCAGCTGAGATTGTTCGTACGGACTGTGTTGTGATGAAAAACATAAGTTGTTATTAAATAATATGTACAACAGGATCGTAAATGTCATGACCAAAGCTGCCGAAATTAGCTATAATTGTCCAAAGAGAGAAAGACATAAACATGTAACGGGTTGGAACACCTGAACATACCTATGTCAGTGATGCTTATAGAAGGGCTCGACTCTGTTTTCAATTGTGGGCATTGTATGGGAAACCTAAATCGGGAGAAATGTATAATAAAATGTGTGAATCTAGAAAATCAAAATTAAGATATTGTCAAAATAATGAAAATCAAATTAAAATAATTGCGAAACACCATTCAAATAAGGATTTTTCTAAATTTTGGAAAAGTACTAATAAACTCAACCCAGTGTCGAGCGCTCCTGTGAGCGTGGGTGATGCGCACACACCATGAGACATAGCCTGCGCCTTTCAACAGCATTTCAAGGTGGAGTCCCCGCTGGGACCGCAGTCGGCGTCGCAGGAGCGCGATGATAGGGCTTGTACAACGGGTGACTGTATAAGATTCTTTGCCAAGGACGTTAAGTATGTCACAAAAAAGATGGTGAGAGGAAAGTCCCCGGGGCATGACAGCCTCAGCGTCGAGCACCTGAAGCATGCTGGCTGGGGCTCACTTACCACGAGTCCTTGCGATGTTCTATAGTTTGTGTGTCAGCCATTGTTACTTACCGGAGGATTTAATGTACACCACAGTTGTTCCTATTGTTAAAAATAAGACTGGTGACGTATCAGATTTGTCCAACTATAGGCCAATCTCGCTGGCAACCGTTTTAGCTAAGGTGCTGGACAGTCTGCTTGATCAACATTTGGGTAGGCATCTCCATCTTCAATACGCGCAGTTTGGCTTCAGGCCTGGTTTGTCAACAGAGAGTGCTATCCTTTGTCTCAAGCAGACTGTGCAGTACTACACCACCAGAAAAACGCCCATATATGCCTGTTATCTCGATCTTTCAAAAGCGTTTGATCTCGCATCTTACGAAAAGCTGTGGCAAAAACTTCGTGGTGAAACGGACTTGCCACGTGAGATCATTTCGTTATTTGAGTATTGGTACAGTCACCAGTTAAATAGTGTTAAATGGGCGGATGCGCAATCGGACGTGTACAGGTTGGAGTGCGGAGTGAGACAGGGGGGTTAAGCTCACCTCGGCTCTTCAACCTGTACATGAATCAGCTGATCGGTGAGCTCAGCAGTACCATAGGCTATTCCATAGACGGGATATGTATGAACAACATTAGCTACGCTGATGACATGGTACTGCTGAGCCCCTCGATTGGTGCTCTGCGTAAGCTCGTGAGCATATGCGAGTCGTATGCGGGGCCCACGGGCTCAGATATAATGCTAAGAAGAGTGAGTTTATGATCTTCAAAGCTGGGACCAAATGCTACTCAACTGTACCCACTATCACTCTTTGTGGTTCACCTTTAACTAGAGTGAATCAGTTTAAGTGTCTGGGCCACTAGGTCACCGACAACCTGAGTGATACTGCCGACATGGAACGGGAGCGCAGGGCGCTGTCTGTCCGCTGTAACATGTTGGCTCGTAGGTTTGCACATTGCACTAATGAAGTCAGGGTCACTTTATTGCAGCCTTTGGATCAACTTTACGCAGCGGGCGTATAGCGCTCTGCGTATCCAGTATAACAATGTGTTCAGGATGCTGTTGGGGAAACCACGTTTCTGTAGTGCCTCGACAATGTTTGCCGAGGCACACACCGATGACTTTTACGCTATCATTAGAAAGCGGAGCGCCTCGCCACTAACGCGCCTGCGTGCCAGCTCCAACGGCATCCTGTCCACACTGACTGAACGGTGGGACTCTCCTTTTTTGCAGAGGTGGATGCAGCTTCATGCGAGTGCATCCCCCTCCTTGTATATTTAAGCCTGTTTACATGTGTCCAGTTGTGTGTATATTTTTGTGTGTGTCTGTAATAAATAAATAAATAAGCTTTATTTCGGAAAAGTAATATCCTCAGGCGTAGCATGAGGTCATAGACATATGTCGCGCGCGACAAGAGAAAATTATCTCTTTCTACGGGCTTTTGTCGCGTGTGCGAGCATGCCGTCACAGGTAGACAGTGTGTAGAGTAAAAAGTCGCGGCGACATAGCAGGTATATAGGCGACAAATCTTTTTATGATTTTGTTTTGTTGTTCGCAAATTCTTTGGTTTGTATTTCCAAAAAGAGACCGAGATATGAAAGTTTGCTTGATTAAGTAATAATTTGACACAAAAACAACTGTTATTGTTTGTGAGGTGGGCAAACGTAGTGATTATATGCTCTTTGGAGGTGAGGGGGCTGTCTGGCTCCGTTGGTTTTCGTGCAAGTTTCTGAGATTTAAGCAAAGGAAAAAGTAAGTACCTAATTTGTTATTTGATGATAAAACAATAATAAAACACAAAAAATCTATAAACAGTCGCTAGAAGTTTGTCGATACCTCAAGGGGGTGCCGACATATATGTCTTCAATCAAACGTCAAAATTAGACTATTCCGGTGCGTTCATGCTCGGCACGCGATAAAAATCTCTACACACTCTCTACAAATGACAGATGAGAGCGCGACTAGTCTTAACTCGCGAGGGCCATGCTCGGTGTCGAGATACAACCGTTTTGTCGCGCTTCGAAGTCTACATTTGACATTAGTGGGTAGACAAAAAGGACCTCATGCTACGCCCACAGAGTATATTAGTGTATTAGTAACAATGTTGGCTTATTATCTATGTTAGTTCCTATTTTATTGTTAGCTGAGCGACAGAGATTTTATTTGGAGTACATATTTATTTTAGTCTTCCTGTGACTAACCCCACACAATGTTTTTTAACCCCACACAATGTTTTTGAATAGGGCAGTCAAACCTAGCAGCGATAGTCTCCAGGATACTGTTGTGACCGCTACGTAGGCGTCGCAGCAAGGATGCATCTTTCTTGCGCATAATAGCATGGAAGCCATCTGTATGTGCTTCCGCGAACATTCCTGATGCGCTGCAGCGCCACAGAAGTCCCAACAGCATCCTGAAGGCATTATTATATTGGACTCGTAGGACGCTGTAGGCTCGGCGCGAATATCTCACCCACAGACCACTCGAGTAAAATGATTGACAATACGCTTTGAAGAGTGTTATTTTTACTTCTTTTGTACATCGAGTGAATCTGCGAGCGAGCATATTTTTTTATTTTTTTTGTATATATTAGTATACTGTCGCGGTACACAGACTGGTGAGGGCCTTGGCAGAATATCAGCGTTATGGGAATTCACCTATAACATATGCTGAGCCAGGGCCTTTTCACTGGCCTGGCACTAACTGCAATTCCATTGTATTTTATTGTTTTTATTATAGTAAGTAGCTATAAGTTAGTCTTAGTGGGTTAATCTTCTTTTTTTTCTTTTTTACTTTATTGTTACCATAGCTTTACTCATTGTTTTTTTGTGCCTGGTCGGTGAATAAACGGTTTATCTATCTATCTATCTATATTGCTCCTCACCGACAACGCCCTACGCTCACGCTCAATATCCTCGTCGTCCCTGAGATCGCCCGTCACAACATGCCCAAGGTATTTGAATCTGTCCACCAGCTTCAATGCAACGCCATCGAGGAGGACTGGAGGTACATGATTTGGTTGTCTTTTACCTGATTTAAATACTAGTATTTCGCTCTTCTTCGAATTATACCTCAGTCCATGCGATTCTGCGTACTCGCTGCAAATAGACAGTAGTCTCCTCAACGCATTGATCGAGGGACTCAGCAGCACCATGTCGTCAGCATAGGTAATATTGTTGACACAGGTTTCGTCAATGAAGCATCCTACATTTGTGTGCTGCTGAGCCGCTCAAGTAGCTGGTTGACATACAGGTTAAACAGCAGGGGGTGATTAATCCACCCTGTCTCACGCCACACTCCATCAAGTACTCGTCCGACAGAGCACCAGCCCATGTATAATTCTATATCTATAAACTATTATCTATAATTCTATATCTATAAACTATTTTGATTTAACTTTAATGTACTTAATTTATTCACCTGTTATCCTTGACATAATTACCTATTTAATATTTTAAAATTGTTACCAACATTTTTATTTTTGACATAATAATAGAATTTGACAATTTTTTTGGCAAATTAATTTAATATTAATGTTTAATCTGATTTGGTTTAATATTTATGTAAATGTGATGTTTGAATTTTGTACTCTATGGATTTTTAGTCTGACAAAAAATGAATTATTATTATTATACAGGGCCCGAAACTTCTTATGTGATTAAATTGATCAATCTACTCACTCGGATCAAAAGTTCAGAAAAGCTGCGAACTGCCAAGTTGAAGCAACTTGCTGTATCGGTGTGTGTGTGCGCGTGTTTGGAGTGGTTTTGATTGGCTTCACATTGAATTTATATGAGGTTCTATCTAAGTAAAAGCGTCGGTGGCATAATGGCAAGGGCCGCCACCTCCTGCCCGGGAAGTCGTGGTTCGAGTCCTGCCACGTACCAATGTGTTTTCGAATTCCGATTTCATATGTAAGTTTATCCGACGCTCTTACGGGGAAGGAAAACATCGTGAGGAAACCTGCACACGCCTGCGAAGAAACTCGAAGGTTGTGTGTGAAGTCGACCAACCCGCATTGGACTATACTAACTATATTGTGTGACATATCAAATGAAAGAGCTTGTTGTGAGAATCTCAAATATATAATTTTAAATTAAATAAAAAAAGGCAAAAATTAAAAATTTATCATTTATCCGATAAGATAGATGTCTCCGAAACTACAGGGCCTAAAATTTTGATGACATTACACAGTTAATGAGTTTAAATCCATAGATTACGGAAAAATCTAATCTCCTTCCGTTTTTACAGGAATTTCCAAAATCAGATTGTTTAGAAATTAGCGACACCTAGTGGGATCTAGTAGTATCTTCTACGTTTACGTAGTAATACAATAATTAGTTCCCTTTTACCCATATCTATAGATGGCGCTGTAGATGAAAATTAGTTTTTGGTACAGTTAGTGCACGAATTTCGACTCGCACTTGGCCTTTTTTTTATTAACAATCAGTAATCTCCTGGCATCATCTCACCTGATGGTAAGTGTCGTCACGACGTCGATACCAAAGATGGAAGCGGGTTTACCAAGATTCCCCAGAATTTCCAAGCTAATGGTGGTAGCTAAGGTACGGCCTTAGTAAATACCCTTCCACCAACCAAACCGAGTCTTACAAATTAGACTCCGCCGGGAATCGAACCCGCGACCTCCTGATGTGAAGCTTTTGGGCTTTACTATTACGCCATGGAGTTGGTTAAAAACCCAGTATATCAGTTCCTGTTGTACAGGCTTGGTTCAGGGGGAATCCTAGTCAAGACACGCCCCGGACACTTCATACAAAGGCTGGAAATGACATTTTTTAAAACAAATGACGAAACAAACCAAATCACGACGAAATCCTTTACGTCAGAGAACCAACTGTATCCATCTGGGTGTCGCGGGGGTGACATCGAAATCTAGAGAGTGGTCATACCGTACCCTGTATATTAGTAGTTAATATGTCTGGACAACCTATCAAAAATTGGTTCAAGTCGGTTGACATTTAATGTATGAAAAGTCGCAGCTTCACAATCCTCTTAAGACTTCACTATATTAAACAGTTAGGTCCTCGTTATGTGATCTTTAGCTGTTATGGAAATTGTTTTTGTACAAAACATGAATGTTTCAATTAAAAAGTAAAAAATATATACACAGGGCTATTTTTTTGGACACACCCTCCCCACCACCAAAACTACACAATAACTCCTACTCATAAAACTGAACTACTTTTGTGCTGCTACTTTACTTAAATTGGAAAAACAACTAACTAACCACTCACTGTCACTACGAGGTGCCTTGGCTACAATAATTTTGTAAAAAATGTATACTCTAACGTGTCATAGCTCCAACTTTAGTAGAACCGCCCCCGTCGCGTAATGGTTAGTCCATTAGCTTCACATCAGGAGGTCGCGAAGTTGATTCCCGGCTGAGTCTAGGTTTAGTTGGTGGAAGGGCGTTTTCTTATGTTAAGAACCTTAATCTTTTTGACCTGAAGGTAAGAGAATTAGTTCCCCATTGCCTTCATTGCCGCTTCCATCTTCGGCATCATCGTTACTTACCATCAGGTAAGATGGTGCCAAAAACTTTCAATTGAGGATCGATTTGTATGATAAGTACAAAGATTTGGACTTATCATACAAATCGATCAGCTGATTTTCCATATATGAATGGTTTTTTGCGATTTCAACAAAATTGTTCAGTTTCATGAGTATACGAGAAGGTCACTGAACAGTGGCGTGGGGTCCAAAAATAGCCCCGTATATACTTTGGTCTGGGGCCAGAAGATTGTGTGATTTTTAGCAATTTTTGCGTGTATATAAAATTGGTTTCTCGGAAACGGCCGCAACGATTTAGATGAAATTATGTACTTAGATTATGCTTCACTTTCTAAGTCTATCCCAGGTACTATTTACTAGCGGTAATTTCAAGTAAAACAGTGTTTAGATTTCTTATAACTTTATTGCACCTATGGAAATACTTCATTGCTAATTTTCGATGTATCAAGTTCATAATTATTTATATTAAATCAGTAATCAGTTTTCTACAGAAGTTAGTTGATTATTACGATCAATTCCAGACCCAACTGACATTACAAAGTTTTTAACTTATTTAACAGGACTTAAGAGCTTATTCACAAAATTGTTTCCCATACAAGTTGCTACTTCTAGAAAATGGATAGGCCGATTCTATTGAAACCTACATATAAGCAATTCAGAAAATTCTAGTTTGCGGATAAATTACATTTTCAAAAAAAATGTGTTGTCACTAAATAAAAGTGATTTCAGGTTTTCATAGTAATCTTAAAATCCGCTAACCTTTTTTAAAATAAAGTATTTCTAAAATGTAATCTATCCATCCACACACTAGTATTTCGTGACTTGCTTATGAATATAAAGATTCATTAGAATCGGCCCATCCATTTTCAAGAAGTAGTAATTTAAAGTTTTTATAGAAAACGATTAACAAGATTTAAGCATTCTGTTCTTGTCTTTTCGATACTGAAAGAAAAAGACATAATGCGTAAATGTAGTTTAGCTCTGTCAAATAAGTAAAATAGTGTTGTTACATCGAATCGACACCATTGTTTTTTTTATGATATTTGTGCGTTTAACTAAACACAGAAATTGAACTGAACTCTAACAAGTAAACATATTCTTATTACAATAACATCAAATCAAGGTTCGTTGTCGCAATAACAAGTGTTTTATTGTCAGACCGAGTCTAAGCATATTAATTTATCATTCAAAATTAAGGGTGTGTTCGGACACGGCTTAAAAACAATAAGCAAGTCAATACATCATCATGAACTGTAGTGACATAGGTATTGATTTGCGTTGTTGGGTTGATCACGCAGGTTAATGACCTGAAAAGCACAGCCATTAAAGTTCGTTCGCTGAATTAGTTGCACCTTTGATAAATGCCGCTTACCGCGTCCGGCTCGCGTCAAACGGTTGCGTCAAAGAGGCCACCCTGAGTTCAATTGCGGCGACCGACGTTATATCCTCACGGAGTCACGCGATTTAGTTCAGTTGTATTATTAATGTAGGCGACGATTCTTAAGATACTTTGTCCAGCCGTGGAAGTAATTAAAATTAAACCTATTTAACTTCATTTTTTTGTTTAATTAAACCTATTTTATTATATTTTTTGATAAGTTGTTTTATCTTTCAACACATTTCCAGAACTCCGTTTCGGTGTACTGCAGCTAATTCCCCGAACGTACTTTACCTAGATGGGTGTGGCTGTTAATTGCATTGTTCTCGACCGTTTCCGTGCTTCGCAAGGCACGTTAAGCAGTTGGTGCCGGTTGCTATCATGGTAGTTGTTAAGACCTGTCAGATGCCTTATAGGCGGCTTGAAAAACTTCTGACAGTGGAGTTAATCCTACAACCTCCACCAACCTGAACTTGCATCCCCCCACCTGTGTGGATATGGGAAGAGACCCGTGCCCCAGCAGTGGGGACGTTTATGGGTTGTTAACGACATCATCATAATGGCATGAATGTTAAAAAATCATCTAGTTTACTACTGTATTGAAGATGAAATTAATATCGTTGTTTCACCCGACAGCCCAAAAAGGAGAGTAATGTTTTTCGGGTGTATGTATGTATGTCTATTTCTTTGACTTAGCCTGTAACCTAAACGGCTTGATGAATTTTGCAGTGCGAGGTGTAGTTAGATTCGACTTGACCCCCTGAGTGACATATGATGCGTTTTAAGCAGTCGAGTTTTAATTAAAGAGGGTAGATAATTCTACAAGTCTTCTGAAATATTTTGAAAAATATCTAAGGAATGTAAACATTTCATTGGGAATAGGGTAGAGTTGACTGGCATTTTATAATAATGAAAAAAAAAATGTGCTAAAAAAGTTGAAATAGCAAGGCATCAGTCACGTTATAGTGTTTTTTGCGACTGATTAATTAAATGTGATGGATAACAAAGCAATCACGATTACTTGAAATTTTATATTATATCTACTTTCATATCGTAAAATTAGAATTATAAACTTCTAATTATCAAGGAGATTCATTCCATCAATTATTTTCTTTCGATGAATCGGTACAAAAAAAAATTACCAGTCTGTGACAGCGCCCGCTTTAGCGCATGCACGATAATGTTGTGCTGGGTTGTGGCGCCATTCATACGTTTTGTTGTACAGAATTACGTGGGATTTTTTTCTTACTCTTTCAACTTTAATCTTTTATTTAGTACGTTCAATTCCAATGTATGATATTAGATAAAGTAGTGTATGAAACTGCACAAAACAAGGCATTAAAACACTAGTATGATACTATGAAAAACCTTGCCAAGGCTCGGTTTTTAAACTCACACTCGTGTTTTAATACACCTCATTATGCAACAGTTTCATTAACTAATATTTTAATGTAGTCAACTACCCTACTCCTGCTGTTGCCGCTGTAGGTCGTGGCCAGGCCATAGACAAGATACATTAAAGACTACCTACATTAAAGAAAACATTACTGCATACCAATGTACATTATATTAATTACATCTTTGATGCAGACATGACAAAATGGACTGCCATTATCTTAATTAATACAAATACCCAATTATTTTGTATAGTTAAAAAACAAGGAACTCATTAAATCTAAGTACATATGCTTACAATTATCATCGTATACTCTCAAAAGCCTCCAAAATGTTTCACGTACAAAAAATACAACATAATTGTACTTAAAAAATCACATAAATTTGTACAACGTTTTTGCTTGAGTACTTTATGTACATATCAGTTAGAACTTAGTAAAGATAACGCAATATGATTCTACGGAAATGTATACTGGAATTACATAGAACAACGTTTTGTTATAAATTACACGTTAACCTTTAAAAAAATAAATCATTATTTAGTAACATGTTGGCGAGCAAAGAGTTTCTATAATACCTGCGGAGGGAAATTCTATGTCACGGCAATACGGCTCACTCCTCTCATAGGTTGCTGCAGTGAGAGTGAGACAGATACAGTTTAACGCTGTAACGCTGTTATTTAACCTTCTTCCTTGCGATCTCTTTTGCATGCGCTGGCACATAGCAATCTGTGTGACACATGTGTTTAAAAAATCAAAATTCTTCCTGTCCATTCAATACCTTTCACCATCACAATAACTTCGTTTCATTCATCATAATAAAATATTTTATAACTTGTATATAAACCTGATTCTTTCTTTAAAGACCCATCTCGGGTAAGATAAATTATGTTTTTTTGTGATTTGTGATATTAATTTAATGTGTGTAATGCTTTTCTAATTCTTGTATATTTACTTTTTTTAGGTCTTATTTTCCTACTATTAAATTATTCAGTGAGCACAGACGGAGTTTACCACGCCCTACCTTTTTTTATCCCTAATGCCACAGTAGGTAGTGTTATTTTTATATAGATTGATTATTTGAATCTGTAACTTTACTCCACTTCACCGTCGAGCCGTGAAGACAGATATTATAGAAACTCCGTGTAGACGAGGGTTAACATACAAAATCCAAAATCCTTAAGATAATTAACATTTTGGACATCCCTAGTAAATAAGCTAATCAACTGAAGGTTTAATATTTAACTACTGGAAACAGTCTTGATAAATATAGATCGCGGCGTCTAAGTTGGACACTGCGTAGTGTCTTATTGTCAGGTCTCAATAGAAATGCGGGACGCGGGGGTCGCGCGCACCTAGGGATTGCTAGACCCCCCGTAACCCGAGCAACACCCGACATTTGTGTTCAACTTATACGCCGTGATACATCACTTATCAATTATCATAATGAAAACTTGTTAAATGAAACAGAATAAAAACAAAACAAAATTAACCATGAGTCCAATAATAAAAACGTTAAACAACTAATCAATGATATCCCTCGTAGGTTCAATGTAATAGCGTGGAAAATAGCGAAAGAATAAGGAGTAACGTCTAAAATCCCCTCATCTCTTTCGCTCCAGCGAATTAGCTAGCATATAGGAATGAGAACAACATTAACAAGGCGTCTATTCTTTCGCGGATGTCAGTAATTGGAGGAAAAAGCTGCGACATGGTTACGAACACCACTAAGGTCTAACGAAATACAATGAGCATTGGTTTAGAACAAAGAGTTTGAATTAGATTGTCTTAGTTTTATTATTTGTTTAAAACAAAATCTAGAAAAGAGTCGTCTGAAAACATCGTGACAAATCTTTTTTGGCAAGAATTAGTTGGTGAATTCTATTCAGTTTATGTAAGTATCTAAAATAGCGGCCGTTTAAAAGATATAACTCATTTATCGACAGAGTTATATTTAAAATTAACTTATCGTTGTACTAAATGGAATGCTTGCATTTGGGGCAAAAATGACGGTATTAAAAAAGTATCACTCCTGTAAATTTCGGTATGATGGGTTATTTATTATAGGTATTTTGTAATTTGTGCCCAAGTGAAATTTTCTGTAGGTTGGGACTGCTAATTTAAGTTAATTGAGTGTTGCTATTCTTTAGAATGAAGACTTTTACAAAATAACAGGGCAACTCACATAACTTTAAAAGGACACAAATCAAAATCGATCTGAAGTTCCCTTGCAAGCCCCCAACCAAGTATTGTCACAAATAACGTACAGTGTTCTAGTGAATTGACATCGTTCGAGTGGACGGGTGTACGCTGCTACGGCCCTTGCATTACATCACCTAGAATGAATAAAAATTAGGTAATTAATTATTGAATAATTTTCGAGAAAACCTAAAAACTTTTAGGTACAAGCTTTTAATATATTGGACTGTCACGCGATACACATATAAATGCAAAATTTTAGCTCAATTAGAAACTGGGAAGTGGGTCAAATTTAACTTGCAAGATTCCACCCAAACAAACATACATACATTGCAAGAGCTTGTAAAAATAGACGAAAGTAGAAATAGTTGAAGTTCCTACGGGCAAAAAATATTTCCCGTGGTTCTACAGGATATCATCATCATATCAACAGAAAGACGTCCACTGCTGATCATAAGCCTGCCAGTATCCAGCAGCTTCCCGCGATTTTAACCAGGTCATCGTTGGACATCTTCCGGCTGATTCGGTGTTAATTTACCTGCAGGATCTGGCTGGCTTCGAAGGCGGTGCCAGGTAGCAACACGATTGGCGCGGCCACTCTGCCGGCCTCCACGCACACCATGTTCGGAAACTCGTCGTCGCCGAAATCTGGTATCTCTTTAGCGAAGTCCGCCCAGGGATTCCAGATTACTGGAATTTATAGGTTATGAGTTAATGCTATTTATGCACGTTGTTTTGTTATAAAGTTTTAAAAACTTTGGAATTTTGCATGATTTGCAATATTAAAGTGTAAACACAAGTCGTGTTTGTATAATTTTCACGCCGGACCCCTTTTTAGGGTTCCGAAGTCAACAAGGAACCCTTATAGTTTCGCCATGTCTGTCTGTCCGTCTGTCCGCGGCTTAGTTCAGAGACTATTAGTACTACAAAACTGTAATTTGGCATGGGTATACGTATTAATCACGGCGACAAAGTTGTACAATATTTTTTTAGAGTACCTTCCCATGCATATAAAGAGGAGGTGAATTTTTTTTCGCTCACGTAACCTTTTGTGTGGGATATCGTTGAATAGGTCTCTCTTAAAACAACGGTGAGTTTGCTAACACCATATTTTGATTCAGGGATCGGCTTTCTAAATATTGAGCTTTAAAGTGCTAACATTACCGCCTACCGTGGCGTAATGGTTAGTCCATTCACTTCACACCAGGAAATCGCGGGTTCGATTCCCGGTGGGGTCAACGTGTAAGACTCGGTTTGGTTGGTGGTAGGGCATTTTCTAAGCCCACCTGGCTAGCTACCACCATCTTATCTAAGTCTTGCCATGAAAATAAGATAGCCAGTTCTCCATTGCGGGAATCTTGGTAAACCCGCTTCCATCTTCAGCATCATCGTCACTTACCATCAGGTGAGATGATGCCAAGGGCTTACCAATTTTGAATAAAAAAATAATTGTAAAATAGGCGATAGTAGAAATAGTTGAAGTTCCTACGGGAAAAAATATTTCTATTCCCGTGTTCTACAGGATATCATCATCATATCAACAGAAAGACGTCCACTGCTAATCAAAAGCCTGCCCATGATGATAATGATCATCATCATCATCGTCACTTACCATCAGGTGAGATGATGCCAAGGGCTTATCAATTGAAAAATTTAATAAAAATTTCGAGTCAAGTGTGCCCCCCCCCCACCGCACAAGCTAAACCGCTATTGCAGGACATCTAGAATTTACTTTAATTGAAATTTAATTTAATATTTACACTCAGTTTCAGAGAGACTGTAACACAGCCCACGTTTCGACCGAATCGAAGGCTTTCTCATAGTCCACGAACGCCAAGCATAGTGGCTGATTGTAAGCTTCGGTCTTCTGTATAATCTGCCGCAGCGTATGTATGTGGTCTATGGTACTAAATCCTTTTCGGAAACCGGCTTGTTCGGGAGGCTGGAAGTCGTCAAAACTGCGTGCGAGACGATTCGTAATGACTCTCGAAAACAGCTTTTAGACATGGCTCAGAAGTGAGATGGGTCTGTAGTTCTTCAGCAGGGTATTGTCGCCCTTTTTGAAGAAAAGCACGACCACACTTCTGTGACAAGCCTTAGTCGTTTGTCCCTCAAGTATAACGGAATTAAATAATTTCTGAAGAGCTTTAAGTACCGGTGTTCCACCTGCTTTCAGAAGTTCAGCCGTAATTCCATCATCACCCGGTGCCTATTGTTTTAAGCTGTTTAAGAGCCATTCTAATCTCGTACAGGCTGACGTCCGGAATAAAGATAATTTTATTTGTCAAAAAACATGAGTAAATTAAAATACAGATGTTAGTGTTACAATAAAAGTTCTTCATGTTTTGCATTTAAATTACAATTTAGAATTTTAATTTCATCTATATCTTCGGTATAGTGTCGGGTAAGTTTAGCCAGATCGCTGACAGGCAGACGTGTGGTCGTGTACAATTGTCCGTAGAACTTCTCAACTTCTTCCAGCAACTCAGTCTTATACGATATGATCCTGCCATCATTAGTCTTCAGCTTGGTCAGTTGGCTTTGTCCAACAGACAGATCTCTCGCGAACGCTTTTGAGCCTTTGTTGTTCTCAATCGCCTCTTTAATACAATTTGTAGAATACTGGCGCAAATCGCGAGTTAGAGACTTAGAGATGTGCTTGTTTAGTTGCCGATATTGAGTAGCGTCTTCAGAGGACTGCAAAATCAATCTGCGTCCCTCCTCCATGAGGTTGCTGGTGAAGTCAGAGTTTTTGGTTCTGTTTGAACGGCGAGTTTTAAAAATCTTAGGCCCGACCGTTCGGACAATTTCCACGAACCTGTCGTTATAATCGTCCACATTCTCGCAGTCTCCTAGGCATTCGAAGCGATTGTGAAACTCGAGCTGAAAGCTCTCGGGGTTTTGGAGCTGTATGGGCGCTGGTCGGAGCGTGGACTTCATCAGTCGACATATTTCTAGCTTGGTCTTTAGATTCAATGTGCTTCTTACCATTCGGTGATCACTTCCTGTTTTTACTAAGTTGGTCACAGAGACATCATTGAATATTTGCCTTCTCGTCGTCGTGGTTTGCTTGATATACGAAAAATATGGCACAAAGCGGCCAACGCTTTTTTCACAATAATACTAGTATTTTTCGTTCATTATTGTTTTCAGCTTATATTCAGAATTATTTTTCACTTTTTAGTTTGATGTGCTTTAAAAGCGTGTTTTTTTAGTTTTTTTTAACTTTATTTGTTTCTCAATTTTTAGTTCAGGATAATGAGATAAACTTATGAAATTATTGTATTGTTACTGATTCTTGATAAATGTACAAAGTTTGAATTAAATGTGTCCGTTTAAAATGGGTCAAAATCGAGTGCAAAGGAGTCGGTTACATACATGCATAATATCTACCATATACGCTAAAACTACCTAGTTTATGATATAGTGTCCCCACTCCGACAGCTAGGTAATATAGGGAGGGCCGCTATTCCTGCCAGCACCATAAGGCGAAGGCAAGGACCAGTTGCGGTAGGTCTTGCCGCCAAGAAGACATACATACATAAAGGTGAAGTTAATAAAAGCGTGATCAAAACTGAATTATATTCTCACCGGTGTCGGGGAAGTTGTACTTCTGTATCCGCATCTTGCGGCCGCTCACCACGTTCGTGATGATGTGCTCCTGCATCGTGTTCTGGTAGATGCGGTCCGTCCACTCGTTTATGGTGACCACTTCGCGGGTCTCCTGGTACACCGCACCTTCTCGCGTCTGCCAATTTGAATCACATATAGGCACGTTAATCATCATCATCTTAAGTGGCAGTGGAAGGGGCACACAGCTCATAGAACAGATGACCGTTGGGGTAGTAAAGTTCTCGAGCGGCCCGAAATTTCAGCCAGATCCGTTCAGGGTCCTAATCTGTCTAATACCTATCAAATTTCAGCCAGATCCGTTTAGTAGTTTTTGCGTGAAAGAGTAAAACACATACATCCATACATTCTTACAAACTTTCGCGTTTATAATATTAGTAGGATAAGATAGGAAGTTGGACTATATATTACGGATAAACATTTCGTACGCTTCCTACTTTGTCTTTTTAATGTTTTACGTGGTGTGTTAAGTCTCATCTTTAGTGGCACACATTACACTTCATCCACGGCATAGCCCAGTATCGCGGGTGCACGAATGTTTGAAGAAGAGTAGTAAATTAATTTTGGAACAAAGTAGGTATTTATGCTGCGATTACACTCAAATAAAACATTTTAGATTTTATTATAATTATTACAAATGTTAACATTTTATGTAGACATAAAACATAGACATAAAAAATATTTCACGAACTTAGCTTACCCTACACAGATTAACTGTAACCCCACAATAGACTAGGCCTATCTTGTGGCGGTCAAAAGGTCATAGACAAGAAAAAAGATTTAACAGGTGGCGGGCGGCTCAGCAACTTACCGGAAACTAAGTAATTTTATGGTTGAAGAGGGTCCTCGAACTGTACAAGATAGATGAAACAGTTCGAGACTTCCTCGGATCGTGTATGGGGCAATGGAGTACGATCCTTAGTCTCCATGGTCAGCGGTTGTTGAATGCGGAGGACCGGATTTGGATTAAGAGGGGAATATTCCAGGGCGACTGTCTGAGTCCACTTTGGTTTTGCCTGTCCTTGAATCCGCTCAGCTTTCTGCTCGCGAAATCAGGGACGGGATTTCAGTTTCGGAGAGGTGATTCACGCTTAACTCACCTTTTCTACATGGACGATCTGAAACTGTTCGCTCCAAATGCAACACGGTTGGAGGAACTGTTGAAAATCACTTGTGATTTCAGCAGTTCCATCAACATGGAGCTAGGAGTGGATAAGTGCGCGATCCTTCATGTAGACAAAGGTAGGGTGGTACATTCAGATAGAGTCGAAATCGACTCTATGAACATCCGCACCCTCTCTGAAACTGATACATACCGGTATCTGGGTATGTCGCAAAGTATTGGTGTTCACGAGGCAGGGGTGAAACGGGCGGTTTGTGACGTGTTTTGGGAGCGCCTCACAAAAGTTCTTGAGAGCTATTTGTCGGGCGTTAACAAGATACGAGCATTCAATGCCTGGGTCATGCCTGTTCTTTTGTGCACCTTCGGCATACTCAGATGGTCACAGACCGAACTAGACGCCCTGGATCGAAAAGTCCGCACTACTATGACACTCCATAGGATGCATCACCCGAGATCGTCAGTGATGAGGCTGTATATCCCGCGGAAGAGTGGCGGTCGTGGCCTTCTAAGTGCCAAACAAATGCACAACCGTGAGATATGCAGCCTCCGAAGTTACTTCCTGACGAAAATCGATATTGAGTTGCATAGAAATGTCATAGCCTGTGATAAAGGACTAACCCCTCTATCCATGGCCCAAGAGAACTGGCAGGCGCCGGCTGTACTTAGCACTACCGAGCGAGAGGCCATCTGGAAAGACAAAGAGCTGCACGGTAGGTTCTTCAAGGCCCTTTGTGGATCCTTCGTAGATCAGAAGGCCTCCGTGCACTGGCTGCGCTTCGGAGACCTTTTTGCGGAGACCGAGGGTTTTGTCTGTGCAATACAGGATCAGGTGGTTAAGACGAACAATTATAGGAGGTTTATAATAAAAGACGGCACCTTGGACGTTTGTCGGTTGTGCCGTCAACCAGGAGAGACCCTGCGTCATATAACCTCCGGTTGTTCCATGCTTGCCAACACTGAGTATTTGCACAGGCACAACCAAGCAGCCAGGATACTACACCAAGAGATCGCTCTAAAGTATGGCCTCATATCTCGGCGGTTGCCGTATTACAAGTACACGCCGGAGCCGGTTCTCGAAAACGACCGCGCCAAGCTCTACTGGGACCGACCCGTCATCACGGACAGGACTATTCTTTCGAATAAGCCTGATATCGTGCTGATGGATCGGGCGCAGTCAAGGGTGTTTTTGGTTGATATCACTATCCCATATGATGAAAACCTCGTGCAGGCTGACGCCGATAAAAGGACCAAGTACCTGGACCTGGCACACGAGGTTACTGATATGTGGCGAGTGGAATCCACCGAAATCATCCCCATAGTCCTATCCGTGAACGGGCTAATTCCAGCCGACCTTGAACGTCACCTAAGACGGCTGGATCTCCGAGGCAGACCAATAATTGCAGCAATGCAGAAAGCAGTCCTCCTCGATAATGCCCGGATAGTTCGACGCTTTCTCTCCCCGTCGCACTGAACTCCAGCCGACTGTGCTTCCGCTGGAGGTGCTCCTGCCACTTTGCCTCGTGCCAAGTGAGCAGAGTAGCTTGGGTTTATATACTGAGATAATAATAAATAAATTCTTTATTATGATCCAAACTTAGCCTAAGTAGAAGTAACAGTAATGAGGTTAGTAGGTGTCATTGGTATTACAATTATTGTTTAATAGTTAGTTCAATAGTTTAAAGGTAGGTAACAATTATTACCACGAAGTGAAAGACAATAAAATTTTGTACAAAGAAAGTAGGTAGTAAGTATTGTAGCAAATTCTTTACTACATAATGAATCCTTTCCATTTCCGTCTTCATAGTTTGTGACTAAATTCTCTTTATCGAATGGTCTTTTAAAATTTGAATATTTTGTCGGACAGCTGTAGGTGTTTGTTTTTTACAGACTGGTTTGTCATCGCAGCAAAATTTATATCGAAAATGTATTAAAATGTATTATTATTTCACTCTAATTATACTATAAAATGTGTTAATTCAGTGTCTTCGGTACCCTCACCCGTTATTGTGAAGTAAGTTTGTTTATATTCCCTTATTCGTCTTCCTTTGTGTCGAATGGTTTTTAACGCTCTAGGATCCTACCATACATCATATACTGAACGCGAAGTATGTTGAGTGTTTGATACAAGGTATCTCATCTGTGTAGGTATCTTAGATTTTTTAAATGTATTTTTTTAGAAAACGTCGCCAAGGATGTTTTCAAAATATTTGTAATCGACAACACTTATGAACTTCTAATTTACTCGTATGCCGTTTTATGTGGTATATCTGTGAAAAGTGGCAGCTATACTAGACTAATGTTCAACTAAAATGTTGTACCGTAGAAAAAAGTATGTCTTGCTGTACAGATTCCTTGCTCACCTTGTCAATGAACATACAGCCGTGCATGCCAGTAATCTGACAGCGGCGAACATCGGGAACCTTGAAGTAGGTGTGTAGAAGTAACTGGCAGCTAAACGTCAACTCCTTGCTGGGGTTATAGACGCCAATGTTGAAGTGGAGCTCTTTCTCGCGTAAGATCAGCCTATACGTCAGTCTGAATCTGGAGAACATAAAAAGAGGATTTAATAACATCATATTCGTTTTAGAATTACCATATCAGCTTATATACGTCCCCACCGAGGAGCTCGAGCCTACCCTGAATTAGGGCGATCGGGCCTTAGTCGACTTCACAAACCTTCGAGAATTCTCAGGCGTGTGCAGGTTTCCTTACAATGTTTTCCTTCGCCGTAAGAGCGTCGGATAAACGTCATTTTAGAATACCATTTAAGATCTCATATTAACTTGGTCAGCTGATTGATCAGCTTTTTATAGGAAGTCCACGGGGAAGAACGCCACCACCTGAATCCGTGGGGAAGTACAAAGACTCTTTCGAAGTAATCATACATTTCTGGGCGAAAGTTGTTCAATTTTGTTCAAAGGTAGAAGCCCCTGTAAAGTATGGCGGGGTTCTCTGGGAAGACTTAGAGAGTAGGAACTCTACGTTTTATTTCAATCTTTTTGTTAGGTACGCTACGATCTCAGTTACAGTGTCAAATGTACCGAGTCAAGTCATCAATCATCATCTATCTTCTCGGCGCATCGTGCCAGCATAGCAACTTGTATTGGGATTTAGAACCTAACATTTGCGCAACAAACTGAAGATGGATTTGAAAAACTTAATTTCTTTTCTGAAGAGTGATTCTGGCATTACTCTATGCGACGCGTCACATTGGCAAACTCGTAACAAGAACTGAAGTTTACCTAACGCTCATAGCAAATATTAATAATGTATCCAAGGAACTTACTGGAAATGCCACATGGACCGCGTGAAGTCGTCATCCATGAGGCTGAAGACAGCCTCTACGTCGCCACTGGGAAGCCGCTCGGGCATCTTCTCTACGTGCCAGCGCGCTATTCGCGCGAACCCGTGTTGTGGACCAAACGCCCATTGTCCGAATTGAGCTGTAAATTAATTGTTTTGTTCATGACAAAGTATAATTCTGTACTCTTTCTTATAACCATTGTTTTGACGTGAATTTGATGAAACTTCAGACGGGGAGTATTTTACAAATACGTCCTTTCGGACCATCAAATTGAATTCGCGTTATTGCGTCACGAAAATTATGTAGGTACTTTGAGCGGCTTAGATCTCAAAAACTAGAAGAGATACCTACAGCGAGGTGAGGCATATCGCCCTAAAGTTATTTCTTCCGACTTGCCAAAACAAATACCAGATAGTCCGTAATAGAGAGAGACCTTAGAAGAAGTGTCAAAATCGGTTCGTCGAAATTTCCGATTTCGCTAAAACTGCTTATAACTCTGGAATTATGTGCGCTTGTGCATAGTTTAAAGAAAGTTGTTGGTTGTGGTCTACCTACTCAGCCCACCTGGGTAGACCAACATTGTCCGAAAAAAAACTACATATCTTTTACTAGCGGGACCGCGGTACGCGAGCTGCACAAGGAATTATTGTACACTTAAACCTTCATCATGGATCACTTCGTCGATTGGAAAAAAACTAATGAAAATCCGTTCGGTAGTTTTTGAGTTTATCGTGTTCAGACAGACAGACAGACGCGGCGAGGGACTTTGTTTTATAATATGCATAGATATAAATAGTTTACTACACGAAACGACACCAAAACTGCCCTTTGGGCGACCTTGAACCTTCTTATGAGGCCCATAGCACAGTATATATATTAGTACTAACGTACAGTATGGACACTCCCTGCCCCTCTCTAAATTCGACCTCACCCCCCCGTCACTCAGATTGGGTACCAAACGTAAAGGACGAGCTACGCAAGCACTTTTATTCACTATATTCACAAACATTGTAAATGGTAACTGCGACGTGGACGTATGAATTAACACTGAAAACTGCTATTATTTTATACATCTTCTAACACTTTTTCCATAAAATTTGGGGGTTTTAAATGGGCTGGGCCCCCTGGACCCCATATCATGAAACTTGGTGAACAAATTGACTTCACCTTTTTTTGCAATAAGCTGTAGCGATTTTCGCCGTCAGAGAAGTGGAGGACCTTTTTTTTAATAAGCGGCAGCGATTTTCGGCGTCATAGAAGTAGATGACCTTTTTTTAATAAGCGGTAGCGATTTGTCGGTCAAGGAAAAAGTGTTTAAAGATGTACCATTTATATTTTTTTATGGTATATTCGAAAAGTGGTGGTTTTTTTTTTTGAACGGTGTTTGTTTACAACGAAAAGTATGAAAAAAAAGAGTTTAGTATTCACACAGCATTCAGTAAATAACTAACAAACATTTTGTGACCAATACCGCCGGTGTGATTCAACCCTACCTGCATTCTTGCCTATAGATACGTCAGTTATAATTATGTATATCATTTCTCGCTCGTTTGTATGGAGTGTCCGGGGTGTGCCCATAGTATGCGACCATGTCTCAGTTCCGTATGTCATCACTGGCAACACACACTCGTCAAAGACCTTGGTCTTAAGACACTGCGGTATCTGGGACGTGAAGATATTGCGAAACTTCCCAAACGCTGCCCAGCCGAGTTGGATTCGACGATTGATCTCTTTCTCGTGCCATAATTGCAAAAAACCGAAAAATCATAAAAAGAAATACATTCACCAGAATCGCAATTGTTTCTTTTTTTTTTCAAATCAAAGAATAAAAAAATCACCTGTTATGCCCAGTTTAAAAACATTGTACGAAATGGCGAAATCTGAATTTCAAGACGGTAAAATTCCGTGTAGTGCACAAGCGCCCGTATAAATACGTATAGGTACATCAGACCAGGAAAAATCTAATCGAATCTAAGAATCTAAAATTCGGTGTAGTGTATCAGATCGACATAAAATTGGTTTTTTACCCGACTGCCCACGTAGGAGGGTAACATTTTTCGGGTGTATGTATGTTAGATGTCCATTTCTTTGGCAGAGGCAGTAACATAAGCGGATTGATGGATTTTGGAGTTCGAGGTGTTGTTAGATTCGTTTCGATCCTGTGAGTGACATAGTGTACGGCTCGCGCCAAACTTTACTCACATCACAGTTCAGATCAGTAATAAAGTTTGGCGCGAGCTTTACATTTTTACCCGACTGCCCAAAAAATATAATGTTATAATGCAATCAGGTTCTTTATTTTTAATTAAATTGGTTAGGTATTTTCCTTTAATTGCGACAGCTCAACCCTATCGAAACAAGACTATCAATTCTGCCGTCTCTTTACATATTATATAGGTTATATGTATAGAGACGGTATAGGTACCTGGCCCCAATCAAGAAAACGCAGAATATAAACTAACCATTTATAAATTAAATGTGACGTGAGATGTGTATTAAATGGTGACGATGAGCGTAGCGATGGCCTCAGTAGAGCCTCTCAACAACTGGGTCTAACAGTGAGCATGGACAAGACGAAAATTATGTCAAATGTCCGTGTCGCGCCCACTCTTTTGAAGGTTGGAGGCTCTACACTCAGTTGTTGACGAATATGTTTACCTGGGACAATTAGTCCAGTTAGGTAGGTCCAACTTTAAGAAAGAGATTAATCGTCGGATCCAACTCGGCTGGGCAGCGTTTGGGAAGCTTCGCAATATCTTCACGTCCCAAATACCGCATTGTCTCATGACTAAGGCCTTTGACCAGTCATGACATACGGAGCTGAGACATGGTCACTTACTATGGGCCTCATAAGAAGGCTTAAGGTCCAAAGGGCAATTGAGTGTGCTATGCTTGGAGTTTCCCTACGTGATCGAATCAGAAATGAGGAGATCCGTAGGAGAACCAAAGTAACCGACATAGCTCTCAGAATCACTCAAATATTGTAACAGAGGGCGGTGCGCATAGCTCGTAGAACAGTACATTTCTTGAGTGTCGACCACGCACCGGAAGCCGTAACCACAGCCGTAGCGTTGGTTCCTACTCAGTGACCCGACAACCTGGTGAAGGTCTCGCGAAGCCGCTGTATGCGGGCAGCGCAGGACCGGCCGTTGCGGAAATCCTTGGTGGAGGCCTTTGTCTAGCCGTGAACGTCTTTCGGCTGATATGATGATGATGATGATGTTGCATTATAATGAACTTTTATTTAAAATTCACAATTGGTACGCCTTTGGTATCATCTCACCTGATGGTAAATAGCGATGATACTCTCTTAATTATTATTTTTATTCATTATTGGTAAGCCCTTGGCATCATCTCACCAGATGGTAAGTGACGATGATGCCGAAGATGGAAGCGGGCTTACCAAGATTCCCCAACGCAATGGGGAACTGGCTATCTTATCTTCATGCCGGAACACACCAATGATATCAAAATTGATATTTGGCGGCAAGACTTAGATAAGATGGTGGTAGCTAGCCAGGCGGGCTTAGAAAATGCCCTACCACCAACCAAACCGAGTCTTACAATTGACCCCGCCGGGAATCGAACCCGCTACCTCCTGTGTAAAGCCAGTGAACTTTGCCTCTGAGCTACGGAGGCGGTATAATTAGAACGAACGGATAAAATTTTAAATAATTTTGCTAGAGGCACAGTATTAAGTTTTATGACTATTCGTTGACATGAACCAGGGAGTCATCCACCAGCGTATTGCCGTCCCTCGAAGGCTACGATTAAAATGCCTTGTATGCCGGTATCTCACGACATGTCGCTTTGGCGTTGGTGATGTCCTAACAACAAGTAAGTACACTACAGCTGCCTGTTTGTATCCACAGCGGTCACGTAAGGGCATTTTAAACATACAACTATACAGGGTGTAACAAAACTGGTGTTGGTCCCGTTAACTGGGGCTGCTACTCATCATACTGAACAACTTTTGTTCTACGACTTTGCTGAAAATGCAAAAAATCTGCTGATCGACCAGTTTTGTGAATTTTTGGTATGGAGGGTAGAGTTTTTTTTTTCAGAATTGCCTAAGGGTTCCTTGGGGAAAATTGTTGTTGAGTAGAACCCTCAGTTAACGGCTCCTACACCAATTTTGTTAAACCTTGTATATAGACGTTTGCAACACGCCTATTACATGTTCGTTGTTGTAAATCTGTTTCCCAGCACAAGTAAGTAAGTATACCCGTATACTCATCATCATATCAGCCGAAGGACGTCCACTGCTGGACATAGGCCTCCACCAACGTATACTCATAAAAGTACCCATTTAAAGTACTTAAAGTGATTGTAGGTATAGTGACGAACCCAAGCTATCAGTTGTTTTGAAGCCGCCTATGAGGCCTTATCTTGATGATAATTTCGACTTTTCGGTCTTAGCAACAAACATTAGATACCTAGATCTTGTCAGCAATCATATTGAAGATTGCGCATTGGTGCTCTCACTGTGACACTTCTGAGTTAGTTAGCTTTCAAATTAGTTTACATCATGTTTAAAAAGTTATACAAGGCCATACCCGAGTTACTTAATTCAAAAAATAAATGGCAAAATATCCAAAATAACGTCTAAGTAGGTAGGTAAGTATACGATTTAGGTGGGTAGAGACTAGAAAGCAATTAAGCTTCAAAAACTTGGGGGTATTATTTTTCTATTAAGTATTGAAATTCGAAATTAAATCTTTTCTAATTTAAAATTCGCAATAATTTCCGCACGGATTAAATAAAATCAAGTTTGGACAAAATCACTGTTATTTACTTGAATTTTAAAGTTTCAAAACACTTACGAAACACGAAAGGTATTCCTCCTCGTATCGCTCGCTTTCCGTCGAAAACTGCTTGTTTACTGGAAAAAATAAAAATAAACTTTTACAAGTGAAACTCCTTAAACGTCAAACTTTAGACTAGAGAAAAAAAAACTTTAGCAATATCGCTTAAAAAGTTACAAAACCATGAGTTTTTGGGAAAATTAATTAGGAACTGATAAATGGGAATTTGGTAGTTATTTGCTCAATTTTATTGGCTTCTTTGTTGGGTAACGCAAAATAACAAGTCGTACAAGTAATAGGTCATATTTGTTTATGACAACAAACGTACAAGTACATACGCCTTGTTTTCGAACACGGATATGAATGCTCGAGAATGCGTCTCACAATATAACATTCAGTTATGTAAACATTATCGTGATTCATGTAGACCGATTCAAATCTATGCATTCAGTGGCACTGGCAGCTACAACGAAACAGCACGCTTATTACCAGTGCATCTCACGTTTGGAGCACGATCAATTTTAGCGGTTGCATTCCACCGAGGCCAGTAGCAAAAACCACCCTTATATTATAAATGCATCAGTGGACAGGTCGGTGCGACAAAAACGCAGCCCAAGCAGGCGATGTATAAATTATTTATGCCATTTTTAGCGTTTCGGAGTTTGTGAGGAGTGAGCCGATGCTAAGAGGACTCGATGACAGGTTGTCATCGAGACAAATCGAGAAGTCGCAATAAACGATAATCGATGATCGTGTCTCATCGTTGTCCTCAGTTTGGAGGATGTAATCGATAATGAGTAGGTATTCTTTAAATGTCAGCAATAAAACAACAAAGTTGTTGAAAGTGGTAAGTGGTACGGTAAGCGCTTTATCCAAAAATATACACAGTTATTAAGTTTAACTTGAAGTACCCAAAATTAGACATCGATCGAGAATTTAGACAAATCCTTTATAAACTGATACTGGTTCAAATAATTAGGTGCAACAGCCCGCGGGTATAACGGAGGAATAAGGAGTAGGGATGTTAATTATCAAAGGATATGTTACTAACTGTGCCTTGTAGATGATGTCGAAGCCTATCCAATAACGGAAGGGCAATAAATAAAACCCAAGTCAACTCCCACGCAAGCTCAGGAGACGAGAATGCATTAAACGTAATTGAAGTCAACGTTTACTGTTGATGAGTAAGATCTAGGCGCGGTAAGGTAGACAGGTCTTAAACTACTGAACATGTACATTCAAGAACAACAGTTAGTCCTGAATAAATAAAACCCATCTCAATTGCAGAGGCAGATAGCATCTCAGGCTCATTAGCAGAGATAGGGTCGACACATAGTTGACAGGACCACAGAGCTGTATGTTCCTGTTCAGCGGGAATTTGCATGCGTTGCATTGTCTTTTTGTTAAGTAAATTAATTTAAGATCATCTACGTCCGATTAGGGATTTGCTATGTTTTACTAAATCGAGTCTTTTCCATTAACAGGTGATCTGTGTAGATTTGTGTTTCTAATACATACGCATTTCTAATATTATTTCAAATTGAATACCTTAAATCATAATTAACATAATAATAATTCGGAACCATTCTTTATACGCGGTCTAGTGATCACAAAATAAAAAAAAAAATTTGATCAACGAAGATTCATTTAAATTAAATGCACGCGAAGCATGTGTAGGTACTTTGATACTTGAGTGTGTTAACTTAATTTAAAGATATCAATAACTTGAAAAACACTTTGTCTCGAAATATCGGTAAAAAGTCTATGTCAGGGTTAAGTCATATTGATTTTGCTAAAAAGTTTTTGATTCTCTCAGCTATTTGGCTACTTGGCTTGAGTATTTTTTATAATGACTAAATAGAGCCAGAGCAAAGAATATACGAGTACGTATATTAATAGTAACATAGCCAGAGGATAGAAGAGCTTAAGTTTAGAAGTTATCCATTATAAACAAAAAACTAAAAAATTACACCTGTATTTTGAAGAACTTTACAAATAGATGAACAGTAATAGACCCTCTAAAAAAATCTAAACACGCTTAATGGAATCAATAATTATATCATAACAATTAACATATTACCCAATACAAAAATGTATTAGGAACACATGATTATGTGGTCTGTGGTGCAGCCCTAGAATAGTACCAAAGTATATATATATATATATATATATATATATATATATCGTCATTGGAAAGGAAAACCTTCTAAAGCGCCAAAATGGAATTCGTACAAAATGCGGTTCAAAGTTTTTTTTTTGGAAAAAAAATCATTATCTTTTTTTATTATTAATGTTAGCTAGTTTTATTCAAAAGAAGACCATAATAAAAGCAACCCTAATTAGAGAAGACTTGCATAGGGATTTTGCATGATTCGGCAGTATGACGAGGCCATTTTGATTTCTGACCGATCTGAAAGCGCTGGTGCCTTCCAGAACCTTATAATAACCAATTCGCCTCAGGAGAGCCTTTCCATTTTGTTTTAAAATTGTGCCTTGTGAATTGGGAGAAGAAATCCCACGGCTTTTGGAGTTTTTATGAAAAGGAATTGCTGGTGAGTTTTGCTTAGGTAAAATTTTGTACATTATACATTGGAATTTTCATAGTTGAGATCGTCAGGTATTAATCCTTGTGAATATTTTCAGCGGGTTTCTCAAGAGGAGGGATTCACCGACGACCAAAACGGCTGAGAGATACCGACACTATAAGTAAACTATAAAAAAACTCAAAATAATTAATCCAATTCATTTAACAAGCAGTTTTATTATTAGTAGGACAAATAAGGCATAAACAGGGACAAGTCTTGTTCTAATGTCACCTACCCACCTTTTCTTATGACAGCCTTGTAACATCACTATGATAATTTTATATGAACCGTTAATGCCATTCCTATCAACGAGTAACTTCATAGAAGACTCCATTATAAAAGGCGAATACTGTAATTATATTAACATGTGTAATGACATTGTTTCTCGTAAATCGTAAAATTCCTTCAGCTGCAACGGAGTATGAGAAAAAATTAATTACCAAGTGTTCTATATCCAGAACAGTTTGTTAACGACTTAAAAGGCATAGATTTTCCTGAAAACAATAAAGCCTTTGTTATTCGCTAGTTTCATTTAAAGATTCAGATATCTAATTATTTATATTATTAACATGCTTTTGCCCGCGGCTTCAACCACGTGGACATCGTTTTTAAGACTGTCTTTGAGAGCGAGTGGTGCGCGAATGAGCGTGGATATGAGTTTTCTCTAGATCCCTCGGGAACCAAGTATGTCATGATATGCTAATTAGTAAATTATGTCATTTCCCACCCCCGCAACCGTCTCTGTGCAAAAAATCACAACAATCCATTGTTCCGTTGTGATGTTAAAGAAATTAACCAAAAAAAGAGTATATTTTCAGTTCCTCCAGGAACTGCATCGGACTATACTATTTTCACGGAATAAAAAGTAGCCTATGTCCTTCCCCGTGCCACAGGCTACATGCATGCCAAATTTCATCAGGATTGGTCAAGGTGTTGAAGCGTGAAAAGGTGACAAACAAACAAACACATTTTCACATTTATAATATTACTATATTCAAGAGTCATCTAAAAACTAATGACCTTTTTAAAAGCTATTTGACTGACAGTAAACAATGCAAATTTTTCGAATTTCGATCACAATTTTTCGAGAGTTCTTAGCCGACCGACAAGAGACAACACCAAAGAGAGTTGGGTTCTCTAAAGCGGGCACGCGGGCTAGGGTTACCATGTCTTTAAACCGAAAAGCCGGTGGCAAGTATTATAAAATCCTGATTCCTGTAAAAAAATCCGGTCTGTAGCTGAAAATAAAACTCAGTAGATTATAACTACGTTTTATTATAATATTATCTGTACTGATAGTACTATTCGTACTTATATGTCTGTCCACTGGCATCAGCTTTAAAAAAATCGTATTTTGTAGAATTTTCACTGTAAAATTCTTCACATTCGCGCGGGTGGCGCCTGTTAATTATTTATTAGCACAAAGAAAAATCCGGGCTTGAATGATTTTTATTTTTTATTTTATTTGAGTGCGTTTGACTGCAACTCACCTGATGGTAAGTGATGATGCAGTCGAGGATGGTACACGCAAACTCAAATAATGCCTATTCACTCTTGCCTTGAAGTCCGGTCTACACTCTTAAAATCCGGTCTATGGTAACCCTGCGCGGGGCACATAGCATAGACCAACTTTTAATTAGGCATTCCCGGGAAACCGACGGGATTCCGCGGGACGGCGCGACGCGCGCCAATACATTCCCTGACCATTGGCTGTTTTTGCCGCAAAACCCGTTCTGATGACAGACGGCGGTGCGTTCAGACTTGGAGTTGAAGGCGATTCAAGATAAATAACATATCGCTCAGAAAGTTCATTCGTATCTGTCAACACATCATCACACTTATGTCAGTCAGATTTGGACATTTTAGTAATTACAATTAACAATTCGTAATATCTTAAAACATAAATGTGCAAAGCTAAAATTGATATTTATTCAAAGCCACTTTGAACGAGCTAAATGCAAGCCAGTTAGCCAATTTGACTGCTTCTTTGCGCCCGCGCACATTATTCCAGTGGATATTTAAAGAGCACCACGTATTGAACATAAATTATTGACTGACAGACAGCTGACACTTTATTTGACATTTAAGGCTTAAAAGTGTGGGGGGGAATACCAAATTAAGCAGTAAAGACAATACCAGGGGTGCAATTTTGTTGTCAATAAAAACACATGAGCACAAAGACGTTTGCCAACCCTTAGGCACTTGAACTTGTGACATTTCGGCGTAATTTATTAAAATTAAACTAAATTAAAGGGTGCGTAAGAAAGTATAACTAATGTTTTTTTTGGGTGTGCTATCTGATATTCTTAGAGTATACATAAGCTAATAGCTTTAGCTTATGTATACTCTAAGCTGATATTATATTAGTTAAAGCGCCGCCAATAGAAATAAATAATTTACTCATTCTTATTGACTCTAATCGAAATCATTGAGTATTTTACGCATAAAGGGGGTTTCTTGTTTAATTGTTATATTATGTTATAGTTATTTTTAGCAAAACTGATAATAATGGCCACTTTAAAGAGCGCCATAAAGAGTAATGAAACTTTTTTTTCAACTGATTTCAAAAAACTGGTAAATTGCAAATAAGGACCACGCACAAAGGGTTCCGTACCATCATACTAGATGGCTCTAGTTTCTTCACGTTTAAACAAACCACGTTTTTTGTATGGAGACTGTATAGCCTGGTGACAAACGGACAGACAGACAGCCGGACGGACAGCGAAGTCTTTTTTTTTTAGAAAAGGTTGCAAAATTGTACTTGGTTGTTGCGACCGAAGTCGCTTTTTAACGTATAGTTACGTACGTACGTATTGTAAATAATTTGATCTTAGCTCCGCGAGACCAATTAATTTCATATTACAATTGCTTTCTTCTTCGACAGTTATTTTGATTCCAAGCAGCTTTAAACTCATCTAATCCGTTACCTGTCTTAGATAACCCAACTGTTCTGATCATAAAAACATACCTACATACTCGTATCTATATCTACATTGACTTGCTATTTTAATCTGAAACCATAGTTAGATTCCCGCGTGTTCCCATTGCTATTGTTCGCGACTTTCAAGTATCGATTAGTGGGTTCGGTTCCCAACATTGTTGCGAGGTCCCGTGAGATGCACAAACGCATAGGTAAAGTAGTAGTTAATAGGGGCGTTTTTTGCATAATTTTACTGTACTAATAAAGTGATTAACGCTTGCTTGCATCTTGCTTTAACAAGACATTGTAAGATGTTATCGCGATGTTATCTGAAGCCATCTTTTTAGGGCTGCGTACCCAAAGGGTTCCTACGGGACCCTATTATTAAGCGTCCCCTGTCCGTCCGTCTGTCTGTTTGGCAGCGGGTTGTATTTCATGAACAACAATAGGTAGAAAATTAAAATTGTGTATTTCTATTGCCGCTTTTACAAAAAATAATAAAAATATAAATTATAAGGGCCCCATACAAAAAACGACGTTTTTTTTTCTAGTACGATGGTACGGAACCCTTCGTGTGCGAGTCGACTCGCACTTGGTCGGTTTTATTATTATTGGGAAACGTACGAAATAAGCCTGGAACCTAACCGATTAGTACACGGAATCCGTTAACTGCGACTTCTACTCCTTATACTGAACAACTTTTCCTTCGCAAAAAACCTTTTGACTCTTCATTAAAATCAATCAGCTAATTGATCAATATTTGATCCAATATTTGTGGAATCCATTTTTTTTATGATTGTCTATGACGTTAAGTAGACGCGGTCTCCACTAATTCTCGTATATAAGGTCTAACAAAATTAGCTGAAACTATTTTAACTGGTGCTTCTACCCATGAATCTGAACAACTTTCCCCATGAAACCCATGGTCAAATCTCAAAAAAAAATATTTGAACTTCCCGTACTAAGTCGACTGATCAGCTGATCGAGTTAGTATGGGAGAGCCAAATTTTTTTGAGATTAGACTATGGGTTCCATGGGGAAAGTTGTTCAGTTTCATGGGTAGAAGCACTAGTTAAAATAGTTTCAGCTAATTTTGTTACACCTTATATATTGTTGGTATAATAATAAGCTATAGTTTGTCGTTAGTAGTAGTTCGAATAAAGTGTTAACGTGAGGATTCGAGGACGATAAGCTTGATAATCAGCCTGCTTAGGCATGTGATGAGGATGACCATCATCACATAAGCCAAAAGACATCCACAGCTGAACATAGGCCTCCCACAAGTTGGGGGGGTGGGGGGGGGTGGTAAGCTTGATCATAACGATCATATTAGTGGGTAATTTCTTAGAGCTACTATACTGGATGTTTAGTAGAGTAGGAGTGTAGGTAGGGCCATTTCGAAGCTTTTTGGCGCCAATGACCTAATTTTTTTTTAATAAAATCCCGAATTATTATCATAACAGCTCAAAAAATCTATTTTAGGTGTAATTTAATTAGTGAGATATAATTTTTAGTACAGCTCAAAATAAATTTTATATTTCCTCTGTACTTTTCATGTATTTGAGTCATAATTTTACCTAAATAATTAATTATTATGTAAATAATTATGACATGATAAAGTTTCGTACGCGACTTCTTCGCCGGTTATGAAACGATTTTAATGGGTTTTTTTTTAATTGATAGGTTGGTCCCATATTTCAAAATTATCATCAAAATTAATTAAATACTTTTTGTAGGAAATAAACAAAAACTAAATAAAAAAGAAAAATTGTATTGACAGTTTTTAACCCCCGACGCAAAAAGGAGGGGTTTTATATAAGTTTAACGTGTGTATCTTATACCTGTGTGTCTGTCTGTAGCATCGTAGTTCTTTTTGGTGCGGTTTTTTTTTGTTAAAAGCTGACGCGATCGAGGTGGTTCTAAGCTATAATTTATGAAGATGTGTTCAGCCGTTTGAAGACTTATACCGGTCTGATCGATTAGAATTTGTATGCCCTGTAACTGTAATAATATTGCGAAACCATGGTAACCTTGACCGGATGCTGCAGGATACCTAACTCCTCGCCAAGTTACAGCAGAGGCATCGTATTGGGCTCATTGAATAGTCTCAATAAATAGGTGTTAAATGGAACATGGTAACATTGATCTGATACTGCATTTTTGTCGGAGGTTTTTAAATTTTTAGTTTAAGTTTTATTGAATGCTATTTAAACTTTACTTATCCCAAACACGATACTTCTGCTGTAAGTTGACAAGGAGTTGGGTATCCTGCAAATTCCAGAAGATGTCGCAGCATCATGTCAAAGTTACCATGTTCTATCTAACACCTATTTTATTGAGACTATTCCAAAACACGATACATCAGCTGAAGTTGGCGAGGAGTTGGGTGCCTAAAATACAGAACTTTACAGGATACTTTACTACAACTTAATAATAATAATTTTACAACTTAGCGGTCCCCCTACGCTACGACTTTTAGATCAAAATATAACTACATATTAATCTTAAAGGGCCAAAATTTGTTATTTTCTACTTTTTAGATGTTTTTGTCGGGGGTTTTTTATTTTTTTGTTATAACATGTTTAGAATTTCTAAATATTTTTTTATTTGCAATTTGAATATAGTAGTTTAATTATTTTTTTAACCGTGACTCAATATTTTGTAAGCTTATAATTAATTGTTTCGTTATTAAGGGGCCAAATTATGACTCTCTTACAACATTAGAGATATTTATTTTAAGCTGTTAGGCTGTTTTACTCTCCTTAAAAAATAATAGAAATTAATAACTGATTAAATAAATAAGTAAAATAGATTTTTTTTTCTCAATTGTAATATATTTAAAAAAGCTACGAGACAGAATAAAGTTCCTTGTCGCTAAATAAGTTCTAGATAAATGGTCTCCCTGAAAATACAATCTCCCTTACAATAAATACCCTCCCTTCTTGATTGAACAACGTTCTGCAAAACACCCTGTTTGTATGTATACTAACGCGCTATGCCCATGAATGGAGACAATTTAATATTAATCTGCTCATTCATCCATAGACCCATCTAAGGGCACAGACAAAAAAGAATGAAAGCGTCAATAAAAATTGAAAATCAACAAGTTTTTCCTCTCCTACTGTGTAATATAATGAAATCGGTTAATAAAAGGGAGACAAATTAGCATTAACTGTTCTTCAATAATAAATAGCGTATTATAAGTGTATACAACATGGTACGTAAACGCTTTAATCATACTCAGTTAAAGACCGTTTCTTATAGTTAATGAATCCTATAATTATTTTAACCAGTGGCCGTGTGAAAAAAAGCGGTATAAGAGCGCCGTAAAAAGTAGAATAAAACCTATAGGCAGAGCCTAACTCGAAGCTAGTGACTAAAATAAAACTGGTATTGAAATGAAATAAAACTAGCTAAGTGCGAGTTGAACTTGCTTGCTAAAGGTTTCACACAATTTTATATAACTATAAACACGCTCGCCGTGTGTATTTTTTTTTGTATGAATCGTCGAATATTTTTTTTGAGAATGGATTCCTTGGGGAAAATTGTTCACTATCATGAGTAGAAACCCAAACTAACGGGTCTTATACCAATTTTGTTACACCCTGTACAGATCTTTAGGCCAGGACGCGACAGTCAACAAGGTATTGAAATAAAAGAGAATATAAGGAAGCGAATGATAAGTAAAATAATATGAAAATTTTGTTACACGCTGCACGCTGTACAGATCTTTCAGGCCAAGACAAGACAGGTCGGGGGCTATTTACATAATTAGTGAAATAAAAGAGAATATAAGGAAGCGAATGATAAGTAAAATAATATGAAAATTTTGTTACACGCTGCACGCTGTACAGGTCTTTCAGACCAGGACAAGACAGGTCGGGGGCTATTTACATAATTAGTGAAATAAAAGAGAATATAAGGAAGCGAATGATAAGTAAAATAATATGAAAATTTTGTTACACGCTGCACGCTGTACAGATCTTTCAGACCCAGACAAGACAGGTCGGGGGCTATTTACATAATTAGTGAAATAAAAGAGAATATAAAGAAGCTAATGATAAGTAAAATAATATGAAAATTTTGTTATACGCTGCACGCTGTACAGATCTTTCAGACCAGGACAAGACAGGTCGGGGGTTATTTACATAATAATTTACAGTCAACAAGGAACCGGTAAATTAAAAATTTATTTAAAGAAGCGAATGATAAATAAAATAACATGACATTAAGTGTCATTAAGTTGCGTCTGAGCATCAAGATAATAACCGCCTCGACAGCTAATATTTGGCGGAACGAATCGACGACTCCCGTTTGGATGATTCCAGTTATTTCGCCTTATAAATTATTTCCCAAATCGTCTAATTGCACACTCTGCACAAATTATCGTATAACGTATGCACTACGTGTAATAACTTACATTATTTTAATGTAATTTGATTTAGAAATTTATCAAAAAACATGGCATTGAAATAAATGATCCGCGAATATTCGGCGGCTGGGCTTAGATTCACCTAATCACCATGTATGATTATTTCTGGTTTCTAGCTCCAAATCAGTACCTTAGACATTCATTATTTCATTAATCTCTCACCGTGCATCGACAGATTACTATTTTGAATTTAAAACTGATTTAAATATATGATGAGCGATCACAAATAATTTTTACGGTGTCTAATGAATGACTTAAATCACATTGGCGGAACGATTTGTTTAAACCTTTGCTGTTGGTCCTTCGAGCCGGATATACATCATTAAAAATAGTAACTTTCCTTTTATCTCTGCTGTTAATATTATTTTAGAAAGTGAAATAAATCAAGGAATTTTGGGTACATCAACACCTACGTCATCACATCAGCTCATATATACGTCCCCATCGAAGGGCTCGAGCCTACCCTGAATTAGGGCGACCGGGCCTTAGTCGACCACGCGGGCCCAGTGCGGGTTGGTCAACTTTACACACAACCTTCGAGTTTCTTCGCAGATGTGTGCAGATTTCCTCACGATGTTTTCCTTCACCGTAACATACACACATACATATAATCACGCCTCTTTCCCGTAGGGGTAGACAGAGACCACTTCTTTAAGAGCGTCGGATAAACGTACATATGAGATCGAAATTCGAAAACACATTGGTACGTGGCAGGACTCGAACCACGACCTCCCGGATAGGAGGTAGCGGCCCACGCCCTTGCGCCACCGACGCTCACCTACAACACCTACATACATAAGAAAATTAAAATATAATATTTCACGATTAGTAATTGACGTGTATCTTGAAACTGCAGTGTGCACTAATAGTGATAGTAGTTATTGTTCATGTAAGAAACCTCAGCAGTGTACCTATATATCTAAGAACGTTCGCGGGTCGAATTTCCTAAGTAGCTGTGAACTTGGATATTTAAACTACAAAATGCATTTGGACCATGGGGCGGAATTCAAATTTTTATATTTTTTTACATTATATGGCTCCATTTTAGATTCTGTGATATTGCCAAAAACCTTTAAATAAAATATTTTTCGCAGCATAAAAGCAACATTCTTTCGGCGACAATCATTCGCTACACAGCGGTGTATTGGAAAATTAAACAGGTATGTACATTTATGAAGGATTTAAGATGACTCAATCCGAGCAGGTAGATACGTGTTAAAATAATATCGAACGTAAGTCTATTCGTCTGAGGTTCAAATCAATGCGGGCTTCAACGCGGCTGTTACGTTGAAACCGAACGCCCAATTCTCGATTTTTAGATGTTTTTATACTTTTCATCACTTTCAAAAAAGTTTTTAAAAAATGTTTTCAATTAAAATGAAGTCACCGATAATAAAGTTTTGTGTGTTGGTTTCATTCAACATTTACTATTTGTTTTCTAGAAATGCAATTAATGCCAAAAACAGGGTCTACAGTATATTTTTTTACATCAAAAGTGGTAATACTTTCAAAATTGTATTTAATTAAACGATTTTTTATTACTTTAAGTATATTATGTATTTTTTCCATAGCGATAGCGTTACACAGTCGTTCAATAATTTGAATTGAATTAATTACAAAATTAGGGCCTTAATGAGCGGCATTTTCTAAACAGCTGTGCGTGCGCAACCTTCACACTCACACAGGGCTTACGCAGAGGCGCAGCCCATAGAAAGTGTTACCGGAACCACAGATGAGATACTAGTTACTTGGAACCGCGTAGGCGCCGCGTTCCGGAGCGTGCCTCGTCAAATAAAGGGCCTAAGGGCCTTTAAAAACTTTACGAGGACAAACAAGTTAGCTTTTTGTCTAATCGACAACATCACATTATACGGTTGTACGTAGTATAGTATACTAATTACTCTGAGGTAGTAGAGAGAACATATCCATTTTGAATGGCATTCCTTAGGCAATTCGAGTAAACAATCAATAACAGTCGCCTCCCTGGTGTAATGGTATAGTCCATTAGCTTCACATAGGGGTCGCGAGTTCGATTCCCGGCGGAGTCTAACTTTGTATGACTTGGTTTGGTTGGTGGAAGGGCATTTTCTAAGCCCGCCTGACTAGCTATCACCATCTTATCTAAGACTTGCCGCCAAGCATCAATGTTAACAGCATTTATGTTTTCCGGCTTGAAGATATAATAGCCAGTTCCCCGTTGCGTTGGGGAATCTTGGTAAGCCCGATTCCATTTTCGGCATCGTCGACACTTGCCATCAGGTGAGAAGATGTCAAGGGCTCACCAGTTGTGAATTAAAAAAAATACAGCTGTGTACGGTCGATGGCTGACAGTGATAACGATGAAAGGTATCAAGAGAAAAAAAATTAAACTAAAACATAACAAGTAAATAATATTAAATGTACATTGAAATGTATATATGTCACCAGGATAGTGTGAAAACCGCGATATTACAATCACACTAGTTAGATTATGATATAACGGTAAATTGTGAACCGGATCACAATTTCACGGCCTATTCTTGTACCTCCGAATAAAACCGATGATTTCTTCTGCTGCGAAGCATTCTGCTACCCAGGGGACTGTTTAATCAATCAAACCTGACCGAACCTAACATCGCTCGCTTCACGAGCTCATTTATTTAGTGTTTTTCACTTCGCATAGTGTTATTGTAATGTCACTAGTGAGTTTCCGATGATTTCTTCTGCTGCGAAGCATTCTGCTACCCAGGGGACTGTTAAATCAATCAAACCTGACCGAACCTAACACCGCTCGCTTCACGAGGTCATTTATTTAGTGTTTTTCACTTCGCATAGTGTTATTGTAATGTCACTAGTGAGTTTACAATGTCTGTCACTAGTGAAATTGTAATCAATGTGTTACAGTTCACAATCTTTCGACAGTTCACAATCTCGCGAAATAAATTCCGTTAGATTATAATCTAACGGAATTTACAATCTTACGGTGACGTACCTATACACAGACATGAACTGTTTAGTGAAAAGACTGGCTGTCCAGAAAACTAACAAACACTATCTGACTTAATAGTAGGTAGTTTAATTAGCAAAATATTGGTTGGTGCAATAAGTGTATTTTAAGCTCTTAACTCCTCTTCTTATTTTGTACCAGCGGACGAAACACTGTCTGGGTTTAGACAAGATAAGAAATTTAGACAACTCATGTTATTGTATCTTAGACAGGTGGGCCGTAATTCGAATTCGATTAATATTTAGAACATATTCAACACCATTCTGATTAGCAGTTGATGAATATATATAATATTCTACTGGCTTTTGCACGCGGCTTCGCCTATGTGGATATTGTTTTTATTGTTGTAATCGAGGATACACGGAGCGTGGCTTATATGTTAATCCAGTGCTTGATCTATCTACCTACAAACTTTCATTGAAATCCGTTCAGGCGTTTAGGCGTGCTAAGGAAGAAACAAGTAAATAATATTGCGAGAAACTCAAAGGTTGTGTGTGAAGTCGACCAACCCGCACTGGGCCCGCGTGGTCGACTAAGGCACGATTGCCTTAATTTAGGGTAGCCTCGAGCCCCTCGGTGGGGACGGACGTATATGAGCTGATATGATGAAGGAAGAAAGAAACAAATCCAGACTATTCGGGTTTACAATAAGTTAGTTTGTAGTAGCGGAACCCAGTCCGGTATACATCTATACATATAATAAAACTGTAACGGGGCCGTGTCTGTACACGAAATATTTTTGGAAAATAATAACTGTGGTGGACATTACTAATGATACAGAGGCTTAAACAACAACTTTTGGAATTTTGTCTGTCTGTCTGTATGTCCGCGCATCACGCATAACCTACGAGGCCGATTTTGATGAATTTTATATGGTGCTTCCTTTTAGTCCGGGCTAACATATAGCATAGTTTTTATCCCGGAAAATTCAATACCTCCACGCGTAAGAAGTCGCGGGCACGGCTAGTAAGATAATAAAATCAGGCAACTCAAGAATTGTCATATCGTAGACGTAGACAGTTGGGATTTAATTCAAATTCTATTAATTTTAGAATTTATTTAAATATTCTACACTGTTCCAATTAGCTGTTAATGAATAGATACATATCTGATGTTAATTTAAGGTATTATATATTTATAAAATTACGTATTATGTAAATAATCCTCGAATTTTAAAGAAATAAATCGGATTGTTTTATTTTTAAAAACTTTATAATATTTCAAATTTAGAAAATTTTCCAACTTAAAACATAAACGATAATAATTGTCGTTACGTACTGAATTCTACTTTAAAAAAAAAGGTTTTTTCCCACGCTGCCGAATAATATGTAAGTAGGTAAGTAAATAATAGGTTCATATCATTTACTAACAAACAAGAAAATTATTTTCACCTCATTAAAATCTATAAACTTAAGATAACTAAGTGCTTAAACAGTCATTGAAATAGTAATTCGCGGTCACGCTTCGCTTAAAGCCGTAGAGTGTACCAATAGATTTTTTTAATCAATCAACGCCAAAAATCGTTTAATTTTCCTGATTGCAGCACCCATTGATCTAAATCTATGAGTCATACTTCCTAGTCTAACATTGGGTACATTTATATTATATTGCGACGAACGATACCTAGAGATACAGTATGCAGAAAAAGCTCGGAAGTTGTGAGAACTTGCTATGGGACATTATATCTTCTTTGGAAAGACTCTTTTGGGTACACTACCAACATATGCTAAGTCAGGGCCCTTTCACTGACCTGGCACTATATATTGCGACGAACGATACCTAGAGATACAGTATGCAGAAAAAGCTCGGAAGTTGTGAGAACTTGCGATGGGACATACTATATCTTCTTTGGAAAGACTCTTTTGGGTACACTACCAACATATCCTAAGTCAGGGCCCTTTCACTGACCTGGCACTATATATTAAGACGAACGATACCTAGAGATACAGCATGCAGAAAAAGCTCGAAAGTTGTGTGACCTTGCGAAGGGACATTATATCATCTTTGGAAAGACTCTTTTGGGTACAATACCAACATATTATGCTGAGTCAGGACCCCTTCACTTACCTAGCACTATATATTTAGACGAACGATACCAAGAGATACAGTATGCAGAAAAAAGCTCGGAAGTTGTGTGCCCTTGCGAAGGGATATTATATCATCTTTGGAAATACTCTTAACATATGCTAAGTTAGGGCGCTTTCACTGACCTGGCTTTATATATTGCGACGAACGATATCTAGAGATACAGCATGCAGAAAAAGCTCGGAAGTTATGAGACCTTGCGAAGGGACATTATATCTTCTTTGGAAAGACTCTTTTGGGTACACTACCAACATATGCTGAGTCAGGACCCTTTCACTGACCTGGCACTATATATTGAGACGAACGATACCTAGAGATACAGTATGCAGAAAAAGCTCGGAAGTTATGAGACCTTGCGAAGGGACATTATATCTTCTTTGGAAAGACTCTTTTGGGTACACTACCAACATATGCTGAGTCAGGACCCTTTCACTGACCTGGCACTATATATTGAGACGAACGATACCTAGAGATACAGCATGCAGAAAAAGCTCGGAAGTTGTGTGACCTTGCGAAGGGACATTATATCTTCTTTGGAAATACTCTTTTGGGTACACTACCAACCAACTCAATATGCTGAGTCTGGTTCCTTTCAAAGACCTGGCACTTACTAGCTAACTACACATTTCATTTTATTTTGCTAGTTCTAAGTTTCAAATTATCAGAAATTATTGAAAACATAATCTAGAAGAAGTTGAGAGTAAGCGGGGCAGAGAAAGAAGGAGAACAACATGGACGGACAACTATAGAGAGTGGACCGCACATGACATCGTTGCCGTTGGTAGATTGGCGATGCAGAGAAAGGAGTTTTGGACGATGGTCGCCAACATTCGATGAGGAGCATTGCACCAGAAGAAGTTGTTTTAAATTAACATCTAATTTTATTACTTTAATATATTAAATTACGTAACTTCGCCTTTTTTAATAAATAAATGGTTTGAGAGCCCTGGGAGAATATCAGCATTTTCAGTGCACTGCCTACAACATATGCTGAGTCAGGGCCCTTTCACTGCCCTGCCACTTACTAGCTAACCACATATTTTATTTTACTATTGCTAGTTCTAAGTTAATATCTTATTTTATCACTTTACATTAAGTAATTACACTTTTTAGTGCATGAATAATCGGTTTAAGGGTCCTGGGAGAATATCAGCATTTTCGGTGCACTGCCTACAACATATGCTGAGTCAGGGCTCTTTCACTGCGCTGGCACTTACTAATAGCTAACCACATATGTTATTTTACTATTGCTAGTTCTAAGTTAATATCTTATTTTATCACTTTACATTAAGTAATTACACTTTTTAGTGCATGAATAATAGGTTTAAGGGTCCTGGGAGAATATCAGCATTTTCGGTGCACTGCCTACAACATATGCTGAGTCAGGGCTCTTTCACTGCGCTGGCACTTACTAATAGCTAACCACATGTTATTTTACTATTGCTAGTTCTAAGTTAATATCTTATTTTATCACTTTACATTAAGTAATTACACTTTTTAGTGCATGAATAATCGGTTTAAGGGTCCTGAGAGAATGTATGCATTTTGGGTGCACTGCCTACAACATAATTATGCTGAGTCAGGGCCCTTTCACTGCCCTGCCACTTACTAGCTAACTACATGTTATTTTACTATTGCTAGTTCTAAGTTAACATCCTATTTTATCACTTTACTTTAAGTAATTACACTTTTTAATGCACGAATAATCGGTTTAAGGGTCCTGGGAGAATATATGCATTTTCGGTGCACTGCCTACAACTTATGCTGAGTCTGGGCCCTTTCACTGCCCTGCCACTTACGAGGTAACTACTTACATAACTCATTTTACTATTGCTAGTTTTAAGTTAAAATCCTATTTTATCACTTTTCTTTAAGTAATTACACTTTTTAATGCATGAATAATCGGTTTAAGGGTCCTGAGAGAATATATGCATTTTGGGTGCACTGCCTACAACATAATTATGCTGAGTCAGGGCCCTTTCACTGCCCTGGCACTTACTAGCTAACCACATATGTTATTTTACTATTGCTAGTTCTAAGTTAACATCCTATTTTATCATTTTACTTTAAGTAATTACACTTTTTAATGCACGAATAATCGGTTTAAGGGTCCTGGGAGAATATATGCATTTTCGGTGCACTGCCTACAACTTATGCTGAGTCAGGGCCCTTTCACTGCCCTGCCACTTACGAGCTAACTACCTACATAACTCATTTTACTATTGCTAGTTTTAAGTTAACATCCTATTTTATCACTTTTCTTTAAGTAATTACACTTTTTAATGCATGAATAATCGGTTTAAGGGTCCTGAGAGAATATATGCATTATGGGTGCACTGCCTACAACATAATTATGGTGAGTCAGGGCCCTTTCACTGCCCTGCCAAGTGGCAGCTAACTACATATCTCATTTTACTATTGCTAGTTCTAAACTTTTAAGTTAACACACTAATTCAACATAAAAGAAATAAAACTGCGTTAATAATTTGTCAGCACTTGTTTCGATTTTTCGAACACCATCTTCAGGCAGACTTAAGTTAAGTTAACTTATAATTTCATCACTTTACTCTAATTATTTAATTATGTTACTACTACTTTTTATTGCATTAATGAATGGTTTCTGTACCAGTATTATGTATTTATAAGTCATTGTTATTAAATAAATTACTGTTTTTAAATAAAATATTTGTATTATGTGTTTTTATTGCCGTCGTAAGCATAAATAAGCGTAATGCTACACACAAAACTTTTTTTTTTTGAAGTGAAAACTTTTTTAGGCGCGCTTTTTTCAGATGTGAAAAACCATAGAACTCGCGACACTGTATCGTAACGTAACCGACACCGTACCAGGAACACTCGCAGGATCAAAACTTTGTCAACCTAGTCGTTCGCCAGGAACACTCGGAGGGTCAAAACTTATAAAACTGTAAAAAGTTTTCACTCCTGTCGGCACACACGCAGTGGTTAGGTTTTTTTTCAACATGAATCTGATGCACAAAGAAAATTCAATTTTGAACTTAACTTTGCGTACTCTACAATTCAGCGATGATAAAACATAGTATGTTAAAACTAAGTAAATTGCAAGAATGGTTGCAATATTAATATCTATTTATCCCTGTAAATTATAATGTTCAAGCGTTTAGATTATGTCAATTCAAGCTGGTCACCGCAGCCCACTATAGTTTTGATAGGTTATAATTTATAATCCATAATTGAAATAATTTACATCTAAATATAGTTTCCGGTGCAACCTGTATAAAGTAACAACTTTGAATTGAATTGTAATTAGATTCAATAAACATCTGGAATTTTTAACTACTACCATATAAGCTAAATTAATTGATAGCTACAGGGTAGAGTGTGGCATTTTTATAAGTTTTTAATGGGAAATTTAAAATGTATAGGCAAAGTATACATATTAGTACTAACATCCAGTATGGACACTCCCTGGCCGCTCTCTAAATTGCGACCTTACCCCCTCGACACCCAGATTGATATAGATTGGCGGTAGTTTGGTTTTCGAACGTATGGTATTTTGTTTTTAGAAATGTCATTTATTGCCCGTTGTATGAAGTGTCCGAGGTGTGCTAAAGGCCGATTCGTCAGCAATTATAACTATGTCTACCTGTCACGTTCATATAATAAGTATATGCGTTGTTTGACGTGATAATAATAATAACAATGAACTTTACAAACCTTCAACGATATTTTGACGAAAAGAATACAGTTAAATTAAAAAACATATATTTTTCGATGATGTCCACCTTTGTATCAGACAACATTGTAACATGCTGACTTCTCCGCATCTTTACGTACAAATTTGTGTTTAACCGGTTTACCCATACAGTTTTAATTATAATCATGCAATTGCCATATTGCCATTTTTAGGGTTCCGTCCACACAAAGGATGACCAACAGGACCCTATTACAAACCCTCCACTGTATGTCTGTCAACGGGGTGTATTTCATGAACCATAATAAGTGGACTATTGAAATTTTCACAGTGTATGTTTCTATTGCTTTAACGATTGCTTTAACGGTGAAGGAAAACATCGTGAGGAAACCTGCACACGCCTGCGAAGAAACTCGAAGGTTGTGTGTGAAGTCGACCAACCCGCACTGGGCCCGCGTGGTCGACTAAGGCCTAATCGCCCTGATTCAGGGAAGGCTCGAGCCCCTCGGTGGGGACGTATATGAGCTGTAATGATGATGTTTCTATTGCCGTTATAACAATAAATAAAAAACCTAAAGGGGCCTCCAATACAAAAAACATGCTTTTAAAGGCTTTTTTGTTTGTGCTCTAACTAAAACGATTAAACATACAAGCGTGAAACTTAGTGTGGTTAAAGTATTTATCCTATAGTATAACAACAAATAATAAAAACTGGCCAAGTGTGAGTCGTGCTCGCGATAAGGAGTCTTAACTGAATGAAAACTAACATCATTTTTCTGTCGCTCGCATTGACGTCTTTTGTTTGTAATGTGAACAGGTATCATTGTCATAGTTGTGTGGCCGGAACCTTCGGAAGCGCGGGCCCGACTCGCACTTGGCCGGGTTTTTTAAGCCCGAGGGCTAATTGCAGCTATATCTTTGCTGTATCGTGTCCGTCGCAAAAAGATGAAAAGTATTTTTATATCGCGACAAAAACCTATTAAGGGACAGCAATGAAACTTGTTTACTTTTATTTATTCCTTTTATACTAACTGGATTATGACAACAACTTTACTAGGTTGTCTGATTCAAAACGTTACCTATTAACTCCTGGATATGGTGAGCGGGAAGCTGGTAAGAAGATAATTTTAACGCTAAATACGTTATAAAAAACTTCCATCGCAACAACTTCGTACAATTTTGCATTATTATTTTTTTTCTAAAAATGTACAACACCGATTTTGATAAAATTGATACGGTACCAACCTGGCAGAATACCCTATCGAATAAAAAAAATCATAAAAATTGGGTCATAAACTGCGAAAATATCAAATAAAAAACATATAAAAAGAAACAGTCGTATTGAGAACCTCCTCCTTTTTAGAAGTCGATTAAAAACAAAGACAAAATACGAACGAAATCGCGGGAACCTGGTAGTTTTATGTGCCTATAAAGAGTTTCTGATTCGTATATTCTGTTCACAGTATGAAATTTAAATAAGTATGTATGAGTTAGAAAATTTAACAACTTCTTTAGAGGAACAATAAATTCAGTGCAAAAAAACTAGTTGTCTGTAAAGTCAGTTTACGGACGATAATTTTACGCGGTAAGCTGATAGATAACGTGTCACAAGCCGAACGCTTAGGCCGATCGTGCCTCTCTAACGCTAGTAGATAGTTGGAAAATTTAACAACTTCCTCAGAGGAACAATAAATTCAGTGCAAAAAAAACTAGTCTGTAACGTCAGTTTACGGACGATAATTTTACGCGGTAAGCTGATAGATAACGTGTCACAAGCCGAACGCTTAGGCCGATCGTGCCTCTCTAACGCTAGTAGATAGTTGGAAAATTTAACAACTTCCTCAGAGGAACAATAAATTCAGTGCAAAAAAAACTAGTCTGTAACGTCAGTTTACGGACGATAATTTTACGCGGTAAGCTGATAGATTACGTGTCAGAAGCCGAACGCTTAGGCCGATCGTGCCTCTCTAACGCTAGTAGATAGTTAGAAAATTTCACAACTTCCTCAGAGGAACAATAAATTCAGTGCAAAAAAAACTAGTTGTCTGTAAAGTCAGTTTACGGACGATAATTTTACGTGGTAAACTGATAGATAACGTGTTACAAGCCGAACGCTTAGGCTGATCATGCCTCTCTATCGCTTGTTCCACGCTTTCGCTTGCACGCTCAGCTCAGGCGGGACGTGACACTTTTTCGTGAGTGCAGCCGGCGTTCATCGATTTATAAGACGTTATCACGTCAAAAAAATCTAAATTTTTCATACAAAGTTCTGATCTATTTTTATTAGTGTGAGAAGTTCAAAAATTAATTTGCTCCGCTATAGGATCGCAGCTGCATCAGTAAAAACCGGCCAAGTGAGAGTCAAACTAGCACTCCGAGGGTTCATACCTATTCACATTACAAACAAAAGACATCAACGCGAGCTACAAAAAAACGCTTTTTTTGTCACTCAGCTTGGACTCCTTAGCGCGAGTGCGACTCACACTTGGCCGATTTTTAGTATTCGTTGTTTTACCTCAGTGTTAGTACTATAATCACACCAAGTTTCATGCTTGTGTTGTATTACTGTTTTTATGATAGAAATAAATCAAAAATACTTCTAAAGACCTATAAAAACAGGTTTTTTGTATGGAGACCCCCTTATTTTCAATTTTTATAATTTATAGTATTTGTTGTCATAGCGACAACAGAAATACATATTGTGTGAAAATTTCAACTGTCTACATATTAAGTACGGTTCATGAAATACAGCCCGCTGACAAACGGACAGACAGCGGAGGCTTAGTAATAGGGTCCCGTTGGTCACCTGTTGGGTGTACAGTACAGAACCCTAAAAATAAACTACTTAACCACATATTAATGTTCACTTTATTTCCCTCCTATTGTAATTTTATTGTATTTTAATTTTATCTTTTTGTTTTCTACCGCGTTATTACTTTTAGGGTTCGGTAAATCCGATGCAAAAAAGGATCCGTCCGTCCGATCAAAATCACAAAATGCCTTTACTTATCTGTACATCAATTACGCTGGAAACTAACAACCATCTTGCTATTTCAAACATTTCTAGAAAAAAATTAATTTCGTTTTAAGAGATAATATGTAAAAAGTAACTCAAATGACTATAGGTACAGTCTGCTACTCTATTGTCAGGTTCCTTGGGGGGAGATTGGGAGAAAGAGCAGACCGAGATAACGTTTTGTAGAAGAAGAAACATAAACCCTTGCAAGTGCAACCCTACTAGCGGGTCAGTATCTTCAAACAGCGTCCGCAGATGGCCCCGACAGCCGATTAATAAGACGGCGGCTCCGCCCCCGGCGCGGGCGGCGGAGGCCGCTGCGACCACAAAGCAGATACAGAGACAGAGAGCCCGCTTCATACAAAGTGTGCTAACGGACGCACGCACGCACACAAACCAATTAAATTACACAGGTCCACGGTTGTGTGCACGGCCTAGCGACAAGCGATGCGTCTGGTTTGCTCTGAGATTGCACGCATGTAGGTGAACTACTAACTTGTGTAAGAGGTGAACGGTATATCAGCTACATCGATTCAGGTTATAACAAAATTGTTGTAGGTATCCGTTAACTGGGGCTACTACTCTTCATACTGAACAACTTTTGTACTATGACTTTGCTGAAATCGCAAAACAAAAAAAACTCTTCATCAGTATGAAAAGTAAAACCTCCAGTTATCGGGTCCTCTAAGCGGTTCCTACACCAATTTGTTACAAGCTTTTATTTAACTTGCAATGTATGTATGTTTGTTCGGGTGGAATCTTGCAAGTTAAATTTGATCCACTTCCCGGTTTCCGATGGAGCTGAAATTTTGCATGCATATGTATATCGCGTGACAATGCAATATTAACAGTTTGTACCTAAAAGATTTCAGGTTTTTCTAAAATTATTTAACACACTGTGTACATAAGAAAAATATGTTTTTGCGATTTGACAATATGCTCTTTGGAAGAAGTTGATCAGTGTGGTCTTCTCTTTGACCTTTTCCAAGTACATCTTACATTCAACCGTCACCCTGTATGGGTGCAGTCGAAGGCTCCGTCGTTTCGAGGTAGGTAAACAGCGGACCCTCTTTCTTTACCCATCTGCTCTGTGCTGCGGCGCTCTAGGGCGCATTTAGCGACCCAAGATAAGCTGATTACCCTAATGTTGGAGACAAACGTCAACGGGGACTGCTTGCTTGTTTCGGAATCCATGTAGTGCGTGTTTTACACCTAAGGGGTGTGAAACAGACAATAACTTCGATGCAGAAATTGTCATTTTGAACCGTCTAAACGCAGTCGGGATAAGGGTAATTAAGCAAATAAATCTAAATGGTAGGCTGAGAGGTTTTCTACGACTGATATTATTATTTCCTAACATGTCAGGCTGACTTGTTTTGGAAGCACTAATATAGACAATACTATGGTTAGTCACATTAATCACAATAATATTATAAAGGCGAAAGTTTGTGAGTGTGTGAGTGCGTATGTTTGTTACTTCTTCACGCAAAAACTACTGAACGGATCTGGCTGAAATTTGGTAGGTAGACAGATTAGGACCTGGACTAATACTATTTTTTTTCACTGCGCACCCTCGAAAAGTCATAGAAACGTTGTCCACGCGGGTGAAGCCGCGGGAATCAGATAGTATAGTAATATAATTACTCCAAAACGCTGAGGATCTCGTTTGCCTAGCTAGGTCCTAGAGAATGGAGACTATGTTTGGGAAACATTTTCAGACATAAGAGCATCACAAACTTTGGCTAGAGTGACTCGGTTATGCGGCAAAATGTAACAATTTAATGCTATTGACACTTTGTCGGTGGCGTAACGGCTAGCGCCGCTACCTCCTGTCCGGGAGGCCGTGGTTCGAATCTTGGCACGTACCAATGTGTTTTCAAATTTTGATATCATATGTACGTTTATCCGATGCTCTTACTGTGAAGGAAAACATCGTGAGGAAACCTGTACATGCCTGCGAAGAAACTCAAAGGTTGTGTATGATATCGACCAACCCGCCTGGGCCCGCATGGTCGACTAAGGTTCGATCGCCCTAATTCAGGGTACGCTTGAGCCCCTCGGTGGGGACGTACATGAAGTGATATGATGATGTATTGACTCGACCAATCTTTAAAATAAGTTGTTTGCTTAAAAGGCAAAATTACATCCACAAATCGTTTTACCTTTTTACGCTTCAAAACCTTGACCGATCTTGATGAAATTTGGCAAGCAGGTAGCCTGTGTCAGAAGGACGGACATAGGCTACTTTTTATCCCGTGAAAATAACATAGTCCGATGCAGTTTCTTAAGGAACTGAAAAAATACTGTTTTTTGGTTAATATCTGTAACATAGCAACGGAAAAGTGAAGTGATTTATTGTATAGAACTGGTTGAGGGTATGAGAATTGACATAGACTGCTAATCAAAACAGTCCGATATATTTCCTGAGGGATCTGGAGAAAACCTCAAAAATAGTCACGGGCAAAAGCTAGTACTTACATACATGTTGTGTATACTAATAATCAACCATCGTCATCTAAAATGCTATCACCACGCAATATAACAATAGCAAGAGCACGCGTAGGAGTATAAGATAATGAGTAAGTAAAGTGTTGTAATCATACTTTATGGATCGAACCATCAACCATGGTTAATTCCTCCTCATCTGTGCAATAATTATCATTAGCTTAATTATCGATTAGACGGGTTATTTGTTATTACTAAATGTTGGAAATAATAAGCTTTAGGAACACCCCGGACACTTCATACAGCGGACGAGAAATGACATTTCTAAAAACAAATGGAATCACTGCGAAATCCTATGCCTATACGTTCGAGAACCAAACTATAACCAATAGGTATCAATTTGGGTGACGAGGGGGTGAGGTCGGAATCTAGAGAGCGGCAGGGAGTGTCCATGCTAACTGTATGTTAGTACTAATATGTATACTTTGGTTTAGGTCTATTTGCTCAAGATTTTGGGGATAAGCTTTAAGAACACCGTTTTGTGATGAATGCATAGTTTGTGATTTGCCGTATAAATAATTGACAACGCTTAAAACTTTAAGAACAACCGACTTCAATACCAAATTTCTGTGTTAAACCGAAAACGTGTCGTTCCAGTGTTGGTACACATTTAACAGTCCATATCTTGGAAACTACTGAACACATTTTGATGATACTTGCACCGTTCCCTAAGTTGAAAGGTACTTTATCCAATAAAAAAGAAATAATGCATTTTGTTTCTAGTATCTGAGAAATACGAGGACAAACATACGAACATACACTTGTAAAATTTGTCTCACCTGTTAACAAGCCCACATTTTACTAACATATACGAAAACGGTTTGGTTGGTGGTAGGGCATTTTCTAATCCCGCCTGGCTAGCTACCACCATCTTATCTAAGTCTTGCCGCCAAACATCAGTGTTAACAACATTGATGTGTTCCGGCATAAAGATAAGATAGCCAGTTCTCCATTGCGTTGAGAAATCTTGGTAAGCCCGCTTCCATCTTCGGCATCATCGTCACTTACCATCAGGTGAGATGATGGCAAGGGCTTACCAATTGTGAATAAAAAAAAAGTGCAATATCAACAATATTACATACGCGTCGAATTAAATAACTTCTTTTATTGATGTCGGTAAAATAAAAAATAAAAGACGTGTGGCACTCGGGGACTGCCGCGGTAAAGCTATTACATAGCATTTTTTATCAACTTATGCAATTATAATTATTTACCATCGCGACCACCATCGCGACCACCATCACGAGCACCATTGCGATCACCATCGCGACCATCATTGCGACCACCATCGCGACCACCATCGCGACCACCATCGCGACCACCATCGCAACCACCATCATCACCATCATCATGATGGATAGATAGATGGCACTGTAAGTTTTTTAGAACTCAATATTTTTTTTTTTGGGGTGTCTGGTTTTTTTCAGTCCCCTCAAAGCCCGCGATAAAAGCTATACTTACAATAGCTTAAATAAAATACGAGTGTGCTTTAGACCACACGACTGAAGTAAAACTTCTTTAGCTCCATCAATATATGTTTGAAAGTAAATACTTAGTCTTCAGAAAATAATCAAATCTTTTTTGTCATATGGAGGTATATACAGTTTATGAAAAGAGTTTTATTATTCTCCGAAAATGATCAAATCTTCTTATGTTTGTTTTGAAAACCGATATTGTTGCCATGGCAACCATTCTTATATGTTTGTTTTGACAACCGATATTGTTGCCATGGCAACCGAGCGTGAGGTTTTTCTTCGTTACGGAATTTCTGGATTCGGTCACCGCGCTCAAAGCCTGCGATAAAATCTATGCAATAGCTTAAAAACATTAATTTGTATATTGACGAACCTTATTTTAACTGGTACCTACTACTCTTATTAACAACTCATAAACATAGCTGGGGTACGGATCTCTTCCCAAACTCGGCAACGTTACTCCACACACGAGGGCCAAGTCTGCGTTAGTAGAGGCTGTAGGGCTAGTGGCAAAACCCACTGCCAGAAGATTTGTATATAGACGAACCTTATTTTAACTGGTACCTACTACTCTTATTAACAACTCATACATAGCTGGGGCACGGATCTCTTCAAAAACTCGGCAACGTTACTCCACACACGAGGGCCAAGTCTGCGTTAGTGGAGGCTGTAGGGCTAGTGGCAAAACCCACTGCCAGAAGATTTGTATATTGACGAACCTTATTTTAACTGGTACCTACTACTCTTATTAACAACTCATACATAGCTGGGGCACGGATCTCTTCCCAAACTCGGCAACGTTACTCCACACACGAGGGCCAAGTCTGCGTTAGTGGAGGCTGTAGGGCTAGTGGCAAAACCCACTGCCAGAAGATTTGTATATTGACGAACCTTATTTTAACTGGTACCTACTACTCTTATTAACAACTCATACATAGCTGGGGCACGGATCTCTTCCCAAACTCGGCAACGTTACTCCACACACGAGGGCCAAGTCTGCGTTAGTGGAGGCTGTAGGGCTAGTGGCAAAACCCACTGCCAGAAGATTTGTATATTGACGAACCTTATTTTAACTGGTACCTACTACTCTTATTAACAACTCATACATAGCTGGGGCACGGATCTCTTCCCAAACTCGGCAACGTTACTCCACACACGAGGGCCAAGTCTGCGTTAGTGGAGGCTGTAGGGCTAGTGGCAAAACTCACTGCCAGAAGATTTGTATATTGACGAACCTTATTTTAACTGGTACCTACTACTCTTATTAACAACTCATACATAGCTGGGGCACGGATCTCTTCCCAAACTCGGCAACGTTACTCTACACACGAGGGCCAAGTCTGCGTTAGTGGAGGCTGTAGGGCTAGTGGCAAAACCCACTGCCAGAAGATTTGTATATTGACGAACCTTATTTTAACTGGTACCTACTACTCTCATTAACAACCCATAAACGTCCCCATTGCTGGGGCACGGATCTCTTCCCAAACTCGGCAACGTTACTCCACACACGAGGGCCAAGTCTGCGTTAGTGGAGGCTGTAGGGCTAGTGGCAAAACCCACTGCCAGAAGATTTGTATATTGACGAACCTTATTTTAACTGGTACCTACTACTCTCATTAACAACCCATAAACGTCCCCATTGCTGGGGCATGGATCTCTTCCCAAACTCGGCAACGTTACTCCACACACGAGGGCCAAGTCTGCGTTAGTGGAGGCTGTAGGGCTAGTGGCAAAACCCACTGCCAGAAGATTTGTATATTGACGAACCTTATTTTAACTGGTACCTACTACTCTCATTAACAACTCATACATAGCTGGGGCACGGATCTCTTCCCAAACTCGGCAACGTTACTCCACACACGAGGGCCAAGTCTGCGTTAGTGGAGGCTGTAGGGCTAGTGGCAAAACCCACTGCCAGAAGATTTGTATATTGACGAACCTTATTTTAACTGGTACCTACTACTCTTATTAACAACTCATACATAGCTGGGGCACGGATCTCTTCCCAAACTCGGCAACGTTACTCCACACACGAGGGCCAAGTCTGCGTTAGTGGAGGCTGTAGGGCTAGTGGCAAAACCCACTGCCAGAAGATTTGTATATTGACGAACCTTATTTTAACTGGTACCTACTACTCTTATTAACAACTCATACATAGCTGGGGCACGGATCTCTTCCCAAACTCGGCAACGTTACTCCACACACGAGGGCCAAGTCTGCGTTAGTGGAGGCTGTAGGGCTAGTGGCAAAACTCACTGCCAGAAGATTTGTATATTGACGAACCTTATTTTAACTGGTACCTACTACTCTTATTAACAACTCATACATAGCTGGGGCACGGATCTCTTCCCAAACTCGGCAACGTTACTCTACACACGAGGGCCAAGTCTGCGTTAGTGGAGGCTGTAGGGCTAGTGGCAAAACCCACTGCCAGAAGATTTGTATATTGACGAACCTTATTTTAACTGGTACCTACTACTCTCATTAACAACCCATAAACGTCCCCATTGCTGGGGCACGGATCTCTTCCCAAACTCGGCAACGTTACTCCACACACGAGGGCCAAGCCTGGGTTAGTGGAGGCTGCAGGGCTAGTGGCAAAACCCACTGTCAGAAGATTTTCAAGCCGCCCTATAAGGCATCTGGCACGGCTTAACGACTGCCATCTAGTGATAACAACCGGCACCAACGGATTAACGTGCCATGCGAAGCACGGGAACTGTCGAGAAAAATGCTGACAGTGGCATTCCCATCCAGGTAATGACTGTGTTTCAGGTCAGTTGACCTGCGTGATCGACCCAACCACGCTAGTCAGACTACTACTCGTTGACTGACTTTCATTGTTTTCTCAAGTAGTGGGCTAGTAGTGTTTATTTGGTGGGACCGTGCTCATAGACAAGTCATTAGAGTCTTCAATTCCCTACACTGTGCTTGATATCTCGTATACAATGAGTAACGATTTCATTCATTTTGTTACGAAATACAAAAATAGCACTAACAGACTAACTCATCCAGGTGATAACCGTGATCAGGTCAGTTAACCTGCGCGATCGATCCAACCACGCAATTCGCACTGGGCTACGACCTCTTCGTAATTTCCTGCATATGAGAACATAATAGTTTATTTACTTTTCAAAAGGCTTTTAGTCCCACCTGATTGATAGAAACTCTAAGAGGATTCAATCGCGGCCCTTTTCTTATCCCGGGATTTCGGGATTGTCAACAGATAACCAAAACCATAAAAAAAAGTTTAAAATGCTCGAAATCAGTCAAAAAAGTACAAACTTCAACGTCAATGAAGTTTGTATTGTAACACTTATAACTAACTCTTTAATCAACCAAAAATATCAACTTAATTAGATTTTCACTATAAGGAGGTCAATCAATATAATTCAATATTCACATAATTATTAAAGAAGATACAATGATCGCATCGCATTATTGTTTCACCGATTTTATTAAAATGTCTACATAAAGTTTAAAATTATCTTGACGATACATACGATACATTATTTATGAAGAAGCTGAAACAGCCCGTTCGGGCTCAATTGAAGTAAGCGGAATAGTGAGTAAATATTTATTAATCAAATCATGTTTTCATAATATGCTACACAGAGTGATAAGTACGATACGAAACTCAATCTATACAAAAAAAAATTGTTAATCCCGAAAATCCCGGAGTTTGTCATATTTAATTCCGAGATTTCCGAAACTGGGAAACGTCCAAGATCCCGGTATCCCAAGATTCGGGATTGGGATTGAATTCTCTAGGACTGTATTATTATTATTATTATTATAACAACTCATATACGTCCCCACCGAGGGGCTCGAGCCTACCCTGAATCAGGGCGATTAGGCTTTAGTCGACCACGCGTCTAGGACTGTAATTATACCTATTCGAGTTTTTAATAAGTATACTGTGCCATGGGAATCATCAGTAATTTGCCAAACCTCGAAGACGGGGATGAAATGCCTCGTAGGTATGACGGAAATCCTTTCAACATCTGAGTCCCTTAATTAAATTGCAAAATTTACATTTATACGACGAACCGCCTCCGTGGCGTAATGGTTAGTCCATTCGCTTCACACCAGGAGGTAGCGGGTTCGATTCCCGGCGGGGTCATCTTGTAAGACTCGGTTTGGTTGGTGGTAGGGCATTTTATAAGCCCGCCTGGCTAGCTACCACCATCTTAACTGGTTCTTGCCGCCAAACATCAGTGTTAACAACATTGATGTGTTTCGGCTTGAAGATAAGATAGCCAGCTCTCCATTGTGTAGGGGAATCTTGGTAAGTCCGCTTCCATATTCGGCATCATCGTCACTTACCATCAGGTGAGATGATGCTAAGGGCTTACCAATTGTGAATTTAAAAAAATGAACAACTATTTCCAAAAAAGTTTGATTTCAAATATCGGTTCCTCTATTATTCCGTTGGCGAATCCGGGTCCAAAACAAATCCAAAACGCTCGTAACATGCGTCCTCTAGTTCAAGTTCAGCGATTACATAACCTGATAATTTCGTCCAATCCATCAGTCGGAGCTTAGCAGTCAGCGCTCGAATGACATCATCGCATCATACGCTCCGCCACACCACCAACCTCCTTACATGGTAACACTGTATGATCTATTGGCAATTGAACAGCTGATAGCTTCGACTTAAAAGGGCACGTGAGCCGCCAGCTTTGCGATTCGAACGGAACTTTTTGGATGGACTGTACCCGTTTGATAGACGTTTTCGACAAGTTTTTTCCTGAGTCATGAATTCGTGATATACTCATGATGAGGTCCAAAGGTGGATATGTGAGTGAAAATTTTGCGCAGTAACTCGGCAGCCATGCGTTCTAGGTTACGCTTAGAGATTAAAGAACCGTCTCCGCAGCGTAATGGTTAGTCCATTCGCTTCACACCAGGAGGTCTCGGGTTCGATTCCAGGCGGGGTCAACTTTATAAGACTCGGTTTGGTTGGTGGTAGGACATTTTCATAACCCGCTAGCTACCACCATCTTATCTAAGTCTTGCCGCCAAACATCAGTGTTAACAACATTTATGTGTTCCGGCTCGAAGATAAGATAGCCAGATCCCCATTGCGATGCCAAGGGCTTACCGATTGTGAAAAAAAAAAGATTAAATTGCAAAAGCTATGGAACCATCGCTACATGTGACTGTATTTTATTTAGTACGAAGTCTTGTACATACTAATTCTGGATACCTCATTCATACAAAATATTTCTTTCTTCACGTTTGTACTCAGTCTTAGTACACGATTAATAATAAAAGGAACTAAATATAAAAGCAACCAATAACTCAGTATATGCTTAGAACAAAATTCCTCAATTGAAGTGTTAGGTACCATTTATCAGAATTAAAAATAGTGTATTAAGTCTCCAAGGTACAATTTGTACTACTTACCTGTCAACTAATTTGCATTTTACGTTAAATTAATAATCAATTTACTTCTTCCAAAAAATAAAAAATCTTATGCGCATCCAAGTTTTGAAGTATGGCAAAGGTCAAGTTGAGCGTTCCGCCAAAATATAGTTAGACGGTTTAATTTTGATGAATTATCATACCTAGCAAGCAAACCCGTAATTACCGTTCGTTGTGTTGTATTTTAATGGGAAACCAACTATTGTATATCAAACTTCAAAGTTTTTCTAATGAGTTTAGCAGTTCTTTTAACTCGGACTTTAATCTCATCATGAACTTAAAACTAGTCAGTTCATCATAAACTGTAGGTAATTTCTTTGTAAATAGGTGTGTCGCATCATTAGGGGCTGTTCGTTTATTACGTTAGACAATTTTAACCATATTCCGACTCCTCCCCTAGGTAAGAAAAAATAAGATTTGGATGGACCCTTCTTCAATATTACAAAGATCAGTATTTACCGAAATCGCAAAGAAAAAGTAGCAAAAATTATAATTTCCTATATTTTTTGCTTACTTTTGTGATCTTACGTTAAAAAAACCCTCCCCATGTAAGAAAAAATAAGAGTTGTTCGGACCTTTCCCCCCATATCGACTCATGTAATAAATGAACAGCCCCTAAAGCATGCGTCATACTCAAAACGGCAAGCAGCTTCAAAATAATAATTATGATATTTATGTTTCAAAATTATCATTCGGCGTACAGTGTCTAACTACCTCTTAATCAAACTCAAAAAGCAGTATATATATGATTTTGAGTTATCTCCCAAACGAACGTACTGTAGATGTAGTGTAGTTAGTGGTAATAAATCAAGACCAAGTTAGTGCGAGATAATCGCTCTGAACCACAGATAGAGCCGTATGGATTACTTGTTCTACTACAGCTCTACCCTTTACGATAATATGGCGACGGGAGTCACTTGGGCGTACTATTAGTATATTATATAAAATAATTAGTGTGCAAAGGTTCCAAAGCACCCGAAAGTACCCGAAACGAAATCTCTTAGATAATGGTTTAGCTAACCTTGTTACCTGAAATTATACAAAGTTTTCAATTAACAAAAATACTGCAGGTGAATATTTCAAGCCGGCTTTTTTTTTTGTATGCGTATACTTCGAGTTTTTGTGAAAGGAGCTTTGAACTCAGTGGAGTAAACCTTATTGGAATATGGATACCTTCTGTGGGTGTTCTGAACTAGAGGTAAATTACCATTTGGACCAGCCCGGACGGTAAATCTGCCAATGTGATAATAATTATTACGCGTGAGCTATGGAAGTATTGGGAACTAGTAATTTATTTGCAAAATTCGTGCTGTGTGAAACACTCTTATTTTAAAAATAGACCAAGTTTAAGAAAGAGAGAACGAATAGAGAAAATAACGAAATAGAAGATTAGTTAACACCATGTTTAAAAACTACACTTCCCGAAACGGCAATCACACATGTTTCAAGTTCAAGTTTCACATGTTTCAAGATGGTAAGTGACGATGATGCCGAAGATGGAAGCGGGCTTACCAAGGTTCCTTAACGCAATGGAGAACAGGGTATCTTATCTTCAAGCCGTAACACATCAATGTTGTTAGCATTGATGTTTGGCGACAAGACTTAGATAAGATGGTGGGGTGGTAGCTAAAAATGCCCTACCACCAATCAAAATAATTGGAATACTAAACATGTCAAACCGACTTCCATCGCAACAATTTAGTACAATTTTACATATTTTTTGGTTTTTGTTAATTTTTTAAAAGTACTTAACTGACTTTGATAAAATTGCAGCCTGGCAGTAAAATAGTAAAAAAAAGAATCACAAAAAATCGGTCCTCAATCTGCGAAGATATCACGTAACAAACATAAAAAAACATACAATCGAATTGAGAAACTGCTCTTTTTTGGAAGTCCGTTGGGAAGTTTGAATATCAGAGGAAATACAAAATACAGAATTGGAATATTGAATTTGTATTTAATCTATTAAACACGTAAAGCCAACCAATTTAATCAACCCGACTGCTTAAAATGCATCCTTACGCCTATTGTGTTAAGGGGATCAAGACGAATCTAACGACACATAACACTCTAAAAACTATAAAGTCGTTTGAGCTAAGGACACAAAAAAGAAACAGACATAGATATGTAGTACATAAATACAAACATACTCCCCTAAAACATTATCATCCGTCTTGGACAGTCGGGTAATACTAATAATTGATAACGTTAAACACATAAAAAATCGACTTCAATCGAAATAACTAAATACAATTTTGCTATTTATTACAACAGAACCCCCTATTACTAAGCCTCCGCTGTCCGTCCGTCCGTCTGTTTGTCAGCAAGCTGTATTCATGAAAAGTAATAGGTAGACAGTTGAAATAATAAAAATACAATTAAAATTAAAAATTGAAGAGGCCCCCATACAAGTAACGTAATTATTTTTTGAAATGTAAAAATTAAATCTTGTAAGGCGATGGTATGAAATTCGTGTGCGAGTCTGACTCGCACTTGGTCGGTTTTTTGTTTTCTAGAAAAGTACTGAGTCGATTTCGATACAATTACAAAAAAAAAACATACAGTCCAATTGAAAAACCTCTTCCTTTTTTTGAAGTCGGTTTTAAGTTTTTCCATCAGCCTGGGGATCACCCAAAAGGAACAATACGATATTCTCAAATTCAAACCTTAACAAACTTACATAGGACTTAATGGCCTTAAAGGTTGGAAGTCAAATTCAACTCATTAGAACACACAATGCTCATCCATCAGATACAGTCGCAAAAAAAACTAATAGACTGACGGGTTTATACGAAAATAAAGTCTCTATTTGTGATATGCAACACATCTTTGTAATCACTAAGCCACTTCTGTCTGTTTGGAGCTACATCAGTACAAGATGCCACAAAAAGCAGTAAATATTTTTGTTAGCCGTTAAACCAAGTTTGCAGCAAAATTGTTTCTAAAATAAATATTAATAATTCTACTCATCAAAACTGAACAACTTTCCACAAACAAGCCATACAATCGAAACAATAATGTTCAAGACTTTCCATACAAATTTTGTAAATCGATCGATTCGTTAAATACTGACAATAATGATAATTATTAAATGCATCAAAAATAAATTATAAAATGTTATTCACTAAACTGCCCACCCATCAAAATTTTAAAAAAATCTTACTTATTTTGTTTTGCACTGCGTCAATTTTTAATTGAACAAAATCACAAAATTAGGACATCAATGATGCTGAGAAACTATGACATCACACGTTCCTATTTCATACATTTTGGGAACAAAATGTCGTTTGTGACAGATGATAAAAAGATTGAAAAAAAAAGTCCGATTGTATAGGTTCCTTGAAGAAACTTGTTCAGTTTCATGAGTAGCAGCCTTTTGCCGCAACATTTTGCCGCTTTTCAGAGAATAACAAGTCATCCCTGTAAGTCACCTTTGTCTATCCACTATGGTGCGAAAGATGTATTAAATACCAAGTAGAGAGATAAAAAAAAACAACACACATGCCAACCGAACTCCAACTAACGCAACACGTGCTGCGACACATTTCCTTTGGTTGTTTTATTAATGATGCCCAGGGCCCAGACAATTGACTAGTTGTCAGCTGGAGATTTCGGACGATAGTCGGATTATAGTGTAATAAATTGCCTCGTCGTCTAAATAAATACAAATTATTTATTACATTAGTACAATTAAAAACAGTTACAATACTGCTTATATTCATAATATCAGCTACTTCACACACAACCTGCGAGTTTCTCCGCAGGCGTGTGCAGGTTTCCTCACGATGTTTTCCTTCACAGCAAGAGCGTCGGATAAACGTACATATGAAATCTAAATTCGAAACCACATGGGTACGTGGCAGGATTCGAACGACGTCCCGGACAGGAGGCGGCGGCCCTAGCCGTTACGTCACCGACGCCACCTGCTTATATTACAGTAACGCATACCTATAGAAGGTATTATTTCCTGCTATGACCGTACTTCTTAAATGTTACGGCCGGCCGCAAGTACACGTATTTGTTGCTTCTAATCTAATTAATAATTATATTCAAATAATACAGAATGATATTCTTACAAGCAATCTGGCATAGAAGGTCGAGGCAAAGAACAACATTGAGACTGGAGAGACCAAAACATATTGGGCATGAGGATATTGTTACAGCTCACTTAACTTACCTAAACCACACCCTGGACACTTCAAACAACGGGCCAGAAATGTAATTTCAAAAACCGAATGACGGAACAAACAAAATGGCGGCAAAATCCTATACGTTCGATAACCAAACTGTAACTAATCTGCATTAATCTGGGTGACGAGGGGGTGAGGTCGCAATCTAGAGAGCGGCAGGGAGTGTCCATACTGTATGTTAGTGCTAATATATATACTTTGCCTAAACTAACCTTAAGGGTTAACTGGAGGGACGAAATCCCATACAAACGTACTTTCGTTTTAATTTCGAAACCATAAAACTCATCGTATTCAAATTTTTTACAAGCATTAAGATGATAAATATCTAGATCTGTAATTAGTTTTGGTTCGAAAATAATAAACAAAAAAAAAGTTATAGCAACTTAAAAAATTTGCCCTTTTTATCGACGAAATAGAGTAATATAAGTAACTTTTTTTTTGTTTATTATTTTCGAACCAAAACTAATTACAGATCTAGATATTTATCATCTTAATGCTTGTAAAAAATTTGAATACGATGAGTTTTATGGTTTCGAAATTAAAACGAAAGTACGTTTGTATGGGATTTCGTCCCTCCAGTTAACCCTTAAATGTTACAGGCAAAAATAGTTCAATGTATACTAAATTAGGAAATACAATCAATCAGTAATCACGGAATAATTCAAAGAAATAAGACTAGTACGCAATAAGCGACGGTAGAGTTTTTTTAAGAGTTATTTGACTTAAGCTAAGAATAAAGACTAGTAAGCTTAAGAATAGACCTTCATAACGCGTAGTACGAATGCCTACATTGTCAATCCGAAGACTAGTTCTTTTAGGGTTCAGTACACCCAATGGGTGATCAACGGGACCCTATTACTAAGCCTTCGCTGTCCGTCCGTGAGCGGGCTGTATTTCATGAACCGTAATAGAAAGACAGCTAAAATCTTCACAGAATGTGTATTTCTGTTGCCGCTATAACAACAAATACTACAAATTAGAAAAAGTGAAAAAATAAGGGGGGTCTCCATACAAAAACCTTGTTTTTTATAGGTTTTTTATTTTTTTGACTTAGCTCTATCGGTAATACATACAAGCGTGAAATTAGGTGTGATTATAGTACAAATACTGAAGTAAAACAACAAATAATAAAAATCGGTCAAGTGTGAGTCGTACTCGCGCTAAGGAGTCCGAACTTAATGACAGAAAAAGCATATTTTTGTCGCCCGCGTTGATGTCTTTTGTTTGTAATGTGAATAGGTTTAATTGTCCTTATGCTATAGAGTTGTGTGGAGAGGTGTGGTGATATGGAACCCTCGGAGTGCTAGTCGGACTCGCAATTAGCCGGTTTTTTGTAATTGGTACGAATGTTTATAAAGTCCAGCATTAGGCAAAATTTACAGATTTAAAATTAAGTTAGTTTGGGTTAAATTTAAATAGAATTTGTGTAAAATATGTATGTAGTCAAAAAACTAGAACTCATTGCTTTAATCGAGTATTATGTGTGATTTTAGTTTCTACGAGAGGTACTTTAGCTGACGTAACAGTGCCGAGATTCGTCTGAGATGAGAGGCTTGCTCCGCCAACCGTCCATTCAGAGTCAATGGCGTGTGACCGGAGCCCGGAGGTGAGACTGCCTGCGCCCGCGCACCGCTGAGTGACTTTGACATTCTTCAACACATCTTGTTCTATTTTGTAAGACAACCGCTTGACTCTTGTCTTGTACGATGTCTATAACTCGTCTATTGTCAGGAGAAAGGGTCGAAATTCGGTAATTCTTTGGATCACGTGTTTCACTTTGTAAAGCACGTCCGTTGAGATAATTGAAATCCAATATAATAGACGAAACGTTCGAGAGCGAGGCTCTATATGCAATGATAGATGAATTAAGGATAAGACTTTTACGAGACGAGATTTAAACGATAATGGTTGTAAAACAATTTATCATAGCGTTTGATCAAGAATATATTACTTTATTAAGTAATTAATAGCGCCTATTTAGAAAGAAAAAAAACCAGACAAGTGCGTGTTAAACTCGCTTGGAGAGGGTTCCGTTCGTTGATTGAGAAATTTCCTATGTTACTTTAAATACCATAGACTTCTTATAGGTTTTCTTGTCATCTATAGGTAAATAAGTACTTTCTGTTCTTTTTTTCAAAATTTTAGGTTTAGTACTTTCTGAGATAAGGGTCAATGGTAAATTTTTGCCTATGTTCTTAAATAACTTCAAACTTATTTATCTTGTAATTATAAAAAAATATATAAGTATTTGAAATTCTTCCAAGAAGTCCTTTTATTTGATATGTCACACGATATACTTTTAGGGTACCTCCCTATATGTAAAGAGAGAGTGATTTTGTTTTCGTTCAAGTACCCTATCTTGTGGGGTATCGTTGAAAGGTCTTTAAAAAACTACTGAGGGATTGCTAAAACGATTTTTCCATTCAGGAAGCCGTTTGCGAAATATTAAGCTTTAAAGAGTCAATTTTTGGTAGAGTCAAATATGTCTCCCCCTGCCAGCTAATCCGCTTTTTCAGGCCATCTCATCACATCAGCTCATATACGTCCCCACTGAGGGGCTCGAGCCTACCCTGAACTAGGGCGATCAGGCCTTCTAAAAAAATTAAATAGTAGAAACTAAAATCAATTTAAAAGGAAAACTATCACGGCTAAGTAGGCTTTCTTAGTTATGCAGTATGAGTCTACCAACTTAAGATGTGCAGTTGGATTTGTAAAAAGTTCATGGATTTTCCATACAAAATGTTCTATTACCAACTGCGAATATAGTATCCCACCAAAAACATTTTCATGTAAAATGTTGCCAAGACGAGACCATATGGCTCGCACTGTCAAAAAGTTATCAGTTCTCATGTAGAGCCAAGCTTCTAAAACTCAATCACTGGCCTCTACGTCTATTACAGACGATTCACTACAGTGTCCTGGACTAGAGGCAACGCTTTTGGTGGCTTAGCAACCCGATGCGCGAACGGCAGACTCGCCCACACGCTTGGCAGGGAAAGTTTGCGGCAGATGGAGTATTGCCGCTCTGGTGGCGCTTTTCCCTCTTGGCAGCGAGCGCGATTCATTATTTTCTGTTAAACAATAGTTCTTGTAGTTAGATGTTTTTTAAATATTCTTTAAGTTTTTGAAAAGACTACGGAACCCTACTTTGCGCCAGTCCGACTCACACTTGGCCGGTTTTTTTACCACCTTAGCACCTTAAGAATATTTGTCGGCACCTTCTTGTTAGGTATTATCAAAACGACATCTAATAGTGCGTAAAGGACGACCCACTGATGCGAATCGATCGATTCACAGACACAGCACGATGTGGTAATCTCGCGGTCACTGCAGAGCCGGGCATAAAATTATCTGGGCATTAGCAGGAGCCCCTTTCCCCTCTAGAGGGGTGTTGCCGGCACCATTTGTCATCGGCTTGCGGGGGGGAGGGAACAGCAGACGCGACCACAAAAACAAGACGGTGGCGAGGGCGGTGCGGCTACCGTAGAGGCGAGAGGCGAGAGCTACTGAACAGGGGTGTGCCAAATATTTAGAGTTAGGGCTGTGCTGGATTTTTTGTTGGTGCTGATAGAAGGTTAAATTGACTTTGTTTTGTATTATATGTATCAATATAAGGACTGAACAAAATACACGGTGTTAGGTAAAATAGAGCACATTTAAGGGGGGGGTGGTTCTACTCATGAAACTCAACGACTGGTTTTACCTATACAAAGCTGACTAATCAGCCAGTCAGTAGTAAAATTTTTGTGTTGATATTATACGATATATTATTAGAAGATGTTCGTTTCACGAGTTGAGCCTCTGCCTCTCTTAAAAAATATGCTCTAGTTTACCTAACACCCTGTATAGCACTTACGTATAGATAACTTTTTTTTCTGTTTCTTTTAAAAACCACAACCAATAAGCAAGAAGAGTTTATAAATATGCAGTTTAACAATTAAATGAAAACATGTATCCTCCACTGCAAATTGACTAAGATCTACATTTTTAATCATCTGAAGGATTAAACTAAAGCCCATTTATTTTCAAGGTAATCTGTACTCAAAAATCCCTCTAAGATTAATTATTGCTATATACGTGTAATTTTCTCCAAACGAAAATACTATTACCTAACTATTGCGAAATTACTTTAAACTTCCTACGAATAACAAAATGCCACATAACTGAAAGGGCTACGTCATAAAAGGGTCAAGCGAGACCCACAGTATCATACAAACTACACAGTGGCCGCGGCGGCAAAAACGCAAGAGTACAAACTATATTGGATATTAGAGCAAAAGGCGCGTGCCTCACTTTTTGCGCGGCTGAACCTCTGGGCATGAGCAGTGGACATGCTGGGCAGTGGGACCACGTATTTAATTTAACGAATGCGTAGACGGACTTCGGTTGTGATAGCAGTTATAGAGGTAAGTATAGTTCTTTATGGACCAAGAAGTGTTATTTGAATAAAACTGTTAAGAGCATATTCACAAAATTGTTTCTCATATAAAAACTTAAAATTACTATTTATCTTAAATGGATACACTTAAGCAAGTCACGAAATTCTAGTTGGCGGAAAGGTTACCTTTTCGAAATACTTTATTTTTTAAAAAGATTAGCGAATTTGAAGATTACTATGAAATGAAAACCTTAAATCACTACTATTTAATAACAACACTATTTTTTTGAAAATGTAATCTAACCACAAACTAGAACTTTGTGACTTGCTTATATGTATAAAGTTTCATTAGATTCAGCCCATCTATTTTCAAGAAGTAGTAATTTTAAGTTTTTATATGAGAAACAATTTTGTGAATACGCTTTTAATGCTAATCAACTATTCATTAAAAAGAAGTACTTAAGAAATCTGTTCCTCTATTCTTTAATTAAAGTGTCGGTGGCTCCACCGGTATCGACTCGGTTCTCCTTACCAGAAGTGCCGGGTTCAAAACCGGACGGCCAATGTACCAATGAGTTTTTCGAAACTTACACCGATTGCTTTAACGGTGAGGGAAAACATAGGGAGGAAAACTGCACACACCTGCGAAGAAACTCGAAGGTTGTGTGTGAAGTCTACCAACCCGCACTGGGCCCGCGTAATCGACTAAGGCCCGATCGCTCTAATTTAGGGTACACTCGAGCCTTTTGGTAGGGACGTATATGAGCTGATATGAATGATTTTTAAATTAGGAAAGTTAAAGCTGAAATTTTGAAATACAGAAAGAAACCTTATTATAGATTAGGATGAACAAGGAGGCGGCTAAAACATAAAGAACATAGTAGCATAATATTCTGCTAGAGACATTGAACTCTCACAAATGGAGCACTCGACATTGAACATTGCGTAACAAAATGAATGAAATCGTTACTCATTGTACGAGATATATCTCAGTGTTATATCAAGCACAGTAGGGAATTGAAGATACTAACTAATTACTTGATGTGAGCGTCGGTGGCGTCATGCCAAGGGCTGCTACCTCCTGTCCGGGAGGTCGTGGTTCGAATCCTGCCCCACGTACCAATGTGTTATCGAATTTCGATTTCACATTTACGTTTATCCGACGCTCTTACGGTGAAGGAAAACATCGTGAGGAAACCTGCACACGCCTGCAAAGAAACTCGAAGGTTGTGTGTGAAGTCGACCAACCCGCATTGGGTCCACGTGGTCGACTAAAGCCGACTCTTTTTTTTTATTTCTGTAAAGTTGTAGAACAAAAGCTGCCAGTTTCTTTAATGTTTTTGGGGTTCCGTACCTCCCCGAGCTTGGAAGAGATCCGTGCCCCAGCATAGGGGACGTTTATGGGTTGCTAACATTATAAAATATCACACACGTCTGACAATCTCCAAAACCACAAGATGAGCAAGCATAGCGTTTAGTAACTACAAAATAATTCTTGTATCTATCCTCAGGTCAAACTAGAGCACCGGACTGACGAACAGACACACACACACTTACATATTTTTTTTATTTTTTGGACTCTATTAGTGTAAGACAATTGATCCCCATCAAAATCTTAAATTCGATTTTTTTTGCCATCACAATACCTATCCTCAGGTCAAACTAGAGCACCGGACGGCACTACAGACACACACATACACAATCACACACTTTTTATGTTTTGTTTTATTTTCTTAAGAGAAATCATTATTTTTGTTATTATTAAATTGATGTTTTACAATTTTTGGAAAGCTGATAAAATAAGTAACTTTTTCCCGTATTTTGCACACTTAATGTGGTAAAACATTTTTTTACCAAATCACGAAGAATTCAATCAGTTTCGTTATTCATACAAATTTTCAAAATTAAATGGGCTGTAACTCAAAAACAGTTGACTTCCTACCTTCAGTTAATATGACTTTTTACAAGCTTTTATTTGACTTGCAATGTATGTATGTTTGTTCGGGAGAAATCTTGCAAGTTAAATTTGACCCACTTGCCGGTTTCCGATTTAGCTGAATTTTTTCATGCATATGTATATCACGTGACAATGCATTATTGAAAGCTTGTACCTAAAAGTTTATAGGTTTTTCGAAAATTATTCCGTTGCAAATAAGATGTAGTTTATCCTCCCCCCCCCCTCCTTGAAAGGATTTGCACTACTTATACAGTCACCCTGTATATTTAATTTATGTGTTACCTTTGTATAGTGATCGATTCCTATACTTCAGCTTTACAGTACTGTAAATTTGTAATACATAACACCCAGTATCTTTCCTGTATCAACACCTATACCCACACTCTATCTCTGTAGGTGTGTAGAGTATAGAATCATTAGTGGCCACATCGTTTGTTACAGCCGACTCGAGCTCAAGTCTCCAGGAGACGAGTTTTTGTCTCCAGCCAAATTGCATCCGCACAATACGTGCCAATTGATATCGGATTAATTGCTACCAGCGATAATGTAATTCGAACTCGACGGCGTCATTAAGAAATGGGATTGGTGCGGAAAGGATTTTACTGAAAAGTTAAGAATACTTAATAGCTACTTCAAATTTAGGCAGTCTTAGTTCAGCGTGCTCTGTCGTGGTTACGTCGATCACGCAGGTTAACTGACCACGAGCACGGCCATTATCTCTCTCTTCTCTTATCGTGTGGTAACATCCGCGGTCATGTGTAGGGCATATAGATTTACACCTAGGTACGTGTGCTACGAGACCTTCATACACATCTGGAATCAGATATGCAGGTTTCCTCGCGATGTTTTACTTCACCGTTAAAGCAATCGGTAAGTATATGCACGTGAGTTTCGAAAACTCATTGGTACATTAGCCGTCCGGATATGAACCCAGGACCTCTGGATTAGGAGGACCGAGTAGTTACCGTTGAGCTACCGACACTAATTGGTCATTATCTGAATGGGTGTGAATGTTAAGGAGATATATCGCGACCGCTTTTTGTGCTTCGCCGTTGGTGTCGGTTGCTATCAGTCGTTAAGTCGTGTCAGAGGCCTTGTAGGTGGCTTGAAAACTTCTGACGATGGCGTTCGCTACTATGGACTAAGAGGACGTTATTGATTGACAACTTTTAACTGATATAGGGCAAATAATATGACGTTCGAACCTAAACTATTGAACCGATTATGATGAAATTCAGTAGAGATAACTTAAAGTTAGAAAAAAAACGTACAAGAAGACAAAATTCCTGAGCAGTAACACTCCGAATCCTACGCAGGCAGGCATAAGTCTCAGAAAAGGTAGTATGTACAAAAGTACTAAATAATTATTAATTCAGTTTGTACTATACCAAAGTATACATATTAAGTACTAACATACAGTGTGGACACTCCATGCCGCTCTCTAGAATCCGACCTCAACCCTTCGTCTCCCAGGTTGATACAGATGGTCACAGTTTGTTTCTCTAACGTATAGAACATGGCCATGATTTCATTCGTTCCTGCATTTGTTTTCAGAAATGTCATTTCTCTCCCGTTGTATGAAGTGTCTGGGGTGGACTATACTGTGAACTAAATCCGATCGACTGCTTTCCTCCATCTAAACTTTACGACAACTACAACAACAATTTACAATCAAGTACAATTTGACAATAAATTACAAGTATGTCTGAGAGATTAGGTGAATTTAGAGTTATTTGTTAACGCTGTGGGCCGATAATGGGCTGCGATTTGAGTGCTGGGTAGGCAAATGCGTTTACTACAAACGCTGGATTATGTAGGCGATTCGATTACTTTGTTTATGTACGCCATTGTACGCGAACGAATGTTATAAATAAATTCTTGCTAGTCAGACATGGATAAGAATAACTGAGTACGCTAAAAAAGTTAAAAAACCGATTTCAATCGCAATACAAGGGTTCAAAATCGGTTCACAAGTACAATTGCGCCATGTTTTATTCTGTTTTCGCTAATTAGCTTAAAAAGTACTAAACAGATTTTGTTACAATTTATATGGAACTCTAGCAAATAAAAAAATAATTAAAATCGGTTCACAATTGGCGAAGTTATCAAAAAAACAAACAGTGGAATTAAGCAGCTTGTCCTACTTTGAATAAGGTTAAAAGGGTGTTTTCGCACGCAGGTTTGACGACGTCCAGCCTCCCGATCAAGCCGGTTTCCGAAAAGACTTTAGTACCATAGACCACATACATACGCTGCGGCAGATTATACAGAAGACCGAAGAGTACAATCAGCCACTATGCTTAGCGTTCGTGGACTATGAGAAAGCCGTTGATTCGGTCGAAACTTGGGCTGTGTTACAGTCTCTTCAGCGGTGCCAAATTGACTATCGATATATCGAGGTACTGAAGTATTTGTATGAAAACGCCACCTTGTCGGTTCGCCTTCAGGATCAAAACTCGGAACCTATCCAGCTGCAGCGAGGGGAGAGACAGTGAGACGTAATATCCTCCGTAACTGCTCATTGCCGCCCTGGAAGATGTTTAAGCTTTTGGACTGGGGTGGACTCGGCAGCAATATCAACGGCGAGTACATCACCTACCTTCGATTCGCTGATGGACAAACTTAGGCACAATGCTCGATGGTCTCAGTAGAGCCTCTTAACAAGTGGATCTTAGAATGAACATGGACAATTGGATAAGACGAAAATGACGTCAAACGTCCGTGTCGCACCTACTCCTCTGAAGGTTGGAGGCTCTACACTCGAAGTTTTTGCCAAATATGTGTACCTGGGACAAACAGTCCAGTTAGGTAGGAAAGAGATCAATTGGCAAATCCAACTCGGCTGGGCAGCGTTCGGGAAGCTTCGCAACATCTTCACGTCCCAAATACCGCAGAAGATTACGACTGTACCTGTCACAATTCAATGAAAAAAGATGCAGATTTTTGCGAACATACATTATATTTTCATAAATGTACTGACAAGTGTCGGTGGCTCAACCGGTAACGACTCGGTACATCTAACTAGAGGTACCGGGTTCAAATCTAGACGGCCAATGTACCAATGAGTTTTTCAAAAACTTACGTACATACTTACCGATTGCTTTAACGGTGAAGGAAAACATCGTGAGGAAACCTGCACACGCCTGCGAAGAAACTCGAAGGTTGTGTGTGAAGTCGACCAACCCGCACTGGGCCCGCGTGGTCGACTAAGGCCTAATCGCCCTGATTCAGGGTAGGCTCGAGCCCCTCGGTGGGGACGTATATGAGCTGTAATGATGAAATGTACTGACAGGGGAAGTCATTATATTATTATCTTTGAACTTATCTCGGAGCGACTCACGAGCACTCATTCCATAAATCGCGCGAAACGCTCTTTTTTGCAGAACAAATATTATATTTTTATCAGCTGCATGTCCCCACAAAATATTGTTCACTTGTGATCACATCAGTTCCTTGGGGAGTTGTTCAGATGTTAAGTAGAACCCCTAGTTATGGGTCCTACACCAATTTTGTTACACCCTGTATATCAATTAAAGCCGGGGTCTTTCTTTCACCAGGCAACGATTTTAACCACCTCCGTGACGTAATGGTTAAGTCCATCAGCTTCATATTAAGAGGTTGCTAGTTCGATTAATTGCGGAGTCTGACTTTGTATGACTCGGTTTGGTTGGTGGAAGGACTTTTCTAAGCCCGCCTGGCCAGCTACCACCATCTTATCTGAGTCTTGCCGCCAAACATCACTGTTAACAACGTTGATGAGTTCCGGCTTGAAGATAAGATAAGATAGATAGCCAGTTCTCTATTGCGTTGGGAATCTTGCGCGTAAGCCCGCTTCCATCTTCGGCATCATCGTCACTTACCATTCAGGTAAAACGATGCCAAGGGCTTAATCCTTACTTATATTATAAACGCAAAAGTTTGTATGTATGAAAGTTTGTATGTATGGATGTTTGTTACTCTTTCACGCCACAACAGATAAACGGACCTGGATTTACGAAGTAACTAGTATCTCATCTGTGCCTGGATGAAGTTTGGTAGGTACTAAGTAGACAGATTAGGACCTCGGATTAATATATAAGCTACTTTTTTCCACACTCGCGAGCCGCTGCAGCTCGCGCACTGCGCACCCTCGAGGACAGTCATAATGTTCACGCGAGCGAAGCCGCTGGCAAAAGCTAGTTGTGAATAAAAAAATATAAAATTTTATCGATGGCCTTTCTAGATAAAAATGAACAATATAAGTTAATCTCAGCGATATCAAAAGTCTGTAATGTCTCTTAAGGTTCCCTAACAAAACCGTCTTCCATATAAGCTAATATAATAACTCTAATTTCTCGAAAATGAATTAGCCGGTCGTAATGAAACTTCAAAGTAAAACACGAAATTGTGGTAAGTGTACGATTTAGATTTTCTAAATACTAAATTCAAGAAGCATGGCTTTTTTTTAAATTACTACTATTAAAAAATTAAAATCTCAACATTTTTGTAAAAATATATTTTTTCTAAAAATAAATCGTACCTGCACTTACTAGAGTTACGTATTTTTGCTTACAATACAATTTTCGTACATTACAATAGGGTTAATAATTTTTTTAAGAAGTTCACATTATTAGTTTGTAGGATGGAAGACGAGTTTTGATAGGAATTCGTCTCCTTTTCAACAGACTCCAAAAAAGGAGGAAGTTCAATTCGACTGTATGTTTCTTTTAGTGTGTGTGTTCATCAGGTGAGATGATGCCAAGGGCTTACCAAATGTGAATTAAAAAAAGAAGTGTGTTACGCAACATCTTCGCAGATTGTGTGTGAATCGACTTTCATGAACTTGGTCGCATACAAATTTTATCAAAATCGGTGTAATACTTTATTAGAGAAAGAACAAAAATCAAAAATAATAATGCAAAATGGTATACTAAGTTGTTGCCATGGAAGTCGGTTTTTTTTATTGATCTAAAACTGAAATAAGAACTGTTTTAAACATTGTTAATGGGCCATGTCTATGTTTAGCAGCCTATACTTGAACAACCCTCTGAATATCTAATTTGAAATCTAATCTGTTGCCAAAAAACTTAAATTATCTAAGCAAGAGTAAATTCAGAAAATACATTTAACTTCTCTAGAAGCCTCATATTTCTCATGTAAACACGACATTAGCAAAATCGGCCTGAGCGATTAATCTTGATTGGGATCTAAATGACTTGACTATGTGACTTCAGCTAAACAGAGTTAAAACGGATTAAAAAATCACACAAAATTGTTTTAGTTAACCGAATAATTTTGTTCACACAGGTCCCGTGATTCACCTCAGTACACACAAGTCAAGCAAGATACGAGTCAAAAACCCAACGGACCAATTACTGGCACGCAAGAGCTAGACGCGGCTGCCCATCAATTTATCATTCCACAGACCTGTACTAGAATCAGTGTCGAAATATTTCACTTGGGCAAAGAAGTCGTTCACTCGTTGTAGCTTTAGCTTTGGTAGATTTAACAACAACGGCTTCGTTTTCGTATGCAACCTTCACAGACGAAGTTGGGATGAAGCTTATTATAACCATAATCTTTATTATTAGATTGTTACAGGTAAAAAAACAACTTAGTACAAATTCCATCGCAACAACTTCGTACTTGCATTATAGTTTTTTTTTTGTATTCACCATTGGTAAACCCTTGACAAAATCTCACCTGGTGGTAAGTGACGATGTTGCCGAAGATGGAAGCGGGCTTACCAAGATTCCCCAACGCAATGGGGAACTGGCTATCTTATCTTCATGCCGGAACACACCAATGATATCAACATTGATATTTGGCGGCAAGAAAAATAGTAATGTTTTTGTTAATTTTCTAAAAAAGTACTAAACTGACTTTAATAAAATTTATATTGGACCAACTCTGGAGAACATCCTATCGAATAAAAAAAGAATCATGAAAATCGGTTCACAATTTGCGAAGATATCGCATAACACATACACACACGCACAACCTCCATTTTGGAAGTTGGTTGAAAAAAGGTTTGCAATTTCATTATTTCAAATTCAATTTAAATGCAATAATTGATTGCGTAAAGTGCGATTTCATGAATGAATAACGAATTTATTTTTTACCCAGCCGCCGAAGAAGAAGGGGTATTGTTTTTGGAGTGTGTTTATGTGAGTAAGGTGTATCTGTTTATTTCTGAGGCTGTAGCCTAAACGACTTGATCACCTGAGGGTCGTAGGATACATTTTATGGAATCGGTTGAGTCATTTTTACTAAAAAAAAAAGATTTGCTATTCATAGTAACATCAGCAGCACTTAATAATTTCAAACTGATATTGCAAACGTTCTGTTCTGACTACAGTTACGCGCCCGTGCTTCCTACGTTTATAATCTCAGTCCTTTCCAACCGACTTAAAAAGGAGGTTATCGATTCGACCCGTAATATGTATGTAATGTTGTTGAAATTGTACAATAATCGTATACGAGTATTCTAAACAGGGCGTAACAAAATTGGTGTAGGTCCCGTTAACTGGGGGTTCTACTCATCATACTGAACAACTTTTGTTCTATGATATAATTTTTACTCTTCATACAAATCGATCAGGTGATCGACAAATTTTGCGCATTTTTGTATGGAAGCTCCATATTTTTATTTGAGAATTGCCTATGGGTATGATGAGTAGAACACCCAGTTAACGGGTCCTACACCATTTTTTTAAACCCTGTATAGTCTATGTGGGCTTCTAAAACCAAGTGCCAAGTTTCATATGTGTACGAGTACGTATGTTTGTCCACGTATTTCACAGAAACTTTAAATCTAAATGCAATAAATTGTATTGGATTAACAAATTTTCAACTTACGGTGCAAGTTTTATCAAAATCGGTTCAGTAGTATTAATTATATGGACTGTAAGTGTGTACCAATCACTGGAAATAAACGCCGTCGGTTTAACGCCGCAATTTCGTGATTGAAGCAGGCTGTTCCTAACGTTTTTAGCTTTGTCAATTGTGTATCTTTCGTGATCACACGATTTCAGCAGTCTCAGAGACCAATGGATTTAGGTAATTAATCGATGTTTCGTACACTTTTCCGTTTCATCTATTATTTCTACATTAATCCCAGAAACCAGAATCGATTTTAACCGTTCAAGCTGCTCATTAGGAGGATGGTCGCAGTTGCACCAACACGGAAACGTCTGGTCTGCGGTTAGTTTTTACAGTGTAATCTTGGAGATTGTTCTACCATGGTTGCTTAGTTTAAACTCTCGCGAACACATTTACTTATTTTTTTTAGATTTTTTGTAATTAAAACCCCTGAACATCTTTAGTGATTATGAAACAGGAAAATTTTTTTTGTAATTAAAACCCCAGAACATCTTTAGTGATTATGAAACAGGACAAATTTTTAGTGTTCCGTACATTCATAGGGTGACCAATGGAACCCTATTACTAAGCCTCCGCTTTCTGTTCCTCTGTCTGTTAGCGGACTGTATTTAAAAAACCGTAATAGGTAGACAGATGAAGTTCTTACAGAATGTGTATTTCTGTTGCCGCCATAACACCAAAGAATTTTAAATCCTTATACAAAAAACGGGTTTTTTCATAGATATTTTAGTATTTTTGATTCTAAAATATCTATCGTAAAAAAGGTAATAGCGTGAAACTTGGTGTGATTACAGTACATACTAATCCTGAAGTAAAACAACAAATAATAAAACCCGGTCATATGTGCATCGCACTCGCGCTAAAGAGTCCGAACTGAATGAAAATAAAAACATATTTCTGTCGCTCGCGTTGATGTCTTTAGTTTGTAATGTCGATATTGTCAATATGTGTCATTGTCACATAGTTGTGTGGAGAGGTGTGATGGTACGGCACCCTGGGAGCCCGAGTCCGACTCGCACTTGGCCGGTATTTCTCCACTACTTTGCTGTAAGCTTTTTGAAGTAGATCTTCTTTGTTCGGGTTCTGGTTGGGTAACCAGTTCATAATTTTGTACGTCACATCCGGAACAACTTTTTTTACGCAGGAGAATTTGATTTCTGTTTATAGATTATTACGTTTTTTAATCAATCAATCATTGCCATTAGTTATAATACATAAATACATGTTATATTAGTGTTTATTTGATTGAAATATTAAAGATTTTGAAATGACCTCGTAAACAATTCCTTCCTGTGATTTGATTTTTGATTATTAATCATTCAAAGCGTAAAAGTACGGGATAAGAATTGTATCTCGAACACACTCCGCTTTTTTTTTTACTTTACATGTAAATAGATCATTTGAGAGGCCAACTTTTGCGATTTCAGCAACACAGCAATTAAGATTTTTGTTTTATTTACTACAAAATTATTTAGTTTCGTCAGTAAAATGACCACCTAAGAGATTTCGGGTAAATATAAATAGTCCAGTATCTTAACGAACTGATAAGGTTTTTTCGTTATGATGATTGATATTGATAATGTTCCACCAAGAACCTACTTTAAACTAAAGTTGTTTTATAAAAAAAAATGCCTTTGACTACATCTCGCCTAATGGAAAGTAACGATTTTATACGATACGCCCATGCGTATCGTACCATTACACGCAAACTCAAATAATGCATATTCACTCTCGCCTTGACGATCCCCAAATTGTAATAGTCGGGAAACACAGACGCAGGCAAGGTGTTCCACTCCATCGCTGTCCGTTTAATTTAATAAATGAGGAAGCGTAACGCTTTGTGCGGATAGGCAGAATATCAACTACCAAGGGGTGGAAATCTGCCTGCTTCTCGTTGACTTCTTGATGAGGTGGAATGGAGCTGGGGCAATGAGGTAGTGGAGTTCTTGCAAACACTCTCCGAAATGAATTCGATAGAATACCGAAAGACAGGCAACTTTGCGAAAAGCTTTGGAGCTTATTTTTGACAGTATCAATTATGTAATAATAAATAAATAAATAATGTACTATGTTTAAGTTTAAGATATTTTATTTATGTAATTGTTAATTATTTGATCATTTTTGAAGCGACCACCCGGTAGCACAGTTCATTAAAATATAGATCATAGATAATATATTTCAAAATGTCAATCAAGTACATTTGCCGGTACTCACCACCAAACAACCTTCGTCTCAGACTTCTTGATGAGACTAACAAATTACAGGAAATCCTGCCTTTATTCGATGTCTATGTAGATTAAAAAGTGTCGAATCTTTTTGTGACGAAAGTTAGATAGGTATTCAATTCAAAATCGTGTTTATATAATTAATAATATTGATAATAAAGAAAGCAGAAATCACGATTACACACTCGTAAAATCAGTGAAAACGAAATTATATTCTACTAGCTTTTTCCCGCGGCTTCGCCGGCGTGTTGAGGGACGTCGCTTCCGACCCCCTCAACAAACTCTTTTTTATCCTCACAATTACGTCAATCCATTGCCCCGTTGCGACACGTGCGAGCGTGGAAATAAGTTATCTTTAGATCCCTCGGGAACTATGTCGGGCTATGGCAATTATTAGTCTTTGTCACTTTCCAACCCCTCAAGTATTTCTGTGCAAAAACTCACGTCAAACCGTTGCGCCATTGCGATGTCAAAGAAAACAATCAAAAAATAGTTAAAAAAAAATTTTGTTTCCCAAGGAAGTGTGTCCGACTACGATTTTATGTCAGTTCCCTCCCAGTCCCACCATCTCAACTATATCCGTACAAAAAATCACGTCAATGCGTTGCCCCGTTACAACATGCGCGAGAGAGAAAATGAATTTTCTCCAGATCCCTTTGGACTATGTCGGACTATGCTAACTATAGGGCATATATAGAAGTCTGTGTCACTTCCTACCCCTGAACTACCAATGTGCAAAAAAAACACGTCAAATTGATGCTTAGTTGCGACGTGCGCGAGCGTGTAAATACGCTTTCTCCGGATCCCTCGGGAACTATATCCGAGCTATGCTAATTAGTGTTCTATATAGGCCATAGTCACGTCCTACCTCTTTAACTATCTCTGTGCAAAATAATCACGTTAATTCGTTGCTCCCTTGCGATGTAAAGGAAGGACAAATAAACACACTTTCACATTAAGGCGAGCTATTGAATAAAAAAGATGTCTCTGTCTTTTTATTTACATGTAAAGAGTACAGAAAATAACCACATTTTTGCACTTTTTCAGTGATTGTCGTTTCAATTAAAAACTACAGTTAGGTAATTTATAAATATCCAACTGACATATTAAAGTGTGTGTTTAGACTAATTGACTTAGAAAATTGACAGGTACTAAATCGGTCTAGTTTGCTTGTAGAATGCAAATTTCTGTTTTAGGTTTGTTTGATATATTTTTTTCTGTTATAAAAGTTAACGAATCGTGTTTCTGCAACTGACAAAATGAAGTCACTGAAATGAAGAATGGTTACAAAATATCACTTTCATATGTTTTGTAATTGCTGAGAAAAAACGAGATCCCTGCTACCAAAGTTACCAATTCGTCGCCTTAAAAAATTAAGGATTAAACGAGCTGTTTGTATCTTATTATCAACAATTGTTTGTGGTTTGTATATTTGTATGTCATTATATCAGCCGAAAGACGTCCACTGCTGGTCAAAGGCCTTTCCCAAGGATTTCCACGACGATAGGTCCTGCGCTGCCCGCATCCAACGGCTTCCCGCAACATTCACCAGGTCGTCAGTCCACCGTGTAGGAGGCCTGCCTACACTACGACTTCCAGTACGCGGTCACCACTTCAGAACTTTACACCCCAACGGCCATCTGTTCTACGAGCTATGAACCCTGCCCATACTGCCACTTAAATTTGGAGATTCTGTGAGCTATGTCGGTTACCTGGGTTCTCCTACGGATCTCCTCATTTCTGATTCGATCGCGTAGGGATGTAATGTGTCTGATTCGTATGTAAGTAGTTGCGTTTTTTATTAAATTTGGTATATTACTCAACTGAAGACTCAACTCACTGATAGTATAGATAGAACATGCTAAACAAGTATTAGAGGTTCATAATAAACCATCGGGCAGAGGTACCTCCTGCATTTGTTTGGGTAAGGAATCACAGTACACCCGGACAGGCTGCGTCTCGTACGGTTTTGGAGATGAATCAGGTTGATAAATCGATTTAGTTGAAGATGAATCAGGTTCATAAATCGATTTAGTTAGGTGTCATATTGGAGAAAATTTCGTATGACGTAGCGGAGTAGGTAGGCTATGTACATAAATCGTAAAATTAGTTTTAGATATGTAGGATAAACTGCAACGTCATAGGCCTTAAGGTATATAAATTAAATCTTATGTCGATTCTTCTCGTTTCGCAGTAAAAATAACAAATCCAAATTACTGAAATTTACTCAATATCATAATTCATAACATCAATGAGTTAGAATTTGAAATTATGATCATAATTTATCCACCTAGTTTGATAATCAAATGCAACTGTTATGTATGTGCAATTAATGTGAAACTAATTAGAATAACAGATTAAGCCCACGACTGCAGCTCCGAAAATAAATTACACAAATTATATTGAAATCAGGGACGATGGATTTGCACATAATTTGAGCGATAAACTAATTCTGTGTTTAGTATAAATTAATTATGGACGTATAGCTATGTCCGTATTAATGGAATAGTGATGGGAACTGCTAGTCATTTGAGTTCCTTTTTTATCATCCGTCATCATCATCATCATATCAGCCGAAAGATGTCCACCTGTCAGACTTCATTTGTTCTAAAAACTTTTAAATACAATAGATGTGACGTCATAGATTTACATCGTCATTTATGTAGTCATATTGTGATTTTGAGTAATTAAAAATTGCAGACTTGATGGAAAACAAAGTGGATAAAGTTTAATGAAATTTCAGTAGGAGGGCAATTTAGTGATAAATAATTCATAGTTTATTTTTGATGTAGTCCCCATCCCAATTTCAATGGAGCCCTTCCACGGAGTTCCAGGAAAAAGTTTAAGCCACACAGTTCGTTGACAAGTTTCCTATCAATACATAAAGTTTTACAGAATATTTAACAGAATTAATACTATTCTTACCTTACAAATAATTGTTCTTGGTTGTTGACCCTCCATGACACAACCGTAGCTCCTAAAAACAAAGAAAAATTCAAACAAAATGTTAAGTGCCCAAAATAACTGGTTTGGTTGACTTAGTAAGTAATTTGTAATTATTTTAAAGTTCACTATTCGGTATTTAAAAAATATTTTAAATATATCTATTAAGCTCACTTAATATTTAACTATGCATTAATCAATATCAAAAGACAGATTTATAATGTTAGGTACCTAGTAGAAAAGGTTACATTATATTTAGTTTGTAGATAGGTACTAGTAGAAATACATATGAGTTTATGCGCACTATATGTATAGTGTAGGGACTTCTAGGTACTTCTAGTTTGGGGCCAGTTGACTGTGTGTTATTAGATTAGTCCCTGAATATTCATTTATTTAGTGGAAAAATGGGCTTATGTAGTTTAAGGCTTAACTTTTAATATGTAATGTACTGTATGAAATGATCTAAGGTCACAGTTGAAGTGCATTTGAGAGAACTGCCTAAAGTGCACTCCAAGCAAAAAGGGTTGCACAGCAATTATTTCATATTACTAGTAAAACATTAGAACCTTAAAGATTAGCATTGATGTCACATAAAAAGGATAAAACTCTATTGCCGCCTGCCATCAACTTGGTGGTAAAGCATTATGAGATTACAAGAAAGGCCAACTACTAGATGTGACAATGCAGGACGGACTAATCTGGTGGAAATTAGTGAGAACCTAAGGAGACCCGACACCAAGCAATGGGACAGAAGAGAGACTCATTAGCTCAGCGGTTGGACCACCTGCTTAAGTCTTTTCAACAGGGATGGACAAGGATAAAGACGGATAAAACAGTATTAGCATTATTTGACCAATAAATATCTCACAGACAAACAAATTAGGGTACTAAAATTTTAATAAAGGAATTAATAAAAATTAATTATTCAATATGTAAAAGACAAGTAGGTAGGTAAGTAAGTAATAATGCTAGGATATCTCGTACCTATGTACCTATAAGTTATGAATATTTTTTGTGAGTACATCAAATACCAATTCACAATTTAAAAGCAAGTGTCTACGGTTTACTTCCTACAATCAAAGAGCCAAGGTCAGGCTCAACAGACACTTCTATTCACTGAGAATGTCTAAGAAAAAAAAACTAGTTGCGTTTCGATTGCCTCTCGCTTGCCCCACGAAACGACCATAACACAGCTAGCACTCAAATTATGCACGTTTTTCACTAATTCAACAGGGGGACGTCATTCAAGAGAATTACGTCAATTACGACAAGAAATTGATATCAAAACACAATTCAAAAGTTCCGCGCGTCACTTAAAAAATAAATAAATGTTAAGGTTATGCGGCGGACAGTTTTGCCCGTTATTTAAATAATAACAAACGCAGAAGCTTTGCTGGAACACATAAAATTAATTTTAGTGAATTTTTAGTATTATTACTTACCGAAAAGATTTACGGTACAAGTTGTATTGTTTCCTCTGTCGAGAACGACAACACTCGTCGCTGCCATTTTCCGATTGACAGAACTTAACTGCTGCCAACCTGCAAAAAAATGCGAGTGTTATTTAGTGATGTGCGCAGTCATTAGAGTTAAGTCGATCGATTACGATTACTTACGAATTCGATAAATAAAGTTTTTAATTTGTGCATAATCTAATACGAAATAAGTCTGATGCTACAGAGTGGAGAAGTAAATCCATTTATGATTAAAATTTATGCTCAAAAACAGACCCAGTTTTGAGTTTTCGATTCACAAATTTATATGGCATGCCCTACAATAATTTCCATGAACGCATCCATTACTGGCCAATCAGAAACAGACAACGCTGTGCCGGCTAATGTCATTTTTGGCATCATACGTGTATTTTTCCGGTTCTTGTCCTTTCCAATCTCACTCAATTTTCTTTCAGCTCAAATTCGTCGTCGACGAAATACGCACGGCTTGCGATAGAAGACGAAGATTCCGTAAAAATGTTAGGATCAGTAAAAATAGCGTTGCTTTTAGGTGTAATTTATTTGTGTAAGGCGGCTGAGGAGGATGTGCTGGAGCTATCTGATTCAGACTTTTCTTCGGTATTATCGCAGCATGATACCGCTCTAGTCATGTTTTACGCACCCTGGTAAGTCATTCACCTCTTGATGACCATCTACGTGGAGTGTAACCTTATGTGAGGTTAGTTTTTCTGAGTGGCCGTGATTGTTTGTAGGTGCGGTCACTGTAAGAGACTGAAGCCTGAGTTTGCGGTGTCAGCCGGCGTGCTCAAGAATAATGACCCTCCGGTGGCTCTGGTGAAAGTGGACTGCACAGAAGCCGGCAAGAGCACCTGCGAGCAGTTCTCTGTGTCGGGATACCCCACACTGAAGATCTTTAGAAAAGGAGAGCTTTCACAGGAGTACAATGGCCCTAGAGAGTCCAGTAAGTATTCTTTTTAACTTAGGGTTCAGTTTATGAGCCATTCACCTAGGTACCGGTAGGACTGTACAATAGGGTCCATCGCTTTGGGGGTTGGGAGTGGGGGGGAGGGGGAGGAGGGGAACCCTCCCCTAAAAGATGGAAGTTAGGAGGGGGATAGTTTTCGAGAAAATGAATTTTGAAAATTGGTAATTTTACATACTCTTAGGGCGGAAAACCGCCTGTTAACGATGCTTACGTTGAAAAATCGCTGCCGCTTGTTAAAAAAAAAGCTCATCTACTTCTGTGACAGCGAAAAAATCGCTGCCGCTTATCAAAAAAAAGGTCACCTACTTCGGTGCCGGCCGAAATCGCTACCGCTTATTAAAAAAAAAGCTCATCCACTGTTGTGACGGCGAAAATCGCTACCGCTCATTCCAAAAAGGTGGAATCAATTTGAAACGCAAGATTCATAGTTTTGTCCTAGCCCCCGCCACCCGTTTCCAACCCCCAACAAACCTTTGGGGTCCGAGGGGGATGTGTGAGTATAAGGGCGGGGGGAAAGCACGCTGGGCCGACTTGAGGGCGGACAAACTTACAAACTTGAGGGTGATAAATCGAAAACCAGGGGATAATCCGTCAAGGTCAAGGTCAATGTCATTTGCCCCCTCCCCAGTCAAGGTCTAAGGTCAAGGTCAGAACAAACCTTCAGAATCCGAAGGGAATGTGTGAGAATCAAGGCAAGCACGCGAGTCTGACTTCAGGGTGAACAAACAAGAGGACTTCGCTCACTCCCGCTTCCATTTAGAACTCCCCGTTCTACACTCTTCCTACAGTGTTGAGTGGTCGACGGAGCCCCTTCGGGGCTCCTACTTCTGTGTTCTCATGTCAAACCTAACACTACGACTGTGCGGGGAGGCGAGCTAAGCTCGCCTCCCCGCACAGTCTCCGAACCTAACGCATCCGAGTCGGGGTGCTCCGAAAGTTCGAGCTCGCTTCGCTCGCTCCCGCTTCCATTTAGAACTCCCCGTTCTACACTCTTCCTACAGTGTTGAGTGGTCGACGGAGCCCCTTCGGGGCTCCTACTTCTGTGTTCTCATGTCAAACCTAACACTACGACTGTGCGGGGAGGCGAGCTAAGCTCGCCTCCCCGCACAGTCTCCGAACCTAACGCATCCGAGTCGGGGTGCTCCGAAAGTCCGAGCTCGCTTCGCTCGCTCCCGCTTCCATTTAGAACTCCCCGTACCACACCCTTCCTACGGACCCGCATGCTTTCCCCGCCCTAATACTCCCACATCCCCCTGGGATCCCGAAGGTTTGTTGGGGGTTTTAAATGGGTGGCGGGGGCTACGCCCCCGTTAGGGGTCCGCTTCGCAGACCCCATATTATGAATCTTTGGGATTCAATTTACTTAGACCTTGACCTTGTATGATTGACCTTGACCTTGACGGATTACCCCCTGGTTTTCGATTTGTTACCCCAGAGTTTGTCCGCCCTCAAGTCGGCCCCGCGTGCTTTCCCCCGCCCTTATACTCCCACATCCCCTCGGATCCCGAAGGTTTGTTGGGTGTTTTAAATGGGTGGCGGGGGCTACGCCCCCGTTAGGGGTCCGCTTCGCGGACCCCATATTATGAATCTCGGGGTTCCAATTGACTAACACCTTTTTGTAATAAGCGTTAGCGAGTTTTCCGATCAAAGAGTATGTAAAAATACCGATTTCTAAAGGACCAAAGAGTACCTAAAATTACAATTTTCAAAAATTCATAACTCAAAAACCGCTGGTTTCCTAACCTTGAAATTTGGTATGGATGTTCAGCTAAAGCATATCTCTTACCAAAAAAATCGCGGACTGCCAAATCGATGGACCCTATTGTACAGTTGAGCCTAGGTACCTCACCTATTAATGAGTGTTTAGATAAATGAAGATACCTTTTTTTAAAATTCTTGTCCATTGAGAAAACACCTTAAATTTATGAATCATAAATTTGATTCAGTCCGCTAGTGTTACTTTCAAACTAATCAATGAATCACCTATCAGATGGGATTATCAAGTACATGCGTGCTCAAGTGGGCCCAAGCTCCAAGGACCTGCTGTCGCTGGCTGAGCATGAGGCATTCTTGAAAAAGGATGATGTGGTTGTCGTTGGCTACTTTGAAAAGGAGAGCGATCTCAAGGGAGAATTCCTAAAGGCTGCCGATAAGATGCGTGAGGAGATCACATTCGGTCACTCCTCTGCCAAGGAGGTTCTTGGCAAGACTGGTTACAAGTAAGTGCAATCTTTTTATTATTTTCTTAAGATTTTTTTTTTGCTATAGTATGGAATGCAAGATTGGACTGAAAAGGTTTCTGAAAAATTAGCAATGTTCTTTGTGTTACAAATAGGTGACATAAGGCACTAGATGAAAGCCTATTTGTTACCTTTCTGAAGCAAAAATTAATAAAAATGAAGATGATAATATTCTATAACATTAAGGCTCAGGTTGGGGCAAATTGGCGAAAATCAAAACAAGTGAGATGATGCCAAGGGCTTAACAATTGTGAATAGAAAAAAAAACTTCAATGTCATACACATATCTAAAAAAAATTTTGGTCAATATCTAAGAACTAGTTAATATTGAAAATGATATGTGTGTAAAATAATGCTATCTTCTTCAAATCCCAAAAGTGCTTTATCACATTTTTATTTGCTTCAATACCAAAATAACATGACTTTGTTACATTTAAGTTATCACACTAATATTATAAAGTTGAAAGTTTGTGAGTGTGTGTTTTGTTACTTCTTCACGGGTGAAGCCGCGGGTAACAGATAGTCTGATATAAATAGCGTATTTGTCCCTATCAACATCTTAATAATCTGAAGATGCTTCCTTGGTAAAAAAACAATGGAACAACACAAAACCAATTAACATAATAGTAAAATTAACTTAATTCTAAATTATAATTATGCTTGGATATCACTTGTGCAAAGTATAAAGCCAACTGGATTGGTTTGGTTGGCTGTCACTGTTTGTACAGTATTTTGTTTCACTTAAAATATATTATATCAATGCAAACAGTAATGTAATGAGTCATATACTTGAATTAAGTAAAAATAAAGGCAAAGCAATACATTTATTGTCAGGCAGCTTAATACTTCAAGTGCATTCCCATATTATTTTTAATTTACAAGGTTCTAGGTAGGTAACTATTTTAAGTTTGCACTTTTTTGCCATTTTCTCTTATCTATCATGTGGCACAATTAACCGTGCTACCCATGGGGACAGATGGCGGTTGCCTAGTGTCGCACATAACATCACCGGGAGCATTCATCCGTTGTTCTGTCATAGAAGATTGAAGGAGTGTTAATTTTTGTATTATGGTGCTGTTGAGATTGCCCAAAATATCTTTGCCTAGTATGGAATACATTAATTTACGTATGTGGTTGAAATTGTAAATTATGTTGCTTACCTACATTTTCAGAGTATTTTCCAGAAATACCTACATAATTTAAACTGATAAACTTATCAGCTTATTATGTTAACAAGTTGAAACTTACTCTTGTAGTTAAAATTAAAACCAATAAAATCATGTTTATGTTGTATGAATGAAATTTTCGGGGTTCCATGCTTCAAAAGGAAAAAAGGAACCCTTACAGGATCACTTTGTTGTCTGTCTGTCTGTCTGTCAAGACCCTTTTACTCAGGATGTGTGGAGGTATCAGCATGAAATTACTATCAAATACTGAGGGTCCCTTGAAGCTGTAAAAAAAACAACCTTCTAAGTCAAAGCAATAAAAAGATATGGCAATTTATGTCACATGTTATTGACCTAGAATCATTAAAGGGAAAAACGACATTGGCCCAACTTCTTAATAATTTAGTTAAGTAATAGTGTTCAAAAATTATAAATCAACATACTGACTACAAGGTGGTGCAAAAAGTACTTATCATCCAATTTTCTTTTTCTGTAATTCCAGAAATAACCAAAAATATGATATTTTTTACGGCATATGAGGGATGGAGGTTCAAATATTCTTGGAATTAAATGATTGCAATGTAAATGAAACAATCCAAGTATTTTCTTTTGCAATATAATAACCCTCGAATGCACTTTTCTGATTGACCAATTAATTTGTATAAACCATCAAAGCATATTTTTTGTGTTTGCCGAAATTGTCACCTTCACTTGGTATGATTTTTTTCCTCTTCGTCCTTTTTTTAAATTTGGGAACAAATAATAGTCGCTGGGGGCCAGATCCAGGCTGAGTGAACCAGCGATTCGAAGCCGCACTTGTTAAGAGCAACAGTCGCAGAAACGGTGCATTTTCATGCAATAACAACACACCCTTCGACAGCTTTCCCCGCCTTTTTTCTTTAATGGCTTCTCTTTCCGTTGCCGACTCGTAGTCACACCAGATTATCACACCAGTATGACAAACAGGATTTTTTTTTCTTGTTTGTCACACTACTTATTTCTCCACACCATTTATTGCATTTATTTCCTAACTAGTGCTGTCCCAGTTATACTCTTTGCCGACACCACTAAAATAAAAAACCTTCAGATTAGGTATTAGCTTATATATATTTTTAACACAAAGTTTTGAGGAAATTTCCCAATGACATTTCACCATTTAAAAGTTTTAACTGGCAGGAAATAACAAAATTATCTTTATCAGTCGACCCTTCTTTTATTTTTAATATCAATTTCCTTTTGATTTAATAATACTGTTAATAATTTTAGTATGGTTACGTAGTTTTTATTTATCTTTTTATTTAATTGGGAGTGCCAACTTTCACAAACGTTATTGGTTCTGTGCCTTTGGCCAACTACATTCTAGTCGGCGATATTTTGTTTATCATTAAGCCATTGTCGGGTCATGTATGCTATGAACTGTTTCATATTTTTTCCGCTCAATTCATTAGATTCAGTTTTTATGTATTCCCATCCATTTCTAACTAGTTCTAGTGGAGTTAGCGGCAATGCCGTACATAATCCCACAATTCTTTTATTTAGTTTACTTTTCAAACCAATTTTTTTCGCTTTTCGCCATAAGCTGTGACAATAATGATAGTAACACTTATTTATCGATATTTGTGGAAAAAAAATATCTTAAGGCATTTGCTACGGCAGTCTCGAAATCTGCGTGGAATACAGTGGGATGCCAATAGGGAAATTTAGTTTTCAGGATATCGAACAATGCAGCGTACGTCGACTCTTTTTTGTCACTCATAAGCACATGCATTAGCGGTATCACTGAAGTTGTTTGAGACAGTGCTCCCCAATTCGCCGAGGATTTAAAGTAATTGTGGAAATGGCTGAGGAGTACTCTTAAAAGTCGCATCTATGAAATATTCATTCGCACTTTTTAATAATTCTTTTGCTTCTTCACAACAAAATATTAATAGTCTAGTATGCTTAGTCGGAATTGGCTCATATTGATAGTCAGCAACGAGAAATTTCTCAAAAGTAACAGGTACTTGTACTTCTTTAATATGTTTGAAAACGGTCTTGCTGATTTTTAGTTTCCGTTTACGTGCATTCACCTCGCTTTCCACTCGCTCGCAACTCGCTAGTGTGATATGGCCCTTAAAAAGTGACAGCGATAGCATCCTTATAGTGATGTTTGTTACTCTTTCACGCAAAAACAGAAAGATTATTCACTGGAATAGCACATATACGTAGGTACATAAGTAGGTAGGTTAGACAATAAGCCACCTCGTCCTCACTATTCAGTGCTTTTCTATTGCTATTCTTTCTACGAGGTATTTACTGCACTAGCAATTATGGTAAACATGGTGTGGTAAAATAAGTAGTGTGACAAACGAGAAAAAAAAACCTGTTTGTCATACTGGTGTGATAATCTGGTGTGACTAGGAGTCGGCAACGTCTCTTTCTAATAGCGTTGCATAATATGCTCCAGTTATGGTGAAGCCCTTATCTTTATAGTCGATCATGATAATCCCTGTTGAATCCCAAAAGTCAGTTTACCGGCCGATTCTGATACCCTGAACTTCTCAGAGGAGCTGCGCCCTTCATAAGCCACTGCACAGACTTGTTTCGACTCTGGGGGTCAAAGTCATGAACTCAAGTTTCATCTCCAGTCACAAATCGTTCCAATATGTGGGCAGGGTGGTCACCTCATACATAAGTTTAAAAAAAGCATCGACTCATCAACTCGCATCCATAGTCGCACGTTTATTCCGAAATAATTCGTTATTTTATAAACAAATGACTGTGTTGGCTTGACATTTGACTTATTTTTTCTAAAGAGTTCTCATACACAATAAGCAAAAAGGTTCTATAACATTTTACCTCTTTCTGCTTCATTCCGCAAATTTTAGACCCCCTCCATGCCTAGTATGTTTATTTGAATTTAATTTTATCATGTTTCGAAAATGACATCTGATAGGTGGCCGCTATCAGAGTTGATACAAATTTCGGCTCCTTTTGTTAATCATGTTTGTCAAGATTTGACGAATGTTAGACTTGAGGGCTTTAAAGAGTTAACGTAGACCACACAGAAAGAAATCTGGAGCAGTCAGATCGGGTGATCTCGCAGGCCAACTAAAATCCCCTAAATCGAGAAATCAAACGGCCTGGAAAAGTATTACTCAAAATCTCCATGGTATCGCGCGCTGTGTGGGCGGTGGCACCATCTTGCTGGAACCAGATGTCTTCCAACTCCATTTCATTCAGTTTCAGTATCAAAACTTCGTCCAACATCGTCCGGTAAACAGTGATGGTTACCGCGTTTCCATTGTCTTCAATAAAGTATGGACCAATCACATGTCCTGAGTAAACAGCGCCCGTACGGTCACTTTTTGTGGATGAAGTGGTGTCTAATGGAGAACACGAGGATTGTTAGTTGCTCAAAACGTGACTGTACGCCATACGGGTTTGACGGTTCGGCTGGCAGCAACGGTTGAACCATCAGAATTTTTTACGGAAACATTTTCAAATCTTTAGTCATAATTATTTGAAGAGGCCGCCGAGAAACGGCCAAATGCGTTGCACGTTTTCGCGTCGATGTTAATGGCTCCTCCTTGACACTATCCCTCACAGCTTGGATGTTCTCAGGTGTCTGGCTTGTTCGGGACCGCCCAGGTGATATCCGATCTCAGGTTGACCCAGTATCTTCAAGTCGAGCCCCCAGGGGTCGAAATGTTTGAGCAATAGGCGCCACACGGTTGGGATATTTGTTCCGAAATTTGCGTTGTGTTAAAATCAATTATTCCGCAAAAACATTGAAATAATTATACCGCGTTCTGGTAGCATATACCTCTCCATTTTGCTACACAATAAATTTCGTGACTGTCGTCTGTTAAATGTAAAAAATCGAAAAAGTTTTAGCGTCTTCCAACAGTGTGATACTTTTGTGCCACCTTGTATTAGCAATTAATTAATGATTAATTTTCTTTGAATGCCTTCATTAAAGTCAAACGTAAATGCTTTGATTTTATAGTCATCCATGACTTAAAGCAATACAATGGACTCGGTCAATTTTAATTAGTAATGCAATTCACTCTATTTCCTCAATTTAATACATTTTACATACAATCAATCCGTTAATTTATTTTTCCAAGGATACACACTATCACATTACAATAATATTATAAATGTGAAAGTTTGGATAGATGGATCATGGATAGATGTTTGTTATTCATCACGCCACATGCCTAGGTCGGAGAGATATCTCATCGTCGCAGAAGCTACCGAAAATAAAGTTAGGGCAAATTTTGTCAACTTTTACATGCATTACAAACACTGTATGTACATAGGACAATATTAAGTGTATTATTCCATATTAGTTTCGCCTTCGACTATATCCAGACGTGTTTAGTCTTATTACTTTCGAGTGACGAAGGAGTGAAGTAGGTATTGTGATAGCAAAAGAAATCGAAGTTGTCATACACTAATAGTGTTCTAAAAAAATTATGTATTAATTGTGTGTTGCCAACATAGCAAAAAGTGGTCAAATTTGTTATTGACCACCACGCGCAAAGTAGGTATACCGTAGTCTTTTAAAAAAAAAATTGTATTGTAAAAACGTTATAAATATGTATATTATAAATACGTTATTTTGCAGTTGGTATAGAACATTATGTATGAAAAATCGACGAACTTTTTGCACGTCCTAAGTTGTACAACTATTACTCCTTATCTAAGAAAGCGTCGATAGCCATAATAATTTCCAATACTTTCCTGAAATTGCAGTTGAACTAAAGGGAGGGGGGGGAGAACTCTTTGTCAAAAATCACCGCTAAGAAACTGAATATATCGTCTACGAATGATTTATCGACAATAGCTATTGGCAACCCTCAACAGTTTTGAAAAATCTATTCAACGATACCCCGTAGTGTGAATAAAAAAAAATTCAATTTTTTTATAGACGTATAGTCTGAGTAAAACGGTTGTGACATACCGATGGACAGATAGACAGACGGACATTGCAAAACTAGAAGGGATTAAAAAAAAATGAAATGACCAAGTGCGAGTCTGACTATCCATACCATTGTACAAAAACTAGGTTCTAGGACTACTAGGTATTTTTATGAACGCTGATACGAAAGTAAGTATGCACAGTGTGGCTGCACAATTGATTTTAGTTTAACTTTTGTTGAAGTTAAAAATAAAATAATTTTATCTCAGATTAAATCCATATTCAAAAAAGACGTAGAAATGTTAGAGAAAGTTCAGAGGAGAGCAACAAAAATGGTAACATCTCTGAAAAAGAAGTCATATGAAGAACGCCTCCAAGAACTCAACCTGACTACACTAGAACATAGACGGAAAATAGGAGACCTTATAGAAACATACAGGATACTCAATGACCATTATAATGTGAGATATTTAAAGGACCTGTTAATGATGAACCAGAATAAAGGTTTAAGAGGGCACTCTTTGAAACTAATAAAACCTCAATGTGTGCTAGCAACCCCATAACACACTTTTTGCCATTTCGAGTGATGAAGCTATGGAACTCTCTCCCAGAAACAGTCATAAGTGCTCCAACAGTCAACAGTTTTAAAAACAGACTTGATAAAAACATTTTGAAACACAAATGCAGTGATATACACGCATCAGCTCTTGGAGCTGCTAGCGTATTAACCAAATAATAATAATAATATGTTGTTACTAACAAGCTTACACACTATATTAGTAGACAATAAGTACCTAATAATTTTCATGTCCAGATGTCTATCAGAAAGTCAAGAGAGGCTATCTCATAGCCACCTGCACACAGTAGCGAAAAAACGGACGTTCATGTATTTCTGCTATTGTCTTTTGTCTTTAGAATGTTCTTGTTGCTGGCCCGCACTCTGAATAGTAGGGATGCACATTTTTTGCGTGTTAAGCCTTAATTTTGGTTTTATTTTAATGAGGTTTAATACACTGAAAAAGGGTTTAAGAGGATAGTATCCATAGCACGCTCCATACAAACATAGTTTGGTTCTTTGTTTACTAATCAAAGTTATTGAAATTTTGTAAACACTTTCTAGACACATATCTCTTTCTTAGCGCGCTAGGGCGACTCGCAGGGACACTAGCCTTAAGATTATTCGTATCGTTCAAGCCCGTGCGCGGCGTCGGAATGATATTTAAGACAATATTAGCGTCTGTGGATTTTGTTCTCTTCCTTCTTAGATACAATAAAAATGTATATTGATTCTATTTTTTTTTTTTAAAATTGTTGCAACTTCTGGTGGAAACGGCTTTTGCCTGATTCCTCAGGAATTATCCATTTCATCAGGATGATAAGTATCCTATGTCGTTTTCCGCCCTTTACTTTTAGCTCCATGCCTAATTTAAGTGGAGTCGGTTCAGTAGTTTTATGTAAAAGGTAAAAAAACAGACAGAGATACCTTCCGATTGATACTATTACTTGTTAGTAAGGGTTTTATCAACGCGCGCGCGCAGAATGTAAACATATTCTTATTGGTGATTTTTGTTGCAAACAGGGACAATGTGGTGCTGTACCGTCCTAAGCGCGTCCACAACAAGTTCGAAGACGATTTCGTGGTCTTTAAGGGAACACCGGACTCCATTAAAGGCTTCATCAAGGAGAACTTGTAAGTTTTTAACTTGAACTTGTATTTTTTTTAACAGATACCTACTAGACTGCGTTTCATAAACTAGTTCATATGAAGTCATGTTGGCTAACCTGTTTGTTATGCATACATTTTCTACGAAGTTTCCTACGCATAACAGACAGGTTAGCCAACATGACGTCATATGAACTATTTGATGAATGAAACGCAAACTACACGGATTTTGCATTCGTGTGACATGAGTTGTAAATAACGCACTCAGATTTTTTATTTAAAAAAATGACATTCAGGTGAAATGTGAGTGCGGGGCAGGGTCCACAGATGACGCTATCAACAAATCGGTTGCCCTTTACATTGTTGGTGTGTGCTCAATAAACGCAAAAACCATGTCTGGCTGATTTTCCTGTACCACTTTAAGTTTTTTTTAATAATAAGTACACAGACAGATTTAAAGCATGAAAACATTTTTTTTCTGAAATTTGAGTTTGATTGCATCTCATCTGATGGGAAATGACGATTAACTTAATTACTTAAATTATTTAAATTTTTAGTCATTTATTTTGAGTCAAAGATTTTCAAATAACTTAATATAATAAAATATCTCTGTACCTAATGTTACGGTTCAGCTCAAGATGTTTAATATAATATTTTCGGTTTTAATAAAAGTATAGGTTTGGTGCTCAGAAAATAGGTCCTCAAAGGGAAATACTTCAATCTTTCTTATTTGGGACGCGAGATTACAAATGCCAGTTAATTTCGGCCAGGTGCCGCTCTGGCTTTTGTAGTTGGAACTCGTACTTTAAACCCTAGAGCCATTCGCGTGATGAACTTAACGGGTATTAAAGTCACATTTTTGAAAATACTGTCACTACAATGCCCTGAGAAGTTCGATCGAAAACGTGAAAATTATGTAACATAGTACCTAGCTAAAAAGTTTCGCATTTTGGTGCTGGGTTGAGCAAGCGAAGCGACGAAATAATTTTTTCAATACACGTGTTAAACATGGCGTACTTTCAAAGGCTATAATTGTGATTCGAAAATTATTTTTTTTGCATAGGCATTTTTCTTTTTATGCGGTTGTGACTTTCTTTTACGAGCTCGATCATTACTTTTGCAGTTTAGTTTTAAATTATTTATAAGTCAATTTAAAAAGATTAGTAGCAAGGAGTTTTCATACATAGAATAAAATCTGATAGATTTTATACGAGGAAAAATGAATGACTCCTACTACGTCTTAGCATTGAATTCTCAAAATTATTTTAAATAGTTGTTTATTTAATTTAATTATTTTTACCGACTTCAAAAAGGAGGAGGTACTAAGTTCGACTGTTTATTTTTTTTTATGTATGTTCACCGATTTTTCCGTCAATTGTGGACCGATTTTCAAAAATCTTTTTTTCTTTCGAAAGAGTATACTCCCGAGGGGGTCCCATTGTCACCAAGTCAGGATCTGATGATGGGATCCCAGGGAAATCGAGGGCAACCCTTCAAAAATAATGAAAAATTTGAATTTTTAAAGGCACTAATTATGTGATTCATATGTTTTCTATAGCTATTAAAATACTTGCGTCTGTTAGTCATATTCTCATCTTGATAAGCTGATGTAGGAAGGTACAACTCCTTAACGGTTAGGAGTTGCAGGAAAATTATTTTTAATGTTATACATAGATATATACGTATCCATAGACCGATAGTTGTATTCCTTCAGGTTATTCAGATGAGCTGATGATGGACGATTTAACTCCTTAACTTTCATGCTGCTGAGATGATGATGGAAGCCACAGGACTCTGTATCTGTTAATGAAACACATGTATTATGATTTGATAATTCATATTGGTGAGTATAGGTGATTGGATTTAACGTTGCTAGATAGATAGCATTACCACTAAAAATAAAGAAAATAAAAAAAGTTTAAAAAAACAAACCGACTTCAAAATGAAATTCACTCAAAAGTATCCACTAAAAATAAAAAAAAATAAAAAAAAGTTTAAAAAAACTTAAACCGACTTCAAAATGAAATTCACTCAAAAGTATGAAATAATATTATTATACTTAAATACACAACATTAACCAACAATAACGAAATCAAAGGCGGGTACGAATTAAATTAGGGGCTTAATTTTTTTTTGAGGTCGGTACCAGCAGACAGTTACGTATTAAATGGTTTATATTGGATGGTTTGCTGACACCGACCTCAAAAAAAGGTATAATCCTCTAATTTAATTCGTACCCACCTTTGATTTCGTTATTTTTGGTTAATGTTGTGTATAATTAAGTATAATAATATTATTTCATACTTTTGAGTGAATTTCATTTTGAAGTCGGTTTTAAGTTTTTTTATAACATCGACATTTGTCAAAAATCAAATAGGCTGTATTATATATACGTGTACATACACGTACGAGCCCGTTGCCTAGTTTCGTTTGAAAAAAAATGACCAGTTGCAAAACCGCGCCATTTTCTGAAAATCTACATTTTCTATTTACCTATGTTGAATAAAACATATTTGATTCTTTGATTTATTTTTTACTATATTCCACAACTGTTGAAAAACGTCGTGTGATACATGGATGTGTAGGTTATTGAAAACTCGTGACAATAAAAACCCTCGCCTTCGGCTCGGGCTTGGTAATGGCAGCTCGTTTACACTATCCTACTTTCCACTCTTGTATCACAATGTACTATATTGCAACATATCCAACTCCTTTCTAGCCACGGCCTGGTAGGAGTGCGACGCCAAGACAACACCAATGACTTCACCAACCCCCTGGTTATTGCGTATTATGACGTCGACTACGTGAAGAACCCTAAGGGCACCAATTACTGGAGGAACCGTGTGTTGAAGGTGAGCTGTCTTCGTTAACTGGGGTATAGGATAGTTGGTGAATTGTTTAACTTTTTGGAACGAAACTTTATTAAAAATGCTGTTTTAGTACTCTTATTTTGTCATAGAGATTTCAGCCTAGCTCCTAGATGATTTTAGATGCATTCTACAAATTCGACTTGTTCTGAACAAGATAGTAAAATCTAATTCTCTCCTTAGAATAAATATTTTTATATATTGACATTTAAAAAAGAAAGAAACAACAGTACAGTTTTTTTTAAAATAAGACAAACTTAAGAAATCCAAGATGGGCATAAAAGAAAAGTAAGCCAATGAAATAGACCTGAGTCAGCTTGGGATGTTATTTTCATTCATTGGCATTTAAAAAAGAAAGAAACAATAGTACAAATATATATTTTTTTTAAATAAGACTAAATTAAGAAAACAAAGATGGCATAAAAGAAAGTTAAGCCAATGAAATAGATCTGAGTTGCAAGATAAAGCCCACAAAACACTGCATCCTTTCATATTTGTCTTCATGACTGATGGTTTGGTTCTAGCCTAATTAATTCCGCACTTTATTTGAATTCCAATGTAAACATTGTTGTTTTGTATGTAAGTTGTATCGAAGGATGTTCGTTAAGGAAGGAAGCAAGGAGATAGGGGGCAAACCTGGTTCACGTGTGTCCAGGACGCCTGATTTTATGTGTATATTGTTGTTTTTATGTATTTTTGATAGTTTTGGGTTACATATTTGCGCGGCTGATAGTCTTGGGACGTTTATGGTGGACTTTGATTTAAGATTTCTGGAGCAGGTGTAGAACTCGACCGACCGACCACGTAACTGATGTCTGACAAATGCTTTTCTTGATGAAGTACATGGTTAAAGGATGGAAATCATGATATTGTTTTTATCCACAGTTGGTATTCCCTTGACATCATGTCACCTGATGGTAAGTGACGATGATGCCGAAGATGAAGGCGGGCTTACCAAGATTCCCAACTCAATGGGGAAATGGAGATCTTATCTTCAAGCTGCAACACATTGTTATAAACATTAATGCTTGGCAGCAAAACTTAGATAAGTTGGTGGTAGTCAGTCATGCCAGCTTAGAAAACGCCCTTCCACCAACCAAACCCAGTCATACAAAGTTAGACTCCGCCGGGAATCGAACCCGCAACCTCGTGATGTAAAGCTAATGTACTTAACTATTACGCCACGTAGGCGGCGATAGTAGAAATAGAGAAAGAGAGGAGATGAATCGATAAACTTGCGGATTTAATACCAAAAGATTACAAGAATAAAACTTCCATCTGTGACCTGCCTACCTACTTTTTCATCACTCAACAGGTAGCCAAGGAGGTGAAAGAAGCCACTTTCGCAGTCAGTGACAAGGACGATTTCACCCACGAACTGAACGAGTATGGCATTGACTTCGCCAAGAAGGACAAACCTATGGTGGCGGGGCGAGATGCCGATGGCAACAAGTTCATCATGACCGCCGAGTTCAGGTGAGGATTGGAGAATTTCAAGTTTTAAGGGTGATACAATACAACATTTATTATACACCGATTTGTCCCTATCGCACACATGTACTCGTACATACAAGCCAGCATAAACAGAGTGGAATGTAAGGGCCCGGCCACAGCTTCTGGCGGCGCGGCGGGCGGCGTGTTTTACGGTGGTATGCCACAGCTCGAATATGCTACCGCGGCGAATACATCCACCGCCTTCCGCCGCGGGTGCCGCTCTGAGCTGTAGGCGCCTCGATACTGGGTGGTAAATTTGTTTCATTCGCTCACCGCACCGCCGTCGCCGCAAATCGCTCGGCTCTCGCCGACAATTCATACAATATCCTACATTTGTTTTCGCCGCTCGCCGCTTGCCGCGCCGCAAATCGCGTCGCAATTCGCGCCGCTGGTTGCTGTGGCCAGGCCCTAAAGCTGAATCTCTAATGAAAACTTGGTACAAGGCAAACAAGTACTAGACCCACATTTTGACTAAGAATCCAGCAGCGTTTAGGAAGAGAGGAGAGTGGACACATCAGCAAAATCCCTTCAACCTGTCGGCGTGAGAGCTTACTGTTTGTGCTAGAGGCGCTGATTCCGCCTTTTTTATGATGAGGCGGGGGGAAGAGTAGCGGCTGAGTCTCCGCGGTCTGCGGTAGGACGGTGGAGGGGAGCAGGGTGAATCCTCCTTCGGTCTGTGAGGTTTCGTAACCCTACATTTGCTGCCTTCCCCTTAGTAGCTAGAGTTGTGTGTTACAAAGTTATGGATAATTGATTTAAGATATGATATTAACAGTACATTTTTTACACTATTTTCATGTCAGCTTTTTCATAAGGAATAAATAAATTTTATGATAGCGAAAACAGTTTTCAAAAATCTATTGCTGTAAAATATTCTTATTAATTTTAGCCGCTATTTATGAAAGGCCCTTAAGCTAAATTTATTGGTGATTTAAACAACTGTGACTTGCTATCCTAAATTCAAATGTATTGTTGATCTACACAAGTATGGCTCGACCTTGTCAAAAAAAAGCCTACAGCAGCTTTTCCAAGGCCCCTAATACAATTGTATTACTGTAAACAAGTAAACAAGTTGACTTACAAAAATAGATGTCCTACTTGTAAATTACTCCACTGTGAGTTTCATATCTGTACTGTGTTCATTATCTAAAGTGATGGATGAAACAGAAAACATTTGAAACCATGAAACATTTTTAAAATTTGCTGTCTTGTAAATATTACTCCACTCTGAGTTTCATATCTGTATTCATTATCTAAAGTGATGGATGAAACAAAAAACTTTTCAAACCATGAAACATTTTAAAATTTGTTATCTTGTAAATTACTCCACTCTAAGTTTCATATCTGTATTCATTATCTAAAGCGATGGATGAAACAGAAAACTTTTATAACCATGAAACATTTTTAAATTTCTTGACCTACATGTTATCATGCATATATCATCTAGCATATACGATAGTCCAGTTATCGCCCGCTTATAAGCATTACATACACAATTCTAAAATTTCACATATGAAATAGAAAATTTTTCAAACCAAGAAACATTACTAAAATTTCTTGACCTACGAGTACATGTTATGTGCGACGCATACTCGTATATCTGGAATATACGATAATTCAGTTGTCGCCCGCTCATAAGCATTGCATAACACAAATATTCGGCGATGCTAGTATTGGCATAGGAATGTTTGCTACACATTTAGTTACCTACTTTCCAATGGCTTATCAATAGCGATTGAATTTTATGTGGCGGTGGCAGTTAGTAGTTAAACACGTAACATGTGCGCTCATTTTGTTGGCCGGCTACACTATTATTTTCATTCACTGTTGTCGGACCGTAAATTAGATAGGTAGCGATTTCTGATAATGCCGCTATTATCAACATGTACCTACAGCCTACCATTTTCACACGTCTGCCCACAAAAGGAGTGTATTGGCAAAGTATATAATATGTGTCACCGTAATATTGTAAATTCCGTTAGATTATAATCTAACGGAATTTATTTCGCTAGATTGTGAACTGTGGAAAAATTGTGAACTGTAACATATTGTTTACAATTTCACTAGTGACATTGTAAACTCACTAGTGACATTACAATAACACTAAGCAATGTGAAAAACACAAAAAAAAATTGCTCACGAAGCGAGCGATGTTAGGTTCGGTCGGGTTTGATTGATTTGACAGTCAACAGGGTACTGGGTAGCAGAATGCATCGCAGCAGAAGAAATCATCGGTTTTATTCGGAGGTACAGGAATAGGCCGTGATATTGTAATCCGATTCACAATTTACCGTTATATCATAATCTAACTAGTGAGAATATCGCGGGGTTTTCACAATATCCCGGTGACATATATATTAGTAGTAACGTACAGTATGGACACACCCTGCCGCTCTCTAGATTCGACCTCACCCCTCCGTCACGCAGATTGGTTACAGTTTGGTTCTCAAACGAAAAGGAAGAGCTATAGGACCGCGCCTCGACCGCTGTGATTTCGTTAGATCACTTAGTGATAAATGCAGTAAAAAAAGATTTAACAGATATCCTTTGGATAAAAAGCAACACAAAAAGCCAGTTCATTGTTTCGTATTTGGTCGTTTACCCCAGTATTACACGACTAAGTCTAAGAACTAAGAAAAAAATATTGTTCGTAATTGAAACACTTATTAATTTGATTAGATGGTGTGAAAATATGATATGAGTTGTATAGAAATATCTAGTGATATGATATTATAGAATGTGATCAAGGAATAAAAGATTCAGATTGACGGTTATTGTAGGTTGTTAACAAAAGCGACCAGCGCTCGTATAGCTCGTATTTGAAGAACAATTTTATTCATGTAAGTTACCTACCAAGTAGCCACTGTTGATTGTTACATGCAGTAAATATCTTAACAAACCAATGCCGCCGGTGTTTCAGCCCTACGTGCATGCATGCGTATAGATACGTCAGTTGTTGATATGTATATCATTTCTCTCTCGTTTGTATGAAGTGTCGGGGTGTGGTATTGTTTTCAGGTCCCTTGTGTGTACGTAATTATGTAAGTTTCTTTATTCCACACAATATCTTTTAAACGGCTTGATTTATTTTAAAGTGCAAGGTATCGTTAGATTCGTCTTGATCCCCTGACATAGGATACATTTTACTCGACTTTCCAAAAAAGTGGGGTAATGTTTTTATGCAGTCGTGTTTTTATTTAATTTTAAATTCAGTTATTTATTCACTGTTAATTATTTTAAGTCGGGTTATTTTACCCTTTACCCGTTATAAAAGTGAATGTACCTACTTTGTTTAGTTTGGGATTGTTCATATACATTTTTGTATTTAACGTTCCATCGTATAATTTTATTTAACAAGTCATTTCATCATTTATTTTAGTATCTCCTTAATTTTGATTTAAAGAGCACTGCACCAGAAATTGTCCAAAATCAATGTCATTATTAAGGTTGCTAAAAACTTGAATAAAACAACGCTGCACCAGAAATTGACCAAAAATTAATCAATTAATCAGGTTGACAAAGGATAATTATCTTGAGAATGAAAGATGATTTTAATAGGTTGCTTAAATGGTGCGATAATAACAACATGCATCTTAACTCTAAAAAGTGCTTTCATATAAAATTCTCAGTATTTTATCAATAGTGATCTCATTGAGGAGGTTGATAATATAAGAGACCTGGGTGTGCTTTTTGACAAAAAGCTTACGTTCGTACCTCATATCGAAGGGACAGTTAATAGAGCATCTAGAATGCTTGGATTTGTTATTAGAAACTGTATAAAATTTCGTGAACACAGTACAAAAATATTACTCTATAATAGCATGGTACGCAACATACTTGAGTACTGTAGCGTGGTATGGCGTCCTCACTATTCTACACATTCTCTACGCTTGGAACGCGTTCAAAAAAGATTTCTCTGGCCTCTGTCTTTTTCCTCTGGTATGGCTAAAAAAACTGTCTCCTATAAAAATAGGTTAGTTTTTTTAAATAAAATCGCTTTCAATGCGTAGAAACCTTCAGGACTACATGTTTATCACTAAAATTCTTAAAAACCATATTGATTGTCTACAATTATTACGTCTCATTAACTTTCGTGCTCCAAGCCGCTTGCCCCGTAACCCTATTACTCCATTATGCCCACCTCTCCGTATATCAGTTTTAGGTTGTAACTCACCAATTCCTAGATTTTGTAAAGTTATTAATAGCTGCAGTGATATTATGGATGCCATTAGTAAAATTTATAGATTACCGTCAGACAGTCTGTCACTTTAGGCCCATATTGTTCATAGTTCTGCATTTACTGTAATAAACGTGATCTGATTCAAATTAATACTTTATGTTTAAAACTATACTTCAATGTTGCATGCTGTGTTTACCTGAAAAAGTGGTTGCACTTAGACAATAACTAAGAATTATGCTGTAAATGAATGTGTTGGTGTAAATTACTGTTAGTAGACCTAAACAATATTTTGTCTTACAATTATCATGATAAATATAAATGATAAATTATCTTTTAATAAAGTATAGGTGATAATTGCATCCAGAGCAGTGTTTCTTAACATACTTTTGATTCGGTTTAATTTACGATACAATTTCATTTAAAAAAAACTTCAATTAAACTTTTTTTCCTGTGTTTCTTTTGTTAAATAGTAAAATAGCTATGCATTTATAAAGTCCAATATTTTAATTTTCTCTGCCGTAATGAGCTTTGGCCTTTGACTAATTTTAACCAAAATATTAAGAATATTTTTAATATTCACACTCGCATTACTAGATAATTATTATCAGATATTTATCGAAAAATTATCAATAAAAAATATCCCTGTCACTAAAACATATCACATTTCCAACATCTCAACGACACCTCATCTTACAGCATCGAAAACCTGAAGGCTTTCGCCAAGGACATGCTCGATGGCAAGCTGGAGCCGTTCGTGAAATCTGAAGAGATTCCCGCAGACAACTCTGGACCGGTCAAGGTGGCCGTTGGCAAGAACTTCAAGGAACTGGTTACTGACAGTGGAAGGGATGCCCTGATTGAATTCTACGCGCCCTGGTGTGGGCACTGCCAGAAGTTGGCGCCAATTTGGGACGAGTTAGGTGAAAAGGTTGGTGCCATTTTTACATGACCGACGGCTTTAAAGGGATGGTAATTTTTTTCGGGTGTATGCATGTGTAGAGGCTGTATTAAACCAGTCTGTTGCTAGTGATGACAGGTCGCTCAAAGGTCATTGGAGCGAGCTATACGTTATCGAACCTGAAATAATAAGATTCTTAAAATAACCGGCATAGCTAAACACAAATGGCAATGGGCGGGACACATATCTTGAACGGACGACCGTTGGGGCAGTAAAGTTAGACGCAACGGAAGACGTCACTTAGGAGGCCTCCCACTCGGTGAACCGGCGACCTAGCGAAGGTCGCGGGAAACTGCTGGATGCGGGCAGCGCAGGACAGTTTTTTATGGAAATCTTTGGGGAAAGCCTTTCTTCAGCAGTCTGTTGGCTGATATGATGATGCATGTACAGGTAACTCGCCGAGAGACATGGTTTTTGCATTAGTAAAGGTGCACAGGTAGGTAATAGAGTGTAGCGTACTCTCAATATCAAAGAAAAAGAAAAGACAAATGTATCAAAGGTGTACTGGGTAGCAGCAGCCCGTAAGAGGGTGAAATGCAGTTAGTGTGAGATGCAAGACTGGGAATGTCTGACATCTTTCCAAACTCGGGAAGGTTGTATTAGGCCATACAAGTAACTAGTATCTCATCTGTGGCCATACTCCACTTACAGAGGCCAAGTCCGCATTGGTGAGGGCTATACATACCCCACTGTTAGAACTTTTAAGACACCTATACAGCTGGGCCTCAGACAACCGTGTCAGTCGTTAAAGACATATAAACATAGCAACCGGCACCAGCGGCTTAACGTGCTTTGCGAAGCATGGAAACGGTCGAAAAAAATGTCACTATCATCACTCAAACCCATCCTGGAGTAACGACAGGTATTATTTACTGTATTTGCGCTGCGTATGTAGCTGGCCATTGCACTGGGCTCGGCTCGTCAGTCATTCCAGAACCGCGCCTCGCTATAGACCCAACCTAAGGACAATCTTCTCTCTGTAAAACATTCTTGTAAATTTAAATAAATTCGGAATTTTCGTGAACTGCAAACCTGGTCACTTTTCAACTTCTCCACGCAACCTACATCAATCGTACAAACGTACATCGCATCCCGCGACACTGGTAATGACCATGCTTGTAGTCAGTTAACCTGCATGATTACTAAGCCTACGCCGTCCGACCGGCTGTCCGAATTTAACCCGCCGCCGATAACGATGGGTCATTGTGACGGGAGCAATTTTCAATTGGAGAAATTTCGAAAAAAAAAAACGTTACAGCGCAGCGTTATTTGTTTTCTCAGTAGGTGGAGATAAGACCTCAATTTATATGATTAGTACCATAGTGTAGTGACCCCAGTGAAGAATGGTAACATCCCTTTTGCGATTTTTTTTTGAATAAAACTGCTACAGCTCCATACATTTTATTAAAAAAAATTATATATATTGCCCTTTTCGAAGTTGTTCATTAACCCACATTTAACTTTAAAAAAAAACTCAAAATTTTATATTGTAAACGTAATACAATAGCAATGAAAAAAAAATTGAAAAAAAAAATGTTTTGTTCGAAAAAATGTTGTTTTAAAATGGCAGTAATAACAAGTGGGTTAATACCAAATTATAATTTGATATCTGAATTAAATTAAATATCTTGGTACCATGTCTTCATCGTCTTGCTAGGTTAAAGGGAGCCGCTTGAAATCTTCACAGAATAGTACGTGTTATTCATCATTTCCCTGCCTTGTCCCCAAATTATTATCTGGGGTCGGCGCAACATGTTTTCTATTCCCTACGTTTACTACTTTCTTACTCATATCACCTTTCACACATTCCATTCATCTTTTTCTTGATCTTCCTCTCCATTTATACCCTCCACATTCATACTCACACAATTTCTCAGTCACTAGTGTTACTTTCAAACTAATAATAATATAACGTAGAATATAATTAATAATTAAGTTATTATAAAAGACTTTCTAACAAATAATAAAATTAAGGGGTGTCCCCATACAAGAAACTACAAATTCTATTGTAAAAAAAATTGTTAAGTGTGAGTCGGACTTGCGCTAATTATCCCAAGCGGAATAAAAATTTAACCACCTCCGTGGCGTAATGGTCAAATCCATTGGCTTCACATCAGGAGGTCGCGGGTTCGACTCCCGGCGGAGTCTGTCTTTGTACGACTCGGTTTGGTGGGTGGAAGGGCACACGGGGACACCTTACATAAAAAGGTGTTTTTCGTGGTTTTTGATTTTTACTCTATCGTAAAAACGATAATACATACCATCGTCAAATTAGTGTGATTGTAGTGCAAATTCTATTGTAAAAAAATGGTTAAGTGTGAGTCGGTCTTGCGCTAAGGATCCCAAGCGGAATGAAAAATTTAACCACCTCCGTGGTGTAATGGTCAAATCCATTGGCTTCACATCAGGAGGTCGCGGGTTCGATTCCCGGCGGAGTCTGTCTTTGTACGACTCGGTTTGGTGGGTGGAAGGGCACACGGGGACACCGTACATAAAAAGGTGTTTTTCGTGGTTTTTGATTTTTACTCTATCGTAAAAACGATAATACATACCATCGTCAAATTAGTGTGATTGTAGTGCAAATTCTATTGTAAAAAAATGGTTAAGTGTGAGTCGGTCTTGCGCTAAGGATCCCAAGCGGAATGAAAAATTTAACCACCTCCGTGGTGTAATGGTCAAATCCATTGGCTTCACATCAGGAGGTCGCGGGTTCGATTCCCGGCGGAGTCTGTCTTTGTACGACTCGGTTTGGTGGGTGGAAGGGCACACGGGGACACCGTACATAAAAAGGTGTTTTTCGTGGTTTTTGATTTTTACTCTATCGTAAAAACGATAATACATACCATCGTCAAATTAGTGTGATTGTAGTGCAAATTCTATTGTAAAAAAAATGGCTAAGTGTGAGTCGGACTTGCGCTAAGGATCCCAAGCGGAATGAAAAATTTAACCACCTCCGTGGCGTAATGGTCAAATCCATTGGCTTCACATCAGGAGGTCGCGGGTTCGACTCCCGGCGGAGTCTGTCTTTGTACGACTCGGTTTGGTGGGTGGAAGGGCACACGGGGACACCGTACATAAAAAGGTGTTTTTCGTGGTTTTTGATTTTTACTCTATCGTAAAAACGATAATACATACCATCGTCAAATTAGTGTGATTGTAGTGCAAATTCTATTGTAAAAAAAATGGTTAAGTGTGAGTCGGACTTGCGCTAAGGATCCCAAGCGGAATGTAAAATTTAACCACCTCCGTGGCGTAATGGACAAATCCATTGGCTTCACATCAGGAGGTCGCGGGTTCGATTCCCGGCGGAGTCAATCTTTGTAAGACTCGGTTTGGTTGGTAGAAGGGCATTTTCTAAGTCCGCCTGGCTAGCTACCACTCACCATCTCATCTAAGTCTTGCCGCCAAACATCAATTTTAACAGCATAGATGTATTCCAGCTTGAAAATAAGATAGCCAGTTCTCCATTACGTTGGGGAATCTTAGTAAGCCCGTTCCCATATTTGGCATCATCGTCACTTACCATCAGGTGAGATGATGCCAAGGGCTTACCAAAAACTGTCGGTCTGGTCTTTTATATTGAAATTAATATCATTATTGCACTCATTGTTGATTTTGTGAACTGGTTTTTTTACCGCTATCTAATCATAACCAAATCTGTCTCCCCACAGCTGAAGGACGAACCCATAGATATCGTCAAGATTGACGCGACAGCCAACGACTGGCCCAAGTCTCTGTTTGACGTGTCCGGCTTCCCAACCATCTTCTGGAAACCGAAGGACTCCAGCCAGAAACCCGTCAGATATAACGTGAGTTCTTATCATTACTTACTTAAAATGTTATAAAACCGAAAGTATGTATTTTTGTTTGTTGTTGCTCTTTCACGCTAAAACCACTGAACCAATTTCGCTTCGAAGTTTGGCATGACGCCAAACTAAAGCGCGGAGATCGACATAGGTAGAAAAAAAATATTAATAATTCCCGAGGGGTTTAGGAAAACTTTGTCTGTTTATATGAACTGATTTCGCTGAAATTTGGCACAATTAAAGCTTATATTAAGAGCGGAGAGCAATATATAATACTTTGTATCCCGGAAAAAGCATTGTTCCCGAGAGATGTGGGAAAAACTTATTTCACACGCACCCTTGAAATACAGTCATAAAAACTATATACATTCACACGCACCCTTGAAATACAGTCATAAAAACTATATACACGCAGGCGAAGTGTCCGGCAGAAGCTATAATTTCAATCCATTTTTTACCCTACTGCCCAAGAACGAGAGTATGTTTTTGGGGTGTATGTTGTTAACAACCCATAAACGTCTCCACTGCTGGGGCAAGGGCCTCTTCTCAAACTTGGGAAGTGGGGTCAAGTCCGGGTTAGTGGATATTATAGGGCTAGAGGTAAAACCCACTATCAGAAGTCCTATAAGGCATCGGACACGGCTTAATAACTGCCATTTAGTGATTTCAACCGGCACCAATGGCTTAACTTGCCTCGCGTAGCACGGAAACGATCGGAAAAAAATTGTCCACAACAGTCAAACCAATCCAGATAATGACCGTGCTCTGGGTCCGTTAACCTGCGAGATCGATGCAACTGACGCGCTGAGCTACGACCGCTTCAACCGATTAGGACGAATCCAAGGGGTGTTTGTATGTCCGTTTATTTGGTTGAGCCTGTTGCCAAAAACGGCTTGATGTAATTTAGAGTGTGAAGTGTTGTTAGATTCATCTTGGTTCGCTGAGTGATGTAATTATTAAGAGGAAACGCGGGCGCCATTCCCCTGTGTCCTCCCTGGATAATGACAATAAAGCAAAAATGTTTTTTTCCATCAAACCTATATCCACCATGGCCATGCCCCTATGTTTTGTTTTTTCCCATATTTTAACTATAATTGGAAGTAGGATCCTTACAAAAACTGAGAAAAATTGCCCAATTGAAACGTCATTTTCAGAAACCCACCTAAAATAATAAGCATGTTAACAATAAAATTAAAACATAGATGCATAGGTAAAGCGATTTTTAATAACTTAAATATATTATTGATCAAGTTGTGGAGGAGGAAATAGGGTACTACGAAATTCTGTTTCTTTTTGTAAATTTTATTGCCTATTATCGGTCTGCGCTGCAGTTATCCCTTCTTGCTGTATACGGAGAGGTTAGGAGGAGGGAGACAGCAACAATTTATTCAAATACCTATTCTTTAGACCGCGTTTCCTCTTAACATAGCTTTTACTCGACTGCCTAAAAAGGAGGGTGGTGTTTTCAAGTGTATGTATGTATGAATGTCCTTTTCTTTGGCAAAGCCTGTAGTCTAAACCTAAGGCTTGATGGATTTTAGATTGCGAGATGTCGTTTGATTCTTCTTGATCCCGAGAGTGACATAGTATACATTTTACCCGACTGCTAAAAAATAGGGGCTAATGATTTTTTATCATCATCATATCAGCTCATATACGTCCCCATCGAGGGGCTCGAGCCTACTCTGAATTAGGGCGATCGGGCTCAATGCGGGTTGGTCGACTTCACACACAACCTTCGAGTTGCATAGCAGGCGTGTGCAGGTTTCCTCACGTTGTTTTCCTTCACCGTTAAAGCAATCGGTGAGTATATGTACGTAAGTTTCGAAAAACTCATTGGTACACTGGCCGTCAGGATTTGAACCCGGCACCTCTGGTTAGGAGGACCGAGTCGTTACTGGTTGAGCTACCGACACTAGATTTAAATGCTAGAATGTTTTTTTATACAGTCGGGTTTTTAATTTTTATTTGGTTAGATCATTACGATACCATTGTTGTTTTACAGGGTGGACGCACGCTGGAAGACTTTGTCAAATACGTAGCCGAGCACGCGTCGAGCGAGCTCCGCGGCTGGGACCGCAAGGGCGCCCCCAAGAAGGACGAGCTGTAGGCTGTACTCATACCGCACTACGTACCTGTAGGCGCCAACGATTCCGAGTATACACGATGTGGAGTGCGCTTAGATTATAGTAGAAATCATAAGGTCGAATACAACCGATACAAACCATTTCTTTCAATTTGGGAATCAAGTCGATTTGGGAATAAAAAGCTCATCACTTTTCGTACTGTCGACTGCATCGAGTGGTATTTAATATCGACTAGAAATTCATAGGACAAATGTCCAAAAATAACATCGATTTTCACCTAACAATGGTATTCCGATCTATCAAATTCTTAATTACACTTTGTTGATACACTTTAAGGTTTTATTTGACAAATTGATTGATAAATTTGAACAGCATTGTTGTGTGAGAATGTAATCTAATAATAGCATGTCATCGCTTTAGAAGCATGTCATCGCTTTAGATTTCACATTAAAAGCTATTTTCTGAAACAACTCGATAAAATTCTTATCTTGGAATTTTAACCATGTTGGCACTACAGTAACTCATTTTGTACAGACAAACAAATAGGTTATTTATTCAGCTACATGGAACAATCGTTAGTCAGGCCAATTAGTAAGTCAATGAGCCATAAATCACGTTTTGGTGTCAAGTGGCGGTGTGCTCAGATTTCGTTTACGCGCTGGACATGAGGCCAGACAACAGAGTGGATACTGGATGTAGACCTCAAATAACAGGGCTTCTACCTCAGTGTATACAGAATTGTTTGGTGTGTGTGTATGTGTGATGCACAAGGAGTGAAGTAATACTGGGTCTGTGAAGTGTGAACAACAACAGTAGGAATAGAATAGGAATCTTGATAGTAATATATCCCAGTCTCCCATATATCCTAGGTCATCGATCTAATCGGATCGGACACTGAAACAATAGGGTAGTTAACTATATAGAAAATAATTTATGAACTATTGTGCACTGAATTGCCCTTTAAATAAAATTTTAAATAACCTTACTCGCTTTCTTTTCCATTACGTCTTCAATTTCTAATTAATTAAAATCACAAAATTAGTGCATCATAGACTTCTAATTTTTGACAGATGATCAAGTGACTCAAAATACTAAAAAGTCAAACTACCCATTGTCCAATGTCCATGATTTTTCATATTTTTGTACTTGCAACACTTTCAACAGGTTTAGTTTTGCGAACCTGTCCAGATAACTCAAAATGCACATTTTTTTATAAGTAACATTCCAAAAAGCTTTATAAAAATATGTATAAGTTGTATAGAATGTATGTTTGGATTTGGACTCCAGTATTATTTTATTCTTCTCGATCTCAGATTAAAAATAATTTTGATCTGAGTTCTCGATGGACTTAATTATAAAGAAACGCTAATTCATGCAAGCTTAGTATGAATCGTCTTGTCACAGTTAATTTATATCATAGTGTTGTGTTCATGCCAAGATTACATGAGTTAGTGAATTAGGTATATATCTCATCTAAATACAGTAATTTCAATGCATTTCTTTTATCTATCAATGGTATAATGAATAAATTAGGTTGTATTTATAATTTCGCGTTTTATTTTCATAATTTACATTTCTAAAACTCCTCTAGGTAACTAAAGTACCTTTCATTAGAATTTTCCAACAATGTAAACAATAACCTGACCTAAAAATTAAATTATTTCTTTATAAAACAATTCTGAAATCAATGTTACAAATTAATAATGTAATATAACATCCATGTACTTAACATTAATAACCGAAAACCAAATGTTTGTCAGAATTGTTTTATAAATAATTTTTAGGTTAGGTTATTGTTTACATTGTTGGAAAATTCTAATGAAAGGTACTTTACATAAAGATATATTCTTGCATTTTGATGTTTTGGAATATTTTGGTACCTATGGAGACTGCATTGACTAGATCTGTGGACTAGATAGATACCGAAAAAAAGGTGACGGCTCCAATACGAAAAAAAAATTGTCAGTACGAAAAAAAAACCTAACCACTCCGGGAATGCCGACAGATGTCAAAACTTTTTACGGTTTTGTAAGTTTTTACCCTGCGAGTGTTCCTGGTAAGGTGACGGTGACGGTGTCGCGAATTCACTGGTTTTTTCACATCTCAAAAATGCCCAACGCGCGTAAGGAAGTTTCCACTTCAAAAAAAAACCGGCCAAGTGTGTCAAAACTAGCACTCTGAAGGTTCCGTACAAACAAAAGACATCAACGCCATCTACAAAAATAGGATTTTTCATTTGATTTGGCCATGGTACACAGGGGACTACGTTTGTATGGAGAATCTTAACTGATCTTATCCTCAATTTTGAAGTTCGACAATTCACAAAAATTGTTCAATGTTTTTTAAGTGGTTGCTGATGATAATCCTGTTCAAGTTATGGATATACTTTCTTCAGGAACTTAGTTTGCGTTATATTTTAAAAGCTTTTATTTAACTTGCTATGTTTGTATGTATGTATGTTTGTTCTTGCGATCGTATGTATGTTTGTTATTGCCAACGATTTTAGAGCGACTTCGGTCCGATTAAGCTGAAATTTTCGTTGCCGACTCGTAGTCACACCAGATTATCACACCAGTATGAACGAAGTCGTGACAATAGATCCTTTTGTTATTTTGAAGTTGATCTGATGATGAACTTTGAAGATGGGGTCAAGGTCCCATAATCGTCTTTAATTTTTCTATAGAATCGTAGGAAATACAGTACTGTGCTCACCTTTTTTGAAATTGGAACCTTGGAACTGTGTATTTTTTATATTCTTTCGAGCATTTGGCTTTTTGAGAGTAAAAACTCTTCTTAACCCGGCGCCAATGACGCTGGGTCATATTGACCCGAGCGATTTTCAATTCGGCAAATTTCGAAAAAAACATATAATCGTTATTGATTTTCTCAGTAGCTGGAGATAAGACCTCAATTCATATGATTTGTACCATAGTGTAGTGAGCAAGCGCCAGTGAAGAATGGTAAAATCCTTTTTCTTGAATAAAACGGCTACAGCTCCATACATTTTTAGTTCCAAAAGAGAAATTCCTTTAGTTGCCCTTTTGAGGTTGTTGCATTAAAACTAAATTATAGCTTGATATCTAAATTAACTTAAACATCTTGGTACTACAATGACTTCATGGTCATGCAATAGTTCTTACTTTGTATTATTTTTTTTATATTTCAGCAGATAACCAGATAATTAAGAAAAAAACATTCGGGTCATATTGACCCAGCGTCATTGTCCGCGTTATGTTTTACACGTCATTGGCGCCGGGTTAAATGAATACTTTTACCAAAAAGTTTTTAGGTTTTTCTAAAATTATTTACGTAGAGTAACCATGAACAGATTAGTACATATCCTCACAGAGGTTCCATGGAACAATTCCATGGTGGAACAAATGCGAATTTTTGATTAGCAGTCATTGAAGCATTATCACTATGCTAGTAATAATTCTTCAATGTTAACAGTAGTTCTTTAGATTTCATGAACGGAACTAGCGCGATTTTTGATTTTCTCATTAGTTCCGAAATATTTTCAGTCTACTCCTTCGAAGTAGTATCTTACATAACATATTATTAATGTAATTTATTTTAACTATTTTTTTAAAATTTATTGTTTTAACCGTAATTCCAAGCCTAAGCCTATATCGGTCAGATATATACAGGGTGTCCAAAATGAAGGATAATCCTGTAACTGCGGATAGGTAATAACGTAGCCTATTACATGCTAAAATTTAAGTTATGTAAAAGTCTCACCATTTTGGAGATATTAACATTTGTTTTTTCTAATTTTGTATGAAAAACGCATTTGTTTAAATGCTTTGTGATATTTCAGAACAAAGTTCTAATACAGTTGCGAGTGCCCAATAGGGTGAAAAACTTCCTTATTTTATCAGTTTTTCAACAAAGTAAAATAGTCAAAAAAATACAAATTAGTTCCAACAAAAACCAATGATTGTTGGCAAAAGGGTGCCTCAAATCCCATACTAATTTTCAAGCGAAATGATTTTCATGTTTTTTTAATTCAAAGATTTATTAAGTATGTTTTTTTCGCATTTTGAGCCATCTGTGACACTCTAGCATCATTGACTATTAACTGATTTTTCCTTAAAAAAATGTTGAAAAATGTATACTTGAATGAATAGGGCACACATATTTGTATAACCATACTAATTTCCGTTTTGTCCATCCAGCTTTATAGGAATATATACTTTTTAGTTGTAATAGAAAAAAGAGGTGTGACATACCGACGTCAGACAGACTATTGCTACCAGATAACATTTTGCGAAGAAGCCAATGAACGTTGCCATAAAGGTTCATTGAGTTACTGTATACTTTTTTGTTAGTCAACTGGTGAAGGTCGCGGGAAGCCGCCGAATGCGGGCAGCGCAGGACCGGTCGTCGTGAAAATCCTTGGGGGAGGCCTTCGTCCAGCTGTGGACGTCTTTCAGCTGATATGATATTTTTGGTTGCCACAAAATTTGATTTATACCTCTTCTGTAATGCAAAAAATACTCAAAATTATAGTACTAGAACTTTATTGAGACGCACTATAAATTTTCCTCTTTCCACCTCTCAATCCACTCAATGATAGTGTTAACATTCTTCTGTAGTTGTTCCTCTGTGTCGTTATGCAGTTCCTTGATGATACCCTCCTTGTATGAAGAGTTAGCCTCTTCAAGAAGTGTCTCAAATATCTCGCACTGTACGTTGTCCTGGAGTTTTTTGCCAGTGTACCCTCTGGAATAAAAAAAGGAAATTTATGAATTTAAAAAATGAGGAACAGATCATTAGCATATAAGGTTAAAATACCTGAAAATAATCCGCGGTTTTTTTTTTACTCGCAATTGATAAGCCCTTGGCATCAACTCACATGACGCTAAGTGACGATGATGCAGAAGATGGAAGCGGGCTTACCAAGATTCCTCAACGCAATGGGGGGGGCTTCGCATCTTCGTGCCAGAACACATCGATGCTGTTAACATTGATGTTTGGCGACAAGAAGATAGTGGCAGCTAGCCAGGCTAGCTTGGAAATGCCCTACCACCAACTAAACCGAGTCTTACAAAGTTTGACCCCGCTGAAAATTAAACCCCCGACCTTCTGGTGTGAAGCGAATGGACTAACCATTGTGCTACGGAGGTGGTTGAAAAAATTGTACAACTTTTTCCAAGGAACCTATACTGAATTAGCAAAAAAGTTTTGGACCAGCCACACAAAGTTCGCTTATTTTGCGAATAGAGGGAAAAAATTGTACAACTTTTTCCAAGGAACCTATACTGAATTAGCAAAAAAGTTTTGGACCAGCCACACAAAGTTCGCTTATTTTGCGAATAGAGTATAGGTTCCTAGAATAAAGTTGTTCCTTTTTATTAGAGAAAATCCTCTTAATTTATGTTCAGATATTTCAGAAGGACCCTCCCTATACAGGTGTAATAAATCTGGTGTGGGACCCTTTAACTGGGGGGTTCATTCTACTCATCATACTGAACAACTTTCTCCAAGGAATGCAGTCAATTCTCAAAAAAAAAAATTGTTGCAGAAACAATCATTAGAATTTTAATGCACTTTTAAAAAGTATCCAGCAGTGTTCTGCTGTCAATATTGTTAACAACCCATAAACATACCCACTGCTGGGGCACAGATCTCTCTTCCCATATTCGGGAAGGCTAAGCGATACTCCACAGTGTGGAGTCCACACACAAGTCCGGGTTGGTGGACATTGTAGGGCCAACCGGCACCAATTCAATCGATCAACATGCCTTGGGAATCACAGAAAAGGTCGAGAAAAATGCAACAGTCAGAACCATCCAGGTAATGACCGGGTTTCAAGTCAGTTGACTTTGTGATCGATACAACCACACAGCAGGTAGCACTGAGCTACGCCTGCTTCTCTCAATCAGCTGTCAATATCACATTTTAATGCTCTGTGAATTTAAATAATCGATATTAGTGCATAATGTATAATATAGTGTATAATGACCATGTGTGATTTGTCCCAGAATATTATTATTATCATCATAGTAAGATCCTAATTAAACTCAATTTCTTTGCAAAATCTAGTTACAACTTTTAAACGTCATATTAAATTGGAAATAAATCTTGGATTCTCATATATTCTAATGACTTTAAGCGATCTTCATAAATAAGTGGCTTCGAGACAAAATATAATCAGTTAGCACCATCTAGTTTTAATATACCTGAAACTACCTGGCGCCATCTAGTTTAAATATACCAGAAACTACCCGGCGCCATCTAGTTTTAATACTTATACTAGAAACTACCTGGCAACTATCAGTTTAAATATACCAGAAAATACCTGGCGCCATCTAGTTTCAATACATCAGAAACTACCTGGCGCCATCTAATGATAAGACAATATTTGGGACCTTAATTCACAATTAGTAAGCCCTTGTTGGCATTATCTCACCTGATGGTAAATGACAATTTCTTTTAAAATCAATATCTTAAAGTTTCCGAGATCCCTAATCACAAATCAAATCAGTGTAAAGCAGTTCAAAATGAATTTATAATAAAATACTTTTCAGATTCATGTAACTCGTCATCAAAAGTAATAAATAATTCGTAAGACTATACAATAATGATTCGTAAGATTTAAAGCAAGAAAGGATGGCCGAATGGATAATTGACTTAAGTCTATTGCACGCTTCCTACGTTTTTAGTTTTAAATTCTAGGAATCATAGTATAAATTATTTTATTAGTTTTAGTTCATTTTGGGCAAGTGTTATTTTAAAAACTTTTAACTTGAAAGAATTTTTAAATCTTAGATGGCAAAAAGTTTCTCTAGCTATCTAAATAAAATAATACTTAAGAGAATTTATTAATATAATTACATTTATAATAAAACTTAACTGTATATATTGCGTTAGTTGGTGCATGTAAACAAATATACTGATAAAAATTGTAATCGTGATCAGAGGCCTCAGGACCTTCAGATATCCAAAATCGGTAAGAAGCAATTGGTCCAGTATCTAAAAAGTTCAAAATAGCGACCACTCTTTTCAATTCTGACAACAGATTATAGGATATTGTCATATTCGTAAAAGAGCACTCCAAAAATACCTATAAAATGATCCCAGTATCTTAAAGGCGAGGGTGAATACTCACTATTTGAGTTAAGTGTCCTCGACTACATTGTTAACAAAGTATATATAATAGTACTAACGTCATTACTTACCATCAGGTAAGATGTCAAACGTACTGAGATTTTGAATTTTAAAAAAATGTATCAATATTGCTACAATATAATATTTAATATTGATAGTAAATAAATATTTTGTTACAATTAATGCATGTCCATCTTTTTTTTAAATTATGAACGCATATGATTGATAATAAAAATGCGACATGACGAATTAAAAACCCTTTCTAGGGGGTATACCATTCTAAGTAATGTGAGGCACTTCAGTGAGTTGTTTACTCAAAAATGCCCTACCACCAACCAAACCAAGTCTTACTAAGTTAACACAGCCGGGAATCAAACCCAGGACCTCCTGGTGTATATAAGCAAATGGACTAACCACTATGCTACGGAGGTGGTTATCTTAAGCAGTTGTCACAGTAATGAAATCACTGGAGGTACTTTCACTTCTGGAGAGCATATTATTTGGTCCAAACCCTGTCAATGTTCTCTGAGTTTTGCATACAGAGTTATAGAAATACAACTAAAATCATACATCTGGCAGCCCTGCATATCAAAAATTATTCTGAACTTACCTGGCTGCAAGTCTATCATATAGTGCAGTATTGTTGGTTCTGATAACAAAAACGGCATCAAACCACCGCTCTGGGAAGAACTCGCAGCCGTGGTAGTCCACTATATTGCCCCCTTTAGCCATCATCCCTTCCATTATATCTAGTAGCTAAAACAATTAATATTGGTTTGGATCTTGACTAATACAATAAAGGCACAGATTATTAAATAGTTACTTGATAAAGGTTCAGAATCAGCTTTAAAATACAGGAAAAACTGGCAAAGTGCGACGGACTCGTGTACAAAGGGTTCCGTACCATTATCTATAAAAATCACGATTGTTGTATGGGATTAAATATTTATTTTAATTTAATTATTTTTAAAGTGAATAATACAACTCAATATTCTGTTAATATTTCAAGCCTCTGCTGTCGCCGTTATCAATATCAAGCAAAAACGAGCAAAAAAAATAATGTATGTTGTATGGGAGCCCCCCTTAAATATTTGTTTTATTTTTATTTAATTTTAAAGTGAATATTTCAAGGGTCTACCTGTTTCCGTTATCAATATCGAACAAATATGAGCAAAAAAATCACGTTTGTTGTATGGGAGCCCCTTTAAATATTTGTTTTATTTTAATTTAATTGTTTATTTTAAAAGTGAATATATAACTAAATTTTCTGTGTATATTTCAAACATCTACCTGTTGCCGTTATCAATATTGATCAAAAACAAGTAAAAATAATCATGTTTGTTGTATGGAAGCCCCCTTAAATAGCTATTTTATTCAATTTTTTTGTATTTGATATAGTGGCAACAGAAATACATCATCTATGAAAATTTCAACTGTCTAGATATCACAGTTCATGAAATACAGTCCGGTGACAGACAGACAGCGAAAGCCTCAGTAACAGGATCCCGTTTTACCCTTTGGGTACGGAACCCTAAAAATGAGCAAATATAATCAATGATATAAATAAACATTATCATTAAATTAATAAAATTACATTTATTTTATTTACAAGACACTGAGAAGATGCTATATGAGTAAACAGAATTTATGCAAAGTGCGTAATGAGTTTGTAACAATTAAACTAATATTGAAATATTATAAGTAAAAACAGGATTCTATATTTTCCAATGAATTTTCAATGCAGAATCACCTTTGGCATTCATATCCCTTGGTTTTAAAACATCACTTGCAAAAATTGCAGTGTGCTGAGTCATGGAAAAGTGCAAGTGATGTTTCACCTGTATAAATCTTTCATCAAGTGATGATTTGAGTTCATGAACAAAAGATACATTGGAGTACCCTTGAAAGGGCTGCCATACAAAAAATGCAAACCCAGGGGAAGAGCCTCAACAGTATCATCATCAAACCTAATGGCACATGTACACTTAGCCCTGTAGGGCAGGAAAGTGGGCAGCACGAAAATATAAATAGGTCACTTGCACTGCCACTGCTCATGCCGCTGCTGCTGCCATCGCTACGATTGTCAGTTCATGCGGAAGTCAAAGGAATCGGCTGAATGTGAAAACTCACTCGCATTGATGCTGCTGCAGAAGTATTTAGGGCAATATTTCCGGAAGTGACAGGAGCAGTGGTAGTGGCTAAGTGTAATCCCAGGGAAGAAACCCATGTTTTGGACAATTGAATTTTTTTAGTATGGCAGCCCTCTCAAATGTACTCCAACTGAGTTTACCTTGTCTTCATTTAAAAATGGGCATTGATACTCTGGATCATACTCGTCTAGACAATTATATTCCTCAGCTAATTTAGACACTTCTCTCCATGCAAACTTAGTCCTATCCGATAAAAGTCTACTTATTGTCGACTTTCCTACTCCGGGGGTCCCTGAAAATATTTAAGTATTTGTGGTATATAACAGTACAATTAAATCTATGACAATTGTTTTAGATATCCAGAGATATGCTGTAGGAGGGATTTATGGGAATGAATCTCGGTAAATATCTACCAGTAATCAATATGTTAGGCACCGTTCTTGTACGGCTTGCCATAGCCATGGATAATTATCTATCTTAGCAAGTGAATATTCGTCGAGTGTTCGTCGTTTTAATCTTCTAATTCCAATCAAGGAGTATAGAAATCACTAATTCCAATTTCCAAGTTATATTTAGATAAAGTTAAACTAAGGTTTTTTTTTGGTTGTTTGCCCTTTTTTGGGCATGCTAAGACTCATTGGCCATACTGCCTTGTCTTAAGAAGCTTAAAACAGATGGCGCTCTGATCGACTGTACCTTGTTACGTTTCGCTGGCAAGTGTATGGTTGCGATTTTTGTACTTTTCTTTGTGATATTCACCTAAAAATGCATTCATTAGACTGTTCGTGAGATTAAAAAACCGGCCAAGTGCGAGTCGTACTCGCTCATCGACCGAGGGTTCCGTACCATCACATCTCTGGAATAGGAACCTTAAAAATAATAAATCGAAAACTATACATCATAAAAACCACAGATCTACTAATTCAATAGATTAAACACAAATTAAAATAAAACTGCGACGATATTGCTGTGTGCTTACGCAAACTAACCCTCCATATGAGAAAAGGAGATGACTCTATTCTTGTCAGTATGCCGATTTCATGCCCCGTACAGCCCTAAATGTCAAACTCTGGCCACCAGGGATGTGCCGTACAGATTTAATCGATATCGAAAGAACCCAAAAGCTGGCAGCTACCATAATTTAGCTATGGGCATGTTTTATCCTTACTATTCCTTACTTATTATTTATTATATCAGCTCATATACGTCCCCACCGATGGGCTCGAGCCTACCCTGAATCAGGGCGATTAGGCCTTAGTCGACCACGCGGGCCCAGTGCGGGTTGGTCGACTTCACACACAACGTTCGAGTTTCTTCGCAGGCCTGTGCAGGTTTCCTCAAGATGTTTTTGAAAAACTCATTGGTACTATTCCTTACTATCCTTAATCCTTAATATATATAAATAGGGCTATTCTGATTAGAAGTCCTCAACCAATTCTATACAAAAAAAACACTTCAGTCCGTAGCTCCGTTGCGACGCTGACGTGCGCGAGCACGGAAATGAGTTTTCACCAGATCCCACGGGAACCATGTAAGGATTTGCTAATTAGTAAATTATTTCATTTCCCACCCTCTCAGCCATCTCTGTGCAAAAAATCACAGCAATCCATTGTTCCGTTGCAATGTTAAAGAAACTAACAAATAAAAGAGTATATTTTCAGTTCCCTCAGGAACTGCATCGGACTCGGACTATGCTATGCTATTTTCACGGGATAAAAAGTAGCCTATGTCCGTCTCAGTGACACAGACTACCTGCATGCCAAATTTCATCAAGATTGGTTAAGGTGTTGAAGCGTGAAAAGGTAACAAACAAACACATTTTCACATTTATAATATTACTAGCTTTTGCCCGCGGCTTCGCCCGCGTGGACATCGTTTTTATGACTGTCTTAGAGGGTGCGCAGTGCCCAGTGCGTGGACATGTATATTCTCCAGATCACTCGGGAACTATGTCAGGATATGTGGCACTGGAAAAAATCCATGTCCACGCTCGCAAGCCGCTTGCGGCTCGCGCACCGCGCACCCTCTAAGAGTCATAAAAACAATGTCCACGCGGGCGAAGCCGCGGGCAAAAGCTAGTATATATATAATATATAATAATATTATAAATGTGAAAGCGTGGATGTTTGTTACGCTTTCACGCAAAAACTACTTGACGAATAATCATGAAATTTTGTACACATATTCTGGGAGGTACTAGAAGTAACATAGGGTACTTTTTATTAAAAAAAAAAATTGTCAACAAATATCAACATTTTGCTTCTTTAGCGCCATCTAACATGGGAAATGACGTGATTTACTAATAAGCATATCCTGACATAGTTCGTGAGTCATCTGGAGAATACTCATGTCCACGCGCACCTCTAAGACAGTCATAAAAACGAGCAAAAGCTAGTAATATTATAATTGTGAAAATGTGTTTGTTTGTTACCTTTTCACGCTTCAACGCCTTGACCTATCTTTATGAAATTTTGCATGCAGGTAGCCTGTGTCACGGGGAAGGACATAGGCTACTTTTTATCCCGGGAAAATAGCATAATCTGATGCAGTTCCTGAGGGAACTGAAAAATTACTCGATTGTTGTGATTTCTTGCACAGAGATGGTTAAGTAGTTGGGAAACGACATAATTTACTAATCACCCTTAAAGACAGTCATTAAAAAGGAGTCCACGCGGGTGAAGCCGCTGGAAAAAACCTAGTCATTAATAATTATTGTAAACATAATTCAACCGTTATCATTATGTACATGCCAAGTGAATGTAAATTAATGTGAATGAGGTGAAAAATAGTTACACCAACTGTGAGGTGGGTGTGACATACGCAAATACATAATATAGAAGTTGTCGATTTTGATAACTAAAATGACTACTTATTACTGTAATATATTAATTTACATTAGGGACGTGAGGTAAAATGATAAAATTACCGAGTTCTAGTTATAAAAGTATTTATATTTCTATAAAAAAACAAAGTAGTGTTTTTTTACACAAAAATCAAAAGTATTTAGGAACTATGACTTACTATATAAAAAACTGAGATATTTTGACAACTGTGCACACGAAATTAAAAAAATACATCTGTCTAATATAATTTAGCTAAAAGATAACATAAAATCAACAAAAAATATTCTAATAACTTATTTTATGAGGTCGTGACTAATGACAGTTCGTAAATTGTATGTTATAAATATCATAATGAAAAAACATGAATCTCTCAATTTTAACCAGTATTTATTAAGTAAAATAAGACTTATTCCAAGACCATTAGAACTAGTTTTGCAAGGCACCAGTACAATACGTTATCAACTTTCTTATATAATACTGTGAACAAAAAAACTTAATATCTACCCTATGACTTACTACGAATGCAAAAAAACACGTGATTGAATGGCTAAAAATTCTAAACTATGAAGAGGTAGAAGATCTACTTACACACATATCCTAATTACAATTGCAAATTTACTCCCTCACTATCTCTTTCCTTGATGCACGCACACACACATACATATACACAAACACTCAGACGCTCGCGCCTTCTTTATATATAATTTAAATTTAATTATTATTATTTTTTAATCTGACTTAGAGTATCAAAAAACTATTTATGTATCCATGTTTTTGGTAAAGATGGGCGAATACTTCTGACACAGGCAGTTATTAACATTTCTTAAAAGAAGTATTCAGAAACTGTAAACTATTTTGTAAATTGAATGATGTTATAAACAATATTTTTTTTATACAAAAATCAACAATATTTAGGAAACTATGACTTACTATCTAAAAAACAGATATTTTGACTACTGTGCACACAAAATTAAAAAATATATCTGTGTAATATAATTTAGCTTCAATATAACATATAGTCAACATAAAACATTCTAATAACTTCATTTATGAGGTCGCATATTACGTACCCGCTGTGTTTTCGCAAGTGTAGTTCACTAGATAATGTTTAAATATATTAAAAAATCCCTTAAAATCACTCCTCGCGGCACCCCCTCCGGCTACCGAGCCAGCCGAGTTTCAGGAATCGCGGAGTTTAGAAATATTTAGTGTTTTATGAATTGATGGTTATGAGATACCCGACCTCATCCACGCCGGGTTAACCAAATGAAGATAAAAAACCGGCTAAGTGCGATTCCAATAAGCACTCTGAGGGTTCCGTACCACCACGTCTCCACACAACTACATAGTATAACGAAATGATACCTTTCACATTACAATCAAAAGACATCAACGCGAGCGACAAATGTATGCTTTTTTTGTCACTCAGTTCGGACTTCTTAGCGCAAGTACGACTCACACTTGCCCAATTTTTATTATTTGTTGTGTTACTTCAGTATTAGTACTATACTCACACCAAGTATCACGCTTTTAATGTATTACCGTTTTTACAATAGAGCTAAATCAAAAACCTCTAAAGACCTATAAAAAAACACATTTCTTTGTATGGAGACCCCCTTATTTTCTCCATTTTTTAAACCTTTTTTTCTGGTTTGGCAATGCGCCCTTCTTGCACTGCAATGATGGTACTCGTTGTCGTAGTCTCATCTAATAATCCCTGAAGGCAAAAGTTAAACTTGTCAATTACTTCAATCAATGCAAAAATGTGAATGTGCGTTTATCGAATTAATCGTAACACCAATTTCACAAGACCTCTCGGTAATACATTGTCCAATATACTATCTACTACTTATGCTGGACTATGGTTTTTAGTTTTTTGGGAAAACTATGACATAAAAACGTACTTAAATAAACTCATATTAATACTTTACACCTTAATATACATATATATGTACTTAAATAATTTAATAAGCTCTTTGCAGTGAAACACTGCAAATCGCTCATTATTTATACGTATGTATCTTATTTGTAAAATAATTAGCCTAAATAATTAAAAATGCTACCCAAAGACATTATTCCACGCGGACGAAATCGCGGGCACAGCCAGTATGATCCTTTCTAATATTATAAAAGCGAAAGTTTGTATGGATGTATGGATGTTTGTTACTCTTTCACGCCATAACAGATAAACGGATCTGGATGAAATTTGGTAGGTAGACAGATGCGGACCTGGATTAACATATAGCCTACTTTTTGCCACGCTCGCGAGTCACGTGTGGCTCGCACACTGCGCACCTTCGAACACAGTCATGAAACTATGTTCACGCGAGCGAAGCCGTTGGCAAAAGCTAGTATAATATATAACAATGTCGAATTCAAACTTTCTACGTAAAACAGTATCTGAGAAAAACGGGCGTGACAAACGGACAAATGGACGCGTAAGTAACCTTGTATGGGTTCTGTTTTTCCATAAGGAAAGTATACAACCCTAAAAGTCATTAGCTTACCATTGTTGCGGTTGCTTGTGGCGTAGGCAGGCAAGTGGCATTAATGCTATTTGGATCGCCAGCTATATGTGGCATGGAATGCTGAAAAAAAATCAAACTTTCTATGTTAAAAAGTATCTGAGAAAAATGGGCGTGACAGACGGACGGAAAGACGCGTAAGTGATCTTGTAAGGGTTCTGCTTTTTCTTTTGAGGTATGTGAGTGTGGTTGCAGTTGGTTGTGGCGTAGGAAGAAAATTGGCATTATTGTCATTTGGTTGGCTAGCTACATGTGACATGGAATATAGAAAAACTTTGAGGTACGATAAAATGTAAACAAAACAGAAATTTTAATGACTATACGAGTATGTAGACTGAAAAATCGAGCACGTGCGATGTTGTCAAAGGCTTACCGTGGTTGTGGTTTCTTGTGGCATAGGCAGCAAAGTGTCATTAGTCCTACTTAGTTCGTTAGCTACATGTGACATGGTTAATATCCTGAAAAATATATTAGACTTTGAAATACGATAAAACATAAACAGAAAACAACTAACTTTAAGTTAAGTGTACATTAAAAAACTGGCATAGTGCGAGTCAGACTCGCGTAAAATAGGGTTCCGTAGTTATTTTCAAAAAAAATATGTTTATTTAAAATAATTTTTTTTATTTTTTTTAGTTGGTGATATAACATTTTGTATGGAAAATCCATGAAATTTTTATAAATCGAACTGCTTAATATGCCAACAAATCTTTTTATAAATCTTAAGTTGGACGACTATTACTCCTAAACTAAAAAAGCCTACTTAGCTGTGATAGTTTTCCCTTTAAATTGATTATATATCCTACTATTTACATTTTTTTCCACATGTCCTGAAATAGAAGTGAAGCTAGTATTTATTATGATTTTGTAAAAAAAAGTTATAATACAGTAAGTGCTCGAATTGTGGAGAAAACTTCCTTCGATTTCTTACTCTACCACTTCATTAATTTATATACCCTTGCCAAATTACAGCTTTCTAGTACCTACTAAAAGTCTCTGACTTAGCTAAGCCAGGGGGGACATTGCGAAACTATAAGGGTTCTTCTTAAAGGGTTAATCTTTGTTGACTACGGAACCCTAAAAATAGAAAGCATGTGCTATATTATTGTCAAGAAATTTACCGTGGTTGTGTTTGATTGTAGCCTAGGCACAAAAGGCTCACTACAACTTCTTGGTTCGCTTGCTTTTAACATCGGGAAATCCTGAAAAAAAGTTTATTTAACATTGAGATACCATAGTTAAAAATAAACAAAAAAGTAGTGTTAATTGAAAAACTGGTCAAGAGCGCAAGTAGGACTCACACAAACAGGGTTCCGTATCAAAATTTTTGTGACCGGTATAACAAGACCTCTAATTACATACATTGTCTCACATAATCAGAGATCTGCTTTTACTGGACAATGCTTTTATTTATTTTTTGAAAATCTATGATAATAACGATATTCCAGGCAGTTTTCAAGTAATCTGTGATCTAAGTTGTAGTAAACTGTATTAATTTCAAAATTTTGGCTTCAGCGGTTTTGAGTGCGAATAGTGTTTTGGCAGATATTTTGAGCAATATCTCCAAAACAAACAAAGGTAAAATTTGGAAGAAATACTATATGAATGCTTAGTAGTAACCTTTTTTAAACGACACTCAACACGTAAGGGTTCATATATTTTTTTGTGATCACCAAACTTGCCACCTCCTAAATTCCCCAAAAAATATTTTTATTGTTGCAAAATGTGTGGGTTAAAACTATAGTTACGTCAAATTTTAACTTTCTGCGTTAAACAGTCGGTGAGAAAAACAAGCGTGACGGACGGATGGACGGACACGTGACTGGTCTTATAAGGGTTTGGTTTTTCCTTATGAGGTACGGAACCCTAAAAATGGAACGCATGTGTCATGTTCTTGTCAGATGCTTACCATGGTTATGGTTGCTTGTGGCATAGATGAAAAAGTGTCATTAGTAATACTTGGTTTCGTAGCCCCATGCAAGATCGTAAAATCCTGAAAAAAAATATCAAACTTTAAAACGTGATAAAATAATAAACATAAATTATATAAGTAAATGTAGTGTCTTGTATGCATAGAAAGTATGTGGGGATAAAACAGTGATGTAAGAAAAACTCGAAAAACGTTAGATGTATCTTTCTACTAAGATATTAAAACTCAAATTTTCATATTCACATTCATCAAGTTTCATGCGCCCCATATTTTCCAAGTTCACTTGTTAGCATGTACGTGGTAGTTGTGTGTGTTTTATGTGTGTATGTCCTCTTGGATCATCAAGACCCATGAAGCGTTATTTTATTCTTTTTAAGGCAAATAAAAAAGTGGATTTTAGTTTATTTAATGCAAAATTCCACCCAGAACGAACAAATAAAAACATGTTAATAGTTGATGTCCTCTGACATCTGTACTATGAATTCTTACAAAAATATGCCACCTACATACTATGCCACTGGTCACATACCTATCAATCCATACATTTTAACCGGCATCCCAGTATATTCTTAGGAGTTGTATCAATCCATACATTTTAGCCGGCATCCCAGTATATTCTTAGGAGTTGTATCAATCCATACATTTTAGCCGGCATCCCAGTATATTCTTGGGAGTTGTATCAATCCATACATTTTAGCCAGCATCCCAGTATATTCTTAGGAGTTGTATCAATCCATACATTTTAGCCGGCATCCCAGTATATTCTTAGGAGTTGTATGGCAAAGCCCCGAGCTGAATGTATGTTTTCTATAGCCATCATCACTGGCCTCTACGTCTATTACAGACGATTCACTACAGTGTCCTGGACTACAGGCAACGCTTTTGGTGGCTTAGCAACCCGATGCGCGAACGGCAGACTCGCCCACACGCTTGGCAGGGAAAGTTTGCGGCAGATGGAGTATTGCCGCTCTGGTGGCGCTTTTCCCTCTTGGCAGCGAGCGCCCCAAACCAAGCCTCGTCGCACAGTTTGCGACCCTCCGAAATACGCTTTTGCCATTCCAGCCGCTTTTCTGCAAGCTTTTCCCAGTCGTGGTGGTCTATTTTAAAGGCAGCCATGTCCCGCTTGGCGCAGTCCTTAAAGCGAAGCATTGGCCTCCCCACGTCTCTTTTTGCATTCGCTACTGCGCTCAGCAGAACACGTCGTGGTAACCGAGCACGGTCCATTCTAAACACATGCCCTAACCAACGCAGACGTCTCTGTTTGAGAAGCGCGATAAGGCTAGGCAGCTGCGCTTTTTTCAAAACCTCCTCGTTGGTGACTTTGTCCTTCCATGTTATACCTAAGATCTTACGAAGACAGCGCATGTAAAAAGTGTTGAGTCGACGCTCTTGTTTTGCATACGAAGTCCAGGTTTCAGCACCGTACATGAGTATGCTCAAGATGCAGGCCTGAAAAACGATCATCTTGGTCTTAATAGTTAGATGTTTGTTGTGCCATACTCTTGTACTGAGCCTCCCGAACATGGTCGCCGCTTTGCCGATACGGGTATCGATCTCTGCGTTTAGAGAGAGATTGTTCGACACGGTCGACCCTAGGTAACAAAACTGGTCGACTTCCTTGAGCAGCGCGCCATCAAGTGAGATTGAGGGTGGAACCGCGCTGCCTTGTGATAGGATAACTGTCTTTTTGACATTGATGGACATGGCGAAAAGAGTACAGGCCTGAGAAAACTTGTCGACCATAGACTGAAGCTGGCAGTCAGAGTTGGCCACAAAGGCTGCGTCGTCGGCGAAAAGAAGGCTATCGACGAAAAGGTCCTCACAGTTTCTCTTGGACTTGAGGAGAGAGATGATGTTGTAAAGCTTTCCGTCGGCCCTCGTATGGAGATGAATACCCTGTTTGTCATCGCTAAAAGCAGTTTTTAAAATCAACGAAAAGTATAATCCGAACAGGGTCGGTGCCAAAACACAGCCCTGTCGAACCCCTCTGCTTACATCAAACGGCTCAGATGTGCTGTTGTTATACATCACAACGCCCTTCATTCCCTCATGAAAAGATTTCACAAGACTTAGGAGCTGCGGTGGACACCCAATGCACTCGAGTGCTGAGTACAGACCTTCCCTGCTAACCGTGTCAAAGGCCTTGTTTAAGTCCACAAATGCCACAAACAGGGGAGTCCTCTGCTCTCTACACTTCTCCTGTAGCTGGCGAAGCGTAAAGATCATGTCCACTGTGGAGCGCTGGGGACGAAACCCACACTGTGCCTCTGGATAGACGCGACCTGCAAGCCTTTGGAGTCTAGACAGAATGACTCGACCAAAAAGCTTACCAACGATGCTCAAGAGGGAAATTCCGCGGTAGTTATTACAATCGCCACGGTCTCCTTTCCCTTTGTACAGTGCTACTATATTAGCGTCGCGCATATCGTGAGGCACAACTCCTGCCTGCCAACATTTACACAGTAGGTTGTACAATATGGGCCTCATGCACTCGAGTTTAATTATTTCGGCTTGAGTGCCGTCACCACCTGGACTTTTACTGCACTTGAGCTGCGTTACAGCCTTGATAAAATCCTCTATGGAAGGTAGGTCATCTAGCTCAGTCCATGTTACCAGTCTGGGCATGCTCTGCACTGCCTCCGGCTGCAGATACACTGGACGCGAGTAGAGACCGGTGTAGTGCTCGACCCAGCGGTCAAGTTGCTTTTGGCTATCATTGATGACCACGCCATTTGTATCCTTGAGAGGGGCTGTTTTTTTAATAGCAGGACCAAGGGCCTGCTTGATTCCAGCGTAGACACCGCTAAAGTTCCCCGTATCTGCGCATGATTGAATTCTGCGGCAGAGGTCCGTCCAGTATAAGTTGGTGTAGTAGCGTGAGCTACGCTGCAGTGCAGCTTTTGCGATACTCATCTCTTTACCAGTTTCCGGACTGGGGTCTAAGCGATTTTTGAGAGCAGCTTTGCGTTTTGCGTCCAATAGGGGTTGCAGGTGTTCGATGTTCTCTGCGAACCAATCGTGCGACCTTGATTCTTGTTGGCCAAAAGCCTCGCTGGCGCAGTCGGTGAGAAGCCTTCTGATGTTACACCACTCCACCTCTATAGAAGTTTGTGCGTCCCAATCGGCATTCAAGCCGCGAGCCATTCCCTCAAACTTCAGTACCCTTTCGTTGTCTCTTACATTGTACATGTTTATTCTCTTTTTTCCTGGGGTTCGTGATGAGTGGATCTTCTTGTGAGTGATGGCTACATGGGTTGCCACGAGGGAGTGGTCAGTATCACAGTCAGCGCTATGGTACGCACGCGTGTGCAGAGTGTTTCGGAGGTCCTTTCTTCTGGTGAGTACTACGTCCAACTGATGCCAGTGGCCAGAACGTGGGTGTTTCCAGGAGACTCGACGCGATAATTTGCCCTTAAAATATGTGTTGGTTACACACATTTGGTGTTGAGAACAAAATTCAAGTAGGCGCTGTCCATTTTCGTTTATGTTGCCTACACCATAGTAACCAATACATTCTGGCCAAGCGGAGTAATCCTGTCCAACCCGTGCATTAAAATCGCCAAGGATGTAAAGGCGATCGCTGTTGTTGACATTTTTAAGCGTCTCAGCTAATTGGCAGTAGAAATGGTCTTTAGACTCGTCCGAAGATGTAAGTGTGGGCGCATATGCAGAAACAAATGTAACATAGCCACAATTGCTATTGAGTCTTAAGACAATTATACGCTCTGAAATACCGCGAGGACTCTCAATAGCGGACAGCAAATCGTTTCGGATTGCAAAGCCAACACCGTGTTCTCGAACTTCAGCGGAGTCTTTTCCTCTCCAGAAAAACGTGTACGAGGCCTCGCGCAACGAGCCCTCGTCAGGTAGTCTGGTTTCTTGCAGAGCACATATCGCAATATTGAGTCTGCTCAGCTCTGCATCGATCACAGCGGTTTTGCGCAGATCTTGAGCACAGTGTAAACCTCCGCAGGTGTCCGGAAGGCCTGTCCTCATGGTACGGACATTCCATGTTGCAACGCGCATGGATAAGCGGGGCATTTCTTTTTTATGCTGTTTCTTTGTGTCAGGTGTAACAAATAACGATACCAGTCGTCTAGCTTAAAGCTAGTGCTCCCCACACCCCACGGGAGCAAACCAGCACCAAGGCGGAACGATACCTTACTGACCGGGGGCTGCCCGGCTTGAAGCGGGCGGTGATTGATCAGTGGGCCTACGATGGACCCTCCCACTGACGAAAGTGACCCCTAGCGCCCGCACTTACGCCTATCTGTGCAGACTTATCACTGGTAACTGCCACTTCCCGTGTTGTTGTCCACTCAGCAGAGCTGTCGTGGGTGAAGTGACCTCTCCACGGACACTGTACCGCCTGGGACGGGGTTAAGGAGACGCAGGGCTGCCCAGGACCTACGACACCCTCTCGGCCTTACTGGCTGGGCCCGCAGGAACGACGAGTCGATACGTGCGGAGCCAGGTCGGCTGCAGAAGACCGCCGCATTTTCGGGTTAGACCCTACTTGCGCCTAACGGAGACTCCGTGCCGGGTTTGATTTCGGAGTTTGCCTTCTCCTAGACGGGTTGCAGACCAATGCTAACGAAGCCCATCCCCCCGAGACTAGACAGACAGAGACATCTATAGCCATATTCAAATGGTAAATTTTTATTTCAATCCCTCACAGGACAGGCATTGCTTAGTATGCGGTCAGCAGTCAGGTCAAAGCGAACACAGCGTCATGACCACAGACCGCATCCAGTGTGACAAGTCCTTCAGTGTTGGGGACAGCGTATACACATATCAAATATTGTAAATATCTGTCATGGCAATTGACATTTTATATTCATTTTAGCATAAAAAACTCTGTTCAAATAAAAACTAAAATTGTAATCTATAATTTATACTATAAAGTTCCTTACCACAACTGCTGTCTTATCGGGTAAATTCAAAGTGGGTGCGGCATCTTCTCGTACTTGCAATAAGTTTCCTCGTACAAAGCACTCGGGGCTGAAGTGTCTTGAGCACAATCTCCAAGATTTTTTATGCTTCTTCTCATTTTTGCTAATGGCGTCAAACCACCGCTAGCGAAATTGATCACTTTGGGGGAACCTTAAAGAAAATAATTAAAATGTAAGATACCATTACTATTACTAAGTGAGGTAGGCCTTTGTCCAGCGGTGGACGCCTTTCAGCTGATATGATGACTAAGTGACGCACATTTATCGACCATAATTTTCACGTCACTAGTAACCTAAAAACAGTTTTGTTTATTTTTACAATTTTTGTTCTTATTTTCACTCTTAACATTATAGTTTCATTTAGATTTGTAAAATGAGCCTTCATGAAAAACTTGTCTCATTGATATCGAAACATTTCGTGGTTCATTTAACGAGAAAACGTATTTCTTTTACTCACGTGTGGAAACTGCTATTATCACTCGAGTTTTCTCTATTTCTCGAATGAGATTTGCAACCACGCACAATGCACGACATTCTCCATGTATTGTTCACTATTCCACAACCAAAAATAAACACTTAACTATTTCTTTAAGATTGTTTAAAACCTTTTTCGTCCGACTAGGCACCTTAAGACCGACGCAAATGACAACGCAACAAAATTTTAAAGGACTCCGAATGCATGTTACCCTTTGGGCTAAAAGTGCCTTCTTTATTTGGTAGCTTGGACAGATATCCATAGTTATCCAATTGACAATTAGGGTGGTACGGTTTGACGTCATCAATGTTTAATCTATTGAATTAGTAGATCTGTGATAAAAACAGTCTAATGACTGTTCGTGAGAATAAAGAAACCGGCCAAGTGCGAGTCGTACTCGCTCATCGACCGAGGGTTCCGTACCACCACATCTCTGGATTAGGAACCTTAAAAATAATAAATCGAAAACTATACATCATAAAAAAAACTGTTTAAGCTTGTGCCAATGAAGCCCTTTCATACGATACCCCACTCACGGTTGACTCAATTCAAAATTTTGACCGCCGTTCCATAATTGATAATGCACTTTAAATAAACACCATATTTTTTATTTAATGACAAATGTAATTTTTCCTTATACTGATAGTATAAGACGGTACTACTTGGCAAAATTTATAGTTCTAGGTAAACAGAAGTTACACTACAAGATTCCCTTAAGATTGTCTAAATATACGTTTTTTGCGGCATAACCGGGCGTATCTTTCCTCACTAAATGCGTAAAGAATGTAATGTTGTAAGTGCTAAAATAAGAAAAAGACGTATGGCACTCGGGGACTGCCGCGGTAAAGCTATTGCATAGCATTTTTTATCAACTTTTAACACTAAGATAGTTACACCAGTAAAATTGACTAAGTCATTTTAGTACCGCAAATCGCTAATAGATGGCACTGTAAGTTTTTTTAGAACGCGGTAACGGTACGTCACGCTCAGCCGAGCCAGTAAAATTGACAAGTCCTTTTAGTACCGCAAATCGCTAATAGATGGCACTGTAAGTTTTTTTAGAACACGGTAAGTGTTCGGTTTTTTCATTACGGAATTTCTTGATTCGATCGCCGCGCTTAAAGCCCGCGATAAAAGCTATGCAATAGCTAAAAAATATTTTTCAGGCTCTAAAAGATTTTTCAGCTTTCAAGCCTCCTGGACTACGGATCAGACCACGACACGATCACACCTCGGTCACTGGCGTTAAAATGTATGAAACAAACGCGTTCCTACGCACACAGTCTAAGCTCGTGTAGGTAAACGCGTACCATGCATGTGTGAGTGAGATAAGACGTGCTAGGATTGCTGGGAGATATCTGAGCGGGGGTGAGCGCGGGTGGGCGGCACTTTCAACGAGAGGCAGGGAGTGACCATACTGTACTTAGTACTCTTTTTTATACTGTGACACGATTGTGTACCCAGATGCGTTTAAAAACAAGGTTAAAAATAACTCTCAGATTGCTCTCAGATCCTCTCGACTGTCAAGCTATAATAACTCCAACCCTCCCTGTCTGTCGCAACCGCCAGATGGACAATTACAGACAGGGGTTCTGGGCGCGCTATTGTTTACTTTTATTGGATTTTCTGTGAATCTAAATGGAATATTGTGTATTTCCATATAAAATATTAATCTAAATTAAAGTGTTTATAAGATAAAAATAAAAGAACAATAATCCTTTACTTATAATTCAGACCATGTAAGTAACAAAAAAAATGCCAAAAAAAACAGTCTTAAAAAAGGCCATTGTTTGAAGTAAAAGTTTTCACAGAAAGTTAAGTTATTATAAGTAGGTAATTTAAATAATTGATTACGTACCCTGGCATCGTTTTCACCGCAAATCTTTTTCAGAAACACAGAAACAACAACGTACATTCACTCGCGATTTGAAGTACGAGACATGAATTTTGATTGAAGTTTCTCTGAATATTTTTGTACTATAAGTGTGGATAATGATTGGCAACAGAGGTAGCCAACTTCACTTCTATTCATTTCCTAGCTTTCTATTGGTTCATAAGCAACCTTTGGTTCAGTTTAGGCGCTAATTTGAACCGCCGTAAATTGTACCGCCTGGCGACCAGCGACAGACACGGGTTTTTTTTTATTTTGCCGCATGACGGTATTCGACAGACGAGAGGTAGAAAATTAGTGTGTATTTACGAATTCAATCTGTCGGCTTTTAGCAGATTGAGTCTACAAATTGAGTAGTTTACTTAAATGACGACCAGTGCTGCCACCTTAGCGCTTTCGGAGCTAGATCTAGCGCTTTTTTGGTGTACTGAACTCCCATTTTTACTTAACCACTCAGGTACTTTGATTTCATTGAAATAACTCCGTCAAGCCCCGCCTCTCTGCGCGCGCAGCAGCGCCGTGCCGCCGCGGCTAACATAAATAAACAAAACTCGAGAACTATTTCTTCTATTCATAAAAGGTCTTTTGTTTTGACTTCGTGGAACTCTAATCTCTATGTAATAAAAAGACTACAGCCATCCAACCATTCATTCATAGCAATAAATCATTTAGAAAATGGTCGACTCCACAAACATGCGCCAGACACAAAAACGTTGTTTTATAGCTAAATGGCTAATAAAATAACTATATAAAAATAGACGCAGTACTTACATGAGAACACAAAAACACCTTACAAGTCACAAAAACAACAATAAAACACACAATTTGAATAAAATTCGAGAAACGCCGCACACCGTAAACACAGCAAATTCTGAGTGAGACAGGTATCTATGGGATTTTTTCAATAAAACTACATGAAACCATAAACAAAAGTTGTATCATTATACGCCTGACTACTTAAAGAATCATGAACAAAAACGTCATACAGGATTATGCAACGTATTAATTAACTAAGAGGGCCTAAAGTTGCGTACGTCACATCCACCGATATCGGTGGTACGGGGCTTGAGTGGGTCTTTGGTTTAGTCAGCCGATATCGGTGATTCGGGGCTTTAGAGGTTTACAACTCCTATAGCCCAATATGGCGCGTTTTATTATGTTCTCGTTCCGTGCTTTTGTTACAGTTATTTTATTTTCTTTCTGTGCAACACTAGTCATTTTTTAATTTTTTGGGCTTAAATGACAACGAAAAACGAATGAGTTCTTCATTCATCAGAACCAGGGCCGTCGGGAATGCAAGGTAGCATTGCTTCTATAGCGGTAATAGACGATGACTGTGCTTTCTCTGAAGACTACGATGAATGATGATCATTCACTAATTAACTAATTAATTGCTAAATGTATTTTCTTTTGTCTAAATATTTAATGTATTTGTTTTAAAAGCAATAAAGAGTTTACAAACTGTGTAAGAATCAAAGTTGCAAAGTTCATTTTAAGACTTGAAAATTTGGCGCGTTATTTAGAGCTGATATAGCGCTCAACGATCGAACAGAGGTGGCAGCCCTGATGATGATAGTCTCAAATGGGCTTGTACCCAGAAACGTTTATATATTTAAAAATAGGTAAAAGTAACCTCTAAACTTTAAGATAAAAACTAAAAAATACTGTAGTTTTACAAAATATTTATTAAAATTAAATAAATTCTCAACTCGCCATAACGATAACGGTAAAAAATTATTGGATGTTCTAAAATGCGAATTTATAGACCAAAAGGATTGACAAACGGGCAAATTGCATTGGTTACAATTCTAGGTGTTTTCAGTGGAATTTATATCTGGAGACCTATCTTCTTCGAAGAGCAGTTTCCAAGGAAACGGACCGTTAAAGAAGCTGAAGTCGTTGCAGAGTCCAAATAAACAATGGGAGTCGTGAAACACTTTCTCATGAACGCGAGTCCTATGTCGAAGATGTTCATGGCAATAGCAGTAACTACAGTGTTAGTTACAGGCCACAAATACTTCTACGCACCCTACGTTAGAAAACAGAGGTATCGCCGGGCAGAAGCCTGGGCTGACTGTATCATAGAACAAGAGGAGAATATGGAAAAAAATGGTGCCTCTCAGTATGAGCAACATTGAAATCAAGATCTTGAAGATGTTTCTCGTTTAGTCAAAGTTTAAGATGTATATTTTTTTTGTAAATAATAGAATAGATTCTAAAGTAGTATGAATAAATTAAATTTACTTTGATGTCTTCAGTAATTTATAATCACCCAGTTGTCATCTCTGATGACAAATGGAATTCCCATTCGTTGCCAGTTGTCCCACCTAAATCAATAAGCCTTTTCGAAAGAATTTGTTGATCTTACGTTTGTTCTATTATTCATACTTTCAGCATTAACAAATTTTATAGTTGAAGTACATTTGTTATACAATGCTTAGGTACTTTTTATGATGACTTCCTACAACAAATAATAAAAGAGGTGTGATAAAGTAATTCTCCTTTATCACACCTCTTTGTCTATCCATTTCATACCATCATTTAGTAGTTACCACAACTCCTATTAGTTCTTTTGACATGAGCAGAGAATATGGGAAAAAACTGGTCAAGTGCAAGTCATACTCGCACACCAAATGCAAGGGTTCAATAACATGACTACCACTGCAACAACAATGCCTTCAAGCCCCTTTGTCTTATTCCCGAAATTTTGTTGGTCTGTTAGGTGGTACCTATTCCAACAAAAGTTATCAAGTGGTACAGAAAAATATGTTTTTCTCCTTAGCTCACTTGGCCAGTTTTCATTATTTTATCACACCAAGTTTCATGGTTGTATGTATACAGTTTTTGATAGAGCAAAAACAAAAAACCTTAAAAACTTTCAACTGCCTCCATGTCGTAATGGTTAAGCCCATTTGCTTCACATCAGGGTTTGAATCTCGGGGAGTTGCATCTTTGTGACTCACCACGGGATTTTTTAAGCCCGTCTGGCACCATCTTATAAGTCTTGACACAAAACATCACTGTTAACAGCTTGAAGATGTTACAGCATGATAAGATAGCCAGTTTCCTATTACGTTGGGGAATCTTGGTAAGCTCATCAGGTTAGATGAAGCCAAGGCAGAGATGAGATACTTGTTACTTCGTGCCAAGGACTTACCCATTGTGGATAAAAAACATTTATTGTATGGGGAAGATGCCCCTTTTTTTTACTCTATTAATAAATCCCTTTAATATATATTCTGTGAAAATTTGTTAGCTTGTTATGTTTTATAAGATAACAGCATTGTAAGTCTTGACAGTAGCAAATTATATATATTAATATTATAGTAATAGCAAAGTATAATAAGTAGTAATAGGGTCCCATTACCCGGTACAAGAACCCCTTAAGCATTTGAGACATGTAGGATTCTCCTAGCCTAAGACATATTATGTGATTTCTGGGGTCAGGGATACTGAAAAATCAATCATGATCTTGAAGACGTCTTTTTGTAAATAAATTTACTCCTATGATATATACATACAATGCTATAAATAACTAGTATCTCGTCTGTGCTAGTAGTACTTATTACTTGTATGGGAAATAATCTTCAATTCGTATTATTCATAACAGTAGCAAGGAAAAGTAGTAGTAACTATTATCTGAATTCCTTGTCAAAACTGAAAATTTTAAAAACCAATTGAAGCAGAAGTTAACGACCTCCCTAAATTTAGATACCTATACACATAAAAACTAGATTTGGCTATATAGGAGCAGAGGTTACTGACCTTTCTAAATCTACATACCTACATGTAATTCTCATGAGATTCAAATAAAAGATAGAAAATATTTATTTTAGTACTTTATTGTTGGAGGCTACCTTTATCTATGAATTTACACTTTAGTTAGGAGTCATAACAAAATAGTTCAGATATATGTATAACCTTATATAAATTATAAAATAATGTTACAGTATAAGCCTTGTAAAAAATATAGAAAAGGAATGAGTTTGTAGCCCTTCTTTTCTTTCCTTCTGAACACCTTACGGTGAATGAAGTATCGCAGCTGAATGAAGAATTGCGCTGATGATAGCAGTAGCTACTTCTTGCCTTTGGTGGCCTTCTCGGCAGCCTTGGTGACCTTGCCACCAGCAGGGTCCTTGAAGTTGACAGACTTGATGACTCCAACAGCAACGGTTTGCCTCATGTCACGCACAGCAAACCTACCCAAGGGAGGGAACTCCTGGAAAGCCTCTACACACAGGGGCTTAGAGGGAACAAGGTTGACAATGGCGGCGTCACCAGACTTGATGGACTTAGGGTTGTCCTCAGTGGATTTACCAGTACGACGGTCAACCTTCTCTTTGATTTCGGCGAATTTGCAGGCAATGTGGGCTGTGTGGCAGTCAAGTACTGGAGTGTATCCATTTGAGATTTGTCCAGGGTGGTTGAGCACAATGACCTGTGCGTTGAAGTCAGCAGCACCCTTGGGAGGGTTGTTCTTGGAGTCACCAGCGACATAGCCACGGCGCAACTCCTTTACGGACACGTTCTTAACGTTGAAACCAACATTGTCACCAGGAACAGCCTCTTGGAGGGCTTCGTGGTGCATTTCCACGGACTTAACTTCAGTGGTGATGTTGGCAGGGGCAAACACAACAATGGTACCAGGCTTCAGCACACCAGTTTCAACTCTGCCTACGGGCACCGTACCAATACCACCGATTTTGTATACGTCCTGCAGGGGAAGACGCAGGGCCTTGTCTGTGGGGCGAGCAGGGGGCAGGATGGCGTCCAGCGCTTCAATCAGGCACTTGCCCTCAGCCTTACCCTCCTTACGCTCAACCATCCATCCCTTGAACCAGGGCATCTTGGTGGATGGCTCCAACATGTTGTCACCGTGCCATCCAGATATGGGGACAAACGCAACAGCAGCTGGGTTGTAACCAATCTTTTTGATATAAGAGGATACTTCCTTCTTGATTTCCTCAAAACGGGATTCACTGTACGGGGGCTCAGTGGAGTCCATTTTGTTAACTCCGACGATCAGCTGCTTGACTCCGAGGGTGAACGCGAGAAGAGCATGCTCACGGGTCTGGCCGTTCTTGGATATACCAGCCTCGAATTCACCGGTACCGGCGGCAACTATGAGCACAGCACAATCAGCCTGCGAGGTTCCTGTGATCATGTTCTTGATGAAATCTCTGTGGCCGGGGGCATCAATGATGGTGACGTAGTACTTGCCGGTCTCGAATTTCCAGAGGGCGATGTCAATAGTGATACCACGCTCACGCTCAGCCTTCAGCTTGTCAAGTACCCAGGCATACTTGAAGGAACCCTTGCCCATCTCTTGGGCCTCCTTCTCGAACTTCTCGATGGTACGTTTGTCGATACCACCGCATTTGTAGATCAAGTGACCAGTGGTGGTGGACTTGCCGGAGTCGACGTGTCCAATGACGACGATGTTGATGTGAATCTTTTCCTTCCCCATTTTGGTTAATCTGAAATGAAAGATATAGAAAATCCGTTAAAATCGCGTAGGGGTGGCAGGTGTAATGGAAGCTCACGATATTCGCCGGTAGAGACAAGGTCGTCAACTCAGGCATGTACCGCTAGCGGCCGACACCGGCACCAATATGGCCGCCGCATGGCCGACCGCCTCGCCCTATCTTGACATTTCACAATGGATGTCCGCCATTATGGCAAATTTGTAGATAATCTGATGGGAACATTCGTAAGATGCGTGGAAATGTACTGTTTGCTCACGTTATTTGCACTATATTTCAGGTAGCACAGGGGCAATATGGAAAACAGAAGTTAACCACCACGTGGTGGCAAGTGCCGGTCCGTGCGCAAGTGTGACGCGTAGGCACAACCAAACACGTTTTTGAATTTAGAATGAATTACACACGCCGATACTAATTATCAAACAAAAGAAAGTTTACTTTTATAGAATTTTACACTTAGAACTCGTAAACGGGAGCAAATTGCTACGAACGGTTTAGAATTACACCACATTGCTGATAATTAGTTTCGTTTCATATAAGGATAAAGATGCTGGAAAAACAAAGACAATACTAACATAGACGCGAATTACAGCAAGAAAAAGTCAACACTAGGATAACACTGCACTTTTTAACAATCCTTCTGACACTCACCACGGATTACAGACAGCGTGTAATATCCGAGAATGACTCCAACAGAATGGACGAGAAATGATTTTTCCTTCAGCTGGAAGAGTCACTTCCGGTACGTAGTGTGGCAACGCAATAAAACTAATTTCCCCGAATGCTTTAGTAATACGTGTACATACGTACCTATGTCCCTCTCCGCGGCTGTAAGTAAAAACCTAAATGTGCTGTATTACATGCCACGGCTCTTAAATTATGATGATAATGATGATGGCACATGCCCTTAAAATATCGGTAAACCTATCCGACATACACTTTATATGAGAGTAGATAAAAAAATCGCTTTTCGAACAAAAGACTATGTCGATCTTAAGTTTGTTGATTATGTTAGAAATCATTCAAAATTATATAAAAAGTTTGTTTGGCAGCTAAATCCAAGTTCATCTCTAATAAAAAAAGAATTTTCTGAAAATAAAAGAAAAGCTGTATGGAATGAAATAAATAAAGAGACGGGGTAAACGAAACCGTGAAAAAAAAACATGTCCTGCATCGTTCACTCACATCTGAAACTTCAGACGTATGTAACAAAATAATTTGAACCTTTTTTTACAAAATGTTTAACTTTATAGTGCGGCCGTCGAGAGAATGCTGATTTGACATATGCTAGTTTGACGTAACTAGTGATGTACCCATAGACATCTGTACTAAATACTATGTACCTATCATGTATAATTATGTAACATATAATATAATAGCCAATAGCCATTGACAAAATAGTGTTGCTATCCCGAGGCTACTTAGTGTACTTTGTAGACCGCCGATTTTAGGGGTGGTACTGGGTGAAGGGTGTGGAAAATAAGAAAAATTGTGTGGCGGGAACTAGTTATTCGTCAAAATTAGCCAAATTTGTTGTCTTGCAGTTGAATATTTCTTATTTCCTTGCAATCGAAGTGAAAAGCAGAGTATAAAACTCGAGCATGAAACCCATTTTACCCTCGACGTGACTATCCACCCTCGCCGCACCGGCTCGGGTGGCTAAATGAACATCTCGGGTAATATGGCTTGTTTTACGCTCTTGTATCTGCTATTGTTACTACTTAAACTTATCACTTCTATGCCTGAAACTTTTATGGTTGGTTGATTTGACCACATTAATTAGTTTTGTGTGTGGTAATGTATTCATAATATTTTTCAAAAATCAATACGTTATCAGTGGTTTGGTTACATGTGGTACCGTTACTATTATTAAGAAGAAATGACATAGAACGTTTCATATGATTACAAAATACACATTCTGTTGGCCTTACATGTAAACATGAAACTAAACATGTTTTCTGGTACCATTATTTAGTAAACAAATTTTTTTTCATGTTTTTTAAGCTTAGAAACTAAAGATTGATTTGTTCACAATTTCGAAGATTTAATAGAATGTTACATTCTATCGCAGGCTTGAAGAGTCAAATCAACATTCTCTCGACGGCGGCCGCACTATAAAACAATCGAGAGCCTTGACTCGTCACCTATTCTCCTAAATCTTATTTTAACCATTGAAGTCCTTTGATTTCATCGTAATAGCTCCGTCAAACCTCGTCTCCCGCGTGGGGCGCCATTTTTAACACGATTTTAGTAAGTCACTTTCTTGTTTGTCTGTCTCTCTATCTGGCGTTCCGGGTTGAATCTTGCAACTAAAATTTCGAGCACTTCCTGATTGGCTATCCGGCTAAAACTTTCAGAGTATTTGACAACTCTATGACAATTAATTCTAAATTTTCTTGTTTGTCTGTATGTCTGTCTGTCGTTCCGGGTGGAAATTTGCAACTAAAATTTTTAATTCCGAGCACTTCTTGATTAATTTTCCAGCTGAAACTTTCAGGATAGCTCACAACTCGATGACAATGCATTATAAACTTTTTAGATTGTTTGTCTGTCTGTCGGTCTGTCGTTCCGGTTGAAATCTTGCAATAGATTTTTAAAATATTAGATACTTTCTACTCGTGTTATCCAATCATACTGAATTTTTTCACACAGCCTCAGTTCCTATGACAATACAGTACGGTATATTCAATTTGTCCGTCTGTCTGTATATTTGTCGTTCTGGGTGAAAAACGAAAAAGAATAAAGTATTTAATGTAGTTAAAAATGATCTAAAAACCACGTATTATGTGCCCTATAAAGAATAAAATAACCCTCCGTGGGTCTTGATGACCCAAGAAGGCATACACACATAAAATACACACCATCACTAATTACAACACACACCACCACCACTTACATGCTAACAGATGAATTTGAAAAACGTGGGGCGTATAAAATTTAATGAATGAGCATGAAAGCTAAGTTTTCATATCTTAGTAAAGATGCGCCCCACGTTTTTTGAGTTCACCTGTAAGCATGTTGTGGTGGTGGTGTGTGTTGTATGTGGTGGTGGTGTGTGTTTTGTGTATGTCCTTTGCGTCATCAAGAGCCCCGGAGGATTATTTTCACACGTTTTTATTAATTCACTTTCTTGTTTGTCTGTCTGTCTGTCTGGTGTTCCGAATGGAATCTCAATTGCAACTCAAATTTCGAGCACTTCCCGATTAGTTATCGGGCTGAAACTTTTAGGGTAGCTCACAACTCGATGAAAACACATTCTTAACTTTCTAGATTGTCTGTTTGTCTATCTGTCGGTCTGTCGTTCCGGGTGGAACCTTGTAACGGATTTTTTAAATACTTCCTGTTGTCATGCTGAAATTTTACACACAGCCTCAGTTCCAATGACAACATGAATTATATATTATATTCAATTTGTCCGTTTGTCTGTCATTCCGGGTGGAATCTTGCAACGGGATCTTGCTAAAATTTCGCACACAGCCTCAGTTCCGATGACAACACAATATAGTATGTTCAATTTGTCCGTCTGTCTGTCTGTCATTCCGGATGGAAAACGAAAAAGAAAATATTTAATGTAGATAAAAAATATATAAAAAAAACACGTTTTATGTGCTTTAAAATGAATAATATAAACCTTCGGGGTCTTGACCACCCAAGAGGACAAACACACATAAAACACACACCAGACCACAAACTCATACAAGTTTACAAGTGAACTTGAAAACGTGGAACGCATGAATCTTAATGAATGAGCATGAAAGCTTAGGTTTTATTATCTTACTAGAAAGATGCGCCCTAAATTTTTCGAGTTTACTTCTAAGCATGTATGCGGTAGTGGTGTGTATTGTATGTGGTGGTGGTGTGTGTTTAGATTATTGTCGTTTTGGATCATCAAGACCCCCGGAGGATTGTTATATAATTTTTAAGGCATATAAAACGTGGTTATTGGACTATTTTTAATCTAAATTAAAATTTAATAACACATTTAATGTCCCAGTTATGTAAACAAACATTGTTTAAAAGGCGTATTCTTTATTCACAAGCGCTTCTTTATCACGGCTCCTCAGAAATACAATCACTTTAAACAAAAAAACACTAAACCCATTCATCTAAAGGATCGTTGCTATACATCAATCAGAAAATGGGCCACTTGAAAACATTCGACAAGTGACCTTAGGCCCAAAAACATTGATTTATTGCTAAACGGCCATCGATATTACAAGGATATTTTACGGAATATCGACGATTATATAAACAACTAACAATCATTATGAATTTAAAACAATTATATATTATCTAACAATATATCCCTCACACTTAAAATATTATCATCTTCATATCAACCGGAAATTGTCCGCTGCTGGACAAAGGCCTCCTCCAAGGATTTCCAGGACGACCGGTCCTGTGCTGCCCGCATCCATCGGCTTCCCGCGATCTTTACCAGGTCGTCGGTCCACCGCATGGGAGGCCTTCCTACGCTACGTTTTCCGTTGGGCGGTCGCCACTCGAGAACTTTACTGCCCCATCGGCCATCTGTTCTACGAGCGATGTGCCCTGCCCACTGCCACTTCCGTTTAGCGATTCTGTGAGCTATGTCGGTTACTTTGGTTCTCCTACGGATCTCCTCTTTTCTGATTCGATCACGCAGAGAACTCTACTTACTCTACTACTAAGTCTCTACGTAAAATATGATCTTTGGAAAGCAGAATATTTGAATTTTCGTTAAAAATCGAGTGGGTATTTGTTAAAAGTGGCCGATATGGGACATTTGGGGCTTTAGTGGAAGCCGTACTTCCTTATAATTGCAAATAATCCTTGAAGTTCTGGAAAATGTTACATGTCATGGCAATACATTCCTTCAACCAGTTACGTCATTTCCGATGCTGAGTTGCATGAATCGTTCAGAAATAATTATTTTTCTGTAGCTTTACTTGTTGCTTTTTTAATTTTTAAACCGATAGTTGGGTATTAAATTTTTTTGTACGGCTTACGTAACACAAATATGAAAACTGATGAATATTCTACAGTGTAACATTTTTAGAGGTAGGTATTTGAAGAAATTACAAAAAATCCAGAACCTGTACTTTTTTAAACGTAATAAATTTCAGAACGAATGATGAAAAAATATATGTCAAAATTTTCTCCCCTTCCCCGCCCGTTTTCCCTTTCGTCACACAGATTTTTTTTCCAAGAGTGGCATCACATCACAGCTAATAAAATTAAAACAAATGAAAAATAAATCGTGAAATAAATAGGCACGCGAAACTGAGAACCTTTGTTAATTAAAATGTCAAATTAGTGAGGCCATTAGTTGTGTATCATCGCTAACATGTTTAAAAGCAGGGGAGATATTGTTTATAAATGCACAGTACGACTTTTGGAAGACACCGAGATTTTAGAATGCGAATTTCATGTGAGTAACACGAATAAAATTATCTTCTTGCCTTCATAAACTGTTCAAAAAGTTAATAAAGTCTCTGTATGGGTTGGGGTGCATTTAAGAGGGCTGCCATAAGAAAAGTCCTAAATTGCCTTGGGCAAGAATAGAACCCTTAGCCCTCGGCGTCATCAGAGGCGCTATTCACTGGGCCACTAAGTCAGTCTCATTTTATCTAATAAATATGGTACATGGGTACTAAACAGAAAAGTTTGCTCAGAGTGAAGTTTTAGAGACTAAGTTAGCTGAACTAAATTGATAGGATTTATTTATTTATTCAATAAAACTTAAAGATAGCTTAAATTTTCAGCCTAGCAATAAGGGCAAATACCTGCTTGACTATGTATGCCAGCAGTTGAATCTCACTGAGACGGATTACTTTGGATTACGATATGTGGATGCCGGCGGTCAGAGGGTGAGTACTTCAGTCATATTCCATATTGCTGTAAGTTATAAGCTGTGCTCGCCCATCACAATATAATATTAATGTACATACTGCTAAAGTTCAAATGTTTCTATGTTCTTTTACTCTCTCTTACTGATATGGCTGAACTGATTTGTATTAAATATTCATACTATTTATAATTCACATACCTTGTTATAGTTGGACTTGGGAGGGTCACTGTTCATCAATGAATGCTAAAATACGAGTAGATCCCTTACACAACCCTCACACATTTAACAAAATAAGGAACATCGGTAACTAAGAGAAAAAGTGGTTTTGTTTTATTGTTATTTGAAAACAGTGTGATACAAAATAAAAATCCCGTGTCCTTGCTACAAAATTAATGTAGGTTTTGTTGACTGCGGCTTATATTCACTTAAACAAATTGACTGTCTTTTATAAGTAACCTTAAGGAATCGGGGTGGGTAGAAGTCAGGGCTTATACCACTAGTTTTTCATGAGTTCTATAATTTTAAAGGTTACTTGTATGGTCTATGACATCCTCAACCATGCAAAATGGGAGAATCAGACGCCTGGTTGTGGAATCCAGCCCGTCCTTACCATACTATGACTACGAAAGACAAGGCAGATCCAAATATTTTTGCCTAATGGATTAATATGTAGTTATTATTTTTCTATCTGCTATAGTTTAGCCATACGAAGCCCTCAAAAGTTTTAAGTTTTAAGTAAAAATTTTACTGGAATGTCTGCTGGGACGTGAAGATGTTCATTGAATTCACTTCAAAATGTTTTGCACTCCTGTAATATGCTAATAAGTAATAATTTTGGCGTAATAAGCTTGGCTTTTTAAATTTGAAAGATTCTGTGATGTAACTTAATTAAAAAGTGTGATGTTTTAAGTATTCGAAAAACCCATTGTTTTATTTATCACTAAGCCTAAAACTAAAACATGCATTCCTTGTTTCAGCATTGGCTGCATTTGGCTAAATTAATTTTGAAACAAGTGAAAGGTACTAAATAACAACTGTCAACTTTCTGATAGACATAATTATTAAAGTATGTGTACTCCAATTTATAATTTGATAGTTTAATGTTGTTCATTTATTAAAACCAAATCTAAATAGCCTTTTTTGGCATCTAACAAAGTACCACTGAATTTCATCATGAAACACAAATATATATCAGTTTTCATAGTATAAATTAATGGTGTATAACATCAGAAGGTGTTTTGCGCCTTCCTAAAGGAGAAGGCTTACAATAGAGTGAACAGGAATGAGATGTGGAATGTTTTGTCCAAGTTTGGTTTAGAGAGCCAGTTGGTACGTAACTGAAGTCACTCTACGAGGATTCCAGTGCATGTGTCAGACTTAACGGCGCCTACACGGGCAGGTTTGGCATCTTAAGGAGTGACAGAAAGAGCTGTGTAGCATCACCCTGGCGCTTTAACCTATTAATGGACAATTGTCGTAATGATTTGCGAGAACTCTAACCATAATCAAATGCCTCTTGTACGCTGATGATCAAGTAATTCTTGCATCATCAGCGGATAATTTTTGAATCATGGTGACCAATGTAACGCTTGAGAAGAAAGGTATGAAAGTCAACGTTGGAAAGACCAAAGTGATGATTTTTGAGAGAGATGAGAATATGACTGCATGTGAGACAAAAATAGGTGGTGAGAAAGTAGATCAAGTGAAAGAGTTTGTGTATCTCGATAGTATGTTCACGCGAGATTGAAAGTGTGAAAAGGATATTGACAGGAGGGTTATGAAAGGAAATGCAGTGAACGGGGCTATCGATGGTATTGTGTGCAGTCAGACGGTCTCTAAATGGGCTCAGATGGCTGTGCATATGCTGTTTTAGTTCCCACATTTACGTATGGCAGTGAATGTTGAGTGTGTCAGAAGAAGCACTAAAGCAGAGTAAATGCGGTTGAGATGCGGTCCTTCAGAAAAATCTGCGGCGTGAAATTGAGTGACAGAGTGAAAAATGTAGTGATAAGAAAGAAGTGTGATTTGAAGAAAGACGTGGTTACGAATGTAGAAAAGGGTATGCTGCGTTGGTTTGGACATTTAGAACGTATGAATGTAAGGAGGGTAACAAAAGAAATTTATTGTGCAAATGTGGAAGGATTTACGGCCAGAGGACGTCCCAGGAGGACGTTTAGCGACCAAATTAGTGTAGTCCTCAAAACATCCGTGGTTCATAGCGAGAAGAATAGATGTTATATATGAAAAGGTTGATGGATGTAAGAGAAGCGAGGGAGGTATGTCAGGATCGTCCAAAGTGGTGCTCCATTGTCTCTGCCTACCCCTGTGGGATCAAGACATGAGCTATATGTATGTATCTATTAACGGTAGAAGTACATCTTGAACTATGCATGAATTTTTAGTCATTGATAATAAATAATTAAAACGTTGTGTCATCTCATCTATCACACGTAATCATCATTAAGCTATAATACAAGTAATATTCTTCCAGATGCCTCTCCAATCCTGTTCAGTTTCCGGGTGAAGTTTTATCCACCAAACCCTCTGCTCCTCAAAGAAGACGTCACCAGGTTCCAGATCTACTTGCAGCTGAAAAGAGACCTGTTACACGGACGGCTTTATTGTACAAACAATGAGGCGGCTATGCTTGGAGCGTTGATTATACAGAGTGTGTTGGCTTTAATTCACTGACAGGCACTAATTATTGCTATAATGGTTACACCACTAGTTTTATGAATGCTTTTGGACAACCTGTGTTACTCAATCACTCCACACAATGAACCTGTAAATCTCATTTAGTGTAGCTCTTTGGGCATCTTAGAAAATGAATGGGTTCTACAGGAAAGTATTCTGCTTAAAGAAAGCCATGGGGCCCCAAGTAAGGGTTAGTTGCAATACTGATAACCAGTGGAAAAAGCCAAACTTAGCGTGGGTTACCCCCTGGCTTGGTGGAGCGATGATTTATGCTGAGCTGCCAAAGATAAAGTGACGCACCTTTAGGGAGGCCTATGTTCAATAATATTGAATCAATATTATCATGAAATCATTTTCTTTTCTATGATTAATAATAGGATAAAAGCTCTTAAGAAGGCTCACCCAAAAGACGATGGAGCAAGCTGTGCTTGTAGTTTCCCTATGTGATCGAATCAGAAATGAGGAGATCCATAGTAGAATCAAGGTAACCGACATAGCTTACAGAATAGATAAATGTAAGTGGCAGTAGACCGGGCACATAGCTTGTAAAACAGATGGCCATTGGGGCAGTAGTCCAGTGGGGACGGCGCACCGAAATAAGTAGCGTAGGCAGGCCTTCCACTCGGAGGACCGACGACTTGGTGAAGATTGCGGGAAGCACAGGACCGATTGGCAAGATTTATCTTTGGCAAGAGCGTCGGTGGCGTAATGGCTAGGGCCGCCGCCTCCTGTCCGGTAGGTCGTGGTTCGAACCTGCCACGTACCAATGTGATTTCGAATTTAGATTTCATATGTACGTTTATCCGTCGCTCTTACGGTGACGGAAAACATCGTGAGGAAACCTGCACACGCCTGCGAAGAAACTCGTAGGTTGTGTGTGAAGTCGACCAACCCGCACTGAGCCCGCGTCGAATAAGGCCTGATCGCCCTAATTCAGGGTAGGCTCGAGCCCCTCGGTGGGGACGTATATGAGCTGATATGAATGAATGAACAGGACCGATTGTTGTGGAAATCCTTGAGGAGGCCTTTGTCCATCCGTTGACGTCTTCTGGCTGATATGATGATGATGAATAATAATAACTTAATTGATATGGCTTTGATTAAAAAAACGTAGAGGACAAAAAGGTGTTATTAACACATTCATTTTTGATTTTGTTTGCAGTTGAGCTTGGTGACTACGACCCTAACATCCATGTTGGCAACTATGTGACAGAGATGAGGCTCCTCTTAAGACAAACTGATGTTATCGAGGCTAGGATACAGGTGTGTAAACTATCAGTGTTTTCCTTGTTATGCGCTATCACTATCATATGGCCATCAGAAAGAGTGTAACATGCACCTATTTTGAATAAACAGTTTGAGATCTTTGAAATCTGTTTTTGCGTGCCTTCGTGCGTGCGTGCGTGTTTGTAGTTATGTATGTATCCCTGTTTACCTGTTGTGCGGTGAAACTGTTGGACCGATTTGGATGAAATTTAGCACATGTAGTTTTTAAATTATTTGCCAGGGGAACCTTTTTACATTTTTAGTTACAAAATATTAAGGGTACCTACCATACAAAAAAAAGTTTTTTTTTCTTAAAAACGCTATTTTTTAAATTTTTGACGTAAGTACATCTAAAATTAGCATAGGTGTTATAAATCTGTAAATAATACCTGCCTAAAAATATATTTTTTTTTGCTATAAGTGACCATTTTGACCTTCTTTAAATTCATCATTCGAAAACTTTTTACAAAGTATGTATTCAGCGAGTAATTATTTTTCAACTGATGGCGGCGCTAGTTAGGTAGGGGGATCGCCTTAAGAGGGTTGATAACTACAGATGGGCCAACTATGACTTTGGACGACTAGTCGGTTGCAAACAGGCCGATTAGTCGGCCAAGCCGATCACTGCTTTCGGGTGACATCGATCGGCAATGCAGGTGACGTTGTATTGTTTATGTCGGGCCGGCGACTGAGTGTTATTTATTAAAATAAAACAAAAGTCAGTGAATTACTTAGCTTACACAGTTTTAATTGCTCATACTAAACGTATTTAATTTAATTTAGGAAGAAAAAGAAATCGCGTCTAAGGACTTTCTTTGACGGTCTCCGTAAGGTGAAGTGTAACCAATGACAAATAGTTATGTGGCCAGGGTAAAAAAGCAAATATCAAGAGCAAATATCAATGACATTAAATACAGACAATTCACAACTAATACTTTAATTGAGTTTTGTGATTAAAAGTATTTAGACTAGTCGGAGCTTTTTGCCGACTGTAGTGGCCGACTAAAAAGTAGCCGATTTTCCTGACTTGTCTGCGACTGCGAAATTGTAGAACTGATTGTGCTAATAAAAAAAATAAAAACTTTAAAGGTTGAAATTTATTTTAGCCACCGTTTTTAATTTTTTTTGGGCGTAAATCTTGTATTATGTATGAATTAAGTAATGGGCCGACTAGTCGACGCTTTTTGCCGACTGTAGTCGCCGACTAAAAAGTGGCCGACTAGTCGGTACATCTCTATTGATAACCAATTATTGCTAAAACTAAAACTAGTTTATTCACTGATAAAGAAAGTAACAAAAAATAATACTTAAATCAAATACAAATTCTACGACATCTCGACCGAACTTTATAATCTGTGATTTGTTATTACCTATCTTAATGTTCTACATAGAATTTCAGAGGTAATTTATGGAGTAGCACGGTCAATTTCGATAAAAAACCATTTGAACAAGAATAAACCTTTGTAGGAGTTGCATCGCGAAGCCGTGGAGGGAGGCGCGGGCGGCGGGTGCGGCGTGCGCGGCCTTAGCACGCGTGAGGCTGAGCGAACTTTTCTAAAAATTGCATGTCAACTTGACACTTACGGTGTGGATCCTCATCCTGTCAAGGTACGTCATGGTTTGGATTTGTAAGATTTCGTGAGGATGTGGAGAACAGAGAGGTTTGGTGGCTGTGGCATACACGGCTTTATCATACATGAGCCTGAGAGAACTTTCCTGATAACACTTGTCAATGTCTCTTACGGCGTTAAACCTCATCCGTTGCAAAACACAATGTTTTTTACTCTTATGAATTGTGTTAGGAGGAGTAAAAGCTAAGCTCAGAATCTCAAGGCTATCTGCAGTACTATATTAGTTTGGCAACTAAGAAGATTCTAAGCTTGTAGAGCTGGAATCCTATCCTATCCTATTAAACGGGCAATATTTATTATATATCTTTTGAGATCTCGAAAACTGTTTTAACGAATTCAATGCAATTTGCTATATTGGGGTGAAAAATCGAACTAGTTAGGCCTCTTCTCTAGGAAAACACGTTTTCCTAGAGAAGACATGCGCAATGTCTTAAGATCGGTTATTTCACAGCGCCAGATTTATGAGCGATAGTCCAGTGATCAAATCGCTGGACTTTATCCCCGTAGATCATGGATTCGATTCCTGGTACGGTCGAACCTAATTGTATTTTTTTTGCCTTTTCCGTGTAATGCTTGCTCACCCAGGTACTAAAATTTTAAGTTTTTTTTTAAATTTCGGTTTACGTAGAAGAAATTGTTTTAAAAATATGTATTTGTGGAGCCTGCTATATATGCTTGTCTTTTATTCGTTCGAGAATCGAGCGTATTGGCAGCCATTATGAAATGCTTTTTTCACGTCACTGGTTCTGGTAGTGTTCATAAAATACGACAAACATTTTACATCGGCACTTACCACCAGGTGAGATGTTGTCACGGGTTTACCAATTGTGAATAAAAAAATAAAAAAAAAATCTACACAAAATCCTATTCTTTTTGATCACGCTGTAGGACCACAGAGGCAACCAACTGTACCTGGGCATCAACCACGGCGGCATCCTGACATTCCAGGGCGGCCGCAAGACGCACCACTTCAAGTGGTCCGAAGTTCAGAAGATCAATTTCGAGGGCAGGATGTTTATAGTCCACTTAAATTATCCTGAGGTAAGAATAAATCGAATAAAAAAAAACCGATATCAAACGCACTAGTCGCAACTTCGAAGGTTCCCCTCGATTTCCCTTGGATGCCATCATCGGATCCTGGTTTCCTTATCATATCTTCTTTTCAACAAAAAATAATTATTAAAATCGGTTCATAAACGACGAAGGTATCCGCGAACACACATAAAAAAAATATACGGTCGAATTGAGAAACCTCCTCCTTTTTTGAAGTCGGTTGACATAGACGATCATAGATCTCAGTGATCGAAAATAGACAATCAAAAGAAAATGAAGTTTAATAAAAAAAAAACGAGCGAGCCGAACAGTAGTCGCATATGATGTGTAACAGCGACCTCCGGCCTCGTATTAAACGGCTTGCCCATGTTTCCTTAGCCTTCGTGACTAAAAAAAAATAAGGTGGCATGGCCATGTTTCTTTAGCCTTCGTACATTGATATTACACTTAAATAGAAATGTATAATATACATTTAAATAAAATTTCTCATAGGTAGGTCCAAAATTGTTTGTCAGTGGAAGTCTACGCTGATATGAGGTACACCCAAAAGTTAGAGAGAGCTGAAGCTAGATTTGTATACGAGGTCACAGTAACCATAGTGCCATCATGGGAATAGGGTGTTATGAGTCAACCAGGAGAATTGAACACCCGCCTGTACCCTTCATTCAGGCGTAAGGACAATAAAGGAGTCCTTACGCCTGAAGGGTACAGGCGGGTGTTCAAGTCTCCTGGTTGACTCATAACACCCTATTCCCATGATGGCACTATATATGGTTACGAAAAGTTGGAAAAGTTGTTCAGTATCACCAGTAGCTCCAGTTCGTTATCGTTAAGAACCGTTGCTCCTACACCAATTTTGTAAAATCCTGTATACAGGCTGTAACATAAAGGTGTGGTAATACTTAAAGGTGGGCTTCCACTCGTCAAATTGCACAACTTTCTCCAAGAAACCTATGATAAATTCGCAAAAAAAAACTTCCTATACAAAACTGGCCCAACAGCTGACCGATTTGTATGAAAAAAAAATTCGTGACTATAGCAAAGTTATAGAACAAAAGTTGTTCAGTAAGCCCAGTCTGTATCACCATACCTTTGTATTACACCCTGTATAATCAGCCGGTATTTATAGGCACTTAATTTATGCTATGAATTTAGATAGTTTAGCAAAATAGGTAGTACAGTTTAAAGAATCCATACAGTCATAGTAAAAGGAAATAATAGTAGATTGTCTTCATACAATGGTACATCGCGCGGTTTGTATGTGTGCGCGCCAGTAGGCACGCACCATACGCATGCACACAACAATAAATAGGAATGACATAATACCATAGACCATTCCTATTTATTGTAGTGTGCGTGCGTATGGTGCGTGCCTACTGGGGCGCGCACACATACAAACCGCGCGATTTACCATAGTATGAAGACAACCTACCATTCTTTCCTTTTACTATGACACAGTCGTCCAAAGGAGACGTCTACATAGGGCAATCGTGCGGGGGCCGAGGGATGAGACGGGGGAGTTCCGAGCCCCAATTGCCTGAAGGCATTGACCACTGCCACTGTAAGGATTCTTACACTGTGGTATAGTTGGAAAACCGATAAGGTTGACTAGAAGAGATCTCTTGTAGAGATAAGGCCACCTTTGTATACGTCCTTTCTAAGTGTTTTTTGTGTAAATATTTGTATATAATCATTATCATCATATCAGTCGAAAGCCGTCCACTGCTGGACAAAGGCCTCCCTCAAGGATTTCCACAACGACGAGTCCTGCGCTGACCCCATCCTTCATCAGTTCCTCGGTCCACCAAGTTGGAGGCCCGCCTATGCCTAGGTTTGAGTACAATAAAGAATAATTTTAAAGTGTTCCCATCTTTTCCAAAATACTGCTAGTATTGTGTTTTGTTTGTGTAGAAAAAGCACACGGTGGGGTTCAAGTGCCCGAGTGGCGCCGCGTGCCGCCACGTGTGGTGTTGCGCCATCGAGCAGATGCTCTTCTTCACGTAAGATTCCCACTTCTTAACACTGGACTTGCTACAATGTTGCAATCATTTTATAACAAGCCAAGAATAATTCCCCACTTCTGTGACATGGGTCCCTTCCAAAACTCGGGAAGGTTAGGTCATAAACCACACACGGGTGCCAAGTCCGGGTTAGTGGAGGTTGCAGGGCTGTGGCGGCAACTGCAGTAACCCGCCACTGAACATTAACACAAGCGACGAGAGAACAAAAGAAATACATCATCTAGAACGCGCTATTATATATACAGATACCAATCATCAACGATTGGTCCACGGCCCGACCCCAGGCATACCACCTCGCCTGGCGGAGATATCTCCCTTTGCTCTCGTCGAGTAGGAACGCACCGTTCCTAAATTGGTGACCCCGACGTGATGTGACTGCTGTGTGCTGCTGAGACATTCTTTACCGGCTGGAGGCTTGATGATGGAGTATAACGGAAATGACGCAACCCAGTGTCAAATGATTTCAAGCCGGGTGTAAAGTGTCTGACACGGCTTAGAGACTGCCATCTAGTGATAGCAACCGGCACCAACGGCTTAACGAGCTTTGCAAAGCACGGAAATTGTTATTGTTTGTGTAACTGTTTATATGATTCCGCGATGCCGTTCTGTCCGAATGTTGTACACACACACACACACACACACACACACTTTGACCAAATATAATCGACCGGCCCTATCTATACATTAAGCTTTTAAAAAATGAGTCATTTTTTTTGTTTGTTTGCCCTTTTCAGGGCAGGCTAAGGCTCATTAGTCATACTGCCTTGTCTTCAGTACATACATTTTCTTTTAGTAGTATTAGGTTTCGTCTTCAGTAACTTTTCTTTCACAGTTTTCAGTATTTTTCAGCATTGTTTTTTTTTCACTGGCACTATATAACTAACCTAACCTACACAATCCAGCAAAATTATAGCACTCTTGCTGAAGCTTTGGCGGACTTCTTATGGGAAGTCGAAACACAACATACACACTTTTATTTCATTATCCTACACAATAAACACATAAATGGTAATTTGCTGATTAATACACTATCAATATTATACATCAAAAACTACGAAATGTAATTTTTCTGATAATAAAAAAAAATGACAAACTGAACGCTACCAATTCCCGCCAAAAAGTCCTAAAAGTCACTATACGTTCAACCGTGGACTGTGGTTCAACCACCAGCGGGCATAGCATGAGGTCCATTTTGTCTACCCACTAATGTCAAATGTAGACTTCGAAGCGCGACAAAACGGTTGTATCTCGACACTGAGTCAAATACAACTACACGCAAACACACCCTCACAACACTATAGTCTACCTAGTCTCGTTCAAATATAAACAATGACAGACATAGAGAGACATACTCGGAATGCAGCACGAATGAAATGATAAATTTCACAAATTTCGACCTTCAACCCGATTGGGGAATACTGATCGACTAAGGCGAAATGATCGAATACGCTCATTCCACCCTTTATCCCCTTTAATGAACTTATGTATGCGCGATGCGCGTTGTCACACGTAGTGATTCCGGTCCGCATCCCATACAAATCAGCGCTGTCCGAAATATTCCGGCCAGTAATTCCGATGGGTGTGTCATCGCTCTTATTTGTTTACAAGTACGTATTATGGATTTTTCCACCCCTTTGTCGTTAATGTTCCACCTTCACGCACGAAGCGTTTTGCTTCTTCGTTCATTGTACGAAGGGCCAAGGAGTGGAATTCCCTTCCGGCGTTTGTATTCCCCGATTCGTATAATTTAGGAATCTTCAAGACGAGAATGAATAGGCACTATTTGAGCTTGCGTGTTACATCCTCGGCTGCATCGGAACTTACCATCAGGTAAGGTGCAGCCAAACGCACTTAAATTTTTAATGAAAAAGAAAATACCATGACTGATATAAGTTTTGTCTTGCAGCTTGCCGTCATCATCAGACGCGTGTGTCTACTCTGGCGGAGGCCTGTTCTCCTGGGGCACCAAGTTCAAATACGTGGGCAGGACTGAGAGGGAGATACTAGAGAGGGACGGGCTACTGGCACCGAGAGATGGCCATGTATGTTACTGGATTCCTATTTACAGGTCTAGAGCTTATCTCAGTAGGTCCCTGCGGTAGGTAGCGGTGCGGGAGGGGGGGTATATTTGTGATGCGGGCGCCCGTTTGAACTCGCATCGATCAAGTGATGTCCCGCACCGCTCCCATACCGCAGGAAAATACTGAGTAACGCGCTAGACCTGTAAAATTATATATTATAAATCCTTATTTCAAGTCGCGTCGCAACGGAGCGAAGGATCGACGTTTGTTTTTTTTACACAAAGTTTGTGGACAGGCTAGAAACATAGGTTAAATTGTAGATAATATCAGAGGTCTTCCCAAAAAAATATTATGTATTTTTTTTTGTTCGGCCTCTCACAACGCATAGAAGCAACCGATCGATATATTTTTTGAACAGATAGAGTGACATAGACTAAATTTTATCCCACGACAATTAGCACAGACCGATATAGTCCCCGAGGGATCTAAAAAAATACCATATATCCTCAAAAAAATTATAAAAGCGATATCTTCACGAGCGAAGCCGCGGGCAAAAGCTAGTATTTGTGTATAGTTTGTATAATATCAGATTCTGGTGATATCACGATACTAAACAACTTTTGTTTGTTTCACAATTTTGTAATTTAAATGTTGTTTGTAGTGAAATCTTAAAAAAATGTCATAGTGAAATCTAAAAAAATGTAGTGAAATTTAATCCAATCTATGAATTGCAACTAAATGTAGTGAATTCAAAAAAAAAGTAAGTTTTTAAATTAAAAAATTTAAGACTCGATGGAATACAAAGCGTTTTTTAGGGTTCTGTATCCAAAGGGTAAAAACGGGACCCTATTACTAAGACTTCGCTGTCCGTCCGTCCGTCTGTCATCAGGCATCAAATTTTCACAGATGATGTATTTCTGTTGCCGCTATAACAACAAATACTAAAAATTAAAAAAAGTGAGTCTCCATACAACAAAACGAACTTTTTTTGAAACGTGAAGAAACTTGCGTCATTTAGTATGATGATACGGAATCCTTTGTGCGCGGTTCTGACTCACACTTCACCGGTTTTTAACTTTTTAGTAGGAGGGAAATTTAGTGATCAATCGTTCATAATTTGTTTTCAAGCAGTCATAATCCCCATTGGCACGCTCGAATAGTCTTTTCTGTGGAGCTTGCATCGTCAACATAGCTCATAGAATGGACGGCCTTTGATATACATAGCAGACGGACCTCCCATTCAGTGGATCGACGACGACCTGGTCATTGTGGAGAACCTCGGTGAGGCATATGATCAGCAGTGCCCATGAGAAGCTTGTCAGGTCCTATCAGCCGATTTTGATACACAAGGAAAGAGCCTAATATTTTGATCTCATTTCATCCTTAACTGAGCTCGGGCTAACACTGATCATTAGACGTCTTCCTGATGATTAGATAAGATGATGATGATAAATTGGTAAGCCCTAGTCATCATCTCACCTGATGGTAAGTGACAATGATGCCGAAGATGGAACCGAGCTTACCAAGATTCCCCAACGCAAAGGGTAATTAGCTATCTTCTCTTCATGCCGGAACAGTAAATGCCCTACAAGTAACCAAACCTAGTCTTACAAGGTCCCGCCGGGACTTGAACCCGCGACCTCCTAGTATGAATTGAGTGGACTAACGCCACGATAGCGGATTTTACTACCTTTTTTGTGACTTCAGTAATAGTTGTTCACAAATTCATGAGTAGAATCAGTAGCTATAAGACCGCTTTTACACATTTCGTATTAATAGTATCATGAACCGAAAGATGTCCACTCCAAAGGCTAGACAAAGGCCTCTCCGAAGATTTCCTTGAATGGCGCCAAAACCTAGCACATCACCGCGCATGCGGTATAGCGGGCGCTGTCACAGATTGGTAAAAATTGGAATCAAAACTTTTTTGTAATGATATAAAAATGGCGCACCTCACATATGCGTTCCATTAGAAGAAAATAATTGGTGGAATCTCCTTGGTGATATTAACTTCTTGGATTTGTCCTGTATCGTATTGGTAAAAAAATGTTTTATAACATGGTTTTGACATGGTTTTGTGGTAGAAAAAGTGTTATAATATAAGTCCATTTTTAAATTTCGGTCTTTTTTTAATTTTGAAGTTTATTATTCGAATTTTATGATATGAGAGTAGATAAAGTATATTCACTGACAATTTTTTTAACAGGATGAAGGTTCCAGCGGCGGCGGCAAGCGCAAGGCGTCAAGTGTTCCCGCGACGCCCTCCACGCCTATGACCGGTGATTTTGGTAATTGGTGTTTAAGCGTAACGTAACCGGTTGCGATGACGGACGTCAAGTGGACGAGTGAAATAAAATTAATTGTACTGTAGCACTGCACTACTTTCTCGCGAAAACGCACAATCAACGGCATGTCAAATATACTAAAAATTAAATAATATTTCTTTAGTAATTTAGAAAAGACAAATTAATAACGATTTATAAAGAAAATTTCATACAAAAATTGACGTTGTGTAGGGGCTTGCTTTTAACGGATTTTGCCAGAATAATTCATTTATTCATAATAACAATTACATGTCAAAATAGAAAATAAAAATAAAAAATATGTCAAAACTCAAAATATTATGTCAAGTTATACAATATTAATTACTAATTTTAGGTTACATACGAATATGTAGTCTAGTAATTTAATTTTAAATAAAAAAATCGTTGATATAAAACGCTTGCTCGACAAGCCAATGTTTTAGTAACGACTTGAAGCTCCTCAGACTGGGGGCATTGGTTATGTTGTCCGGTAGTTGATTATAAAGTTTGGGGCGTCAATTTTCCGGACTTAGTATGTCGGTGAGGGGTGGGCCTGAGCTTACTGGCGTTTCTTGTATTATGTGCATAATAACCGATACTGCTTTTGTAAATAGTTGTACAATTTACATACGTACATGTAATTAATGTTAAGTTATTTTACTTAGATTTGGAAGCAGTCGCGCTCCAGCAATGCACTTTGCCCGCGACCCAGTTAAGAGTGCATTGACGCTCGACAACTAAACATCATTTTATTAGTTTTTTTAATTTAGTGTTCACTTAAGACAGCCATCTGACAAGACTATGGAATTTTATTTTTGACCACCTCTAGGACTGAGTGTGTCATTGACATTTCCACATGCTGTACAAGATCATATCCTGTACAAAAGTTATAACTTGCAAAGTTTCATAAAATCGTTATAGCCATTTTTGAGATTTATGCATTTTTCGTTATTTTTGTATGGCAGCTACCCTTTAACGAATTTTGCGAGAATAACTATTAACTATTAATACCACTTGATAGTTAGTACATTACAATAGTCACTAGGTGCTAGCAAAGTTTCGTCAAATTCGTTAGCCATTTTGTGATTTTTTTAGTTTTAATTAATTTTCCATCTTCGGCATCACCGGCACTTACCGGATGATGTCAAGGTCTTATCAATTGTGGAATAATAATAAAAAAGGGCAACCCGGCCAGAAGCGTATTCATTTTTTTTTTCCACAATTGATAAGCCCTTGGCATCATCTCACCAGATGGTAAGTAACGATGATGCCGGAGATGGAAGCGGGCTTACCAAGATTCCCCAACGCAATGGGGATCTGGCTATCTTATCTTCAAGCCGGAACACATCAATGCTGTTAACACTGATGTTTGGCTGCAGGACTTAGATAAGATGGTGATGGTGGCTATGAAAATGTCCTACCACCAACCAAACCGAGTCTTACAAAGTTGACCCCGCCGGGAATCGAACCCGCGACGTCCTGGTGTGAAGCGAATGGACTAACCATTACGCCACGGAGGCGGTTAAATAACAAACATAGGTATGAAAATAGATTCGATTACCAATTTCATGTTAGTGCATGTATTGTCGTTTTCCTAAACGAAGGGCTCACTATCCACCACACCCTGGACACTTCATACAACGGACCAGAAATGACATTTAAAAAAACGAATGACCGAACATACAAAATGGCGGCGAAATCCTATACGTTCGACAACCAAACTGTAACCAATTTTTATCAACCTGGGTGTCGAGGGGATGAGGTCGCAATCTAGAGAGCGGCAGGGAGTGTCCATACTGTCTATTAGTACTAATATACACGTATATACTTTGCTATCCACGATTCAGGAAATGCTACTCCTATTAAACATTTGAGGTAGTTCTAGGACTCTTTGCGGACGCTGGCTATATTATCTTTCCTTATAGGCCTCGATAATTTGGGGACCAGGCGAGAGTGAATAAGCATTATTTGAATATGCGGGAACCATCATCAGATGAGATGCAATCAAACGCACTCAAATAAAAATAAAAAAAAGTTCTACTACAAAAATGTTTAAATAAATAAATAAAAAATAATATTTATTTCAGTCTAATAAAATTAATACATTTTAAACGAAAATATATCCTATTAAAATAAAGTTATAAAAAAAATCTTTGATTTTTGCGTACGCTAGCCACATTTAAAAGGATCTGCTCAAATGTGGGACATGATTTCTAGCCCTCACTTGCAATATAAACCTCAAATGATGCCAAGGGATATCAATTGTAAATTAAAAAAAAGTTTAAATTTCCATGATGGCAATAAAGTGTTTTCAATCAATCAATCTTTTTTTTTTTATTGAAAATTTGAGTGCGTTTGGCTGCACCTCACCTGATGGTAAGTGCCGATGCAGCCGAGCATGTAACACGCAAGCTCAAATAGAGCCTATTCACTCTCGTCTTGAAGAGTCAATCATGATTTAACTGACAGCGGTCGTAGGTTAGTGCAAATTGTATGATCGCTAACGTGGATAGTATTATCTCGACCGTTTCCGTGCTTCGCAAGACACCTTAAGCCGTTGATGTTGGTTGTTATCATTAAGTGGCAGTCTTTAAGCCGCGGATTTGGAGTCCGAAGCTGTCGGAGGCCTTATAGGCGGCAGGCTTGAAAATTTCTGACAGAGGCGTTCCCTAAAATCTCAACCAATTTGGGTTTGGTACCCGTGTAAGGAGTATGGCTTCACCTTCCCAAGGTTGGGAAGAGATCCTAGACCCACCAGTGGGAGTGTGATATGAGTATATGACAATAACTGACGTATTTCTTTTATAATGCAGGATATAGCAGCCTGCCCCGATCGACCCACAGCGCACCATTAGAAGAGAGTTCCATCCCATCCAGTGAGGCTTGCAATGGGGGGTGTCTACTAAGTGGGCCCGCTGTCGACATAGCCCTGGCCTGCGACTTGCCTCGACTGGTGGAAGAGCCCAAACAAGGTAACATTGTTTTTATCCACGATTGGTAAGCCCTTGGCATCATCTCACCTGATGGTAAGTGACGATGATGCCGAAGATGGAAACGGGCTTACCAAGATTCCCCAACGCAATAGGGAACTGGCTATCTTATCTTCAAGCCGTAACACATCAATGTTTGAAGTTTGGCGGCAAGACTTGAGCTAGCCAGGCGGGCTTAGAAAATGCCTTTCCACCAATCAAACAGTCATACAAAGTTATTCTGCGCCGGGAATCAAACTCGCGACCTCCTGATGTGAAGCTATCGAACTTAACCATTATACGCCACGGATGCGGTCAAAACTTTCCCATACAAAGTTGGCGAATCAGCTGATCAATTTGTATAAGTAAATTTTTTTTTTGTTTTTTCACCAAAGTTAATGCCCTGCCCCGTCCTCGAAACTGTACTCTAATTCATCTAACCCTGTATAGATAATAAGGCGCTTTGCACACGACGGGGCGAGGCGGGCCGGTCAATTTCGCCGCCTACGATAGCACAAAGGGAATCCTATACTACCAACGCACATGGAGGATAAAAAGACCGCGCCGACTCCATGTGCGTTGGTAGTATAGCATTCCCTTTGTGCTATCGTTGGCGGCGAAATTGACCGGCCCGCCCCGCCCCGTCGTGTGCAAAGCGCCTAAACAGTAGGCCAGCAGCCATTTGCTCGAAGCCAATCAAGAGGCCTTATAATAGCACCACCGCATCTTTTCCCGAGGGTGTCTGGTGGAGGTCTATTCTGTCCAGCAGTGGACATATTTTGGCTGATATATGATGATCATCGTCACATCAACCATAGCAGGCTGATTAGCATTCGGAGAGCGTTAGACGTGGCCACATATTACCTTCTAAAATTTTCTTTCAGCGCCGCCATGTTCAGCCCCGGAATACAGCCGCGACTCCTTCGAACATTCCTCCACAGAATCCGGCGCCACCACGCACACACATACACACACGCACACGCCACACACACACACGCAGGAGGAGTGGCGCCCCCCTCCTCCCGCCTTACAACCCCCTCCCCCTCACCGCGCCTTCAGCTTACTCCGAACATTCGTACCCTCATTCATCTTCGTATGCCTCTCTCTCTCCCTCCTAACGGTACTGGTTTTTGAGACCGATTGGCCGCTGCTGGGTTTCTTGAAGCGCAAGCCCGAGTTGCTGGCGCTAAGACATCACTACTACGCCCCTATGAAGGAGTATGTTAAAAGGAAGGTCATAGAGCTGTTCTGATTCCTTCGTGTCGTGGTTAACTTTGACGCGCTGTGTGTTTGTGTAAGATTTGATACGTGCATTGCTAATAATAGTAGGTTAGGAAAACTTTGTGACAAAAAACGTAGTTAAAACAGAACTGTACAATACGCGGCGAAACAAAAATGGCGGTCGTTGGCGTGTGTAGCGCGGGTTACGCCCCCGGGCTTACATTCCCTTGGTGCGCGCGACCCCTGAGTCTTAATGACTGAATTTAGACACTGCGCCATGTTCAACTTAGATGCCGCGATCTATACCTGCATTTTAAATGAACCGAGTCTGACAATGCCTCTTACAAGTGTTCCAGAAACCTTTATAGGCGCCGTAGGTCTTTCCTGCGTACTGCCATCAAAATTAGGCCGTCAGCCTCTATGTCACCTTTAATGATGGTTAACAACCCATAAACGTCCCCACTTCTGGGGCACAGGTCTCTTCCCAAACTTGGGAAGGCCACACACGAGGGCCGAGTTTGGGTTCTTGGAGAGGGCTAGTAGCGTATCCCACTGTCAGAAGTTTTTCAAGCCGCCTATAAGGCATCTGACACGACTTAACGAGTGCCGTCTAGTGATAGCAAGCGGCACTAACGGCTTAACGTGGCTTAAGAAGCTCAAACGGTCGTGAAAAATGCCACTAACAGTTAAACCTATTCAGGTAATGACAGTGTTACAGATCAGTTAACCTGCGTGATCGACCCAACCACGCAAGACGCACGACCGCTTCTTGTATGACAAAAAATAATTAAAGCCCTTAAATGTATAGGAGAGCAGTTTTATGATGTACGTGATAAGGTGATAGATAAGTCAATGTAAGTTACGAAAATGTAAATGAACCGACGGACAAAATTGGTGTAGAAGCCGTTAACTGGTACTTCTACTGATTATACCGAACATTTCCCGGGGAAACCAGTCTATTCTAAAAAAAATGGACTCCATACAAAAATACACAAAATTTACCATTTTGTATAGTCTAGTTTTGAGAACCTGATAATTTTGTATAGTCTATTTTTTTGCGAATTGACTGTTGGTCCCTTGGGGGAATGTTATTGATAAAGATGTATAGAAACCCCAGTGAACTGATCCTACACCAATTTTGTTACACCTGTATAGGGTCCCTGTATAGGTGACTTTTTTATTTGTCTAAAAGCGGCAAATGGTAGATTCTATTCATGAAGCTGATCAATTTTGACTCCCCATATAAATTGTAAATTGATTAGTCGATTTGAGAAGTTTGCGATTTGCTATCTCACCTAATAAGTGACGATGATGCCGAAGATGGAAGCTGGCTTACCAAGATTCCCCAATGTGATGAGGAACTGGCTATCTTATGTTTAAACCGAAACATAAATTATGTTAAAATAACATGTTAGGATGGTGGTAGAAAGCCCTTCCACCAAACAAACAGAATCTTACAATGTTAGACTCCGCCGGGAAATGAACCCGCGACCTCCTGATGTGAAGCTAATGGACTAAACATTACACCACGGAGGCGATTTAAACGTCGTTTAACTTTGTATTTCCAAACAAGTTTAATACTTTCCAGTCTTTAAAGTGTTCCCGCTCTGATTGTAAGGTTCCTTGTTCTGGCTCTGATTGTATGGTTCCTTTTTCTTGTTCTAATTGTAAGCTTCGTTGTTCCCGCTCTGATTGTAAGGTTCCTTGTTCTGGCTCTGATTGCATAGTTCCTTTTTTGTTCTAATTGTGAGATTAGTTGTTCCCGCGCTGATTTTAAGGTTTCTTGTTATCGCTCTGATTGTAAGGTTCCTTGGGGTATGTTGTTCAGTTTCATGACTAGCATTTACCATTTACCGCTTTTAAGCGATAAAAAAGTCATTCTGTATTGTCGGACAAGTTTTCGATATTTTTACACATCAAAAGCAGCGCACGTGTCAAAACAAAGCCTCGTAGTTATAAAAACATAGTTGTAGTAAAACTAAACAGAGACTGGTCTGGCTCTCTGACTATGAACATTATGTGTCAAATTACAACGACACGTTGTTAGATCGCTCTAGTTTCGTACTTATAATAAATGTTTTCTGATAAATTCTAACCGAAATTATGATAAATGATAATTATACGTGGAATTGTTGAAATGGAACTGCTATGTAATAATTAGCAATAGTTATAAGGTAGCCCTGGCCAGAAAAGTTAAACTTTGTCATCATCATCATATCAGCCGAAATACGTCCACTGCTAGACAAAAGCCTCCCCCAAGTGTTTCCACAACGACCAGTCCTGCGCTGCCCGCATCCAGCGGCTTCTCGCGACCTTCACCAGGTCGTCGGTCCACCGAGTGGGAGGCCTGCCTACACTACATCTTCCGGTGCGCGGTTGGCACTCGAGACCTTTGTTCTACAAGCTGTGTGCCACTTTGCCATACTGCGGATTAATGTAAAGTGCACATATTTTATACATTTTTCTGGTCAGGAGTTTCTTGGTTAGGATGTATTAGAGTTGTGTAGGATATAAATTAGGAATTATGTAAATTGTATTTAATGTATTTCATCCACTGACTCTCAATATACGCTTTTAACAGTACAATTTATTTCTAAGCTTAGCACTGTCGTTCGTAATTCGCACAACTTTGTGATATATCGCTTATTTATACCTAATACATTTTTGCAGTGTTTATTTTTTGTTATTTAAAAATTTATACATATAATGTTTACTCGGATGATAAAAAGCTTATAAAGATAAAAGTTACTGTTTTTGAATGTTGATATTTTTAAACAATTTTATTTACACTTATTTATATTAGGTAGTTTAAATTATTTTTGAAATTTTTACTTTTTGCGCCGTCTAAAGCAATAGTGCCCAACTACTTTTTGTGTAGAAAGATTATTAGAATCGGTTTAAAATTACACGACATTCCACTTCACCATTTTACGCATCGTCTTCCAAATACATGTTTGTTTTTATGTTCATTTAAAAAATATATGTACAGTTAAGAATGCCGCATTTAAAGTGCATTTATTTTCTTAGTTAAGTTTACCGTTTCAGTTTTACTTACATGTTGATTTTTTATCGATAGTGTTTGTGCCATTACCTACAGTAATACGATATGGCTTACAGTAGCGCAACGCCTTTGATGTCGCACGATGCCGCCACGGGCGGCGTAGGTACTAGCAGTACTAGCCTGTAGTCAGCCTGGCAAACTCGCAGAGTGTGTCAGGCTGTGCCCCGCCGCCCGCTGCCCCGCAAGTACCCTTCCGTTGCTCTGCGTAAACTCATTCGTTGCACTATTGTAAGCCGCTATATTGTAATACTGTGCCTACGCCATGCGTCGACTAGTCAGACACATTTTTCTAGACTATTGTCTATTGTTAGATATGTTTCGTAAATTCTCATCCACTGCACAAAAATACGGCTTGAGACTTCAATAGGTACGAACTTAAGCACAAGCAATAATGACAGTGTAATTTTTGTCATATTATTATTACGTTATGAATTTATGATAGTAACTAACTTAGTTTATTTACTTAGCACATTTAGGTACTATGTTTATTAAGTTCCTACATAAAATAATTGATTAAGGAATTGTTAAATGAAATGCGTCTATGTTGTTTTTTTGCATTTAAATTTTAAGTAACATGGTTATCTTTGTTCGATACGCGCAAAATACATTTACAAAATGATTAATTTATTCAAGTCGAATACAGCAATTATTAATGCCTTATTAGAATGTGAGTTAAATAAGATAAGTGTAGGTAAGGTATTATGTCACGTTCGTTATGATGCTTGGCTCTTAAAAAATACTGTTTTTAAAATACTAGTATGTATTTTATTATTTGACAAAACCAGCATGGGACTTATTACTCCTAATTTTAATTATCAACTATTACAAAAATGCTTTAAATGTATTTATTTATGGAAATGCCTATCTTCTGCCTAGTCAATAATATATATTGTTTCCTTGACGAGTTTCTAATAAAATTAGAGTATAATATAGTTATAAGATAACATTTGTTTATAATAATTTAATTTATATTTAATTTTAATAGTTTATTTTTACACAACCTTACTATTTATTTAAGAATCTCTTTGAAATAGATAACAGTAATTTTAAAATTAAATTATTTATGTTGTATCCCTACTTATTTAAGCACAAATATATTTTTATACCTACGCATACCTACTTCAAATTATATTCTCTTTGTGTAGGAAGTACTTAAATATTTGTGATTTATTCTTCTGAAATAAATACATAGGTTCTACTTAATATTCTAGAATCCTAGATTAGTCCTGATCAATTAAAATTTGTTTTTGTGGACCAACCAATTTGCCGAACTTATTTTTGTAATAGCGGCCAACGCAGTAGATAAAGTTAGAATTAGATATTTGTAATGATCGACTTAGCCTCCGCTGTATAAATAGCTAACATTTCGACAGTTAAAACTAAGTATAACAAAATTAGTGTGCGACCAACCCCGATATGTAAGGTTTATTATATATGGTTCAATTTTTAAATTATGATCTACGGTTTTTTTTTAATTATGTTATGATGCAAATTTTTACCATAATACGAGTACTTACATTAGTATATACCTACACAAATACGAGGTGCGGTCCAAAAGTGTCCGGCCTAACAAAGAAAACAAGTAGATATATTTACAATTTTATTTTTATTTTTCGATATAGTCCCCCTCTATTTCAACGCACTTTGCAGATCTCGTGATAAGCATTTCTATCCCCTTATAAAAATATTCTGGAGTTTTGTCCTCGAAATGGGTAAAAACTGCTTGGGCCACTTCATCATCCGAAGAAAATCGTCTTCCCCTTAAGTCTGCCTTAAGTCTCGAGAACAAGTAGTAGTCGCTTGGGGCCAGGTCTGGGCTGTAAGGGGGGTGGCGAATTTCCTCGAAGCCACATTTAGCTACAGCAGCTTTGGCAATTGCAGCAGTGTGAACGGGAGCATTATCGTGGAGAAGCCGAACACCTCTACTAAGTTTTCCACGTCGTTTCTGCTTGATCGCCTCTCGCAACTGCTCAAAAAGGGTGGCGTAGTAGCTGCCATTTACCGTGCTATTCCTTTCTTTTATGTCAATCATTAGTATTCCGTGACAATCCCAGAATACCGTTGCCATAATCTTTTTGGTGGATTGCGTTACCTTGGCCTTTCTAGGTGGCTTTTCACCAAGACGACGCCACTCCATCGATTCCCTTTTAGACAGGGGATCATAGTACAAAACCATGGTTTCGTCTCCCGTAACAATCGACTCCAAATAACTTTTTCCGTAACGCCTATACGCGTCTAAAACTTCTTGAGAACACGCTTTTCTCTCAGTACGCTGCAAGCTCGAAAGAAGTTTGGGTACCCACCTAGCACTAACTTTATTCATGTGAAGATGATCATGTAGTATCCTAAGTACTGAAGTTTTGGAAAGTCCGGTTCTTGCCGCTATTTCTTTAGTCTTTAGTCTTCGATCACTCAGAACTTCCTCTTCCACTAATTTAATACATTGCTCGGTGAGTACTTCTATAGGCCGGCCGGAGCGAGGTTCGTCGTCAATGGATTCCCGCCCCAATCGAAACTGTTTACTCCATTCTTTTACCGTGGAAAATGATGGAGAAGAATCCCCGTACACGGCATCCAACCTTTTTTTTATATCGGTCGGGCTGACCCCTTCCTTAGTCAGGAATTTGATCACGGAACGATATTCCAATTTGATCATTTCGAAAGTTTTCCGGATTCGTATCGTTAAAACGCCGTAAAATCAAAACTACAACCAACAGAAACGCCAAAACCAGACTCGAAAAAGCAGACTAAATGACAATCGCGATGACATCTTTTTTATTTTTTTTAAGCCGCCAAATTTTTCCAGCCAGAAAGTTTTGGACCGAACAGGTAGTACGTACGTGTTTTTTTAACTGGGACAGTATGGGGACATCCTAGACCATAGATGAAACATATATATTCTTTATTGCACACAGATATTTACATGAAAAACAATTAGAAAAGACATGTACAAAGGTGGACTTATCTCTATAAGAGATCTCTTCCAGCCAACCTTACCGGGTGTTATGAGAATTCAAAGGACGGGGGGCAAACCTATGTGTACCTAAAATTATACTAAATAAAATACTAATCATCATATCAGCCGAAGGAAGTCCACTGCTGGACATAGGCCTCCCCCAAGGATCTCCACGACGACCGGTTCTGCGCTGCCCGCATCCAGCGGCTTCCCGCGACCTTCACCAGGTCATCGGTCCACCGAGTGGGAGGCCTGCCTACACTAAAATACTAATATAATAATATAATGTAAACTAACCTGATCTACTCAAATAAATAATACATACCGATAGTAAATAATTTAATAATATACATAATACATACCTTAAAATAGAATACTTACTATTCTTACTAAAATTAAATATATACAAATAAACTTACACGTTTTGTAGGGAAAGAAGATGCTCTTTAAGTTTGATTTTGAACGAGTTAACAGAGGGGCAGTCGCGAATGTTGGCGGGTAATTTATTCCAGAATTTATTCAGTCCTAGTGAAATAAAAAACAACCCGCCCGGGGTTCGTGTGGTCGACTAGGGCCCAATCGCCCTAATTCAGGGTAGACTCGAGCCCCTCGGTGGGGACATATATGAGCTGGTATGGTGAAAAAAAAAAACTCGCGCTCCGAAGGTCTTGTAGGTACCACTACACCTCACAATAACATCAATGTTACTAATTAATTTAATTCAACAGACATCAACACGAACGACAGCAAAATTCTATTTTGTTCATTCAGTTCGGAATCCTTAGCGCGAGTACGACTCACACTTGGCAGGTTTTTATTATTTGCTGTTTTACTTTAAGGTTAGTACTATAATCATATTCACACCAAGTTTGACGTTTGTGTATATAACAGTTTATACGATAGAGCAAAAACAAAAACCTTCACACTATTCTTGCATGGGGACGCCTCTTAATATATTTTTTAATTTCATTATTTTGCAGTAAATCCGCTATTATAACATTTTAAATAAAAATTTCGCCCGGCCGGCCACCTATTACGGTTAAAAGGTAAAACATTCTAAAGGTCAGACAGACAGCGTAAAGCGTAGGCTTAGTAATAGCAAAGTATATATATTAGTACCTACTAATGTACAGTATGGACACTCCCTGCCGCTCTCTAGATTTGACCTCACCCCACCGTCACTCAGATTGGCTGTAGATTGGTTACCAAACGTAAAGGATGAGCTACGTCCGCTGTGGTTTTGTTCAGGAATTATTAAATCTGAATTTGGTAGATTGTTCATTTTACTGATGTAGATCGGATAGTGATAAAGGCAGTAAAAAAATTCTTAAACAGATATCCTTTTTTATATATATTTACAATTGGTAAGCCCTTGGCATCATCTCACCTGATGGTAAGTGACGATGATGCCGAAGATGGTAGCGGGCTTTCCAAGATTCCCCAAAGTAATGGGGAACTTGCTATCTTATCTTTAAGCCGGGACACATCAATTTTGTAAGCATTTTTGTTTGGCGGCAAGACTTAGATAAGATGGTGGTAGCTAGTCAGGCGGGCTTGAAATTGCCTTATCACCAAAAAGTAAGACTCCGCCGGGAATCGAACCCGCGACCTCCTGATGTGAAGCTAATGGCCTTAACCATTACACCACGGAGGCGGTTATTCGTTTACTTAAAAAGCTACACAAAAAGCCGTTTTATTATGGGTGTCAATTAAATGGTTAGCATAGTATTGTTATTTCTGTGAGCAGAAAAATATAATCGGTGAGCAGAAATAGCTAATTGGTCAGCAGAAATAGCTAATTGGTCAGCAACTCATGGTCAGCAAACATTTCAAAATCAATCAGCAATTTATGTCATTCTGGATGGCTGTAATTATTTTAAACATCCCCGTACTACACTCTTCCTACAGTGTTGAGTGGTCGACGGAGCCCCTTCGGGGCTCCTACTTCTGTGTTCTCATGTTAAACCTAACACTACGACTGTGCGGGGAGGCGAGCTTAGCTCGCCTCCCCGCACAGTCTCCGAACCTAACGGATCCGAGTCGGGGTGTTCCGCAAGTCCGAGCTCGCTTCGCTCGCTCCCGCTTCCATTTAGAACTCCCCGTACCACACTCTTCCTACAGTGTTGAGTTGCTGCTTATAGACATGTTTTTCTGCCGCTCAATCATGAAATCTTGCCGCTCAAGTAGTTATTTTGCGGACTGAATGTTTATTATGCAGTTACATTATATTTATTCCTTTTATTATTTCGTATTTTGTCACGGCAGCGCGGTTCGTTCACCCCAGTATTACACGACTAAATATAAGAACAATCAGTTGGTATGAATCTTCGTTCTAGCCAGTTGTACATTCTTTTAGGAATGCAGAATGAATGGAGTTCTCTTCGTAGGTAGGTTCGTTCGGTCGTGGAATAATGTAAACTTTATTTACTTAAAAATGATTGTTCGTAATTGAAACACTTATTATATGAGAACAAACAAAATATTATATGAGTTGTGTAGAAATATCTAGTGATGTGATATTAAAGAATGTGATCACGGAATAATTGATTGAGATTGGTGTCGATTCGGTGTTACACGACTTAACTTAATTGACAGGATTAAACTAAATTTACACATTCTGTCTTTTACTTTCTGTACCGAAAAGACAAGGATAGAATGCTTAAATTTAGTTTAGTCCTGTCAAATAAGTTAAATCGTGTTACACCGAATCGACATCATTGACTGTTATTTTAGGTTGTTATACCTTTAGGAGATTGTTTTACCGACAAAAGCAACGACCAGCACTCGTGTAGATTGTTTGAAGAACAATTTTATTCATGTAAGTTACCTACCTACCAGTAGCCACTGTTGATTGTTAAGTACATGCAGTAAATATCTTACAAACCAATGCCGCCGGTGTTTCAGCCCTACGTGCATGCACGCCTATAGATACGTCAGTTGTTTATATGTATATCATTTCTCGCTCGTTTGTATGAAGTGTCAGGGGTGTGGTAATAGGGTCCCGTTTTCTTGTACGGAACCCTAAAAAACATATACTGATGGAAATACAGGGTGTTTTTTTAACACCGAGCAAGCCGTTAAGGGTTAGCTCTACTCATGAATCTGAACAACTTTTCCCAAGAAACCAATAACTGAAATCGCAAAAAAAAATTTACTATACAAAGTTGACTAATCGGAATGATCGATTACTTTCTATGAAAAGTCCAAAAATAATAATAATAAAATATATATATATATATATACAGGTTGTAACAAAATTTGTGTAGGTCCCGTTAACTGGGGCTTCTACCCATCATAATAAACAACTTTTGTTCTACGACTTTGTTGAAAACGTAAAATTTTTTTTTTACACTTCATACAAATTGATCAGCTGATCGACCGATTTTGCGCATTTTAGTATGGAGGGTCTAATTTTTTTTTTGAGAATTGACTATGGGTTTCTTGGCGAAAGTTGTTCAGTATGACGAGTAGAACCCCCAGTTAACAGGACCTACACCAATTTTGTTACACCTGTATATCATTTAGAGCCCACCCTTTACGGCTTGCTCGGTGTTATTAAAACACCCGGTATAAACTAACCTTGAGCTTTCAGCACCAGGCAGACACGGCAACTCTCTTATATCTCCAATGCCTCGAATGCCACTCGAAGAAGTCTGATATTTCCGCCATACCCTGTCTTCACTGAAATTATAATAACTTTACAGTTTGTGGTTTGATTAGGTATGTAATGTATTTGTTTATAAATGTAGCCTTACGGGCACGATGAAATTTCTGTTCCGTCAGTTTCTGTATAATATAATGAAGAGCCACCGCGATAGCGACTTAGTTGCGCACGAACTTTTTTTCTATTCTTTTTTGGATTAGAACTTCGGTGTATGTTAATACTTGACGTTGGCATCGGATTCATAATGCACGACGTTGAACGTTGCACGGTTTAAATGTAATAATTATTAAAGTAACACCAAGAAAGAACATTAATATGATCAAAGAGAATATACTCAATCATTTTGGATTTCGGGAGAATACCTAGAAATTGTTGAGATATCCAGGGGAATACCATGAAATTGTGATAAATTTATCAGGGAATACCCTGAAATTTGTGATTAGTGCTCGTTGATCAGTCCAGCCAGCCAGCCGCATTGTATATATGCAACATAAATGCAAATGTAAAAGTGAAAAGGATTCACGAGAGGCGAAGAAGTTTAAAAAGTACTTAAATATATAAACAAAAAAACCCGACTGGGATACAAAAATACAAATTTAAAAAGCGAAAACAAAAGCCAAAGATTGGATCAATTTTTACTGAACATGTGTTACTGAAACACGATATATTTATTACGTAATCCCATACCCATTGTAGAAAACGAGTCTGCATTGTATTTATATATTAATCTTATAAGTGTGTACTTAACAGACTTATAAGATTATAAATGCAAAAGTGTGTATGTTTGTTGCCTCTTCATGGTACGCCTAAACGGCTGGACGGTTTGGGATGAAATTTGGTAGTTAGACAGATTAGGACCAGGATTAACGGCTGTTTAACGATTTAATTCTTGCAAAAGGTTTAAGGTCGTGTAAAGTAAAAAAATCAGTTTGTATACTCCTGCCCGGTGAAGTTGTAAAGCCCATGGCCAACAACAAGCTTGTCCTTTCGAAAAAAAAAATCAGTTTGTATTACATAACTTATTCGTTTTGTATGCAATTTATCATACCAAATTGGTTCGAAACATAGAAAAATTTGGAATAAAAATCTGTATTTTCTTTTAAGGCGCTTTGCACACGACGGGGCGGGGCAATCTTTTTGACCGCGAAGCAATAAAGACCGCGTCTGCCCGTCGATGCCCGCGGCTGCCCTCTCCGCGTACATAAAGCACACAAGGGACAGAAGCGGTTAGTTCAGTACGTTCGTTCTATTGAAGCGAGGCGCGGACTGAGCTAGCCGCCCCGCACCGCCGTCTGCGTTACTGCATACAAACTGGTTTGTGTGATCTATGGCGGGCAGCCACGGACATGCCGCGCCGCGATCTTTTTGTCCGCCATGTGCGTTGGTAGTATAGGATTCCCATTGTGCTATCGTTGGAGGCGAAATTGCGGCGGGCCGCCCCGCCCCGTCGTGTGCAAATCGCCTAAACGTCTTAATTTTTTTAATACTCATGGGTTTGGAATAAAATTCAAACCTCATTACCATCATATCAACTCTTAGGCGCTTTGCACACGACGGGGCGGGGCGGGCCGGTCAATTTCGCCGCCAACGACAGCACAAAGGGAATGCTATACTACCAACGCACATGGAGTCTGCGCGGTCTTTTTGTCCTCCATGTGCGTTAGTAGTATAGGATTCCCTTTGTGCTATCGTTGGCGGCGAAATTGACCGGCCCGCCCCGCCCCGTCGTGTGCAAAGCGCCTTATAGGTACGTCCCCAAAATCCATTTTTTTAACATCTTTCCTCGAGCCGTTCGTTCTCGCTTTCCTGCAATAGGGGATCGGATTATCGGATTGGTAGTCATTTTACTTACTTTTTATGATCTGTCAAAAACAAAATTTTGTTCTAAAAATGTTTGAAATACCCACAAGTGACGTCATAGATTTTTAGCGTCATTTACGGACTTTTTTGTGAATTTGATTAATTTATTATTATTAATTAAGGTTTTTTGAAACTTCAAGAGGAGAGCAATTTAGGAAACCCTACTTCAGAATTTATTTTTGGTGCAGTCCGATCCCCTATTTGTGTGATCATTTCTTGAAATGGGACGGAAGAGTGTAACCGGAAATGCGAACTTTTTTTAAGTCACGAAGGCTAAGGTAACATGGCCATGTCGCCTAATGTGAGACCAAAGGCAAAGATGACCTACTATCTGAAGGCCCGGCCCGTGAATGTACAACCCGATAATTCAATAAATTCATAAATAATTTGTTACACATCATATGCGACTACTTTAAACTCGCTCGTTTTTATTTATTTTAATATACCCAGTGGCATTCGCGTCGAATCTAACCACGTATAATTTATTAAAATCGGTTCATCCGTTTAGTAGTTACTAAGGAACATAGAAATGGGCACACATACATACAATTAGGTCAATCATACTTGATCATACTCTACTTTTGGGCTTTGCCGCAATCGGATGAAAATAGGATAGACAGAGAAATTCTGTCTGTAGATCTATTAAAATATCGGGCCGATCCCAGTAGTCTTACCGAGTAGTCTTACCAGTAGTACTATTGGGAGTTTTCTTCCCAATAGACTTACTAGTAAGACTACAGGGAAAATAGATCCCAGTAGACTTACTAGTAAAACAAAAAATAATATCGTAATGTAGACCTAAATAATTATTTTGCAAATAGGTACGATATATATGTAAACTCTTTAGTGCACTTGACGATAACTGATGATAAAACATTTTTCAAGTGACAAGATGTCAAATCTTGTCACTTCAAAATTATCAAAAGATAATTATTGACGACAATTATTTTGAAATTACCTAACACTAATAAAAACTTGTTTTTTCTTATAATGTGTGATATAAATATAATAAAAAGAAGACAAGGTGAAGTTTTGCTATTGAATGGTTATCAGTATACTATAAATTGAAGACTTAAAAAGATGGAGGAATTATATGGCGATGTGCTCTATATCGTAAAAGAACATGCGTGGGATCTGTTACTATCAATAATGGTATTGTATCCAAAACCATATCTCATTTACCAACATGTTCTCCTGATTATGCTCACAACGAGGTAGACTTGAAGTTGGATGGCTGTAGAAAACAAATATGAATCAAATACAGTGTCTGTACCCAAGGTCTATAAAAAGGCTGTGGGCTCGCTCGAAATGGTATGGTATCGATCTAATCAGAAAGCTACCCCAGTATTCCAGTGTAAAATCAACACTTTATCGGCAACGAAATAAATCACTTGAAGTGGACAAATTACATTATAAAAAAATTACAGACATCAAGGTTCCACCTAAATTTGAATCATTTCTTTTGGCGGACTACCATCGTGATGACGGAGCAAGAATTTGAGTGTTTGCATCCCCAGAGGCAAGAAATATTATGACGGAATGTGTCGACTATTTTAGTGATGGTACATTTGGTTCCATTTCAGAACCATTCCTGCAACTCTACACAATTCATTGCGATCTGGGGAGTTCTCAAGATGTTACAAATGTATAATACCCGTTATGTATGCCTTTCTTCCCGATAAAACTACGCATACATACGTCACATTACTACAGTTAATAAAAAGCCAAATACCTCACTGGAACCCCAAGCACTTTAAAACAGACTATGAAGATGCCATGATAAAGGCTATTAGATATGTTTTCCCGCAAATATTACCAAGCGGATGCTATTATCACTACTGTGAGAGTTTGAAGAGAAAATCAAAATCTCTAAAATTAAAGGCGTACAGAATAGTGTCACTTTGCAAACTTTTACCGTTGTTGCCCAGAGAAAATATTATGGATGGTTGGAGTTACTTATTAGATGAAATGGAAAACATCACTGACCAAGAAAAAATTAAAAAATTTAAACAATATTCCTATATGAATAGAAATTGGTTGTCAAAAAATATTATAGAGAGAATGTGCGTGTTCGGTCAACGGCATCGTACAACGAATTATCTGGAATCATGGCATTTTGTGACAAACGGGGAAGTTGGTAGGAAGGCCTGCAATCTACACCAACTGTTGAACATTTTAGTTTCTGACGCATCGTATCAAAAAGTGCGCAGCGTCCAAGTTAAAAATAAAATAAATATCAATAAAAGAGCCAACCTTTACATTGAACGCGATCGGCTTATTCAGAATGCCCAAATGCAATTGATTAATGGGGACATCAGCGTTGGTAATTTTTTGGAAAAGCTGCGTTGGTGAATAATAGATATTCATAGTTATGTACTGTTATTTTGTTTATGTTACTCGGTAAGACTACTGGGATCAGGGGTTATTTTGTTTATGTAGGTTTGTTTATGCGATAGTTAAGTTTTTTTAAATAAAAACCTTCACATTTATATTTTTGGTTTTTTTTAACTGAAATTGGTAGGTAGGTAGGTACTATCTATTAAATTGCGAGGTCTATGTGTTTTCGTTGTTTTACAGTAGAACTACTGGGAAATATTGACATCCGTGAAGTCCTACTACGAGTAAGTCTATTGGGAAGAAAATTCCCAATAGTACTACTGGTAATACTGGGATCGGCCCAAAATATCAGACATTTTTACTTCAAAATACCCACTGAAATGTCTACAGTGGACCTACCCGTCACTAATTCACTATCATCATCATCATCCACAATCAGCTAGGATACTTACCACAGATAGATGATAAATAACGTTAGAAAAGGCAAAGTAGGGCAGTACACTAATTTTGTTATGCTTGTTTTCGTTCAGCCAAGTATCTCTCTATTCAACAACTTACACATATAATTAATTGTTTATATTTAAATACACTACGTGTCCACACGTGTCGGTCTGACTTTTAACTAGGTACCCAACTATGTGTTTACATGACACACCTACTCTTTGATCTGACTATAAACTTTTCTGTAAACTGTTTAAAAAAGTAAACAATTTAGGAAAAAACCTTGTGATGTCAACGCATGTTACAAAAGCTAAGATTAATATTTATTATTAAGTCTAGTTTTAAGGTTTAAAAAAATCTTAGAAGTTTTAATAAAACATCCTGCCGAAACACTTTTCAGTTTTTTTATTATTAAAAATACTTCCAAAATAAGCAACAAACAAATAACAATGTAAAAAGAACATTTGTGGTTTTTTGCTACATAAATATTATACATACAACACTGCAACGATATTTTAATTGCAGGTGTAAAAATTAAATACCTTCAGGAACTTACAGCTTTCAAGTTATTAGAATGTGTTGTGGGCACAAATCGGTGATGCCGGCACTGGATGAGGTGCTTCGCAATACGACACAACATTTTCATATTCACTTATGAATGTAAACTCCTTGATAAAAAATATTTTGCATTTTTTGAACTCATTCTAAAAATTAATTACCATATTATCAGTTCGTGGGGAAGCTGTTCATTACAATATTTTGCTGCTTAATTGCTGGGGATTTGATGTACGGAGCAGATCATTTTTAGGAAGCTGTTGGTGGAGCTGATAATGAGCGGCAGCCATTGTTAAAACGTTGCCAAACATTTTTTATCACCATGTTTATGGAGCAAATGTTGCGTGCGATACTTATAACAGTATGGACGAGCCTTTAGATTATGGCACATAATTTGATTACTAATAGGAAAATACTGAGCACTGTTACAATTTTGTTTTTTTTAAATCAATTACAGTGTTACTAGAAAATACGAAGCAGCAAATTAAAAAAGTTAATTATACATAATAAAATCACAAAATATAAATTCAGATTCACCCTTAAGTGGTCACGTAAAAATATATAATACATTTGAGCTATAAACAGTAAAACTAAAATCCATATCCATTCGTATAATTAATAGTAGGTACTTAATTTAATTAAACACATGCTATATTACGAATCATTATAAATTATAAGTGATATTTTCACACGGAGAAGTGATATTATTAAGAAATAGAAATCGCCGACCGAGTCTTCAAAGTAAATAAACGTAACTTGGAAAATTATTTTTTGAGTGACGTATGCCTAAGATATGCAAGATATCATACAGGTTAACAGTCTGTAGTCACAACACAATGGCGTTTATCGGAGATAATGCAAGGTTTTAGCACAGCGCCAACAATTTTGGCAAAGCTAATCTAATTCGTAGTTTGTACGTCATAACATCACAGATATAAGCTGCTATTACACTTCACTACATGTAGTGCACTACATCATGAAGGACACTAGATATAGTGAGTGTAAATGCATGTAGGATCCTAACTTAGGACGATAGGAAGAGCCCGACCGTCCTACATGGTCACACAATCACAGGTAGGATGGTAGAGCGTCTACATAGGATGCTCAGTCTTGCCGTGGCATCTGATGCGAGTGTAAGTGTATTGTGTATTTCGCGACGGGCAGAGTAACAAAATAACATTGGTAGAAAAAGAAAGTTTATTAAATGTTTTAGAAATGTACAAAGAGATCTCCTGTATCTAAAATGATTTGTTTCTTAGTAGCAGATACTGCTTCACCCAACATTTTCTTTTCTTTTTAGACTTAGCAATACCCGCTGTTACGGTAAGGGCAATGCCGATTTTTGCCTTTTAGAGAGCACGGTCGCTATTTTCGAAGTTTGGTCTCTGACTGAGTTATAGTTCCTATGTTATTTTTCATTTATTTTTTTATTCACAATGGTATGTGGTGTGTAAACACAATGTTCTATATGTAGTGCCACTAATTAGTGCACTAGATGAAGTGTAATCGCTGCTATAGACTGATGTCGGAGACCAAAGATCGGCGTATTCTATCTCCTAATGCGACGATGATTCTCATGCGAGGTAAGGATTCGTCACAAAAAATACATGTGAATATTCCATTAACTAGGTACAATTCGCTGACTGTTACGCGTATCACATTCCAGTTGATTGAATGCATATATTAACGATTTGAAAAGCTCTGAAATACAATGAGGTTTTATATCTCTACACGGAGATTCTACGTCACGGACATGGCACTACGTGAAGTATGGTCCGTCAGACTCCTTCCTGCTAATATAGTCAAATATAGTGTAATATTTATATCTCCATCGAGGCGTGAAAATACATTGCTTCTCTATATATGTATCGTAAGACATAAAACCTCATTGCTAAAAGGCGTCAACGCGTGCGTCAGAGTATTTCTAAATTACAGCACCGCACCGGGCGGCGAGGCCTAACATTATTGTCCATCAGTCGGTAAGTGAGAGCGCGCGTCAGTCCACAATGGATATCTGCGCATAACCGATCAGCCCCTTTTCATCGGCCGGCTCCGCAGGATCCGCAGATTCCAGTGGGAAGGTCACAGACCGAGGGGCGGTAGTTCCCGCAGCTGGGAATAAATGCGCATCGACAAGCCGCTGGAGCTGACTCGCAATCACCGCCGAATCTTTAGCTTCAACCAAACCAGCACCAACTAGTTCCGTCGCAATGCCGTCAGCTGAATCTTTGCCAGGTGCGAATTCGAAGCGAATATCGTTAAGCTCTTTCCGCGAATTCCGCATGCGGAGCACTAAGTTGATCTGTGGGGAGTCTTCGCCGTGAAGGGAGCCGATAGTGAAGTCTGCTACTTTTGATGTAGCGGGTTCATCGCTTTCGCTATCCGACGAGTCGGCACGAGCCAGCTGGTTCATAGGTCTATCTCTTTCTGCCTCATCATCATCATTATCTTCGTCTTCGCTCTCCCAGACCCATTCACCGGTCTCCATACGATGGAGACGTCCTGAAGCACCCGGTTGGCGTTTACTCGCTTTGTGGACCCGAGTTTCCATGCTCGGACCTATCGCGACTAACGTCTGTACTAGGTACTTCCGATCTTTCGCTTTTTTGAAGAATGAATGTTTTAACAATTCTGGGGCAGACGGTCGCTTTGACGGGTCCTTCTGTAGACATTCCGATATCATCTTTCTGAATGTCTTCCCGTATGCTTTGTACTGGTCTTTCTCTTCAGCACCCGTGTCCAATGTTGGTGGGTCATTTTGTAGTGTTAACATTAGAACCTTCATCGGAGGGTATTTGTGGTACGGGGCAGTACCAGTCGCCATTTCTATAGCTGTTATACCGAACGACCAGATGTCAGCTTTGAAGTCGTATCCGTGGTTTTGCTCCATCACTTCTGGGGCCATCCAGCAAGGTGTCCCCACAAATGTATGCCGCACTTTCTGACGCGACAGGTCCCGTCCCGTAGCTAGCCAGGCCGACACTCCGAAGTCTGCGATCTGAACTGTTCCATCATCTCCAAGGAGGATATTACCTGCTTTTATATCTCTATGTATCTGTCCATTCTGGTGGAAATATTCCAGCCCTTTCAATACTTCTTTTAGTACCGTAGCAATGGTCGCTTCATCAAACACACCATGCTTGCAGTTGGAAATCCTCATCTTATGCTTGATGATGTCCAGAAGACTACCACCTTCTAGCAACCTTAGAACCAACCACAGCTCCTCTTTAACGACGAAGCTCGTATAATACGTTACAACGTTCTCGTGATTACAGCTGGACATGGCTTGAATCTCCTTTAGAAGTTCGTCCATAGACGTGTTCCATTTCTCCAAGTTAATACGTTTGATAGCGCACTTCTCGTTCCGAGGGCGACAGAACGCAGCGTGGACCACTGCAGTCGCCCCTACACCAATTACTTCTAACAATTCGTAGTCCTCTTGGCTGTTGGGCCAAGTATGACCTGAACCTGCCATTTTGTTCCCAAACTGCTAAAAAAATTGTGTTTCTAATAAGGCCAAGATATAAGGCAACACTAAATATTAAGGGTAAGATGCACTGGAGTATCAATGTCTCTCATTTCCATACCGTTTTCTTTTATGTTCTTCAGTACCAAATATGTTTGCGAGTCGTGGAATTCAAATCTGTTGATAACTTTGCTGCTATCCCTTAGCTCTTGAACAGTTTTGTCGGATTTGATCACTGACAGTTCTTGAAGATCTATGTTTGTCGGGTAAAGATGATCACCTGAAAAAATAAAATAACCTTTATTATACAAAAGAAATATATTTACATAAAACGCTGAACACGTTAAAAACAGACTTCCATCGCAACAACTTTGTACAATTTTGCATTATTATTTTTGGTTTTTGTTAATCAAAATCATGAAAATCGGTTCACAATCTGCGAAGATATCGCGGAACAAACATACAAAAAACCGGCCAAGTGCGAGTCAGAATTGCACACATAGGGTTCCGTACCATCATACTAGATGGCGCTAGTTTCTATACGTTTAAAAAAGCACGTTTTTTGTATGGAGACCCCTCTTATTTTTCGTATTTTTGTTATAGCGGCAACAGAAATACATCATCTGTGAAAATTTCAACTGCCTAGCTATCACGGTTCATGAAACAAAGCCTAGTGACAGACGGACAGACTCCCGTTTTTACCCTTTGGGTACGGAACATTAAAAACACATACAGTCGAATTGATAACCTCCTCCTTTTCGGAACTCAGTTGAAAACTAGAATCTTAATTCGTAAACTAGGTAGAAACCTAGCTGCTACCTTTTCAATGATAGGTAAAAACTAACGTGACCATGACGTACAGTCAACGTCAAAAGTAAGTGATTAAAACCAACATTTCAAAACATTTTCTAGCATGATGCCCTAGATATAACCAGTTATATCAAAGTGTCAGTTTTAACTGAAGTTTTAATGAGGATCATTCACGGTTTAAACCAAGTATGCAGTTTTATAGAGACATCAAAAATAATATATTCTGTACAAAAAAATATCGAAATCGGATAGGAAATAACGTTGTGACAGCGATTTTAGTGCACAGGTACCAAAAACGGGTGCGAGCTGGGGCCATACGCTTGATAAGTCATAGATCCCGATGAACCCGCGTGCTTGGTTGCCGCGCAAATAGCATTTCAGTCTGTCTCAGTAAAATGATGTGTGCGCGTGACGTTTTAAAGTTATTTACACTTAAATAACTTTAAAACGACATGACCATTATCACTATAATGTCGGCATACAAATATTGTTTTGTGTCAAAATGTAATAATGGACTATTAACTAGAAAAACTATTTTTTCGTGTTCCACGCGACGGAAAAGTTAAAAAGAAATGGTTTAACGTTATGAGAAGAGATCCTCTTTCAGTTAAAAGTGTGAAGTTCTGTTGCGAAGATAAGTAAGTAAGTGACAATGATGCCGAAGACGGAAGCGGGCTTACCAAGATTCCCCAACGAAATGGGGAACTGGATATCTATCTCCAAGCCGGAACACATCAATGCTGGTGACATTGATTTGGCGGCAAGACTTAGATAAGATGGTGGTAGCTAGCCATGCGGTCTTAGAAAATGCCCTACCACCAACCAAACCGAGTCTTACAAAGTTAGACCCCGCCGGGAATCGAACCCGCGACCTCCAGGTGTGAAGCGAATGGACAAGCCATTACGCCACGGAGAATAAGAAAGTTAAAAAGTTCTTAACTTTTTATTTTGCCTCCCCGAATCTCAGCACTAATTAGTATTGTTATAAACAAACTCTGCCACCATAAAGTCTATATTTGTTAAAATAACTGATTGCGCTTTAACATAACCGATTTACATGCATTAAAATATTTAATGTACTCCAAAATTAATAATGAAAGTTATTATTAACTTTAAAATAAATGGAAAACACTAAAATTAAGTATTAAACACACATATTGTAACGAAATGATGTGAATGTACGCGAGAGTCGCTAGCCGCCGGCCAACTGACGGCCGGCCGGCTGGAACGTATGACGTCAAATAGGGTTCAAGGCCAGTTTTGAAAGAGCTAAAGTTTAAACTTCTCCCACTTTGTCATTTCTTGATGGATTTGAGTCTCCAAAAAGTAATATGCTTAAATTTTTGTACTTAAATTTCCTTAGTACTTGAAAGCCCAATATTTCGATGTCTGAATGATTCTCATTAGTCAAAAGAAAATTATCATAACAACATCAAAGATCGAAATAATGGTGATCACTTATGTTATGACACGTTACGAGTTTATTTACTTCTAATAAACTACAATAGTCAGTAACATTTGCCTTAATTTATTTGTATATATTATTTTGGGACTCTATTTCATCAATTTCTTTTGCTGTTGACTGTACGTGACCATTACGATAAATTGACAGTCACGTTTCGACGAGTTTTCAGAATCTGAAACTTCGATTTCGATAATGACTAGACTAAACACCGACCGCCGTTGACATCTAAATACACGTTATTTTTAGGTACAACGAAAGTTCCAGGTTTTCTATCTATAAGAAATCAACTTTTTTATATTTGGTAGTTGTTGTTTAATTTCATATCGAAACCAAAAGGTCTACCACTAGGATGCGCAGTGTTGCATTTCTTTAAAATAACAAAAAACTTCTACCACTAGGGACCAGTACACTGATCGTCAATAAAATATTTCCATTGCATAATGAAAAGTTCGTATTTTTTTACCACTAGGATGCGCAGTGTTGCATTTTTAAAAATAACAATGAACTTCTACTACTAGGGACCAGCACACTGATCGTCAAGAAAATATTTCCATTTAATAATGAAAAGTTCGTATTTTTCTACCACTAGGATGCCCAGTGTTGCATTTTTAAAAATAACAAAAAACTTCTTCTACTAGGGTCCAGTACACTGATCGTCAAGAAAATATTTCCATTGAATAATGAAAAGTTCGTATTTTTTTACCACTATAATGCGCAGTGTTGCATTTTTTTAAAATAACAATAAACTTCTACCGCTAGGGACCAGTACCAAAGTATATATATTAGTACTAACGTACCAGTACACTGCTCGTCAAGAAAATATTTCCATTGAATGAAAAGTTCGTATTTTTAAAAATTCACAATAGGTTATTTTACCGTATAAAAAATAAAGTAAAAAATACTATTCAGTAAATAGCATTTCTACTAGAATGGCAAAAACACTTTTGCTCATTTGAAATATTAAACAATTTTTAATTTTATATTTATAAAAACAGCAAATTAGTGCGTTAAAGATTATGCCACTTATTATGACGTCACTAAGTCAGAAACGCAATAATTGCAGAACAAACTTCCGTTTTTGACAGTTGATAAAAAGTTACCCAAATGACTAATAGTAAAATACCGTATTGGTAAGCCCTTGTCACCATCATCATATCAGCCGACGGACGTCCACTGCTGGACGTAGGCCTCCTCCAAGGATTTCCATAACGACCGGTTCTGCGCTGCCCGCATCTAGCGATTTCTCTCGACCTTCACCAGGTCATTGGTCCACCGAGTTGGAGGCCTACCTAGGCTACGTTTTCCGGTGCGCGCCCGCCACTCGAGAACTTTACCGCCCTAACGGCCATCTGTTCTACGAGCAATGTGCCCCGCCCACTGCCACTTAAGTTTAGCAATTCTGAGAGCTATGTCGGCTACGGATCTCCTCGTTTCAGATTCGATCACACAGAGAAACTCCGAGCATAGCACGCTCCATTGCCCTTGAGATTTCTTATGAGGCCCATAGTAAGCGACCATGTCTCAGTTCCATATGTCATCACTGGCAACACACACTGGTCGAAGACCTTGGTCTTAAGACACTGCGGTATCTTGGACGTAAGATATTGCGAAACTCCCCGAACGCTGCCCAGCCGAGTTGGATTCGACGATTAATCTCTATCTCAAAGTTGGACCTACCTAACTGGACTGTTTGTCCCAGGTACACATATTCCTTGTAGTGTTATTTAAAAAAATAAAACCCGACTACTTATAATGTCCTATGTCACTAAGGGGATTAAGACGAATCCGTCAAGTTACAGGCTCAGCCAAAGAAACACAAACACACACACACATAGGGTGTAACATACTTTGGTGTAGGTCCCGTTAACTGGGGTTTCTACTTATTATACTGAACAACTTTTGTTCTATGACCTTGCTGAAATCGCAAAAAAATACACTTCATACAAATCGTACAGAAAAACCAATTTTGTGAATTTTTGTATGTAAGGTCCAATTTTTTTTTGAGAATTGATTATTGGTTCCTTGGGGAAACTTGTTCAGTATGATGAGTAGCACCCCCAGTTAACGAGTCCTACACCAATTTATATAACCTTCCTTCTTGAACCAAAACGCACCCAAATAAAAAAAAAGTCGTGTAAAAACGTTTAAAATGCAATATAATTAAGACTTTACCTGGAAACACAAACAAATGGCCGTCCTTGGCCTCCACAGAAGCATGATAGTACAAATCGCTGCCAGTAGAACTTTTCTCCTTCGCGAATTTGATGAACTCTTCTACGTCAGTCCACTGTGCGAGTCTGTGCAGTTCGTAGCTCTGTGGCGGGTGCACTAAAACTTCAGGATGTTGACTTCTCTGTAAGATCTCTTGTGGACTCAACCACTGAAACAAAAAAAAAACATGATTTCGGTGTAGTTTTGAATTGACTTCTAAAAAGGAAGAGGTTTACAATTCAGTTGTATGTTATTTTTGTTTTTTTTTAATTTTTTTTATTCACAATTGGTAAACCCTTGACAACATCTCACCTGGTGGTAAGTGACGATGTTGCCGAAGATGGAAGCGGGCTTAGCAATATATCCCAACGCAATGGGGAACTGGCTATCTTATCTTCAACCCGGAACACATCAATATTGTTAACATTGATATTTGGCGGCAAGACTTAGATGAGATGGTGGTAGCTAGCCAGACGGGCTTAGAAAATGCCCTACCACCAACCAAAACGAGTCTTACAATTGACCCCGCCGGGAATCGAACGCGCGACCTCCTGTGTAAAGCCAGTGAACTTTGCCTCTGAGCTACGGAAGTGGAGGCGGTTTTTGTGTGTGTGTTTCGCGATATCTTCGCAGATTGTGAACCGATTTTCTTGATTATTTTTTTATTCGATATACTCCCGAGTTGGTCGCATATAAATTTTACATAAATCGGTGTAGTACTCTATTAGAAAATTAACAAAAACCAAAAATAATAATGCAAAATTGTACTAAGAAACTCGAAGGTTGTATGTGAAGTCGACCAACCCGCACTGGGCCCGCGTGGTCGACTAAGGCACGATCGCCCTAATTTAGGGTAGGCTCGAGCCCCTCGGTGAGGACGTATATATGAGCTGATGTGATGATAATGTTCTAAGTTGTGATGGAAGTCGGTTTTTTAACGTTTATCGTTTTTGGAGTTTACAACCAGTTTTTTTGTTCAACTTATAAAAAAACATTATACTGCTCTTAATATTTAGTGTGCTGCTATGTATGATATAATTATACTGAATGTCGCAGCCAAATCGTAAAATCAAACAAACTAAAAACTAGGACCACTTGCAAGACTGCAGTATTTTCAAAAATATGTTTATTTTAAAAAACTAGCCAAGTGCAAGCCGGTCTTGCGCACCGAGGGTTCCGTAAGTATTACAATGATAATATAAGAACCTAGAACCCTAAAATACGAGTGGATGGAACTAACCTAACATTCGGAGTTTTTTTGTTTTGTAAAACGGCTAATTTCACAATTCGACTGCGACATATGCTATAACTGGATAAAGGCAGCGCAGGACCGGTAGTTGTGGAAATCTCTGGGGGAGGCTTTTGTTCAGCAGTGGATGAACAAAAGCCTGATATGCAGATTCTGGCGTGCTGTGAGAGTGTTGCTGTCTCTTTCTTTTACAAGCTTGGCGCTATAAGCGAGACTATTCTGGCAACAAGAAACTTCGCGATGCTACTTCTTCAAGCAAAGAAAAAACATATGAAAATTTTAAAATTATTCTATTTTATGTTTGAATAAAGATGAAAATCGAGTGCAATGTACCGGCATGGTGCGACACGAACACGCATAATAAATGTTGAACATACACGGATAAGTAAATTTTTACGTATGCCATAAGAATTTATAAGCAGAAATGATGTCATTTTGTAAATATGGATTACAAAGTATAATGTCTTTAAGCAAAATCAAGGATTGTTTTATGTTCGTATCCTGCTGATTCTGTCTCACGAAGATAAATATTTATCATCCGAAACCAGTTACGCGTCTTACGCATTAGTAGAATCTTAGAATTTTCAACCGACCGACCTTTAAAAATGAGTTCTCAATTTGACTGTATGTTTTTTACGCGATATCTTCGCAGGTTGTGAACCGATTTTCCTGATTTTATTTCATTTGATAGGGTATGCTGCCAACTTGGTCTCATATAAATTTTATCAAAATCCGTAAAGTACTTTTTAAATAATTACACAACAAAAATAAAACGAAAATTGTACTAAGTTGTTGCTATTGAAGTTGGTTAAGCGTTTCCAATCCAAATATTTTAATACAAAGTTGCTTAAAACTAAAAAGCATTTCAGTTAACAAACTTCTGCTGTCCGGATTTTAATGTTTCAATACAAGATTCTTACTTGAATAAATAATCAATCTATGTAAATAAATAAAACCAGCCAAGTGCGAGCTGAACTCGCGTGGAGAGGGTTCCGTACAATGCCAAAGTCAAATACAAAATATCACATTTGAAATCCTCACAGTAAGATGCAAATTATTCTTTTTTATTATTAAAAATTTAAGTGTGATACAAAATATCACATTTGAAATCCTCACAGTAAGATGCAAATTATTCTTTTTTATTATAAAAAATATCAGTGTGATTGGCTGGACCTCACCTGATGGTAAGTGCCGATGCAGCCGATGATGTAACACGCAAGCTCAAAAAGTGCTTCTTCACTCTCGTCTTTAAGATTCCTAAATTTCTCTAAATTAAAAATTTCGGGGAATACAGACGCCGGAAGGGAATTCCACCCCTTGGCCGTTCGCATGATGAAGCAAAACGCTTCGTGTGTAAAGATAGAACATCGACGACAAAGGGGTGGAACCGCCCTCCGCACCTGGTCGTCCGATGATGAAATGGAGAGGGGGAATGAGGTCGTGAAGCTCCAGGACACACTGTCCGAAATGAATCCTGTGATAGACAGGCGACTTTATGGCGATGCTAGAGGCTTTGGAGTACAAGTTCCTCGTCGCCAATGAGTCTCCTCGCGCGTCGATCGATAGAATCCAAGGCATATAGCTGGTAACGAGCCGATCCGTCCCACAAGTGAGAGCAGTACTCCATACAGTTAACTACTACTAGCGCAATTTAGTGGTGTTTTAGTGAACTAAAAAAATCTTTTTTTTAAATAAAAATTTTAGTGCGTTTGGCTGCACCTCATCTGATGGTAAGTGCCGACGCAGCCGAGGATATAACACGCAAGCTCAAAAAGTGCCTATACACTCTCGTCTTGAAGAATCCTAAATTATACAAATCGGGGAATACAGAGGACGGCACGGAATTCTACTCCTTGCTCGTTCGCATAATGAACGAAGAAACAAAACGCGTCGACGTAAAGGTGGAACATCAACGACAAAGGGGTGGAATCGCCCTCCGCCCATGGTCGTTCGATGATGAAATGAAGTGGGGGAATAAGGTCGTGAAGCTCCAGGACACACTTTCCGAAATGAATCCTGTAGAACATCGATAGACTATTTTCTATTATGACTAGAACTATTTTCCGTAGGTGAACGTATTACATTGAGTTTACCCATTTTTTTTCAATTGATAGAATTCTTATAGGTTTTCCTGTAATCTACAAGCAATGAACTATATTTTGTATTTTTTTCATAATTTTAGGCTCAGTGGTTTCGGAGAACGGGGGGGGGGGGGGGGGGAAATGGTCAATTTTCGTCTTCTTTCATGAATAAAATCAAAAATATTTATTTTAAAATATATACACAAATATATTTAACAGCCTGATAATGAGCCCTTTTATTTGATATATGACACAATAAGGTTTTCAAAACTTTTTTAAATTTCCTAATTTGTCCCCCGAAAATAAACCTTATTTAAAAAAAATATATATTTAATTGGCACATCTGTGTTTGGGTCATAGGATTACACTTTCCTACCAAATTCATTCTTTTGAATGTTGGAGACTACACTCAAAGGTGTTGGCGAAAATGTATACCTGGGATAAACAGTCCAGCTAGGTAGGTCCAACTTCAAAAAAGAGATTGATCGAAGAATCTAACTCGGCTGGGCAGCATTCTAGAAGCTTCGCGATATCCTCACGTCCAAAATACCATAGTGTCTTAAGACTAAGGTCGTTGACCAGTGTGTTACTAGTGAAGACATACAGGGCTGAGCCATGGTCGCTTACTATGGGTCTCAAAAGAAGGCTCAAGGTCACACAAAGGGCGATAATAAATAAATTGTGCATAAAAAAAAAAAAGATGGAGCAAGCTATGCTTAGAGTTTCCGTATGCGATCAAATCAGAAATGAGGGGATCCATAGGAGAACCAAAGTAACCAACATAATTCTCAAAATCGCTAAACTAAAGTGGCAGTGGGCAGGGCACATAGCTCATAGAAAAGATGGTCATTGGGGCAGTAAAGTTTTCGAGTGGCGACCGTGCACCGGAAGTCTTAGCGTAGGCAGGCCTCCCACACGGTGGACCAACAATCTGGTGAAGGTTGCAGGAAACCGCTGGATGAGGGCAATGCAGGACTGGTCGTCTTGGAAATCCTTTGGGGAGGGGCCTTTGTCTAGCCAGTGGATGTCTTTCAACTGATACGATGAAATTAATTTTCATTGCGAACTACTATTGCAACTGTTATTTGAATCTAATACTTGTCCTAATGGGGAGGCCTTTGTCCAGTAGTACATCTTTTAGCCAATCAGCTAATATGATGATGATGACATACAATAATGGACATTATAATTGATAATGGTGTTGATTCGAACAAAACACTCGACTTAATTAAACTAAACTAAACTTCCACTAAAATAAGTTTAGTCGTTTTCATGTGCTATTCGGTTTTATGCACGAACTAAATTTGGTTGCCTAGTTTGACAGGATTAAACACGATCAAATTGAATTCACAGACTATGTTAAAGTATGAACGAAAGAATGAACAATATGATTGACGTAACTTGTTTACCGTAAGTGAAAGAGAAAACAAGATATAATTTTCTATAGCGCTCTCTCTGTTTTTAATGTCATTTATGTTAAGAATATAATCTATAAACCGTTCAATAAAAACAGCTGATTTTGTTTTTTTTATTATTTTTTGGCTTGGCATCAAGGATTTTTGAGTGAAGTATTTAGGAGTTTCAATTTGCCTAAAAGTGCGTCGGGGCATTGTAAATTGTCTGAATCTGAAGAAATTTAAGGTCTGATGAGGACCAGGTTGGCAATCGATGGCTTCCTAAGACTGCCGAAGCTGAAAGTTGGAAAGACATAAGACTATACGTTTTCCAACCTGGTTTATTGACCAAGTCATCATCATCAGAGTCAAACCCTCAGATCAGAATTTCTTCGTGTGAGAGCCGCGCAGTGTGCTGATGTATCTTGGTCCAAACGCCAAACTTCTAGCTTTGACTGTTTTATAGGATTGTCAACCACCAACCTGGTCATCATGAGACCCTCAGGTCAAAGGTGCAGTGTCCTGGAGTGCTTATCAGGGTTTATACCATCACTTTACTTAGATATTCATCACAAAATTTGCACTTTTGTGGTTTTCCAAGACCAATTATAGTTTAGTGGTCACCAAAATAGGTCGCGATTAAAATTGGTTCAATTTTAGTTTGACACATCTAAAATATGGTCGTTCCGAATAGCAAAATGGCGATCTAAACTTAATTTAGTTCGATTTTTGTTTAGATCTGTCAAATAAGTTTAGTCGAGTTTTTTCGAATAGCAAAAGTAATTTTGACACATCTTAACCTAATTTTAGTTTAGTTTAGTTGATTTGTGCAAAACCGAATCGACACCACTAACTAACTAATATAGGCCAAGTTTACAACTAACAAATTGTGGATCTTGTTACTTAAATAATTTATGATAATTCACCTGGGTAATGAAATATAAAAAAAAAATATTTCTTACCTCAACTTTAGCTACTTCACTGCCAATATCTGTAACTGGCTTATGCTTCAGAGCAGCGACAAAGAAACCCGTATCAAATCTCTTGGGAAAATAAGCGGGCGTTAACCAGTCACTCCTATAGTGCAAGGACCAAATATCAGGATAGCAGTTAAGCTCTTCGCACAGATTTAGTAAATCACTTGGATTTTTTGAAACCTGCAAAAAAGACAGTATGAAGTTATATACTAACCATATTGAGGGAAGCTGAACTTAAGATTAAACACACTATCATAGTAAGCAGTAATATATATCATAGTGTAATGACGTGCAATATCTTATTTCAATAGGTATCATATTTTAGTTTGCACCTGGTTAAACAGTAAGGTATGATGTAAATAGACAGACATGAACTGTGTAAAAATAATATGTGCATCAAGCAAAAGTAGTGTGCAAATTAATGCAGGTAATAAATGTTTTTTATTGTAAACGTAGCAGATGGCTGACAGTTCACTGATGAAAAGTGGCTGCAATGTTATTAAACTACTGTGACACCAGGCACACAGTAATGCGACTATTTGTAGTCTTAATATTGACCTGGGGCAGACATCAGTGCTTTGTCAACCCTAAGGACTAAGATTGAATGCCTTATATTATGCAAGTTATCTCAATGCCTTGCCCCATCTCGCAGAACACAGAAAGGTGCTTGGCTGCAGATATACAGAGAACAGAATGGTACCCACCTACTCAGACTTTGCATCAAAGGTCCTGCCACTAGTAAAAAGGCAAGAATGAAACGAAGCTTAAAATAACTATTATATTATTATAACAGCTCATATACGTCCCCACCGAGGGGCTCGAGCCTACCCTGAATCAGGGCGAGTAGGCCTTAGTCGACCACGCGGGCCCAGTGCGGGTTGGTCGACTTCACACACAACCTTCGAGTTTCTTTGCAGGCGTGTGCAGGTTTCCTCACGATGTTTTTCCTTCACCGTTAAAGCAATTGGTAAGTATATGTACGTAAGTTTTTGAAAAACTCATTGGTACATTGGCCGTCCAGATTTGAACCCGGTACCTCTGGTTAGATGGACCGAGTCGTTACCGGTTGAGCCACCGACGCTCTTAACTATACAAAATGTCATATAATTTATTTAAGAGGAGTGTATCTAGCGTGCCCCGTACAAACTTAGTTAAAAACTAGTTTTTGTATGATGGTGCATGTGTTCTTTTACCCATAACTTTCCCAGGCATGCGTGTAACCATTGTATAAAGTTTCAATGCAATCGGATGCAGCACAAAATACGAACAAATAAACATTGAATTTTTATATGTATAAGGTATTATACTATACTGTACTGTTTTATACTATACTATCCCTCGGGAACTAAGTTGGGCTATGCTGATTAGTAGTCTATGTTAGAATATGTAACTCCCATATCTGTAAAAAAAATCACAACAATCCATTGCTCCATTGTGATTTTAAAGAAATCAACTTATTCCGGTTCCTTACAAACTGTATTGGAATATGCTATTTTAATGGGATAACATTAGGCTATGTCATGCTCCATGAGAGAGGCTATATGCATGCCAAATTATCAAGAAGGGATCAATGGTATGGCAGTACATAAAATACAAACAAACATTGATTTCTATATAAAAGATCAATAATTTTTTTAAATTTTGTAAACATGTTCTAGAAACTATCTGCCTGTGGTATGTCAGATTTCCAAAAAAAAAAGACAATTTCAGTTAAAATTTAAAGAATATATAAAAACGTAATTAGTTTTTCATAAAAAGCAATAGACAACTGATAAACCACAAACACTAGCGTGTGGTCTAAGTGTCTAAAACATGTTTACAAAATTTTTATAACTGATTGATGAAGCGAGCTAGAAATACACTCCTCTTAAACCTACTGCACAGTGGTGCACGAGCAAACTCAGTGCATACTAACCCTATCTTGCCAGTGCTTGATGTTAAAATCATTCACAACTTCAGCCCAAATGTCTTTCTTATCCTTCTTGTGCGTTTGGCTGCAAATTAGCAGTCCCAGCTCTTCAAAAGTCTCACGTATTGCTGTTATCCTCAAGGATATATGCCTAATGAAAAGAAAAATGTGCTTAACAAAAAAAAAACAAGATAAACTTAAATAAAGAAAGTATCAATTGAAGTAAATGACTGTTTCGCTCTGATAAGCAATTAGATACTCTATCTACGTTATACAAACATAATAACAAAACTATATAGATAAAATAGTATTAGGTAGAAACTGTTTATTTATACATATAAGTACTTTGTTCAGAATAAGAAAGCCCTAGAATTTAATAAGACAAGAAAACTGGCTTGTGGTGTGGGCTTGAGATTTCCTTGGATGAAGCTTGGAAGGTCACTTCCAAGACGTCAGTCTAGAATGAAAATAGTTTAATTGGTATATGGTATAGTTTAAGTGGTATAAGGAAAACATCGTGAGGAAACCTGCACACGCCTGCGAAGAAACTCGAAGGTTGTGTGTGAAGTTGACCAACCCGCTCTGGGCCCGCGTCCTCGCCCTGATTCAGGGTAGGCTCGAGCCCCTCGGTGGGGACGTATATGAGCTGTAATGATGATGGTGCATTACTAAATCGTGCATGCAGAATTATAGTCACCGGCCCGAGGGCAGTTGCTGTGAGACTCCGGCCGTGCTCATCCAATCAGCATAGGATTTGTACCTATATTTGCTCTCTATTCATTCACTTAATTAAATACACAGTTTCTACCTTGCCTTGGTGGTTTTAATCTAACAGCTCATTACAAGTTAGACATTGAGATGTTAATTCCCAAAGTAGTTATTAGACTGTATCTTGGGAACCAATGTAAAAAATAGCCTATCTTACCTCTGCACAGGGTCGTCTTGTAGCAATGGCGTGACTGTGGCGTCGGGTTGGTGCAAGGCTGCGAAGTCAGCTTGCGAATAGCCGAAAGAGGCGAGCAGCCGCCGCCAGCCGTGCCCCGCGTCGGCACTTTCTGCTACTCCCCCAGGGAACACCACAGCGTTTTTAAACGACCCCCTTTGGGTTCGAGTCTGCAACAATACGTCGTAGTTACACCCAGACTTCACAGAATCCACATTTCTCTTACTCAACACGATCAACGTTGCCGCGTCTCTCCATTTCCTTCCTATTCTGCTCTTCATTACATTAAATCCACTAGTCTAAGGTTATGATTTAAGGTCGATGCTTACTCTAACAGAAAATCATCATGTTACACTTGATTAGATTATCTTATCAATTAGCAGTTTGTTTTTAAATCACACATCACTGGCTATATGAGTATACTTACAATATTTTGTTACAAAAATAGCACAAATGACTTTGACGAACTCGAAGTGGTAGTCAAAGAGAATATAATACACTACGTTTTATTGTAGTTTGGGCCAAAGAGAATATAATAAACTACGTTTTTAGTTTGGGCGGGTCCATATAATAGCCGACACGATAATACACGGCCCGTGAATGTACGACACGATAATACAAGTCCCCGGTACTTGAATTATCATGTTGTACATTCACGGGCCGGCTATTATCGTGTCGGGAGATATCAGCACGGAACGATATTACACGGCCGAGAATGTCCGACACGATAATTCAAGTCCTAGGTACATGTATTATCATGCTGTGCATTAACGGCTGCGTAGTAACGTGTCGGCTATTATCTACACGTACTGATATTGTACGACACGGGAATGCACGGCCTGATAATTCGAGGCCTCTTCCTATTGGCTGAGGAACTCCCGTTGCTGATTGGTCGATTATTCATAAAGAGTTTATGGTTAGTCAATGTCTGAGCCTCGTTTAGATATGGAAGGTCCATTTACACATTCGGTCAAGTGGCAAGGCGAGTTGATACTAGTGTTACGTCTACACTATCGTTTCCTCTACATTCGTTCTAGCTGAATACCTATTAATACGTAGATATTATTGATAACTGTATGGCTGTAATGTAATTTCCCGTTAAACACATACAGTCGTACTGAAAAAAATATCACAAACAATGTTTTCTCATGTTTAGTTAGACAGTATATAAATAAGGAATTTTCTAAAGACATGTAAATAAACAAAAAGGAATAGTTAAAAATTAAATTAAGAAGAGTGGGTGGAGAAAATTTGCCAGCTTTCAAAAAGGATTAATGATATACATCTCGTAATACCGTACATTGGGGAGAATAGAAATCTCGGGGTGATTCGAAGAAAAAATTCAAATAAATTTTCAATGCTGCCACCGCTTCGATTTATGATCCTCAATAAAAGTTACTTTGTTAGGGTTCCGTACCCAAAGGGTAAAAACGGGACTTCATTACTTAAACTTCACTGTCCGTCCGTCCTTCTGTTTGTCTGTCACCAGGCTGTATTTCATGAACCAAATAAGTAGACAGTTGAAATTTTATTTTATTTTTATTTTTTATTTTATTTTTATTAGGAGAACACAAACGGTAATGTACATTGATATTTAAGGGATAAAATATAAATAGAAAGGTAAGTCTACATTCCAACAACGAGTTTCACAATCATTTAAAAATATAAGCCTACCAATCTACCGCTATAAACAGCCAAAAAGCTGTCATATTTGTTTTAAAAAACTATTAAATAAATTTAGAAAACAACAGCAATTATAAAAATAGAAGTAAAAAGAATACATAACTATTAGAGAAAAAAAAAATCAGTAAAACAAATAATCAAAAATTTTCACAGATGCTGTATTTCTGTTCCCGTTATAACAACAAATACTAAAAACATAATAATATGTTAAGGGGGCTCCCATACAAGAAACGTGATTTTTTTGCTGTTTTTTGCTCGATATTATTAACGGCAATAGGTAGACGCTTGAAATATTCACAGAATATTTAGTTGTATATTCACTTTAAAAATAAATAGTTAAATCAAAATAAAATAAATATTGAGGGGCGCTACCATACAACAAACATGATTGTTTTGCCGCTTTTTGCTCGATATTATAAAAAAAGTATTAAAAAAATGTTAATATAGCGTCTAATGTTGTATTGATAATGGTACAGAACCCTTCGTGCACGAGTCCGACTCGCACTTGGCCGATTTTTTCTAATATTGCCAATACCTAATTTTTACATGGCATTGATAACTAAATGTCAATTCAAACAAAATGAATAGAAAAACGGCCTATGAAGTTGGTAATAGAGCGACGTGGAAAAAAAGGTGGCATTCAATTTGCAGTTTTGGCTAAGATAAGATAAAGATAAGATAAATATTCTTTATTGCACACCAAATACACAGAAATAAAATACATATGAACTAGCAAAACATACAACGATATGCAAAGGCGACCTTATCGCTTTTAGTGATTTCTTCTAGGATAAAGAGTTTTTAGCAGTTGAAGGTGCATCCCGAATGAATGTTTTTGTCGTTTCTGTAATATTTTTCTTATATCTAATCTAACCTAACCTACCTACCTAAGCCAGCAAAATTAGTACTACAGATCACTGCTATTTGTAGCAAGCTAATGAGTACCCAACTCACCTACCTTAAAAGCAAAGATAACTAATGTAACTAAGAATACAAATGTAACTAATGTTTCTAGAAATGCTTTTAGACAATACATATTTTTTTTATGCCAGTAGTGCAATGATGACATATGTTAGCTAGAATTGTAAGGTTATTTTGATCCTACCACACCTATTCACCTATGACACACTTCGTACTTTGGACCAAAGAGAATATAATAAACTACGTTCTTTGGACCAGAGATAAGTAACTACACCACAGATACACTTTTACACGTCTGCATGTTGTGCGTAAATTCAATTAGGGTTTATCAGTCGTAAAGGGATTACGGCGCGAAATCCAAATGATTTCGAGTTTTTGTTTCTGATTGAGATATATTTTAAACATATTTATCCAATATTTTATATTAGAATCATGTAAGATATTAGTTATTTACTTAAAAACAATAGGGACAGATAAAACGTAACCCGTTCATGATGTTGGTAATTACAGGAAGGTAGGTAGGTAGATTTGGTGTGACGCAAAGAGTACGTAAAAAGGCTTAAAATGTTCATCTGAACCATCAACTATATTAAACATGAGAATACTAACTAACTGAAATATTTAGTGATTCCAACAAAATACTAAGGGAAATACCTGATACATTTATACGATAAACCTTCAAAAACTAGGCTTTTATTAGCTGAGAATTAAACATACAACGAGAAATGAAAAGACTTTCGAAATCTCTATGACACTTTTCACTTAAGTACATTTTAACCATAGAGAATGTAAAGTAAGCTTCCAGTTGTAGGAGATTAATTATCAATACCTACTTGGAAGTTAAAGTACACCTTAGTCCTAATGTTATCTATTAAATACCATACAAAATACCAAGTCTTGGAAAATAATGTGAGCCAATTTAATTTAACCTACTTACGTCATACATAACCTATATTATACGCTCAGAGCAATAACTAAAGCATAGAGGGAGCGTCAAAATTACAATATATCTTTACTCTTCTCTCTTATTATCAAACATTGTACGGTAAAAAAAGATAAATACATAAGATCAGTTTATACTTATAGCTATTTGGACACTCCAAAATTGTCAAATGGTCACACTTGGTCTATTTTTATACGACCAATTTGAAAATCTACCCAGTTACTTAGTCAGGTCATAAGTTCTCCCAAAAACTTTTTATAAAATTAATGATACACTTTTTGATAATTATATAGAAATTAGATATGAAATGAAAGGTAATTTAATTTGCAATACAATTTTATTTACAGTATTCAAAATACCCTACCCTATTTTGAATACATGCCCTTAATCGACGCGGCCAATCATCAATCGTAGCACGCACTACATTCATATCTATTTCTGCCGCTGCTTTTTTCTTTATGCTCGGAGAGATTCCAAATTCTGATGAGGTTTAGCGCAGACACTCACCTCCAAATGTTGCCATTTCTTGTAATCCAGTGGGTTTAAATCTGGACTAGAAGAGGGCCAGTCTTCATGTCCGATAAAGTCAATTCCACGGGCGGTTAACCAGTTTTGCGTGCTTCGTGCCCTCTGTGCTGGTGCAGAGTCCTGTTGGAATATCCGATGCCTGTTTTTGAACATTGTTTGAGAAAGAGGTTGTTAGGACTGTATTTTATTACACCTCGGCACTGGTTTTTACACCTTTTTCACAGAAAAAAACACCTCAGTTAAGCCTGAATATGAGACTCCAAGCCAATCCATGAGTGACGAAGGATAATATCCTCGTTGAACCCTCGGAATAAGCGTGCTGGCTTCTTCACTGCTGTGGGCATACACCTTATAATTTTGTTTATCATAACTTTCTTCGATGTTAAACATTTTTTTCATTCAAAAACTAAATTTTATGATACTTTTTTCACGCTTACCGCCGTAACAAAGCGCGGGATCTATCCAGCCTAATTTTTTTCAAACGCTCGTTCGAAAAATGTCCGGTCTTCTTACGATAAGCTCGTAGTCCCAAGTCTTCATTTATCACTCTTTTGACCGTGGTTCTGCTTAGGCCCATCTGAAGAGCTAAGATTTTTTTTCGTGGGGTGGATCTCTTTATTTGTTAACATTTACAGACGATTATAGTCGTAAAACTTTTGGATATCTTTTAAAACAGAAATCCGAAGTTTTTTGTAAATTTGTAGAATTCAAACATTTGGTAGAAAACCAGACTGGCGAACGGATCAAAGTGCTACGTACGGATAACGGTCGCGAATACGTAAACAAAGATTTGTCCAATTTTTTGAAGGAGAACGGCATCGTGCATCAAACCACGGTTCCGTATACTCCGCAACAAAACGGAGTTTCCGAGCGCGCCAATCGTACTATAATTGAAAAAGCCAGATCCATGCTTCAGGACTCGCTGCTACCACGAGCGTATTGGGCAGAAGCGGTGAATACGGCGATTTACATCAAAAATAGAGTGCCTTCACAGTCCATCAACAATAAAATCCCCGAAGAACTGTGGACGGGAAAGAAAGTCGATCTTTCTCACCTAAGAGTTTTCGGTAGCGAAGCTCACGTTCTCGTATCGAAAGAAAAGCGCTCGAAACTTGATTCGAAGACACAAAAGTGCATCCTCGTAGGCTATGCCACGGAAAGTAAAGCCAAAATCAAAATCCAAAATCCTCGAGCGATTATTATCGCAAGAGATGTTGTCTTCATAGAAGATAAGACGCAATCACAACCCGTAGCCGAGACCAATATTGACTCTTCAAATCCTCAATTACCAAGGTCTGAAATCATGATACCCATCGACGACGAAGAACCAGTGTCTCAACAGTCAAAGCCTAAGCTGCTACCTCAGCCGGAGCTGCAGCTTCAGCTTGAACCGCAATGCTTAGAGCCGGTTGGGACAACGGCTGGTAGCTTAAGCAACCCTGTAGCTTCACCTGAGTGTCCAGATGCTGAAACCTTGGTAGAACCTGAACCTGTAAGGAGATATCCTTCTCGAGAGAGACGTCCTCCTGTCAGATTTCAGGATAATCTCTACCTCACCTCAGATTTGGAACCAGAAAACTATATAGAAGTCACAGAACACCCGCTCAAGGAAAAATGGCTTGAAGCTATGCAAGCCGAGTACAACTCACTGATGAAGCACGGCACCTGGATTCTTGTCGACCGACCCTCCGATCGAAAAACTACGAAATGTAAGTGGGTATTCAAGATTAAAAAGGACACTTCTGGCAACGTAAACAAGTACAAAGCCAGGCTAGTGGCTAAAGGTTTTACCCAAGTAGCCGGAATCGATTATGGAGAAACTTTCTCTCCCGTAGCAAGGCTATCTTCTGTACGACTTTTACTTGCATTTGCTGTCCAACATGGCCTACAAGTTGACCACCTCGATGTGGAAACTGCTTTTTTAAATGGAGATCTTGATGAAGAAATCTACATGGAGCAGCCAGAAGGTTTTGCAATAGACTCTAAAAAGAAAGTTTGTTTACTTAAAAAGGCTCTTTATGGTCTTAAACAAGCCCCGCGCCAATGGAATAAAAAGGTATGTGAAGCCATGGCAGAGCTATCACTTACTCAAGCATCCTCCGAACACTGTCTTTTTTATAAGAGGTCAGGCAATGAAATTTTAATCGTAGCCATCTTCGTTGATGACTTCTTTTTAGTCAGCAATAATAAATCCCTAAAGGAGGATTTCAAAGGTGAACTTAAGAAAAGTTTTATTGTTAAGGACCTTGGTTCTCTTAAGGACTGTCTCGGTATGCGAGTCATACAAGGTAAAGATTCAATAACGCTCGATCAAACTAAATATATTGAAAAACTTATAGAGAAGTTCGGCATGAGTGATGCTATAAGTGTCACTACACCATTAGAACCTGGCCTGAAATTGACACTTCCTGATAAGGAAGATGAAAGTTATGAAGCCCCATATCAGGAGCTTATCGGCTCTTTAATGTACATTGCCATCTGTACACGACCTGACATTGCCCACACGGTCTCGTATCTTTCCCAGTTCAATGCACATTACGGGGGGGTACATTGGAAGGCCGCTAAGCGAGTCATACGTTACCTTAAGGGTACAAAGGACCTAAAACTTAATTTCAAACCTACTGGCCAATTCTACCCAACAGGGTATGTCGACGCCGATTACGGTAACAATTTAGTTGACCGCCGGTCATTTACTGGATATGTGTTTATGATGAGCGGAGCACCTGTGTCTTGGGAAGCCCGCAAACAACGCACAGTGACACTCTCGACCACAGAGGCTGAGTACATGGCACTGGGTGAATCTTGCAAGGAAGCCATTTATCTCAAATCACTCATCACAGAAGTCTTCGGTATCACTCATACTCTCATCATACACACTGACAATCAAAGTTCAATAAAACTGGCACACAACAACACATACCATGCACGCACCAAACACATAGACATCAAACACCATTTTATTCGAGACTCACTATCACACCACAACTTACAAATCAGATACATACACACAAATGACATGATAGCTGATATTCTCACCAAATCACTACAAAAACTTAAACAATATAAATGTATAAATAATTTAGGTTTAAGTTAGGTGTATATCTTTCATTTGTCTTTCTGTTCATGTTTTGTATATTGTTGTTAAATTGTTGGTGTGTATAGTTAGTGATAGGTAGGTGTATGTTGTAGGGTGTTTATATTTGTGTGTTATTGTTGTGTATAGTGAACTTTGATAATATGTCTATCTATTACTTGTATATAGTAAAGTTTATACAGGGTGTTCCTGTTGCGGGGGGGTGTTAAAACTCTTTGGTAGCAATACCAACACCCTGGCCATTTTTTTTTATAGATTCTTTAACACTTATACAAATAATAATTCTGTCATTCTTCTTTCAACGATGTCTTGTAATAAATTACTGATCACCTAAATACTCTATTTATAAGTTAAAGGAGGATCAACACATTAGTTCATTGCCCCTAGGATAATACGCAAGCATTTGGCTTGCGTTAAATTAAGCTTTTCTAAAGCAGATTTATTACAAGGTTCAAGTAAAATTTACCATAGTCAAAATGACTTTGAAGTCTGAACTAAAGCATTATACATATAATAACTAGTGGATGCCCGCAGCTTCGTCCGCGCAGATCCCGATTTTTGCGGTTCCCTTGGGAATTTCCCAAAATCCTTTCTTAGCGGATGCCTACGTCATAACATCTACCTGCATGCCAAATTTCAGCTCGATCCGTCTAGTGGTTTGGGCTGTGCGTTGATAGATCACTATGTCAGTCAGTCAGTCACCTTTGAGTTATATAGGATATGATTTACCTATATTTAGATTTCTGACAGTATGGATGAGACCCCCACCAAACCCCTGATGGGACACGCAAAACATTAATATTCTTTTCGCATTTTTGTGTTACAAGATACGGAGCGCCAGTCATCTTGGAGTCCAGGATTACGCAAAAATTTTATTCTATCAATAACGGGGATGAATTGATTTTTACAAGTTTAATCTCTCAGAATATACATATTTTTTTCTATAAAAACTTATATTTTTTATTGTAGTAGTCTAAAAAGCAAAATTAAACGGATTACAAAACCGGCCTGCTCAGGCGGCATTTTGTCAGTATATTTGTAAATTTTCAAGATTTTTTTCAATTATTTTTTCTTAGAAACCTTTTTTTATTTTGATGCCATTGTAAAGGTATTAAGGTAAGCTACTACATTAATAGATAAAAAAAATATGTCATCGCTCTTATTTTTAAAATGAAGATATTTTTATGCAACAACTACCCATTTTCACCATAGAGTATTTTGAACCGCGTATTTAGTAATATTTTACTACACTTAATTAAGAACCATTTTTACAACAACCAGAAGTCAGCTTCGCTGAGGACCACCCGCGATGCAGTTCAGAAGTGACCGCCGTGGGGATCTCCTTACACAGTAGAAACCCCGTGTAACTCACGTAACATGAGCAGTTTGCAGGTTATGGATAGTGTCACCTAAAGGGTTTGCGTCAGTGGATACCAGTCTCGACTGAAGATTTTCCAAAACACAAACATTACGTATCGTAGGCTGGGGACCACGAACTATATTTGCATGGGTTTCCCTGCCAAAGCCTGGAGATAGAGGTGGTCTGGGGGCGAGGTGTAGAGAAGGTTATTTTTTTGTAGCCTCTAGACATAGATGGAGGACTTGGCTGGAAGAAGCTGGTTATGGTGTGTATTGGCTGATTGGGGAGAACATCACATTGGCTACATCAGCATACGATCTATAAATTGTCGGGAATTGAGAGGATGCCTCGGAATAAGGAATAGTTTTCTTAGCCATTGTTACTTTAATAGCCTTCTGTCGGGAGTGCTCTCGACAATCCTTCTTGGTGGCAGAGTGACTACCAGAACAAAAGAGGCAAGTTGAGCTGCTTTCTGAAATATCACAGGAATCACCTGTATGGTTTTGAGCACAACCTACCGTTATAAGTAAGTAATAGAATAGAAAATGTAGATAAAAAAGCGATGATCACCAAAACACGTGAGTTATGCAACTTACATAAGGTCGGAATTCAAGAAGCTACAAACTTTCCTTTCAAATACACTGAGTTATAGCGTCTTAGTAAGCTTTGCTTGGTTTACTAAAATATGACGTCACAGCTCGCAAATGTCATGTGAAAGGCTGTTTTCGCGGGAATTTCAAATTAATTATTATAATAATTATTTTTTTCCTAATAATTAGCACTTTAAAAAAAAAGAGATTATTTTCAAAGGTTTAAAATAAACCTATGTAAATTTTAAAATATATTTTCAAAAACTGTCAAATAGCAGTGGCCGCGATTCGTAATTTCTTAGGGAATACGATGCAGTGTTTAAGAAATATGTAAGTATTATACTTTACTAAAAATGGTAGCGGGCAGTTGTTACACAAAATGTTCCAAAATTTACGGCATTTCCAACAAAGCCAAAATAGAACCATAAATATTATCCTTGCCGCTACCAAAGATTACCTAATATAACGATTAATTTTGACCAAAGTGTGGACGTAGCAGAACAATCCTAGACAATGTAAACGAGGCATTAGATTTATCAGCAGACGGTTTTCTATATTTAGTCTATGGTTGAAATTCATGGGATTTGTATTATCGTGTCGTACATTATCTGCACGTACAGATAATACACGACACGATAATACGCGTCCCGTGAATACACAACCCAATAATACGTGTACCGAGTGACTTGAATTAATACTGGCCGCGAAGTATCGACACGAGCAGATAATGTACAGCCGATAATACACGACACGGGAATGTACAGGCTGATAATTCATGTACCAGGACTTGAATTATCGTGTCGTACATTCACGGGCCGGCTAATCTCGTGTTGAACAATATCGTGTCGTGCATTATCGTGTCCCGTTTGGGCCAGCCAACCACCCAAAGAGGATATAATCACAATACTTTTTTTTTCTCCCTTTTTAGGGCAGGCTAAGACTTCATGGCCATATCACCTAGTCTTCAGTATAATTTTTTTAAGTAGTAAGTGTAGATTTTACGTCTTTAGTAAAATTTCAGTCTTCAAGATCACTGTTTCTTCACGTTCACATCATATCATTGTCTATAAACTAACCTAACTGAAGCTTGCTAGGACTTCTTGTGGGAACTCGAAACACAGTATACTCACTTTTATTTCATTATCCTACACAAGAAACACATAAATTATACTTTGCTGATAAATACACTATTAATATAATACATCAAAAACCACAAAATGTAATTTTTCGGATAATAAAAGAAAAATGACAAACTGAACGCTACCAATTCCCGCCAAAAAGTCCTAAAAGTCACTATACGTTCAACCGTGGACTGTGGTTCAACCACCAGCAGGCGTAGCATGAGGTCCATTTTGTCTACCCACTAATGTCAAATGTAGACTTCGAAGCGCGACAAAACGGTTGTATCTCGACACTGAGCATGGCCCTCGCGAGATAAGATTTTTATCTCGTGCCAAGCATGAACGCACCGGAATAGGCTTATTTTGACGTTTGATTGAAGACATATATGTCGGCAACCCCTTGAGGTTTCGACAAGCTTCTAGCGACTGTTTATAGATTTTTTGTGTTTTATTATTGTTTTATCATCAAATAACAAATTAGGTACTTAATTTTTCCTTTTATTTTCCTTTGCTTTAGTTTCAGAAACTTGCACGAAAACCAACGGAGCCAGACAGTCCCCTCACCTCCAAAGAGCATATCCAATCCAATCAGTCGTTCCCCCAATGCTGGGGATCGTGACCGTCATGTCATCGAGGGGTCGCAGATTGCTCTCCACCGGGCTCTGTCACTCGCTGCGTGCACTGCTTCGTGTAGCTGCAGAGCGGTGCGGTGGTGCTGGTGACTTGGGTGCACCACTTGGCAGGCGATCTTCCTCGAGTTCTTTTGCCCTCTACCTTGCCAGTGCATTAAACATCTTCTCTGGAGTTCTTGACAGTATTTGCAGCAGCCTCATTCTGAGGTGGAACACCCGGTCATCGTAGGGCGTCTATAAAACTGCACCCAGTGGTGTAAGTCGGGTCTTCACGTCCTCCTTCTTTTTATTGTCTTGTTCTCCACATTGCTCACGTGCACCAGACGATTTTCTTCAAAGCGCACCACTTTTTGAAACAAAACTCTAGCAGAAAACAATGCTAAAACAATAAAATAAAACTACGAATGCGTTCACCACAAATCCCGCTAAAAAACTTTGGTCCGTTCGTTGGTTACAGTGTTGGCAACTCTGTATACGCTAAAACAGCTAAGACATTACAAAAAAAGCTATCGAAGAGCAAAATGTTTTTAATCAAAAGGAGCTATATCATTCGACCTTAAAAAGAAGGCTCAGAAAACCATTCATCTCTGAATTTTTGGCTGTATGGTTTACTAAATGACATGTTGATTCACAGCTCACACACAAAACTCACTTTGAACACAAATTAGCCAAATCATTAGTAATCACGTAACTACTTGAATTTTTCTTTTTTACTCCCACAACTCTTGATACAAGGAAGTTGTACAAGTTATGCATTATGGGGATTGCCCTCAAGCGTTCACCATTACGGCAGAATAAATCCGTATACTACAAGTGGCAGATTTACAAATTTGTCGTCAGAAGGCTATTGAATTTTTGCCGCCCCTACTGACCTCTGAAATTCGATATCCTATTTCGCAATCACATTAGTTACATTATTTATTCTATGATGGAATTGCAACTTGTGCTCTATCGCCGTTATTATGAACTAGGGGATCCATAGAGGATCGTTGTGTCAATTTGTAGATATTTTTAAAACCCACTATTTAGTGAAGATTAAACGAGAAATAGTTGTAGGATATACTTTTGAGCTAAAAGAAATTCAATCATATACTAATTATAAGGTGGGGTAAGGTCTTAAAAATACTTACAGCAATATAAACACAGCTTACACAAAATAATGTACATTTAGTAAACGTCCCAAATACAACAATGTCTTTTAAGACCAAGGTCTTTGGTTTTATGTGTTGCCTGTGATGATATACGGAACTGAGACATGGTTGCTTACTATGGGCCTCATGAGAAGGCTCAAGGTCACCAAAATGGAGCGTGCTACGCTCGGAATTTCGCTGAGTGATTGAATCAGAAACGAGGGTATCCGTAGGAAAACCAAAGTAACCGACATAGCTCTCAGAATTGCTAAACTTAAGTGGCAGTGGGCAGGACACATAGGCCGTAGAACAGATGGCCATTGGGGTAGTAAAGTTGTCGACTGGCGACCGCACACCAGGAGACGTAGCGTAGGAAAGCCTCCCACTCAGTGGACCGATGACCTGGTGAAGGCCGTAGGAAGACTCTGGATGCGGGCAGCGCAGGACCGGTAATTGTAGAAATCCTTGGGGGAGGCCTTTGTCTAGCAGTGGACGTCTTTCGGCTGATATGATGATGATGACAACTTGTATTTGCCTTTTTATTTATGGATTGTAATGTCAATAACAGCAATGGATTATCAAACTTTGAAATACAAACAGATTTTCTTAAATAACGCCAATCAAACTCTGTAGTATTTATCACCCAGTAGCGAGAATTCGTGTTTGGAAATAATTAGCGAGTACCTACCGCCAAGTTAAAACCCTCATGCATGCCAAAATCACAGTATTTGTATGACAGACATGAAAATACAGTGAATGCACTGTAATTACTATAAATTTGGCAACACTGATTTATTTGATGTTTATCGAAAGTCATAGCTGTACTTAGAGAAATAAGTCGTGCACTATTAATCTGTGTACCTACGCTGCAGTAATAGTACGATATCTAAAACGTAGTGAATTATATCCTCTTTGTGTAGACTTAATAGGTATTATACGGACGCTACTTATCCCATTAACTACCGAAGAAACGTCTGATGTGATGACTGCTGTAAAATTTCCGTAGACGCCCGTAAGACTGTAAGTAAAGTTGTATCAAAAAAGCGTCGGTGGCTCAATCGGTTTCGCCACGATTATCGACTTGGGGATGTAGTGACATACATAATACGTACTAGGTACGTATGGATTAGTCAAGAGAGAGTGCAATCCAGCTGTAATCTAAGCAAAGCTAATGAACATTATCATTGCCACTCGACAAAGAGTGCAACATTACATTGAGCGTCACCACTTGCGTATCGAACAACGGATTCGTGAACATTTGAGAGCCATCATCCCGGATGCGACGGTCCTCGCGGACAGTCTTACTCTCTGCGCGGAAGTCCAGGAACGGCCTGGACAAGAGCCTCCACTGAGACTCCCGCTCCCGCTAGGGGGCCGGAGAGCAGACCACACATATATTCGGCCTTCGCAAGCAAGGGTCGACATGGGAGCCTAAGCTCCCCACAGTGCTCCAAACCTCCACCTTACACCCCGTTACTAAAACCACCAGAAGTGGACATTCTCTGTGCCCCCAATAGGAGGAGCCAATCTCCAGCCTTCTCACATAGGAGGGCGTGCCTCTCCCTCCTCTCCAAACTGTTAGGTTACACACTGAAGGTAACGCCGACATTTCATCATGAGAAAGCGCGTCCGCTACTACCCTGGACACAGAGAATCCTTTTGTCATTCTCCTTTTCACGGCCCTGTTTACTCAATACTAAATACAATAGGCATAACCTAGATTTACAGAACTGTCCACCACAGTTCATCAACAAGTTACGAAACTCAGTTAGACTGATCGATCTCATGACTCATCCATGACCTTTACAGATACTCAACTAGAGCATCAAGCACTCACCATCAATGAGGACAAATCTCAACTCCTGTCCTGAGAGGAAATCACATTACATATAGTGCACACCACATGGTTCAAAGTAACCATTACCTTGCGTGTCCCTCGCGTGCTCCGCGCATAACGAATCAGTGCCATTGTTCCCGTGCTACCCTCCATTCTAGCGCCAAGCAAGTAACTAGTATCTCATCTGTGGCCAAGCTAAAAAATGAAGAGCCACAGACAATATCAAAACATCTAAGTGATACCTTGTACACATGTCAAACCACAAAAACAAAATGTGGATACTTACTAAAATACGAGTACTATATTAGTGGTTCTCCACGACAATCGGTAACGACTCGGTCCTCTTAATCAGAGCTCCCGGGTGTAAATCCAGACGGCCAAAGTACCAATGAGTTTTATAAACTTACTTACATACATATACTTACCGATTGCTTTAAAGGTGAAGAAAAAACATTGTGAGGAAACCTGCACATCTGATTCAAGATGTGAATGAAGGTCGCGTTGCACACGTCCGTAGGTGTAAATCTAAATGCCCTACGTGCAAGCCCTAAGTGCAACACCAGGCAACCGCCGTCTATCTCTTGGATAGCACGGTTAATAGCAATTTAGGGAATCTTATATCAGAATTTATTTTTGATGCAGTCCGAGCATCACAAATAAATTCTGAAATATGATTCCCTAAATTGCTCTCCCTTTGAAGTTTCAAAAAACCTTACTTGTTTCGTTATCACGTCTTCAATTTTTAATTGATCAAATTCACAAACTAAGTTCGTCAATGACGCTAAAAATCATGATTGTCACTTGTGGATATTTCAAACATTTTTAGAACAAAATTTCGCTTTTGACAGATTATAAAAAGTAAGTAAAATGACTAGCAGTCCGATCCCCTATTGTGCCACACGATAAGAGAGAAGGTCTGAGTGAGTGAAAACAATAGATTAACGATAGATAAGGATAGCATAGCATACGTAGCACCAGTGCCAGATAGGAGTGGAGGCCCTGGGGTAACAAAAACAAAGGAGTGGAAGCCCCTTATTATTTTTCAAACAAGCAGTGCCGGATTTATACTTTCTTCAACCAGCCAGTTTTACACCAGCCCGAATATTCAAATTCTGAATTCAGAAAGCCGTAAACGTATAATTTCATTATGCTGCACTCAAATTGTGAATTTTTCCAAATCCGGACTTTTCCTATTTAGATTATGAATTCAGAGAGAAATTCCGGCTCTGTAAAAGCCAAGCTTTAATATTGATTTTTGGCGGCAAGACTTAGATAACATGGTGGTAGCCAGCCAGATAAACTGTACGGCAGCCCGAACTAAACTTTCTCATCAATTTTTTTTATTTTTTTTTGTAACAGAAATTGAATAAAAAAAATTGTAATAAAATTAGTAATAAAAAGTTGCTATACCAAATATGTCAGGTACTTATTCGTAATACATGATAATTCAATAGCTCCAACCATTTGTGAGTAAATCGTAAGTTTTAATTTCTTTTGTAGGCAAACCATACAAAAACGATATTTCCCAGACCAGATATTTACTATGTAATAGACAAATATCTCATCTCTTGAAGATCTCATGAAGCTTAGCAAAGTGATACCTTTATATAAATCTGGTTCAAAAACTGATCCAGACAACTAAAGACCAGTTTCTGTGCTGCCAGTTCTTAGTAAAGTGTTTGAAAAGATTATGCTTAACCAAATGCCACAATATTTTACAGAAAACAAACTAAGTACTGCATAACCAACAATTCGGTTTTACTAAAGGACGATCAACAACCGATTCAGGAGTACCACTCATTCGAAACATATATGATGCCTTCGAGGAATCGCAGAATGCAATTGGAGTGTTTTGTGATTTATCTAAGGCTTTTGATTGTGTTGAACACCAAACATTACTTATGAAATTAAAGCATTATGGTGTAGAGGAAGGGGCTCTCAGTCTTTTAAATTCGTATTTAGACAATAGAACACAAAAAGTACAAGTGAATGGCACGAACTCATCTGGATCTAGAGTGAAAATGGGTGTGCCCCAGGGTTCCATATTAGGGCCTTTTGTTTTCCTTGTTTACGTAAATGATTTGCCTTTTATGGTGCAACATCTGTCAAATATTGTGTTGTTTGCGGATGATACTTCTCTTGTTTTTAAAATGAATAGGTAAAAATAAAAAAAATGTAAAAAATGTCAATAATAATGTAATATTAGACAGTAATAAATTAGAATTTGTAAATACTACGATGTTCCTGTGAGGGATTTATAAACACCGAGAACTAATTAGAATAATATAATTATTTTATTTTCACACAAGCAAGCATTACTGATAAACATTCCCAACGACATTGTCAACATTTTGAAGGAAACAATATTCACACACCATGGAGTTTGCTGTGTACTTAATAGCGGGTCTCTTCACTCCTCCACACGGCAGACTACTGGTGCTCCTTCTCTTGGGAGTATCGCTTTACTCTTGTAACCCGAGACTGCGTCGCAAAACAAGTAGATGTGGTCCCGGTAACCCTTTTGTTAAAAGGTCAGCTTCATTGCTTTCAGTCCCAATGAATTGAAGTTCTATCTTCTTATCTTGCACACAATCCCTTATATAGTGAACTCTCATGTCAATGTGCTTTGATTTAGGACTGACCATCTGGTTAGAACTTAGTTTTATTGCAGCCTGATTATCGCAGCATATCAGCACAGGCTGGCTTTCACGCAACCCAAGATCTGTGTGTAGCATGCCTAGGTTAATAGCTTCCTTAGCTGCTTCAGTAAGGGCGACATATTCGGCTTCTGCCGTAGATAGTGCAACACATTTTTGCTTCTTTGACGTCCAGCTAATACAGGCTCCACCAAATTTGAAGCTATAACCAGAAAATGATTTTCTGTATATCTGGCACGCGCCCCAATCGGCATCCGCCATACCATATAGAGGCTGTTCAGTTTTCTTGAACGTTAAGCCCACACACTTTGTCTCTTTCAGGTATCTCAGCACCCTTTTGGCACTTTTGAAGTGTGTCTCGCTGTAACAATCATTGAATTGCGATAAGTAGCTGATTGCGTACATAATGTCGGGTCTTGTAGCCACAGCTAAAAACATTAGAGTACCTATTAGATTTTTGTATGGAAGATCTTTCATTTCAGTTTTCTCTGCTTTCTGCAATGAAAGGCCTGTCTCAATGGGTGTCACTGCCCCTTTACAGTCTTCCATCTTATATTTCTTAAGGGTATCCTCAATGTACTTCTCTTGATTTAATTTTATTTGTCCGTCTTTGTACGTGAAATCAATGCCAAGTAATCTTTTGGGTTTTCCCATATCTTTTAGTTCAAATTGTTTCATAAGTTGATCTTTGATTTCTTTGGTTCTCTTAGGACATGAATACGCCAAGAGTATATCATCAACGTAAATTGTTATCACTATTTTGACTCCCCCTTTCGTTGATATATACACACAGGGATCTGCAGGCTATGGTTTCAATCCAATATTTTTCAGTTCAGTGTCTAATCTTTTGTACCACTGTCTCTCGGATTGTTTAAGTCCATATAGAGCTTTCTTTAGCAAACATACTTTATCGCCTTTCTTATTTTTAAGATCTTCTAGCATGCTTTTTGTTTTGAAGTACATAGCTAAATCATCTTTTTCGCTCTCTTCAATCAGGATTTCTGTTAAGTAGTCTTCTAAGTAATCTGAACACTTCATGACTATAGTTTCTTCTATTTCACCGTTTAGGTATGCCGTTGTCACATCCATTTGATTTAGGCTTAGGCCTTCTTCAACTGACATCGCTACTAGAGTTCTGATAGAGCTTAATTTCGCGACTGGAGCAAAAGTTTCGTTATAATCAATGCCTGGCCGCTGGTTAAAACCACGAGCCACCAGTCTGGCTTTTCGAGTAATGATATTATCTGGTCCAACTTTATTTCTAAGAACCATTTTGTAGTCTATCACTTTCATGTCATTCTCTTTCTTTTCTATTTTCCAGGTTCCGTTCTTTACATGTGCTTTTATTTCAGATTTGATTGCATCGTGCCAGTACGGATCTTTTTCATTTGCGTCAGAAAAGTATGAAATTTCTATGCATTGGTTTATCTCCTCCATTTCATTATCTTCTAGTATGAAATCTTTAGTCCATGCTGGTGGTTGCCTCTTTCTTTGAGGTCTTCCATTTTTAGTTGCAGTCTGAGAATTAATTCTATTGTGCTACAGTGCAGCTGAAATTTCTACGATCGTGAGTGATAGATATGATATGAGACTACATCTTCATCAAAGTCTACCTCCTACACACGCTTGCCAAAAACCACGAGCCACAAGCGTCTACAAACGCTCGGCAAACTGAGGCGAGCCAATCGTCGATATCCACACGCTTGTGGACACTTGTCGAGTGCGCTAGTACTTCCTTTATTGACTCGTGCACAAAAACCGACACCCGATCCGAGCGTCGGCAAGCGCTCGCAAACCTTCGCAAACCGAGTGCCTCGCTCTACATGCTTGTGCTTGTGGGCGCTCGTTGTGGCTCGGCAAGCAGAGTTAAGTGTTGTTCGTTCGCTGAATCAGCGGCACCTTTGATAAATGCCGCTCGTCGCTGCCGGCTCGTGTCAGACAGTTGCATTAAATTGGCCGCCCTGAGTTTATTCGCGGCGTCGATAAAGCTGAAATTTAGTACGGTGGTTGGTTGATGGTTGTTGGTATGGTAAAAAGCGTCGGTGGCTCAACCGGTAACGACTCGGTCCATCTAACCAGAGGTACCGGGTTCAAATCTGGACGGCCAATGTACCAATGAGTTTTTCAAAAACTTACGTACATACTTACCGATTGCTTTAACGGTGAAGGAAAACATCGTGAGGAAACCTGCACACTCCTGCCAAGAAACTCGAAGGTTGTGTGTGAAGTCGACCAACCCGCACTGGGCCCGCGTGGTCGACTAAGGCCTAATCGCCCTGATTCAGGGTAGGCTCGAGCCCCTCGGTGGGGACGTATATGAGCTGTAATGATGATGCCACTCATCCCGAAAAACTTTAAACGCGTGCAGTAACATGTGACGATCTATTGCAATGACAATCAACTACAACATTTATTTTTCTGAGTTAGGATCTCAAATGATTCATTTTCCTTTTTTTTCCATAATTTTCATAATTTGTCACGCAGAAAAAGTCGCGGACAACAGCTATTACACAATACAAACATATTGTGCGGTGGAACGGAACCCTAGGTGCGTGAGCCCAACTTGCACTTGATTGTTTTTAGGGTTCCGTACCTCAAAAAGTAAAAACGGAACCATAATAGGATCACTCATGTGTCTGTCCGTCCGTCTGTCACAGCTGATTTGCTCGGAAACTATTGAAGCGATTGAGTTGAAATTTGATACAAATATGTAAGTCGGTGACCCAAAGACGGACGCGTAACGTTAATAAATGAATTTTAAATATGGGGGCCACTTTTTAGGGGTAAATTAGAAAATTTAGAATAAAAAAGGTTTTTCAACATGTATTGTGTGACATATCAAATGAAAGGACTTGTTGTAAGAATCTCAAATAATATTTGAGATGCACCTATATTATACATTTTGTTATAGTTTTAAGATAAATCGTTTTGAAGTTGTATAAGAAAATAGGAGAAAATTTACCATTCCTCACATTATCTCTGAAACTACTGGACCTAAAATGTTGAAAAAAATCACAGTATATATAAGGTTGAATGCATATATTACAGGAAAATCTATAAAAAAAATCTAGAGGCCTTCCGTTCCCACAAGGAAAATGAAACTTCTTAAGTCCAGAATAAGTAGACCCCTATTTATACATACTTTACTGAGAGGTCTTGTTCTGATGGTAACAAAAGTTTTGGTGCAGAACCCTGTTTGTGTAACTCCGAGTCACCTTGGCCGATTTTTTTTGTCAAAGTTCAGTTGGCGTTAAGTAGAGGTCGAAAACTTGGATTATTACTTGAAGTGACGCACAGTATACACTTCCCTTCAGGCGTCAAGTTTACTGGGTTATGCTAGGATACCTCTGGAACTACGGAACCGATAACCATTTACCAATAGCTACACTTTTCCTAAGTAATAATAGATTTGAAAAATTGATAGATTTTTTTTATGCACGCTTGCAAGGCACTCGCGGCTCGCGCGCAGGGGCGCATCCTCGAATAAAGTCATAAAAACTGTAACAACGCGGGCGAAGTCACGAGACAAAGCAAGTGCAATGTAAAGTTGGTTTATCTGTTGATAAATTTTACTTTAACTTTTACAAAAACGTTAGTTTTTCTCTAAAATGGAAGATATGAATTATTTTAGTTCATTATAAGTAAAAAAAAACTTCAGATCTCTCACTCGGTGGACCAACGAACTGCAGGCGTAGCATGAGGTCATAGACATGTGTCGCGCACGAAGAGAGAAAATTATCTCTTTCTACCGGCTTTTGTCGCGTGTGCGAGCATGCCGTTACAGTTAGAGAGTGTGTAGAGTGAAAAGTCGCGGTGACATAGCAGTTTGATAGGCGACAAATCTGTTATAAGATTTTGTTTTGTTGTTCGCAAATTGCTTGGTTTGTATTTACAAAAAAGCTAAACACGTTAAAAAACCGACTTCCATCGCAACAACTTAGTACATTTTTGCATTATTATTTTTGGTTTTTGTTAATTTTCTAATAAAGTACAACATCGATTTTGATAAAATTTATATGGGACCACACGGAAAGCACTAGCTTTCAAATAAAAAAAGAATCATTAAAATCGGTTCACCCAGTCTAAATTAGTATACTAATATATATACTGTGCTAAAGTTCTGAGGTAACACACATAAAAAAAAACATACACATAGTACTAATATATATACTGTGACATGAATTGAGAACCTCCTCCTTTTTGGAAGTCGCTTGAAAAGAGACCGAGATATGAAAATTTGCTTGATTAAGTAATAATGTGACACAAAAATAACTGATAACGTCTGTGAGGTGGGCAAACGTAGTGATTATAATATGCTCTTTGGAGGTGAGGGGACTGTCTGGTTCCGTTGGTTTTCGTGCAAGTTTCTGAGACTAAAGCAAAGGAAAATAAAAGGAAAAAGTAAGTACCTACCTAATCTGTTATTTGATGATAAAACAATAATAAAACACAAAAAATGTCTAATCAGTCGCTAGAAGTTTGTCGACACATCAAAGGGGCGCCGACATATATGTCTTCAATCAAACGTCAAAACTAGCCTATGCCGGTGTGTTTATGCTCGGCACGAGATAAAAATCTCTACACACTCTCTACAAATGACAGGTGAGAGCGAGACCAGTCTTACCTTGCGAGGGTCATGCTGAGTGTCGAGATACAACCGTTTTGTCGCGCTTCGAAGTCTACATTTGACATTAGTGGGTAGACAAAATGGACCTCATGCTACGCCTACTGGTGAAGGTCGCGGGAAGCTGCTGGATGCGGGCAGGGCAGGACCGGCGTCGTGGAAATCCTTTAGGGGAGGCTTTTGTCCAGCAGTGGACGTTTTTCCGTTGATATGATGATAATGAAGTAAATTTAATAAAAAAACGTAAAGAAAAGGGTATTTGACAGTGTTTAAAATAAATTAAAAAATATTATTCACTAAATAGCATTTCTCCCACAAAAGCATAAAAACTTATTCATTTAATATTTTATTCTAATCTCAATTTTATATAAGGTCTAACAAAATTAGCTGAAACTGTTTTAACTGATTAGAGGCATCAGTTAAAACAGTTGTGACGTCATTGTCTTTGACGAACTCATTTAGTGATTTTGATAAATATAAGGTGCAACAAAATTAGCTGAAACTATTTTAACTGGTGCTTCTATCCTTGAAACTGAACAACTTTCCCCATGGAACCCATAGTCAAATTTCAAAAAAAAATTTGAACTTCCCATACTAAGTTGGCTGATCAGCTGATCGAGTTAGTATGGGCGAGCCAATTTTTTTTTGCGATTTGACTATGGGTTTCATGGGGAAAGTTGTTCAGTTTCAAGGATAGAAGCACCAGTTAAAATAGTTTCAGCTAATTTTGTTACACCTTATATTTATCAAAATCACTAAATGAGTTCGTCAAAGACAATGACGTCACAAGTTTGTAACACGAACAATTACAGAACTGTCGTTTTTGACAGTTGATAAAAAGTAACTCAAATGACTAGCAGTCAAATACCGGATTGATTGCAAATGTAAATGTACTCAGATGTCATATTATATTAGTACTAACATACAGTATGGACACTCCCTGCCGCTCTCTAGATTACGACCTCACCCCCTCGTCACCAAGATTGATACAGATTGGTTACATATTAGTTGTCGAACGTATAGGATTTCGCCGCCATTTTGATTGTTCCGTCATTCCTTTTTTGAAATATCATTTCTGGCCCGTTGTATGAAGTGTCCACGGTGTGCCTATACCAAAGGTCGTTGAGGACTCAATATTTGAAGGGTAAGATGGTCATCAAACAACCCTTTATCCTATGTACAGGCACGATGAGCATCGAATTCTGATGCGTCGTCGGTCGGTCGTTATATCCACTTTTATGACCGTTACGTACGTATGACAAGCACCCGATGACCCGACCCGTAAGTACCATTTAGGTTCGACTTAGGTACACATAAAATTCCAATTCACAGTTAGCAAAGGGTCTATGACAGTGTGGTAGGTACTTAAAAAAATTCAAATGTAACTTTAGGAATGTAACTGTAATTAAAAAAATTCGCATAACAAACATCCATAAAAAAGACAATTTTAACTAAAGTTTATCAATAAAAATGAAAAGGAATGCTAATAGTCATCATGTCAGCTCATATACGTTCCCAACGAGGGGCTCGAACTACCCTAAATTAGGGCGATCGGGCCTTAGTCGATCACGCAGGCCCAGTGCGGGTTAGTCAACTTCACACACAACCTTCGAGTTTCTTCGAAGGTGTGTGCAGGTTTCCTCACGATGTTTACCTTCACCGTTGAAGCAATCGGTGAGTATATAGGGTGACCTTAAATTAGTTCTTGATAGCAAAGGATATGAATGTACTCGTGATTACAAACAACTTTCCCATAGAAACTATATGTCAAATATTTGGTCCTTCTTACATTTTTGTCGATTTGATAACTTGTTATGTACCGAGGACCTAAAATTTTTTTCTGATTCGACCTATAGTTTATATGGGAAAGTTGTTTGTAATCACGAGTACATTCATATCCTTTGCTATCAAGAACTAATTTAAGGTCACCCTATATATAAGTTCGAAAAAGTCATGCGTACATTGGCTGTCCGGATTTGAAACCGGCACCTCTGGTTAGGAGGACCGAGTCGTTACCGGTTGAGCCACCGACGCTTCTTGATGCTAATAGTACTTACGCCTAATACAAAAAACAATACATATATAATATGTATTTTTATTACAATAAGTATAACTCTTAAACCAAAAATGGTCTCCCAGATGATCCGTTCCACCTACTCCACAATATCGTCTGTTGGATGCTAAATATTTTATCATCATCATCATATCCACTGCTGGACAATGGCCTCCCTCAAGGATTTCCACGACAACCAGTTCTGCGCTGCCCGCATCAAGCGGCTTTCCGCGACGTTCACCAGGTCATTAGTCCACTGGGTGGAAGGCCTACCTCTACGTTTTCCGTTGCGCGGTCGAAATAAGTTATTTTTCCAAATGCACACTTACGCACTCACTCCGACTATACAACTTTGAATCATTTTCACACGGTACCCTAGGAAAGAGAAAAAAATAATAACTTATTTGAAAAGCATTAAAGTCCAGTTGAAAATTTTTTGGAGTCCTTTTTGGAATGGTAGTTAGGGAGACTTGAAGACGCTAAGTTCTATTTAAGAGTGTATAAAGTTTATATTTGCAAAGTGTTCGGGGTTTCTTTGTTTGTGTGCGCGCAACAAGTGCGGCGCATGTGGCGTGGTAGGGGGAGAGGGAGGGGGTTGGGGTGTGGGGGTTTCTCATTGATCAGACCGGCGCCTGTTGCTCGACTGGGAAACCAGCCCTCGTACGCAGAATACTGAATAAGACAGAGGTGTGAATAGTACTTTCGAACTTTAGTAGAGTTTATGGGGTAGTAATTAACGTACAAAACTGATGAGGGCGCCACTGTGTGGGGCGACACAGTGGCGCTCTCACCAGTTTTATCAATATCCTCTGTGGCGTAGTGGTTAAGTCCATTAGCCAATTCAGAAGTTCGCGTGTTCGATTTTCGGCAGAGTCTAACTTTGTAAGACTCAGTTTAGTTCGTGGAAGAACATTTTCTAAGCCTGCCTGGCTAGCTACCACCATCTTATCTAAGTCTTTCCGCCAACCATCAATGTTAACAGCATTGATGTGTTCCGGCTTGAAGATAAGATAGCCAGTTCTCCATTGCGTTGCCTTGGTAAGTCCGCTTCCATCTTCGGCATCATCGTCACTTAAAAGTGTCACTGTACTACACAAGAAGTGACAAGAATGTAAGTTTTACAGTATATATTTACAATAAGTTTGTACCTACTAAGTGGTACGGTATAAATTTACGACAATAATGAAAACAAGCCGTTTTCAATCTTGTGATGACACTGCACTGCGTTGTATTGTTGTAAATATGCAATTAAACTTGTTTTCTTATTTACGTTACAGTGACACCGCCTTTATTATAACAGCTCATATACGTCCCCACCGAGGGGCTCGAGCCTACCCTGAATCAGAGCGATTAGGCCTTAGTCGACCACGCTGGCCCAGTGCGGGTTGGTCGACTTCACACACAACCTTTGAGTTTCTTCGCAGGCGTGTGCAGGTTTCCTCACGATGTTTTCCTTCACCGTTAAAGCAATCGGTAAGTATATGTACGTAAGTTTTTGAAAAACTCATTGGTACATTGGCCGTCCAGATTTGAACCCGGTACTTCTGGTTAGATGGACCGAGTCGTTACCGGTTGAGCCACCGATGACACTGTACTACGTTGTATTGTTGTAAATATGCAATTAAACGTGTTTTCTTATTTACGTTACAGTGACACCGCCTTACTTTTAGCATTTTCATTTTAAATTAAAATAAATATTAATAAAACTGATGAGGGCGCCACTGTGCAGGGACTAGCCCCTTAAATGACGTATTATATTAAGGTCGTTTGATCAGTACACTAGCGCCACCACCAATAGAAATAAATAATTTACTCATTCTTATGGACTTTAATCGAAATCAATAAGTATTTTGCGCATATAGGGCGCATACTGGCACAGACGGGCATATAGCGCATACTGGGACAACAACTATTGTTTAATTCTTATTTTATATATATAATTGTAAATAATAGCCACAAGTAATTTTTGTCAAAACTGCTAAAACTGGCCACTTTTGACAATATAGACAAACATAACTTGTTGCTAATAGGTAAACTTATACTTATATCAGCTTTTATACCGTCCCCAACCGAGGGGCTCGAGCCTACCCAGAATTAGGGCGATCGGGCCTTAGTCGACCACGCGGGCCCAGTGCAGGTTGGTCGACTTCACACACAACCTTCGAGTTTCTTCGCAGGCGTGTGCAGGTTTCCTCGCGAATGTTTTCCTTCACCGTAAGGGCGTCGGATAAACTTACATATGAAATCGAAATTTGAAAACACAATGGTACGTGGCAGGATTTGAACCACGACCTCCCGGACAGGAGGCAGCGGCACTTGCCATTACGCCACCGACGCTCAACTTATACAATAACAATTAAAAACTCCTTGTATTTTTCGGTTGAAGTCCTTAAAAAAATGAGTAAATTACTTATGTCTATTGGCCGCGCTAGTGTGCTAATTGAACCCTTTTTGTGAATCTTGAGCCGTTTGAATATTCTATTTGATGTGATGTTACTTATATATAACTTTCATAGATGGATTAAAAACACCGGCCAAGTATCGATGGTTCCGTGCCATCACACCCTCTAAACAAGTATAATAAAACCAAAATATATCAACACGAGCGACAGAAAAAAGTTTTTTTAATTTAGTTTGGACTCCTAGCCCGGGAATGTGTATAGGCATAGTTTTCAAATTAAAATTTACAAAGAATTAGAGCTCAAAATTAAAAAAAAAAAACTTTACCCAAAAATGTTACCAATAAAATCATTTTCAGCGAATCTATTACCGTTACTCCAAAAGGACATTTATTTTCAAACGAAAACTTGGTCATGTGAAGCAATAGAACAATATCCAAACGTCTATTTTGCGCGTTACGTTAATTTATAAGATTGCGTAACTTGTGATGTAACCAAGTGTTGCAACGTGATAACGAAATTCACGTGACATTTTCGTTCTAATATCGAAATGCACTAACATGTGTTGACTAGAATATGCTGTTAGTATAAACCTAAAAAGTTGCTGAACATGGTCAGCAAATTAGCATCTAATTCAGTTTCTCCGCGCTCTCAAAATCGTCGCACGCACACTTATAAAACCCTGACAACTATTCAAAACTCTAGCGGTGATGTGACAACATTCAGCCACACCTCTGCAGTCATTTCGTCACGCCAAAGGGCGCGGCTACGCGTAGGTAACGTCAGCGGCCTGTAGGTTCGTTGTACATACCTCTGGCGAATACTATTCTATTATAATTAATCACCCTATTACTTTCGTCAGTAACCGATCTATAAAACCGTAGCTTGATAAATTATTCGTCATGTTTTCAGTAAGTACTTCTTCATGCGGTTTGCTGATAACATTGTTCATGACGCCATTGGCACAATTTTCCACAATCTCTGCGGTTAGCAATAAGTTTCAATTGACTATTTATGGCATTGCCGACATCACCAGTCATACCATGCGTACTTGTATTGAAATACCTAAATGACAACTTACTTGAGTTTTTTAAAATAGATTTTTCCAACACCCTCCATCTAAGTAAACAAAAACGGAGGTACGGAAAAGAAAACTCGATACCGATCATAAAAACTGTTTTCGGAAAGCTTGCCTTTGATATTTACATTTCTTTTTCAATGAGACAGATAACATCGTTTTACAATGATGGATGCCACCATAAAAATATTAATATCATAATACGAATCTGCGATGTATTTAGATGTCTAAATGTTTTTGCTCGGAGTTTCAAGTATCTTCCGTACAAAGAAAACTCGTTAAATATAATAAGACAGTTGTTTTAAATATTATGAAGCAATAAACTGGTACATCAATAAAAGGGAATCTGCTTGCAGTCTCAATACAGTTTACTATATAACTGCTTTATAATACTGTGAGTTATCAAATAGGGTTGAAACGTATACAATAAAAATATTGCTCCCTTAACTTTGGCAGTAGGCCAATTCAATTATACAGGATTTATGTTTGCATATAAGAATAGTAATTGATTGTCAGGTGCATTGAGAGTTGTGTTTATAAAATGCGTAAGGACGCAAAAAAATATATATTCAACACATGTCTGGAAACCGATCCTATTATATGTTATCCGTTTGTTCCTGCGTGCTTATGATGCACGCGAATATCATTGCGGTAAAATCATTGTGATTAGTGTAGCCTACTTACTACTTAAATGGTATTATTTAGGTAGGATGAATTACACACATATGTCGCTTAAAAAAAATTTATGACATAATTAAAGCTTATACATTATAGTTTAATGTTAGTTCTCATTTATTCTATAACACCAGCCTTATACCTATATAAGCACTAACACTAAAATGTCTTATTTTGACGATGGTGCCAACCCTATCTTTTTCGATACACTCAGGGAACAGACATGCGTTTAAAAAGCGAGCAATATTTCCTAACGCGACTTCTGAAAGTAATATTTTCGAGGTCACTGTCTTTAGATTTTTTCCTTCCTGAATCTAACGTGCATATGCTATGCAGCAAGGTCTTGTTAATGAATATGTACTCTTCTTTATCAATTGGTCCAAACAGTTATCTAACACACAGACCGACACCGCTCTTTCGAAGCAATCTATGCTATGGATCATTATTGGACTGACTGCACGCTTTTTGCAATCTGTTCTTATTGTGCCGTAGCCTTGTTCTTTGTTTACTATCTTCAAAAAGTAGATAAACTGAGTAGAGTTGAAAGGGGCGTTGCGATCTGGAAAGTCGTGGTACTGGTAGTGCGTGAGTGTCCTTGATTTCCTTTCCATTGTGTTTCTTAAATATAACACAAGCTGCGTGTAGTATTTATCAGTAATAATCTTCTTCAAAATGAAAAATTCACTCACAAAATACTCGAAGACTTGTGAATTACTAAGCCAATTATAACTTTTTAATTTCTTCTTGTCGAACCTCACAATCACTTTACAACCACTCTCCCATACAAAGCTCCAAAAATTGGAGGAATCAACTTCAGCTACTAGGCTGCTGACTATCATAAACTTTCTTTTCACATGGTATCCATCCACACAATTCGCGGAAAATATGTCGAACCTGGTGCTCATGACGACCGATTGGCGCCTCCTTTTTCTAGGTCTATTTTCCCATAGACCTTCATCCTCGAACGATATGCGGTTGATGAACTCATGCTCACTTTCCATAACATCTTGAAAGTTGGAACGCACTAAAATGATTTTCGGGAATACTAATCTTTGAAGGTCACGTTCACCGTTATTTCTACCTTTCTAACGTAAGCTTATAGAACTACACTGCATATCGTTGTTTCTTACTATGATTGAACGACATCAATTATAAATTATATTGAGTCTATCCATTAGGCCTTAATAGAATGTAATTCAGGTAAATAAAGGATCTGAAACGTAGGTACTGCGAATACGCAAACATAAGTATTGAAGTTGTAGGTAAGTGCGTAAGCACAATACATAGTATTTAAGGGTAAGCTTAAGGTAAAATAAATAAAATACTGATCTATCTATATATATTATAACACTTATCTAGCTATATATTTAGATTCTGTATTTACTGAAATAACGTAAGTTATGCCCTTTCATTACATGATAGAAAATAAATATGTATAACGGCCGTTTAATCGATACCTAATACATCTCGACATGCCGATGCTTTTTATTGCTTCCCTTATCATAAGTTTATGAATTACTTGATCATTTGCTAGTGGCGGCTTAACATAAACAACAACAAACAGACTACGAGATAAGCATTCAGTTTTCCTTACACGCTGTTCTGTTTTTTTTTAACTGACATTCGTAGACAGGCGAAGGTATTTTCTTTCTCTTAAGCTTGAGACCTCGGCTGGCTAATTAGATTAGCGCACTGTGCTAATCCTAATTCAGTTAACTACTATAAAATCTATGTAAGCTACTATTCGCTAGTTGCTGTAAATTAGTTAACATTGTGCAATTGTTTTAATAAACCTAAAAGCCGCAGATACCTAAAAATACTGTTTTTCAGTGGTTAGCAACAATATTGTAACAGTTAGCAACCATGGTATTTTCCATGACGTAAAACCGGGTAGGTCACGTATTCATAGCGAATATAGGATTATAACAATAATTAAGCCACAAAAATAATCTCGTATGCGTCAAGTCATAAGGAAAAAGACTAACTATAAATCGAGGCACAGTAACAGTAATATTACATTAAGTTTCTGTACATACATCAGTAAGTACACTGAACATTAAAATGGGGGCTGAAAATTCGAAAGCGCTGAGCCTGAAAAATTTTATTAAATTAATTAATGACGACAAAGCCACCACAATTTTTTGCAAAGAGCACAACAAAATCATGAAGAAGAAAATCAAAGAAACGTGGGGTCCAGCATTGGAAATCGTTAAAAACAACGGATTCGAAGACGCACCGTGTTATGACCACAACCGCGTGGTGATATCAGAAGACGAAAGCTCCGAGGCCTCCTTAAACGCGAGCTATATTAATGGCTTCAAACACCCGAAAAAATATATATGCTCTTCGGCACCCTCAGAGAAGACAACTAGTACCTTCTGGAGGGCCATATGGGATCATCAGAGCGAGCTCATCATCATGCTATGCAAGCCTGTTGAAAATGGAGTGAACCAATGCTACCAGTACTGGAGTCCAGTAGAAGGAACAGCTGTGGAATTTGGAAGGCTTAAGATAGAAACGCTTGAAACTTATTCGCAACGATCGAACTTTCAAATAACACACCTTCATGTGACACACGAAGCTGGAGGCTCCCTGAAAGTTACTCATCTTCTTTTTGACAAATGGCAAGAGCATGATATTTCTGCAGTAGAGTCTGACTTTCTGGAGTTGGTAATGACGACAAGGATGTGTGGTCGATGGATGGCCAACCAAGAGTCACCCAGTGGGAGCTGCATGTATCCAAGACGACCAATAGTGATTCATTGCAATAGTGGGTTGAATAAATCAATGGTGTTTTGTGCAGTTGACATCTGTATATCTTCATTTTTAGAAACGGGTAAGGTAAACCTATTTTCCACCGTTTGTAAGCTAAGACGTGAAAGATACAACTGTTTGTCTAACGTTAACCACTATGTATTTTGCTATTCTATTTTGGATCGTTATATTAGGCTATTCCACAGATATTGGTAATTGTTATTGTTAATTTTATAAAATTATCTCTAAGGTATAATAAGTTGCTTTCTGTATGTAATCAGTATTTTTATAATAAAAGTTTTATAATAGTAAATTGAATATCATTGAAGTTTTCTTAGCCTATAAATAGACAGCTTAAAAGTTATGTAGAATATTAACTCAGAATAGTCAAAAATCAACTCTGTTAATATCTTATACATTTCGTAATAGTTAAAAGACAAATTAAACTATTAAATTATTATGAAGACGGACGACAATTCATATGTTTTTATCTATGTGTCGTCATAACCTCAACTCTAGGCGGCGCACGCTACCGGCGGCGCCGCACTGTCTAGTCTAGAACATTAATTTTGGTTTACTTTTCTCATCAAAATACGCTAACTAAACGTGAAAACATTTTTTAACACCGTGTGTAACCGAGTTAACGTGATATATCTTTCCGCTCTGTAAACAGGAACGTGCCCCAGTTTATACACTACTTGTTTGAAATTTCAGAAGTATGTAAAGCTATTATGAATGAGCTTTAAGTTACTTTGGCGTTCATATGCATGTAATAAAAAAAGAAGATTATATGAAGTTTTTTAGAATTTTTAAAGAGTGGAGGATCGGTGGATTTAAATTGCAAAGAATAAGGGTGGGACTTAAGGGTGAGTCCGCAAGTCAAAAATGTCTGGGTCCTCTTTAGGATGAGAAAAGAAGATTATATGAATATTTTTAAGAATTTTTAAAGAGTGGAGGATCGGTGGAATTAAATTGCAAAGAATAAGGGTGGGACTTGGGAGTGAGTCCGCAAGTCAAAAATGTCTGTGTCGTCTTTAGAATGTGAGGAGAGAGCTCACTGAATTTTTTTAGAATTTTTAAAGAGTGGAGGATCGGTGAAATTAAATTTCAAAGAATAAGGGTGGAACTTGGGGGTGAGTCCGCAAGTCAAAAATGTATGGGTCGTCTTAAGGATGAAAAAAAAAAGATTTTATGAATATTTTTAAGAATTTGTAAAGAGTGGAGGATCGGTGGAATTAAATCGCAAAGTATAATGATGGGACTTGGGGGTGTGTCCGCAAGTCAAAAATGTCTCGGTCGTCTTAAGGATGAAAAAAAAAGATTATATGAATATTTTTAAGAATTTTTAAAGAGCGTAGGATAGGTGGAATTGAATTTTAAAAATTGAGGGTGGGACTTGGGGGTTAGTCCGCAAGTCAAAAACGGTATTAAAGATTTGGCCGCAATATCGTATGTGATATTTTTGAGTAATATTTTTCATTTTCCCATATTGTTATAAATATAATTGAATATTTTAACTGTAATTATATGCATAAGGGTGGAATATCGAGGGGTGAGTATTATCTGTACCGAAATTGTTATTCCCAATCTCAGAAGTCCCGAGATACCTCACTGCGTCATTTTCTAGGCCAGTCAGCCATTTTAACAATCTAGATAATTTTCTTCGTTATCTAGATAATTTCGTTCAACTGAACGTTCGGAACTACAGGTACATATTCATGCGTCCTCCTTCTATCTAGCCTTCGTGGTTTGAAAAGATTTATTTATAAAAACTTACATTACAAGAGATGAATATCTAAGGGATGGAAACCGAATCGATGATAGATTTCCAGGATAAGGCGCTTTTGTTGGGCAATTTCGGAGTCGATTCTAATTATTTCTTCTTGAACAGCAGAAGAACGGGGTAAGTTCATCATCTGCTCCTTAATTCGTTTTAAACCTTCAATTCTCTGAAGGCGCACTTTTATTTCTGTTTTTGTGAGTGATGTCATGTATTCCATATTTTGCTGTAGAAAGAAACAGGTTCTTGAGTGCATGTTCATAAAAAAACTTCAAGCTGAACTGACGAAAAAATAAAATTAGTATGCTTACATTTTGTGCCATTGTGATTTTTGGAAGGTGTCGATAACAATAGTCACTTGATTTCTTATCAACACACGTCGTTTCTTTGAGAAAATTCGTTTATAACTGGCAGTTGCTGGGTGAAGATAAGATGACTGAACTAGTTATCAAAAATATTCATGACCTAGTTATCGGATATCATCGAAGGGGTCAGAATTGCTTTTTTTCAGGTAATTTTATATTCGACTTATAAAATAGCTGCTTATTAATGATATGGAAAGTAAAACTCAAATAAGTGTTCTTAAACATTTAATAATTAAAAAACTGAGTCACAACAAATGAATATCCATGGGAAAGAAATTACTGCTACTGTAAATCCTAATCAGCGATTGTTTATAACTTTCAATGTCACGGTCGATTTGACTTATCTCATTCCTTCTACTTGCGGAATCCGTCTGCTGAAACAATTTATCCTTTTTTTGGCTCAACACATAGATCCTGTCTCGGAACACTTCTATTTGACGGCGCTGAGCTCCAGTGAGTCGACCAGGTGGAAATGGCTGGAAAAAAAATTAACATTTGTTGAACCAAGAAAAAATAAATCTCTCTGTAGCCTAAATCAAAAATTTCAATTTTACTTCCGAGAAGATGGTGATCAATATATTTACAAACTCGGTATGGATGAAACAGCTAAATCTGTGAAACACTTTTATGAAAAAAAAAAGTAGTGTATACTTATACTTCGTATCATTTTGATTTCAATTCACTGGAACGTTTTGCAAAAACAGGACTGAATGCCCAGCAGTGTCTAGACAGACTCAAACTCTGTACGGCTACCGCACGCTATATGCGATACCAAAAATAAGAATTGCATGCCATTATAATGTCGGCTGGGAGCAGCCTTTATCCTGTTACGTGAAGAAGTGGAACGCTTCACGTAATAAATAATCCTTAACTCCCACTCTTTCCTGCTTCACAGTATTAAATAAATGGACGGCGGAGCTCGAAGATTGTCCTAGCTTGGGCGGTGTTCGCGTGTTGTGCCCAATGAGTGACTAGGTTCGATTCCGAGTCAGAGCACAACAACCACAATAAGTAGTACTAATTTCATTGTATTTTCACTCAAAATTCATGAAAAATAGTCATAAAATTATTAAAAAATTTTTTTTTTAAATGTATTTAATGCTGTGAAGCAGGAAAGAGTGGGAGTTCGCAAATCTTCCTATGAGGGAGAAACTTCCACTTCTGGTCACCTCATGGAAGAAATTTTCACCTTTACTGTTACTTATTGTCAGTATTTTCTTCAATCCATCTGTGAATTTTGATAGCTCCATTTCTCCAAAAGTTTCTGGGTCAATCCGTCTGCGCGTATAAAGTGTACAGCAAGTCACAATGTCGGCTAATGGATAATTCAAAGACCCGTTTGTGTCTCGCACCCATTTAACGATTTACATATTATTATTGTAGCCTGTGTTCGCTTGAGTTTTGTGTTACTGTTAAAGGCTATCACTAGTGATGTGAAATGACCATCATTTAAAGTTTTGATCACAAGACGGTCCGCTGACGGTCTTGTGACTGACGGACCGTCAGACTTTTTTTTGTCACAAATTTCGTCAGTCGCATTTAGCTAGATGAGCTAGATGACAATTTGTGACCGTCACGAGATTTTGGTCACAAATTTTAGCTTGGTCACAAATTTGGTCAGTCACATCTAGCTAGATGATTCCTGACGGTTTTTTTGAAAAATAATTTTTATTTACTAAGAGTAATTTTTTAACAGCTTTTCAGAAAGAATAATTCGTTATTAGAAAATAAATATTTTAATTTTTATCAGAAATTATTCTTTTTCTCATCAAAATTTTAAAAATTATCCTAATATAAGTCAAAAAATCGGTAGATGTCATATTTCATCGGTACATGCCACATTTCATTTGGTTTTTAACTTCCGTAGGCATTTGAATACTAATTATTTTGTTGATACATACAATTAGATAAATTCTGATTATTTTTCGAATTCGAATAAATTGCTTTAGTGGGCGTCTTTAAACAGTCTTTAAAGAAGATATTTATATGCAACTTGTGTCTATAAATATGCGCAGCCGCAACTAGTATAATTTGCATTTAGACACGCACAACGCTGAGTATAGTTCGGATATGCTATCACATATTCAAGTGTGTATTGCGTCATTTAAGGGGACAATCCACATCAATTTATTGGAAAAATAGTTTGTTTCGCTAAATAAAAAAATAAAAACAATTAAATCTTCGTTCATTGAACTTATACATTGAATGACTAAAACTGTTTAAATCTTTGACTTGCTGATCAATACTTAAATACCTCTTACATATAACTTTACGTTAATGACTGCTCATAGTTTATGAATGTTGATTCAGTTCTCTTATACATAATGCCATTAATATTAACTGGCTGTTATTTGTTCAGTCATTCTGTTCGGTTTTTGAAAAGCTCTTTAGAATATCATAAAAGTATTCTATCAACACCCTCATAATACATTGAATAATCGCAATTTGTTTATTATTTCAATTCAACTAAACAATGAAAGTCTCTTCATAAAATTCCATTCGAAAAAAACTAACTATAACTTGATAATTTCTAGGAATTTGTATGATGATTTATTGGATTTTTTTTAATGCGCATGGAAGAAATATTTACTTATATTTCACCACGTAAGCATTCGAAATAGACTGAAGACATTCAAGTTTTCCTAAATTTAAAGATTAAAATAATTTCTTGTGTCACACTGGTTAGTTTTTGTTATTCGTTGTTTTACTTTAGGATTAGTAGTTAGTAGTTATTAATCACACCAAGTTCCACGTTTGTAGTATTATCGTTTTTACGATAGAGCAACTACAAAAAAAAAAACCTTTAATAAAAACAAGTTTCTTGTATGGGTCAATTTTTGAATTTTTCTTATTTTTATTGTTTATTATTTTTACTGTAACACCATATTCTATGAAAACTATAGCTGGCTACCTATTACATGCTATTTGGTTTCAAAAGATACAGCCTTTAAAAAGTCGGATAGATAGACGGACCGACAACGTAGGTAGGCTTAGTAATAGGGTACCTTTACCTGGTACGTTTTTATATACAAAACAAATTAGATTATTTTTTAGATAACACGTTTTATTACTCAGTTTTTGATTCTCAAAGGTTCCGTTGTAATAAATAAGTAAAATAAATAAATCAATAATTCTTTATTGCAGGCAAATACAGCCATTGTACTCGTACCAACATAAAAAAAAATGAAATTAAAAATATTAAGATAAGGTATGCTTCTGTGTTTCTCTACTCTGTAGCCCCACCCGTTGACCTCTCGCGGGAAGTGTAATCAAACAGACGTATGGTAGCTGGGGACCTAAAATGACTTCTCATCAGCGCTAAAACCAGGTTTAAGCCAAATTGTTGTCATAATTCAAACCTATAGAGACATTACTGTTTGCCGTTAAGAGTCGTTGAATCACTGTAACTGTGAAAACAGACGAAAAATCATTTAAATTTTCGCTTTTCTCTTATATCAATACGCTGTGTCCCTGTGCTGTGATATTTCTTACTCGTTGGTTGTGGGCCATGGAGGGAATAAACATCAAAAATAAGAAATTTCACTCCGACACTTTGAAAGTGAAACTGCTTTGAAATGTATCTGAAAAAATCTCTTGCCTTTAGCGCGGGGGAAATCGGCAAAATATCAAGTCAAGACATCCTGTATTCTTGTTGATTTGTGGGCGGCATGAATTATGTATTTCGGCTTTTCGTAGAAATAATAGGGTGATGTTAGGTCGTGTTAACTTTGGGGAATGGAAATTGTAACAAAAACATCTAGCCTTGAGCTCGGACTATGAGAACTCTTCAAAGAAAGGTAGGTATGCTACATTACAAAGAGAAAGTCAGATTGCCGACTTTATGGGACCTAATTTAGCTCAGATATATGCTACATTTATCTATATACTTACTTTGTTAGATGGGTTCACGCAATGCTAAGTTAAGTATTAAGTTTGCTGGATGCTGGCGGCGCAAAACGTCTGGTCGTTATAGGAATCCTTGCTTTGGGGAGGCTTTTGTTCAGCAGTGGCCGTCTTGTAGCTGATATGCTGATGATGTTGTTGAGTTTGTAATGATTTTCTTTTCATAATATAAAATGAATGTTTTGAATCTTAGAGTTCCCGCAAATACTTATATTTTTTTTTACCGTAAGTGCTTTGTAGTTGAAGGGGCATAACAAGAAATGTCACAAAAGAGTCGTTTTTAAACTGAATATGGCAACTCTTAGATTTTCGCGCGTATTTTTTAATAGCATAAACTAAAAAGCGCAAATACAATCTCACAGTCCTTCGTGGCATCGATTATTCATAACACGGTAACAGGTTCAAAACTAGGAATGTCCTTAGCGTAAAGGAACGTAACAAGGAATGTCCTTAGTGTAAAGGAACGTAACAAGGAATGTTCAAACACATGCCAAAAGGTTGATTTATACATAAAACTGATCTCTGTAATGTAAACTTAAGTTCGTATTATTAATAATTTTTAAGAAAAATTGGTTTCAAACGTCAAAACATTAATTACAGAGAATCTAATTATTGTGACATTTCTTGTTATAGAGTAGAGATAAATAGAGAGTCACCGCTAGAACGAAATTAGATAGGTTAATGAGAAAATGCACGCTCTGTCTTCGTGTCTTCGTTAATCTTTGAGATATTTAGACATAAGAACTTAAAGGAAGGCAAAAATATGTCGTTCATAACAATACTTTTCTTCTAACTTACGTAGTCTGTAGTCTTACACATATATACTCGTATAAATACCTACTTTTCTTTCTAACGTCACAGACCACATCGCGAAAATTAACAAGGGTGTAGTAATTAATCAAAATAAGACAAATTATTCAAGCGGGGGCGCCAACATAAGGCAAAGATCTTGTCATATCATTGCCAGCGACAAATAGCCCTGTTATAAGCGCAAGAGTTCAGGGAAAGGCACGCACGTCGCATATATTACGGGGTGCAAAATGTATATTATGTTCAGTTAATTAAGTTTTACTTCCTACAATCTACTATAGTTGCTGTCATGAAAATCACGACCGCCCAGTTAAAACATTTGTTTTCAGTAGGCCCTGCGTTGATTAGTACTTGGTGTAGTGCTATGGGAGTGTGTTTTAGTATAGTTAGACCAGCTGTTTCCCGCGGCTTCACCCGCGCGGATAACGTTTCTATGACTTTTCGAGGGTGCGCAGTGCGCGAGACGCAAGCAGCTCAAGAGCGGCTCGAGAGCGTGGAAAAAAGTTGCCTATGTGTTAATCTAGGCCCTAATCTGTCTACCTACCAAATTTCAGCCAGATCCGTTTAGTAGTTTTTGCGTGAAAGAGAAACAAACATACATCCATACATTTTTACAAACTTTTGGGTTTATAATATTAGTAGGAGTAGGATACTCTTTACCTGTGCCATTGGCCATTATATTTCGTACCCCCTACGATTGTACGCCACCCGCTGTGAACTGTAGACCTTGCGATTTTTTTCGTAATGACTAAGATATGATATTTTATACGTTTTTAACCCCCATCTACGTGTGAACCGGCCTACTCTTATCAAAGGCATGAATAACATATCTAGTACTTACCTAATTTTAATGTCTAATTTTACCTTCTCGTGCCATATGGTTTTCATGTCCTAATGACGGTATTTGTTTTATATCAATGAGTTTATTTTGACATTTAGTTCTTATGTTTGTTTTTCTCGTTGGACTAGGTATAAGGAGCCGGACCGGGGGTCGCAGCCCCCACGAAAACTCTGGATTCCGCCCCCCACGTACTCTACTGAGAACGGCACGAACTCGTAGCCATGGACCAAGTTGCTATACTTATCATGCTTGGTCCCGCCCGCGCGTCGTCGAGCTCAAGTGGGATTTCGTTAAAAGTTATTAATTATTATGATTGTTGTAATCAGTTGCACAAGTTTTGGTCTCTACGTAACGACAAGGATGCCAAAAAGTTTTTAAAATAATTTGGACGCTTATATCATTAGTGTTTTTTTTGTTTTGAAGCCACAAAAACTCGTTACTCTACAAGAAAACCTTTTTCCCTGGTTTTTTAGGGGATATATTAATAATTAGATTGTTTCTAAATGTATTGTAGCCTTAGATTAATTGATTAGAGTCTCCTAGTGTGAAATGATAAGCAATGAATACTTTTAAACCAGATATTTTAGTTTTAAACCAGACAAACTTATATAAAACCCACTAAAAATAAATCAAAATATTGCCAATATCTCAAAATCTATGAAACTTTTCAATAGGACATGTAGGGTTAAAAACACTCTAAATAAGTTTCCTTATCATCTCCTGAAATGCCTGCATCGTTCCCAAAAAGACTCTGTATATTTGGTAATGCAATATGATTTGGGAGCGCCAGCCAGAACAGCAAATGCGATCCCGTCTAAAATCCCTCATGAACTTTCCCCTCCATAGCACTGATTTTTACTCTAACTCCATCTCTATCCATGCCGTCAGGTTGTGGAAACATCTTCCTCAGGAAATCGGTAACTGTGAGGACATCTTTTGCTTCAAAAAGAAACTCGAGGAACACTACCTCTCTCTTTCTTCTTGAGGTTGATATGATAAGCCATGTAAGTGTACAGTATGTTATCTATTAAAATAAATAAAAGAAAGTCGTGTTAGTTACACCATTTATAACTGAAGAACGGCTGGACCAATTCTCATGTTTTTTGTGTTTTTGCATTTGTCTTCGTCGGGAATAGAATAATAAGTATTAAAATATGATATTCATCAATAAAAAAAATATTATCAGTCAAAAAATAATTGGTTTTAGGGTAGGGTAGGGTAGTGTAGTGTAGTGAAGTGTAGTGTAGTGTAGTGTAAGGTAGGGTAGTGTAGGGTAGGGTAGTGTAGGGTAAGGTATTCCTCTCGTATCTCTACCAGATACGCTAAAACTACCACGTTTATGATATAGCGTCCCTACTTTCCTACCCTTGGGCATACAGTAAGGGCCGCTATTCCTGCCAACACCATAAGGTGAAGACAAGGACCAGTTACGGTAAGTCTTGCCGCCAAGACGCTTGTCCCGGTTCTCTGCAAGGCGAGTACCTCGTGGAAGAGAACCACTACCTACCTGTCCAGGTAGGTCCCGGAGCTGTAGGCACGCTGTAGGATAGGGTAGTATAGTGTAGGGTAGGGTAGGGTAGTGTAGTGTAGTGTAGGTAGTGTAGTGTAAGATGGAACGAAGTTCGCCGGGACAGCTAGTTTCTTACATATTGTATATTAATATGTACATATATTAAACAATTTGCCCTATATACGAGTATGTATGTAATTAAATTATTTATAAAATTATTTTTACACTTTTGTATTCTTAAATAAATATTATAATAGCTTCTTTTTTTTGTGTACTTGTCTGCCATTTCAATTGATACTAACTCTTTCTCGGGTTTTCTGAAAGAAATTTCTTATTAGGAATAAGCAATACTTACCCATTGTATCATCTTTTTATGCCTATTAGGCAGAGATATGCTATATATAAGGGGAGGTAGATAGGTTACATGCGTCTAAAAAGTGAAGCAAAAAAAAGATGCCAATTGGCATCTCTTTTATTAGTAACATTCGGTGCAATAGAAGGGAACTACCTATAATGATGTGTGTGTAAATGGCTTCGATTTTCAAATAAGATAAGATAAGGTAAATACTCTTTATTGTACCCAAAAATGTTGTTTGTTAGTGCATAACCCATCTATGGTAACAAATCTCTGCCTATTAGGTACATCTTCTGTTTGAACACAATAAACTGTTCATCAAAATAAATAAAAAAAGATAATAAATTGTTGTATGAAAACAAAATACAAAAAAAATTGACGACAAAGTTCAGTGCGGGCTGCCGTACCTACAGTTTGTATTTTAATCTCTTTAAATTTTTTTGGGGTACCCTGGTACGGAACCCTTAGTGCGCAAGTCCAACCCATATTTGCATGTTTATAAAGGGAATGCTAAAATGTAGTGAGACTTTTAGTTATATTAAAGAATTCATTTTTGGTACAGTCACATCCCTATTTCTTCCATTGGGGGGCAGTGTTGCCAGCGCTGTCAGGGCTGCCCACATTTAAGGTAGGTAATTACCAAGTGTTTGCCTGCCGCGCGCCACCGCCGAACCTTCCACGCGGCCACGGGGGACCAACCTTTGCAATACCTAATAACATTTTTATTAGGTAATTGTTCTCTGACGGTTTTATAAATAAAATTAATAATGTTTGTCTATTGCGTGAGCTTTGACACAGAATAAATAATAGTTATTTACGTAACAGATTAATCACTCTGCAAAGACTTTTAAATAAATAGGACTAATAAATAAATACGTCATACAATTGTGCACCGATTAAAAATTTTTAAGTAGATACCTACGTAGTTGGGGTAATTTAGAAATCTTTATAATTAATTTTATCTACCAAAGGCACACCTAGGTACGCAGTGCAGTTGCGGAACCGCACCACAGATCATGGCGCACCTCCTCAAATGACCTTGTCGACGCAACGGAAAGGGCCTTCGGAGCGGCCAACTGGTCCAGATTGCTGTATTGTAGTAGTAGAAGACCTAGGTACCCACAAATTAATAGGCAAAGATACAAAACGAAAATACCTACGCAAGCCAAGCGCGTGACCTTAGCACGATTGGCCGACTCGTGGAGCGAACGCGCAAAAGCTGTATGGTCGGTCGCCCAAGAAAGTGGTCAATTTAGTTTAGACAAAGCTTTCCGTGTCACTAACATATCCCTAAGGTTGATCAATTTAATTCAAACCAGGAACACTAGACGTCACTACAATCTGCCTTATTAATATTGTATTTGCGAAAGTGAGTTTGTGTATTTCTTTTCAATACAGTTGCTCGAAAAGTGGTACTTTATATGCCAGTCAAGTGTGCGCAAAATTGACTTCACCGCAAACGTGCTTTTACTTTACCACTTTTTTTTTATTTCTAGCTCGGAGGAACAAGACATTTCTAGCAAATAAAATAAAACCAAAGATACAGAATATTCTTTAAGACTTTTGAGAGGTAAATTTTAAAAGAGATTGGTTGTAACTCCGTGAGGTTAGTACATAACGCTAGCTGATTAGATTCCTTTGGGTTATATCTTTGTGAAGAAAGGAGAATAAATATGAATGAAGCGCATAGGTTACAGGAAGGAATAGGTCATCTTTTCCAAGGAGGTTTTCCAAGCCTCATTAAAATCTATTTATGCTAATATAAAAAAAAAACTTACGCATGCGTACGTGTGCCTAGCTAAATTAAATATGGCGCAATTTTCGTAAGCGAATTGTGTTTTTTTGAATACAAACAAAATTATGAATATACGTGTAATAAAAAATATACTTATGTGTATGTATTAGAAAAAACAAAGTGAGATTCAAAATGAGCCAAAAGTCGCGTAAAATTAACTTTGGTTGCCGAAACCTTGATAGAGGTATGTACCCATGTATTTTATTTTTCTGTCACGGTCGTTTTTTATTTTAACAGTTTTCTCATAACTTTATTGAAAAATGTTGTATAATACATGGGTGTAAAAGAAAATAACAAACTTGTGACGATGGTAAACCCTCGTCTGCGGTTCGGGCTCACAAATGTCACTCGTTAGTTACTGAACTTTTTACTACCCTTGTATCATAAATAACTGTTGTAATAGTACATAAGAATTTAAAAAAGAAAATATCTCTCAACATTTTAAATACATTAAAACTACCTAATAAATAACAAAATCGAAATGTGTGCTGGGACACATAGTAGAAGTGAAACTTCAACGGACAAGGGGACTTTGGGCGTACGGATGGTAGCCCAGACTAAGTACCTGCTTTATATCTCCATCTCAACTTTTCTCTATCTACGAATACAGCTGTTGTCCTCTCTACGCCGCCGCCAGCCTTTCTCTGTCTACCCCCTCCACGCGGCCGTAACGCTTTTTCGTGACAGAAAAAATACCCCCCGTCTATAAGGTCTAACAAAATTAGCTGAAACTATTATAACTGGTGCTTCTACCCATGAAACTGAACAACTTTCCCCATGAAACCCATAGTCAAATCTCAAAAAAAAATTTGCACTTCCCATATTAAGTTGGCTGATCAGCTAACCGAGTTAGTATGGGAGAGTCAAATATTTTTTTGCGATTTGACTATGGGTTCCATGGGGAAAGTTGTTCAGTTTCATGGATAGAAGCACCAGTTAAAATAGTTTCAGCTAATTTTCTTACACCTTATATATAGAAATTTCACTTTAAAAAGCATTGGTGTAAGTAAACAATTGTCAATCGATTCAACAGATCAGTACCTACTCGTGATAGGTAGATAGGTGTCTAGTAAAAACACAATTTATGAAACACGTGCCTTTCTTTTTCTTTCGGCAATTTAAATAATGACAAATTTTCATTTGTTCTCCTTTTACACCCAGACGTTATTACGTTATTTAGGCATTTTCATTTACTCAGCTGCCTGCCTGCCGCGTGCGAGCGCTCAGGCGAGGCGTGCGTCTGCGTCACCCTACTAGTACCACAGTATTACAATATAGCGGCTTATAGTAGCGCAACGAATGTACTTATACAGAGCAACGGAAGTAACTATTTAGTAATCTGTGGCAACGGAAGGGTACTTGCGGGGCAGCGGGCGATGGGGCACAGCCTGGCAAACTCCGCGAGTATGGGCTAGTACCTACTCCGGTGGCGCATCGTGCGATATCAAAGGCGTTGCGCTACTGTAAGCCATATGGTAATACTGTGCTAGTACACCCGGGTCACAGTATATACTTTAGTACTAGCGTACCCGGGTGTACACAAGCCAGTAGGCATATAACGCGTGAGCTTGAGCGAGTGACGGGGGCCTGGTTTTGATTTGAAAATGTTTGAAATAAGATATAAAGTCAAAGCAACTATAAGTTTATTTCAGGCTACATTTTATTATGTTCTATTTTTACTTTTTCGAGTTTCGACCCCGTATATGGTACGTACGTAAGTACGTTAGGTAAAGAAAGTATTATTATCGCGAAAAAAAGATTATTCCAATCTTCGTGAAAATGTGATATATTATTAACGCATACCGAAAAATCGAACATCTCAATTACCTCTGTCTGTACGTCCGTGAGTGCACCCGTCACGCTTGGCTTTGGACTCAGGAAGTCAGGAGGCTAAATCCTTAATCCGATTGGGACCAAATTTGGAACTTAAGAGTTTTAAATTATTTTATCGAGGGATTATCAAAAGTTTCTTCGTACCGTCAAAACGAAGATTAACTGTCATACAACAAGAACTGATTACTTTTTCTCAAAAACGGCTCTAACGATTTTGATGAAACTTCGCACATCGGAGCTGCTTATGTTTGTCTATCACTTACGAGTTTCCATTGGTATGGAAAAATCGTGTTTGTATGGTTCCCCTACAAATAAAATTGAAACTTGCGATTTGATTTAGGTACTCACAAATGGTTAGAGCTATTGGATTGTCATGTATTTATTACGAATAAGTATATTCACACTGGGCCCGTGTGGTCGACTATGGTTCGATCGCCCTATTTCAGGGTAGACTCGATCCCCTCGGTGGGGACGTTTATGAGCTGATATGATGAAGTATATATTTGGTCATGCAACATGAAATCATCAAAATTATTTGATTTTTCTTAATTCAATTTTTGTATGAATAAATTGCCGAGAAAGTTTAATGCGGCAGCCCCCGTACAGTTTATTAATTAAATAATACTTCACAATATTGAGCTCCAAAGCCCCCCTCTTAATTTTTTAACTATGGGACTTAAAAATTCTAAAAAATATTTTCACATCAGCTCATATACGTCCCCACCGAGGGGCTCGAGCCTATACCCTGAATTAGGGCGATCGAGCCTAAGTCGACCACGCCGGGCCAAGTGCGGGTTGGTCGACTTCACACACAACCTTCGAGTTTCTTCGCAGGCGTATGCAGGTTTCCTCACGATGTTTTCCTTCACCGTATAAGAAAGAGCGTCGGATAAACGTACATATGAAATCGAAATTCGAAAACACATTGGTACGTGGCTGGATCGAACCACGACCTCCCCCCCCGGACGGGAGGTAGCGGCCCTTGTCATAACGCCACAGACGCTCAAAAAATTTTTTTTTTCTAAAATGTATATATTTTTTTTATCAACAATTGGCAAGCCCTTGGCATTATCTCACCTGATTGTAAGTGACGATGATGCCGGAGATGGAAGCGGGCTTGCCAAGATACTTAAAAAAATTGTTTCAATAATGAATGAATTGTTTTTACCCCCCTTCCCATACAAGTAAAAGTAGTTTTTAACTGCACTTCCTTATTCATAAGATCTACAGTTATACAATTTTGTAAGTACATTTTGAATTAAATAAATCGGCCATGTGCGAGTCAGACTCACGCAAAGAAGGATTCTGTAGCTTTAAAAAAAAAATGGAAATAAACAAAATTGTTTTTCCAGTTGGTAATTGAACATTTTCTATTGAAAATCTATGGACTTTTTACAAATCCAACTGCACGTCTTAAGTTGACTATTACTCCTAAACCAAATATTCAAAAATATTACTTTAAAAACCTAAACTAAGAAAGTCTACTTTTAACCGCCTCCGTAATTCAGAGGCAAAGTTCACTGGCTTTACACAGGAGGTCACGGGTTCGATTCCCGGCGGGGTCAATTGTAAGACTCGGTTTGCTTGGTGGTTGGGCATTACCTAAGCCCGCCTGGCTAGCTACCACCATCTTATCTAAGTCTTGCCGCCAAATATCAATGTTGATATCATTGGTGTGTTCCGGCGTGAAGATAAGATAGCCAGTTCCCCATTGCTTTGGGGAATCTTGGTAAGCCCGCTTCTATCTTCGGCAACATCGTCACTTACCACCAGGTGAGATGTTGTCAAGGGTTTACCAATTGTGAATAAAAAAAAAAGTCGTGACAGTTTTTCTTTAAAATTGATTATATGTCCCACTATACGTATTTAAATTTTTTGTCAGATTTCTTGAAATAGTGGCTTAGTTAGTAGAAAGGGGGGGGAAGAGGAACACTTGACTCTAACAAAAAATAGTACTTTATAGCTTAATATTTCTCAAAGGGAATCTTAATTCGAATAATAGTTTTAAAAACCTTCAGTAATTTTGAAAGACCGATTAAACAGTACCCGACACGATAGGATACGTCAACTAAAAAATCATCTCCTCCTTACATGTAGGGAATGTACGCAAAACAATTTTTTTTCAAGATTTATTTGACCTCTTTGACGGCGTGATTAATATGTACTTTCTAGTACGTAATAGTCTCTAAGCTAAGCCGCGGACAGACAGACATGGCGTAACTATAAGGTTTCTTGTTGATTACGGAACCCTAAAAAGTAAAAGCAATAATGGAATCCTTTTGTTAAACAGTAAACTTTTAAGGTTGCCTCCCATTCCCATATAAGTAAAAGCGGCACGATAAAATTGTTTGTCTAGGAAAAAAGTTTAGGGTTTTGCTAAGACAAACAGTTTTCAAGTAATGGCTCCGGAACCCTACATTATGCGTAGTCCGACACGCACTTAGCTGTTTTTGAGGATTTTGTAGAAAGATTTTGAAGAAAAAAGCCTCCTCTTACAGAAGAGTGATTTTTTGACGTTTTTTTTTATTTTTATTTTTTATACTTGATGTGCGAGTTCGACTCGCACTTGGTCGGGTTTTTTCCACTAACCTAAGCCATAATAAAAAGCCCCATTTGACACCATTATATTTTATTGGCAGCTACAAAAACACAGCCATTTGCGGTAGGAAACGCCACAGAGAAAGTTTCTAAGTAGAATAAAAGGTTGTGTCGTACCAGTCAGACTCATAATCCTTTAGGAGATACCTTAAGTACAAAAGGAGAGAAAAATTAGCTGCCAGAGAAGTTACCATTTTGGAAGGAAGTTTAATTAAAAACTTTTTGCTGAACAGTTCTAGTTAGGAGACGCTTCATTGTGAGATGAAAAGGACAAAATATGTCTCGTCCACGATGAAAGGCAATGGGTCCTGATAGATGCTCTTTATTCTAATTGTCTGAAGCCAAAATTATTGTAAGTACCACAAAGCACCTGCAGCCAAAGATATGCTATATATGCCGCACCTTTTATGACAAAATGTGTCTAGCCTAAGATGGCAATGGAAAATGGCAAAGGAAATGGAACATGGATCTGATGGATGCTCTTTATTTAGATTTTTTGGAGTCAATATTATTCTAAGTACTTCAAAACAAGTAGCATCAGATTCTATGACAAAATGTGTCTAGCTTGCGATAAAATAGGAAATAGTTCATGGATCCGATGGGTGCTGTTAATTCTAATTGTCTGGAGCACATGGAATTCTAAGTACCACAAAATAGCTGCAGCAGTTTTTATGAGAAAAAAGTGTCTAGCTCGCGATAAAAGGCAATATATCATGGGTCAGATGAATGCTTTTTATTCTAACTGTCTGGAGCTGATATTATTCCAACTACCACAAAACAGCTGCAGTAGCTTTAATTAACGGGGAATAGACAGATTGTAAAAGATAGAATTTACTATTACAACAAAGTAATTAAATGGGTACCTAGTTAAAATCAGCTTTGGACAAATCTTGTAACAAATTTTGTGCAAGATCTTATTTCTGAAATAAGAGTCAGTACCTGGTAAAATCAATAACGTTTAGCGGCCCAAATTTAGTAACAAGACCAAGTAGTTATTACATGATATTTCAAGAAATGGTCTAGTTAGTAGGGTAAAAAGATTGCGACTCCACCGTGGTATAGTCGCAGTTAGCTGACTCCACAACATGAGGGTACGGATTGGATTCCTGGAGATTCCAACTTTTAGGATTCATCAGGCGTTTTCATAAAATTTGTATTTGGTAAGCTACAACCTTCTTATTTATTATACAGAGCGTTACGTAATATAGAGCACATTTTTAACTTTTGTTACGGAACTTTGCTAGAACCACAAAAAATTGACATTCTATACAAATTTGATGAATCAGCTGATCGATTTGTATTAAAAGTCTGTTTTATTGCGATTTAAGCTTTGAAGAATAATTAATTTAATATCATGAGTGGAAACCTCCCTTAAAAATGCTTCATTTTACTTAGTACCCGCTATGTCTTGCCAACATCAAGTAAGATAGGACAGTTTCTGACTTGCTTGGAGATTTTTGGTAGGCCAACTTCAACCTTAGCCATAGGTGAGATGATGCCCAGTAGAATAAAAAAGCAATCCAGTGACTTAGTATAAGTATAGACCCTTGCATAGGAGCTGGTTTCTTCAACTTCAGGTGATGATAAATCGTCGAGTTTTGACGCCAACAGGGTGGCTGACGTGACGGTTAATTAAATTATGGACCGTTTACCGGCGAGAGACCGGGACCGGCAGTTCCCAAGAAACCATTAGTGTTGTGCCCTATCGTGGAAAGTGTACATTTTAATAATCGGAAGACAAAGTTAACCATGAACTGATCGATTTATATGAAAAGTAGGTACCTACACCGTTTTTTTTTTGTTTTCTTTCTGTAAAGTACAAGAAGTTGTAGTTTCAGGAGTAGAATTAGCAGCAAAGTACAAACCACCCTGTACTTTGAAGAAGCGCCAGCAGCTCAGTGTGCGGCTTGTGTGGTCGCTTCGATCACGCAGGTTAACTGACCATAAGAACGATCATTACCTGGATGGGTTTAACTCGACCGTTTTAGTGCTTCACAAGGCTCTTTAAGCCGTCAGTGTCGGTTGCTGTTACTATATGGCAGTCGCAAAGGCATGTCAGGCGGGTTGAAAGTTTATGACAGGAGGTTCGCCAAGACCTACATCATCAACCATTTCGAATTTGGACTCTGTTCGTAGATTATGGCCTATAATCTTCCCGATTCTTGGAAGAGACTCGTACTCCAGCACGTGCCCCACCATGGGGACGTTATGGATTTTGAACGATAACCCGTAAGATAAAGTAATTTTTATCGTCGTAGAGATGAAGGATTTCGGCACCTGCTACGTTGGATCGCCAATAAAAGCTGGCGATACGTGAACAGAATTCCAATGAACACAATCAGTCTTTTCATCCCTTCGGTACGGATGAATTTATTTCTGTTCTTCTTTTTCATGGTGGACTAGGCACCTTTTTTATACAGGTATCTAGGCCTCCTATCTCATTCAACTTTGGCTTTTGATGTCTTTAATTCTTGTAACATTTCTCTCATTGTCTTTAAATAACATCATGTAATTACACTTGTTCGTTACTAACTTTTTAGGAGAAGTACAGTCAGCTATCGATTGTTTGCGACAGTCAAGCTGTCAAAAAAGAGGGATACATAACGTGACCCTTTTTTTGTCAGAGCGGGACACCAGCGGAATTATGTAAAAAAAACATTTTTTTTATATTTTACTAGCGTTTATTAGAAAATGAATATGGTTGAACAACCCGCACTGGGCCCGCGTGAGCGACTAAGACCCGATCGCCCTAATTAGGGGATGGCTTGAGCCCCTTGGTGGGGACGTATATGAGCTGATATAATGAACACTGAATAATAAGTAGGTTTCTTTTAGTACATATCATGTAAATTTTCGGTTGAGTTAATAAGCCTCAGTCACATGACTTCTAATGTCTAAGCAGTTGTTTGTGAGTGAAGAAATAGTAGCTATTCATTGCCCCGGTAGCAGTCATGGTAACGGCAGGGCTGGGGGTGCGAAGAATCCCCGGCAGATGGCAGGCTACGGAACTAGACATGGTCTCTTAATATATTATTAAGTATACTTAAAAAATAACTTTTGGTCTGTTTGCGCAAGCGGGATGATTTTGCCCTCGGTGGGGACAGCGGGACTAAAAGCGTGAAAACGTGACTGTCCCTCCCAAAGCGGGACGAATGTTCACGTTAGGGACACAGCCTCAGATCAAAAATAAAAGGTAGATGTAGTGTTAGCGCTTTGAAAACGGAGTATAAAAACACTGCTCCAATCATGACGGAGCAGAGTTTTGCTTACAGTTACGCGTTGGCAGACTTACCGTCAACATGCCGAAACGTGCTGTGTGTGACATGTCTCAAATGCACCTGTGTCAATTACAGTGATGGATAAGACCTATCACGTGTTGAAACGTTTTAGAGGTCACCACTTAAAGTAAAGATTCATAGGTACGCATATATAGAACATGCTTTACCCCACTTTTTACAAGCTTTTTATTAACTTGCAATGTATGTATTATTGTTCGGGTGAAATCTTGCAAGTTAAATTTGACGCACTTCCCAGTTTCTGATTAAGCTGAAATTTTGCATGCATATGTTTATCGCGTGACAATGCAAAATCAAAAGCTTGTACCTAAAAGTGTTTAGGTTTTTCGAAAATTATTTTAGCAGATTTTTACAAGATTTTATTTAACTTGCAATCTTTGTATGTATTCGTAAGTACGTAAGTTGTTCGCTTCAAAGTTGGCAAGTCAAATTTGACCCATTTATCAGATGAAAAGGTTTTCCGAGAAGAATACGAAATAATTAAATATATTTAAGCTTTTACCTAAAAGCTTTTTGGTTTTTCCAGATGACTTATGTTTGGCGTCAAGACTTAGATAAGTTGGAGGTAGCTAGCCAGGTGAGCTTAGAAAATGCCTTTCCACCAACCAAACCAAGTCTTACAAAGTTAGACTCGGCCGGGACCGAACCCGCGATCTCTCGACGTGAAGCTAATGGGCTTAGCCACAGGACCGGTTAAGAACAGTCTCCCACAGCGCGTCACTGGCGAACAACATGATATTTAACCTATGCAATCAGCTTCACAGTTGAATTTTGGGTAAGTGTCTTAACGCGACTTACGTCCTTTACTTCGAGCGTGAATGTACATTTTCGTTTATTGCGAGCTTAGTCACAGATGAGAATAATAGTACTCATGTATGGCTTAGCATACATTTCAAGGAGCATTTAGTCTTAGCAGTTTTATCAATACCTTTATTTTCTTATTGTCGATATTTATTTCATGCGATTTACTTATGTAATAATACTTTTTAAAGTATTTTTTTTTAAAATCTTTGGTAATGTAAGAGAAAAATCGAATAATTCTGAAAACTACATTGTTTTATAAAATAAAAAGTATCGAGTGAAAACCAATAAATTGTGTTTTTAACCGGACTTAAAAGGAGGAGGTTTCTCAATTCGACCATATATCTATTTTTTTATGTGTGTTCGCGGATAACTTCGTCATTCATTCAGTCATCGATAATTCTTTTTTTATTGGTAAGAAGATATCCCAGGGGTGGTACCATGATAAGGAAACCAGGATCTGATGATGGCATCCAAGATCAATTGAATGGAACCTTAGAAAATCGTAGTGGCGACTAGTGCGTTTGAAGTCGGTTTTTTTTTGTTTAAAATTATTGTTTTAACCATACTAAAGAAAAAGGTTTTGAGAATCAGATGTGTAGTTTTTCACGTTCAGAAAACTTGCGGTTGACTCAACATTTCTAGCAAAAATGCACTTATATTGAGAGCCTGCTATTAAAATGTTAAAACTGTTAAACAGCTGCTGTTATAACACACTAGCTTTTGCCCGCGGCTTCAATCGCGTGAGCATCGTTTTTTATTACTGTCTTTAAGGGTGAGTGGTGCGCAAGCAGCTCGCGAGCGTGGACATTAGTTTGCTTCAGATCTCTATATCCCAGATTGGGCTATTATGATTAGCAGTCTATATCATTTTCCACTCCCTCAATCATCTATATGCAAAAAATCACAACAATCCATTGTTCCGTTGCGATGTTAAAGACATTAACCAAAAAAACTCATTTTTTTCAGTTCCTTCAGGAACTGCATCGGATTATGCTACTTTCACGAGATAAAAAGTACCCTATGTCCTTCCCCATGACACAGGCTACCTGTATGCAAAATTTTATCAAAATTGGTCGAAGTGTTGAAGCGTGAAAAGGTAAATAACAAACAAACACATTTTCACATTTATAGTATTAGTAAGGATTGACAACAAGCAAGATGTTCCTTAATCTAACGCTGACTGTCCATCTATACCTGCCCTGTTAAAATAGAAGGTCCTGAAAAAAAAACATTGCGAGGATTAATAATTAATGAGCCTATTTTTGATGAGGGTAAAAATGGAAACTTTTTATCGCACCTTGATCAAGATTAGGTCTTTGTTTAACAACTTTTTTTAGGACCTAATTAGTCTTCGTTAACGATGAGGTAAGGAAGGTGCTTTATAGTAATAAGAAAATTGTTCGTCAGATAATTTTTGGTAATTTTCTCGTTTGGACCTGGTCAACATTAAATCCCACCTGTAAATTATACTAAAGAAAATCATAGAGGATCATTTGATAGAAAATGTTCGTTTGGACCACCTGTAATTGTAAATGTAAATGTGGACCACCTGTAATTTATACTAAAGATAATCATAGGACTTTTAATACAAAATGTTCGTTTATATGGACCACCTGTAATTTATACTAAGAAAATCATAGGGTACCCTTTGATATAAAATATTCGTTTTTCTGGACCACCTGTAATTTGTACTAAATCATAGGGGACCCTTTGATAGAAAATGTTCGTTTATCTGGACCATCTATAATTTATAGTTAGGGGAACCCTTTTATAGAAAAAGTTCGTTTATCTGGACCACCTGTAATTTATACTAAAGAAAACCATACGGTACCCTTTGATAGAAAATGTTCCTTTGTGTCGACCACCTGTAATTTATACTAAAGAAAATCATAGATTACCCTTTGATAAAAAATGTACGTTGCCGTGGACCACCTGTAATTTATACTAAAGAAAATTAAAGGGGACCCTTTGATAGAAATTGTTCGTTTATCTGGATCATCTATAATTTAAGTAAGGGGAACCCTTTTATAGAAAAAGTTCGTTTATCTGGACCACCTGTAATTTATACTAAAGAAAATCATAGGGTACCCTTTGATAGAAAACGGACGTTGCTGTGGACCACCTGTAATTTTTACTGAAAAAAAAGAAGAATAAAGAAATAGAAAATAGAAAAAAAGAAAATGTTCGTTTAGTGGGCCATCTGTAATTTATACTAAAGAAAATCATAGGGGACCATTTGATATAAAATGTTTTTTTTTTTAAATCTGGACCACCTGGCAACCCTGGTAGGACATAAAGCCACCTATAGTAGCTACAAAAGAACCGTGTACGATATAGTACGACTGGAGACGAACTAATCCGTGAGCCTTCAACATCACGTGGACATAAATCACCCCTTTCTCTTCTTTCTTTTATGAGAATCGTGACGTCGGTGCATTGAGAACGTTTGCAATAGAATAGCTACTGGAGGTACGGGAAACAGCCGTAGCCGGTGTAAAGATTTAGAATTACGGCCTCTTCCTTCGTGATACTTAAACTTTAGTGCCATTTGAAAAGTAAGAGCCATTCCACGTTGTTGAATGAATGGAAATAACCTTATGAATTAATATAAAAAAAAAATCGAGCGAGATCTACAGTACTCGCATATGATGTGTAACATGTGACAAAATACTTTAGGTTAGTTAGATTTGATGACGATATTGTACCTGGGTGGCGGATCTGACAGTAACGAAAAAAACCGACCAAGTGCGAGTCGGACTCTCGTAAAGTAGAATTCCGCGCTTTTGCGACTTCCTGTTACACATTTCCGTCCCATGTTACACATTTCCGTCCCATTTCACGAAATCACTCCCACAAATTGCAGGAAAGCGAGAACAAAGATGTTACACATCAAAAAACCAGACTGCATAAAAACTAGAACCCCCTCTTTTTGGTCAGTCGAGTAAAAATGTATCCTATGTAGTGACATGAACACACGGAGTGAGTGTACTAAATCAAAACAAATCTAACGACACTTCGCACTCTAAAATATATCAAGCCGTTTAGCCTACATGTCAATGCTGTTAACGTTGATTGATTGATTGAAAACTCTTCAATGCACAACATGAGAGGAAAAAAAATACAATGATTGAGGAAGAGAGTCGGTGGCCGCCGCCTCCTGTCCCCGAGGTCGTGGTTCGAATCCTGCTACGTACCAATGTGATTTCGAATTTAGATTTCATATGTACGTTTATTCGACGCTCTTACGGTGAAGGAAAACATCGCGAGGAAACCTGTACACGCCTGCGAACAAACTCGCAGGTTGTGTGTGAAGTCGACCAACCCGCACTGGGCCTGCGTGGTTGACTAAGGCCCGATCACCCTAATTCAGGGTAGGCTCGAGCCCTTCGGTGGGGACGTGTAAGAGCTGATATGATAATTGAGGAAGTTGTACATATAGGCGGTCTTACCGCTAACAAGCGATCTCTTCTATAATTTCAATCTTTCGAATATAAAATGATAATGATGCATGCATGCTTACATTACACATACATATTTATTACCGTGGTTCCACATTAAGGAGTGCGAAGCGTCCCCACCCCGATTTTTTTTATGTATATTGTAGGCCGCCATCTTGCTACGACTACTCGCGTAGTCCGTAGCAGCGCGTAGCTGTATTGTGGCTGCTTTTTCACCTTTCAATTATTAGCAAATAATATAATTTTTCCAATTTTTAGTATTTTTTGATACAGCGGCAAGAGAAATACATGATCTGTGAAAATTTCAACTGTCTAGCTATCACGGTTCATGAAATACAACCTGGTGACAGACGGACGGACAGCGAAGTCTTAGTAAACGAACGTGACAGAAAAACAAAATACATGGGTACATACATACCTATCAAGGTTTCGGCAACTATTGTTCATTTGACGCGACTTGTGGCTCCAAGTCCAGGGAGTAATTTGTTTTTTCGTATACTTACACAAAAGTATATTTTTTATTACACGTATATAAAATATCCATAGTTTTATTTGTGATCACAACTAAAACACCTGAAGTCAGTTTCACGAAAATTCGTCATACGTATACGCATGCGTAAGTTTTTTTTATTATATTACCATAAAAATATTACAATAAGGCTTGGAATAATAACAACACTATATAACCTCTTCGTGTTAATACATCTGATAAATTTGAACGTCAAATTCAATTTAATTGGGTGATTGTTATTTGTAATTCAAAACCAAGAGGCAAATATGCGAAATTGAACTTGAAATTAAGTTAGTGAAGTTAGGCCTATTGTAAAGACTGAAAATATTGACATCCAGAAATTAGAATACGGTCTAGAACATAAAAAAGCGGTAAAGTAAAAGCACGTGAGCGGTAAAATAAATTTTGCGCACACTTGACTGGCATTTAAAGGACTACTTTTCGAAAAAAAAAATACCTTTTTCAATTTGTATAGAAGGTACCTTTATTGGGGTTGCCCAGTTGTTCTAGACATACCACTGATGGCATATTCGTTTCTTTCTTGATTGCGTTTAGTTTATAAATAAACTTAGCTCCATTTTCAAGAAAAAATATTTCAACATCCTAGAGTTTTACCTACCAGATATACGTACCACTTATTATGGTAATAAGTGTTGTCTATGAAAAAAATGGAAGACATCCATAGCGCCATTTAAGAAAAATGTGCGGGAGGTGACCTTAAAATTTCACTAAAATCGGTCAAACAGCTTTTCTGTAAATCGTGGAAACGGACATACACTTGCATTTTCTAGAACAGTTTTGATATAGAGTGCACTGTCTTCAAATACTTGTATAAGTGCGTTTTTCGAAGGATCACTAAAGTATATATTATTAGTACTAACATACAGTATGGACACTCCCTGCCGCTCTCTAGAATGCGACCTCACCCCCTCGTCACCCAGATTGATACAGATTGGTTACAGTTTGGTTGTCGAACATATTGGATTTCACCGCCATTTTGTTTGTTCCGTCGTTCGTTTTGTGAAATGTCATTTCTGGCCCGTTGTATGAAGTGATTTAACTGTCTATTTGCTCCTTTGTCGCTGGAAGGTAAAAAATGCTAGACACAGGAATCCGCTGGGTGTGAAATACCAAACATGTGCTCTATCTTTTACCGGAAAAATGTAAAACAAAACTTTTTACGATACAATTTGATAAATTTTGTGTATGAAGCCTATTTTTCTCAATTTTCTCGGTGTCCATTGCATTTTATTCGGTGTCTGTTGCAACTTCAGTCCAATTCCGGGGTCAGTCGCAACGTTAACGATCAAAGAAGCAATAGTCGAACTCCACTCGGCCGTGGCTAACTACCTCATTCCCATAGTCACTGGTGAGGAATCCAATCACATCGGTTCACTATTGCAGAGCTACTTCTCTATTACCGTTTTTTTTTCTATTAACTGCTTATTTTACTTGTTGTGGAACCATCGATATCTTTCCTACTAAAAGCATACTATAGTATCTGCTAGACTGCGATTAAATATAGTTGCACTTATGAAAAACAATAGGGATGACGAATGCTAGTCATCTGATTTACTTTTTATCATCTGTCAAAAACGACATTTTCTTCTAAAAATGTTTGAAATGCCTAGGCGTGACGTCATAATTTTGCAGCGTCATTTATGTACTCATTTTGTGATTTTGGTAAATTAAAAATCGAAGACTTGATGGAAAACAAAACGAGTAAGGTTTTCCGAAGTTTACGTAGGAGGGCAATTTAGTGATCAAGAGTTCATAATTTATTTCTGATGCTGTCGTCATCCCTATTACACCAACACTATCGTGGCGTAATGACTAAGTCCATTAGGTTACCATCAGGAGGTCGCGTGTTCGATTCCCGGCGGAGTCCAACTTTGTAAGACTCGGTTTGGTTGATGGAATGGCATTTTATAAGTCCACCTTGCTAGCTACCAGCATCTTATCTTAGTTTTGCCGCCAAACATCAATGCTAACAACATTGATGTTTTCCGGCTTGCCAGCTCCCCAATGCATTGGGAAATTTTGGTAAGCCCGCTTCCATCATCATCGTCGTCACTTACCATCAGGTGAGATGATACCAAGGGCTTACTAATAGTGAATATTTTTAATCAACATATTCGTTGACTTTGACATTTCCAGTCGACTAGGTCACAGTTTTTTTAGGCAAATCGTCATGTTTAGTGAATTTCCGTGTGAGTAAAAATTGAGGAGAAAGTAGTGGATGTTCAAAGAAAAACTGAAGACTTTTAGATCAGGTAAGTCTTTATCTGTACATATAATAAAACTGTAACGGTGCCGTGTCTGTACATGAAATATTTTTGGAAAATAATAACTGTGGTGGACATTACCAACGATATAGAGGCCAAAGCAACAACTTTAGGAATTTTTGTCTGTCTGTCTATATGTTCGCGCATCATGCAATAACTACCAGATCGATTTTGATGAAATTTTGTATGGTGGTTCCTTATAGTCCGGGTTAACATATACGACACTTTTTATCCCGGAAAATTTAAGAGTTCCCTTGGGAAAATTCAAATCCTCCACGCGGACAAAGTCACGGGCACAGATAGTTTTCAATATAAGTACATTTTCGGTTAGGAAATTTCATAACAAACAAACACAATGATATAATACCTAAGATAAACTTATTTATTTATCACCAATAAGTCGAGATTACTAAGGCCCTACCAAAACTCAAAAACCGGAAACGCTTACACATTAGTATACAACTGGTGAACTAGTCCCTTAAAGAGTTAAGGCTCCTCCGTCCCTAAAATTTGCGTCTCCATTCACGATGTTTCAAATATCGAACGAAAATAGCTTGAAAATAATGTTCTTGTCAGCTCGTACTGCAACGTGGCTGTTACGTCAATCGCTGTGAATGAATCGTGCGAAAATTGTAATTTTTAATTCATTTTAAATTAAATAAGATGAGTTTCCAAAAAGTATGAAAAAAAAGTTAAAAAAAACTATTTTATATCGTTTTGTTATTAAAATTGCAGCAGTTCTATGGTTACAACTAGAAAAAAAAAGAGTGCAATAGGATATTTTTTTCTTTAGTTCTATGTGTATTGAAATAGAATTCGAGAAAATCTACATCACTCCTCTTAACCTGTATATTAAAATATTTTTTTTCAATGAAAAATGCTCAGGTAATTGAAGTAAAAAGTAGTTACCAAATTGGTCATTGGCGGCGGTATAAACCTTATACTGTGACCAAGTAAAGCACAAGTACCCACAGTTGATAAATGCATAATTAAAGTTGTGCAGTAAGGAATAATAAGTTTGCACATACAATGCGACGGACCACTGCACAACTTAGAACATTATAGATCTTTGATAGTGACAAAGATTTACACCTTTTATCATATTAGATTTTGCCAGCGCCTTCGCTCGCGTGAACATAGTTTCTATGACCGTCTTCGAGGGTGCGCAGTGAGCGAGTCGCAAGCGTCGCAAGCGTCGCAAGGTCCCAATCGTCTACCTAAAATTCAGCCAGATACGGTTAGTAGTAGTTTTTGCGTGAAACTATTTGCACTCTGAGATATGGAATAGTATTTTGGGGAAACGCAACTGGTAGGAAAATGATATGTAAGGCAGAGATTTGTTACCATAGATGGGTTATGCACTAACAAACCACATTTGAAAATCGAATCCATTTACACACACAATATAATAGGTACCTACCGAATGCTACTATGAAAAGAGATGCCAATAGGCTAGTTGACAATATTTGGAAATTATTTTAAAACTATAGCTAAGCATCTATTTCACCCCAAAAATATATTATATTAAGAAAAATAGGTGTTTTACATTAGTATTTTGAGTTTTTAGAAATGAACTTGAAATTTACCGCGAAAAAGGCCAAGACTGTCATGGCGTCTTGAATGACGTCACACCTCGCGAAACAGCCGTGTTTGTATATGTCAGTCATTTGTGTTTTCTAATAAATAATGAATTCCTCGTATTATAAATACTGTACAGTGCCCCAATGTAAAAGTACAACGATAAAACGCCAAACAAATTATTCATATACGTTCCAAACAATAAACAAATACGAAGAAAGTGGTTAAAAATGGCAAGGAGGCAAGATGCTCTTACTTTATCAATTGATTCCACAATTTATTTCTGTGAAGAACATTTTGATGTAAGTATTGAACACAACGTGATGTATCTATTTATAAAATAGGTTTTTGCACCATAACAAATCTACAATACGTAGATTGGGGACTGGGTACTAACATAGGGACTGGTAACTGCTAATTAAATAAGACTTTGTTTGTTCTTCACATAATACTTACATAGAAGTTTTAACATTGCGAAACTCCGATGAACAAAAGTCGGTGTTCATTGCAAAAAATTTGCCAAGCATAACGGTGTCAATTTTGGGCAAATTACTGCTGTTTGCTTTGTTAAATCCTGATTCCATGGCAAATTATACCTGTCTTTCAAGATGAAACTAAAAACGAACTGTATTAATTTAACAATAATTGCTGAAAACTCGAAATAACCTGTTCACTTTATACGAAAATGACATACAACATAGCGTTTCGCGCTCATTTCGCGAGGCGTGACGTCACGTTTCCATGCGCTTCTCTGATTGGCGTTTAATGTCACGTGATTAAACGCCTCATTTCGTCGATTTTATTTTCCAAAAATATTATTAATCTTTTATTATTTTAATAGAAAAGTTGTTTTTTTGTTTACTAATTATGATGGTTAATCATTAGAAACTCAAAGCCATCCGATTTATTCTTAGTGGAAACAAGCCTATTGGCATCTTTTTTTTGCTTCACTTTTAGGATGCATGTAACCTATCTACCTCCCCTTATATATATAGCATATCTCTGATGTAAGGCTCAATAAAGATCTATAAGATCTACTTGCAACATTCATCAAACTGACAGCTGCAGAACTCATTTCAAAAGACATAAACTGCTAACTTTTCCTTACGAAATAGCTGTATTTGTGAAATCTAATTTGCACCTATCTAAGACTTTAAAATCTCAAAGGGATTGTAACACTCTTGCACAGTTCCATGTAATACAGCTAGGCTTGCCAGATGTGAAAATTGAAATTTCGGGATACATTTTCAAAATGTCGGGATTTTGGGGTTTTTATCGGGATTAATAAAAAAAAACTGTGGCACTCGGGGACTGCCGCGGTAAAGCTATTGCATAGCATTTTTTATCAACTTATGCAATTATAATTATTTATTTATTTTTTATTTATGCAGTATTTACCAGTACCATATAGTCCTTGGGGCGCGGGATGTTTATGTAATAAATTAACACTAAGAAAGTTACACCAGTAAAATTTACTAAGTCCTTTTAGTACCGCAAATCGCTAAAAGATGGCACTGTAAGTTTTTTTAGAACTCGGCCGAGCGTGGGGTGTTAGGTTTTATTTTCGTTACGGAATTTCTTGATTCGGTCGCCGCGCTCAAAGCCTGCGATAAAAGCTATGCAATAGCTTTAAAAACTAAATCAAATTTTACTTTTGTGAGCTGCTGGTGCGGGTTTTCTTTCTAGTGTGTAAAGGATTACTTACGTATGGAGTGGAGTGCGGTCTGCGGTCTCACAGCGAGATAGCATAGCGCGCGCGCTATTTTAACTGCCTACGAATATATAATTCCAAGTTTTGAAAAAGTCGGGATATTTTGTAATTTGTCGGGAGTCGGGATATCATATGAAAAGTCGGGATTATCCCGTCGAATCCCGACCATCTGGTAACCCTAAATACAGCCCTACTCCACAGAAGTGTACTCGTATTTACAATAGGTTCTTAAATGTATAATAAAGTATCTCGGGAAATCCGTGAGTTTGACGACATTACGAGTTTATTAAAAAAAACTTACAATGACATATATGAATATTTAAATGATGACATATTGTGATATTACGTGATTTATTAATGCTCGACATTATACATTAAATTTAAATTCTCAAGTACAACATTTGATATCAATAATTTAGAATTTAAAAGTATTATGTTTTTTTTTTCTATATTTTTCTTTGTGCAAGCTCAAATGTATTGTATGCTTCTTTAGGTAGATTATGTGAAACTTCATATTACTTTAAGATCTTTGTACCATAATCAACAATAAAAACTCTGATTCTGATACGTAGCATGGCGTAGTGGTCAGTACTTCTGCCTGCTAGATCGAGGGTAGTGAGTTCGATTCCCACCCAAACTAAGCAAACAGTCATGTGACGGATTTGTTTGTTTACTCTATGCCTGGGTGTTTTTAAACGTATATTTTTGACTAGCTGTTGCCCACGACTTAATGTGACAAATGAAAAAAAAACACATAAAATCAATCATTTGTGGATACTAACTGAAGTGGCAGTGGGCAGAACACACAGCTCGTAGAACAGTTGGCCGATGGGGCAGTAAAGTTCTCGAGTGGCGACCGCGCATCGGAAAACGTAGCGTAGGCAGGACTCCCACGCGGTGGACCGACGACCTGGTGAAGATCGCGGGAAGTCGATGGATGCGGGTGTCCAGCAGTGGACGGTTTTCGGCTAATATGATGATGACTAAATCTGAAAAACGAACAGGTGTTGATTGTCATTACGAATCAGACGCTCACGGGATTACCTGCACGCGCTTGAACTGAAACAGAAAGTTGTTTCATATAAAAACTGACTTACCAGCGCCGCAACGCATCAGAATTTCAAACTTCAGCCGAGCTACTTTACACAGTGTTAGAGGGGTTGAATTTCGCAAAAGCATAATGGGAACTCCGACTTTCAGGATGATAGAGTGAGCTGGTGAGAGCCCAGATGCGCCCAAAGAAAACATAAATTGTGTAGATTAACCGTCCTGGTCTACGAATCTATTAATAGATATACGAGTATACCTATATTACCTAGTCCCCCTTTATCTCGCTGACCTCTCAGATCTTGAGGAGAACGTCTGAAAACTCTTGAGCATGAGGGTTGCCACCAAGTTGGACCCATATATTTTTCGTAAGGCGCAATTTCTGTTCTCCCGGCCATAGTATACAGAGCACTTGGGGTAGGCGTTCACCTTATCGGCCCTGGTGATCCACGTGAAATAAACTACTAAAAATAGCTATGAGTGATATCAACCATCGTACGATTCTACCTCCAGTTGTCCTGGAACATTCACAGCTTTCCTGTGCGCCATAGTGCACTCACCTCCAACGATTAAATACCAGTCTTGGATCACCCGGGCTTTGTCACTGTTACACTGAAGTTTCCGAGCTTTCTTAATCGATGGGTATCTTAAAGATGGCATCGGATGAGAAGCTGTCCCCGGAGACGCTACAACCAGGGCGATCTTCCCTTGTCATCCGAGTTTCTTCAGAAGTATGCCAGTGATAAATGTTTTCCGGTGCCTTTCGGTGCATCAAGGAAAAACGTTTCTCCGAGATAAAGTCCCACCTTACTTTTTTATCGAAAAGTACTCTTTGCTCAGCTCTGAGTCTTGAGACATTATTACTCACAAACGCGGACATTTCAGCTGTACTGTGACGAAGTCATATTTTTTGGTTTGTATTGAATCTATTTTTATATCATTTTCTTTTAAATTAAGTTTTTTTTTTTTTTTTCATTTACAATTGGTAAACCCTTGACAACATCTCACCTGGTGGTAAGTGACGATGTTGCCGAAGATGGAAGCGGGCTTACCAAGATTCCCCAACGCAATGGGGAACTGGCTATCTTATCTTCATGCCGGAACACACCAATGATTTCAACATTGATATTTGGCGGCAAGACTTAGATAAGATGGTGGTAGCTAGCCAGGCGGGCTTAGAAAATGCCCTACCACCAACCAAACCGAGTCTTACAATTGACCCCGCTGGGAATCGAACCCGCGACCTCCTGTGTAAAGCCAGTGAACTTTGCCTCTGAGCTACTGAGGCGGTAAATTTCGAGATTTTTCGAGATTTCGGTTGTCTTCTTTCTCCTGTCTTTGACTTCCTAACTCCTACCTTATACCTTTTTTTAGTGTGTCATCTTTTATTAAAACTAGTTTTTGGTGGTATCACTTTATTTATTAAGACCCTGGCCCTACCCTCCGCGTCTTTATTTTAGTCGGAGGGCGCGTCGAGGCCGCAGTATTGTAATCGGTTTACGCAGCGTATTTGCGGTTTATTCGTGCCTGCTCTAGAAGTAACCACATCCGTGGCGAAGTGGTTAGCCACTTTGTAAGACTTGGTTTGTTTGGTGGAAGGACATTTTCAGGGCTCGGGTCGCTCGGCTGGCTACGATACAATCTTATTCAAGCCTTGCCGCTAAAAAATCAATATTACACCATTTATGTGTTCCGGCATATAGATAAAATAACCAGATCTCCTATTTCGTTAGATCTTGGTATGAAGAGGGAGAGACAAAAATAAAGGTAAAGACACACTGCCGTATGTTTCCGTGGAACGTCTACAAGTTTAAAACAACATAAAGTAATCTGTAAGATTGGATGGAGCTGTATAGGAGCTCCTTAGCGACATTGACGTAGTTTGGGCTCCGTTAAATCGCTCTCGATGAGTTTTCTGCTAACAGAGTTTTGTCTTTTATCTAGCATTGCCCGTTGATGTCTTTTCTATTAAGCAACTATTTGAACTCCTCGTTTATTCATCGATATTGGAGAACACTTAATCTGTTTTTTCACATAAAAGAGCGGTGGCTGGATTCATCATATCAGCCGAAGGACGTCCACTGGTGGACATAGGCCTCCCCCAAGGATTTCCAAGACGACCGGTTCTGCGCTGCCCGCATCCAGCGGCTTCCCGTGATCTTCACCAGGTCATCGGTCCACGTTACGTTTTCCAGTGCGTGGTCGCCACTCGAGAACTTTACTACCCCAACGGCTATCGTGACTGGTTTACGGAGGAGTAAAGAACTATTTAAAAATTCTCTACCACCAGCCAAACCGCAAAGTTAGACCCCACCAGGAATCGAACCCGTGAATCCTGATGTGAAGCGAATTGACGCCACAGATGCGGTCAGTATGGGTTTCTTTATGAAAGTAGTTGAGTATGGTAAGAAGATGCCAAGTTTGTTTAGTGGAAGATTATTTGAACAACCTGTATAAGAAGTTACGCGCTAGCCATATTTGAAAATTTTCAATTTTTATGCTGTGCCTTACTGTTAATTCATGTTTTAGGGTTCAGAGTTCTATACGTCAAAAAAAGGAACTCAATGTATAGGATCACTCGTTTTCCGTCAGTCTGACTGTCAAGACCCTCTTTATCAGGAATACGTGGGGCTAATACGTTTTATGGTTTATGCTCATTTACAGGAAAACTATATATGTTCTCTGTAGCGTTAGGGAATCTTGGTAAGTCCGTTTCCATCTTCCGCATCATCGTTGCTTAACATAATGTGAGATGGTGCCAAGGGGTTATCTATTGTGGATAAATAATGTCTGGAACTTTGCTCTATTTTTCCTTTAGACATTATTATTTTATTACTCAGATTTTGTTCATATTATTCGCTTTGCAAACTTCACGGAGCAGAGGTAATAGTATGGTATTAAAAAAAAAGTGTAAGCACTTGGCATCATCTCACTTGATGGTAAGTGACGATGATACGGAAGATTGAAGCAGACTACCAAGATTCCCCAACGCTGCAGAGAACATTTATAGTTTTCCGGTAAATGAGCATAAAAATCATATTTTATACTGACATCAACAGTTACATTATACAAAAAGCTTTTATTGCTGGTTATTCTGGGACATACGCTGTCACTTCAGAAAGTTTCGTGTCACTACGTTCAGTTGTTTTCGCTTGTTGCGCTTTCAAACAGACAAACAGACCTAATTTTTAAACCTGTTCTTCCATGTTCAGGTACTAACTTGAGGTCTTCCAAATTCAACATGGAACCCTTATGTATAGTTTTCCCATGTCTGTCTGTCCGCGCGGCTTAGCTCAGAGGCTAGTAGTATTAGAAAGCTGTAATTTGGTATCGGTATCATATTAATCAAGCCAACAAAATGGTACAATAAAATCATAAAAATATATTAGTATATACATGTAAAGAGGGGTCATTTCTTTTTCGTAGACGTACCCCATTGAATATGTCTTTTAATAGACTGCAAGTTTGCAAAATCTATTTTTTGATTTAGGCATCCTTTTGCGATATATTAAGCTTTTAAGTGCTAATTTTTGTTAGTCAAGTATTCCCCTCTTACCAGCTAAACCGCAATTTCAGGACATCTGAGGAAAGTGTATGTAGGACATAATATTATCAATACATGTTCAAAAAACCAAATTATATTTGCTATTGGTAATAGAACATTTTGTGCGAAAAATTGATGAACTTTTTACAGATCCAACTGCACATCTTAAGTTAGTCGATTATTATTCCTAAACTAAGAAAGCCTAAAGGCTTTTTAAGTTTTTGATTATTTCTCCTAATAATAATACAAAATAATAATAATCCTAGTAATAATCGATAAATTTAAGATTTGCAGATGGATTTGTAAAAAAATCATAGATTTTCCATACAAAATGTTTATTACCAATTGCAAATATAATTTTGTTTTTAAAATATGCGTTTATTTTTTGCAAAGACTACTTGTAAAAACACTTGGCCTGTTTTTATGACTTTATTTTAGGGTAAGTGGTGCGCGAACTGCAAGCGGCTCGCTAGCTTCGACAGTTTGGAGTTTACTCCAGATCCCTCGGGAACTATATAAGACTATTGTGATTAGCAGTCTATGCCACTTCCCACTCCCTCAACTATAACTATGCAAAAAATCACGTCCATCCGTTGCTCCATTGCGACGCCGACGTGCGCGGACCTAAAGTAGAGTTTTTCCCAGATCCCTCGGGAACTATCTCGGGCTATGCTAATTAAAAGTCTATGTTTATTTCCCACCTCCCAAAACCATCTCTGTGCACAAAAACAATAATCCGTTGCTCCGTGGCGATGTAAAAGGAATCAACCAAAAAAGCGTCTTTTTTCAGTATCAACTGTATCGGACTATGCTATTTTCAAGGGAAAAAAATTAGCCCAATGCCCTTCTCCATGACACAGGCTACTGGCATATTCAATTTCGTCAAAATTGGTTTAGATATTGAACGTGAAGAGGTAATAAACAAACAAACAAATTTTTACAACCTTACTTAAATTATAATCGCGAAAGTTTGTATGTATGGATGTTTGTTACTCTTTCACGCCACAAAAGATAAACGGATCTGGATGAAATTTGGTAGGTAGACAGATTAGGACCTGGATTAATATATAGACTCTTTTTTTCCACGCTCGCAAGTCGCTTGCGGCTCGCGCACTGCGCACCCTCGAAGACAGTCATAGAAACTATGTTCACGCGAGCAAAGCCGCTGGCAAAAGCTAGTTTATAACACTAGTAAGAAATATTGTTTTATCAAGTTATTGATCTAATCATACACCTACACAAAGCAACGATTAAGTACGCAGAACGCATAATCAACGTAACAAGAATCAAAAATAATATTTTATGCAGAGATTTGTTACCATAGATGGGTTATGCACTAACAAACCACATTTGAAAATCGAATCCATTTACACACACATTATAATAGGTACCTACCGAATGCTACTATGAAAAGAGATGCCAATTGGCATCTTTTTTTTGCTTCACTTTTAGGATGCATGTAACCTATCTACCTCCCCTTATATATAGCATATCTCTGATTTTATGAACAATAATCAAATGAAGCGAATAAGTGTAGAAGGCATAAAACTTTTTCACATAAAACTCGAGATTAGGCCGAAGTCGTTCACATTTGCGCAAAGTAACGACTTAACTTTTGCGCTGAACGCAATCCACGCAGCGGAATATTTCAAGTGTTTGAGTTGTTCAAGAGAGCGAATGGAACCCCACCCTGTTGGTAGGGGGTACAGTCACACCCTGGACACTTCATACGACGGGCCAGAAATGATATTTCAAAAAATGAATGACAGAACAAACAAAATGGCGGCGAAATAATATACCTTCGACAATCAAACTGTAACCAATCTGTACCAATCTGGGTGACGAGGGGGTGAGGTCGCAATCTGGAGAGCGGCAGTGAGTGTCCATACTGTATGTTAGTAATAATATGTATACTTTGGTTAAGTGATACTTCGAAAAACGGACTTATACAAGTATTTGACGACAATAATGCACTCTATATCAAGACTGTTCATCGATGACGAGGTCTATGTAAAAAGTGATTAGGTGTTCTAACCATACAGGGCGTGGTTTTTGTCGACAACGCCCTTGCCAGTAGGGCTTCACAAACTAACAACTTTTGTTCTACAACTTTCATACAAATCGATCGGCTGGTTGACCAATTTTGTATGGAGAGGCCAACTTTTTTTGAGAATCGACTATGTGTTCCTTGGGAAAAGTTGTTCAGTATCATGAGTAGAAGCCCCCCTGAAAAGGGCGTTGTTAGCAAAACTAAACCCTGTATTTACTTACTTCGCTGGCTCTGCAAGTCAAATAGGATCTTGGCCTTCGACACTAAATCATACCACTTCTATCATACAATCGGTTCTTTGGAGGGTTCAGGTCCTTTTGCACTTCGTCATTCCAGCGGTACCTGGGGCGTCCAACAGGACGTTTGCGTTTCGGGAGGTCGTAGGTTCGATTCCCGGCTGAGTCTAACTTTGTATAACTCGGCTTGGTTGGTGGAAGGGCATTTTCTGGCTAGCTACCAACATCTTATCTAAGTCTTGCCGCCAAGCATCAATGTTAACAGCATTTCATGTGTTCCGGCTAAAAGATAAAATAGTCAGTTCCCCATTGCATTAAGGATTCTTGGTAAGCCCGCTTCCATCTTCGGCATCATCGTCACATACGATCAGGTGAGATGATGTTAAGGGCTTACCAATACGGTATTTAACTACTACTAATTAGCGTAACTTTTTATCAACTGTCAAAAAAGAAAGTTTGTTCTGCAACTATTCGCGTTACTGACATAGTGACGTCATAAAGTGACATAGCCTTTAATGCACTAATTTGCTGTTTTCAACCGTCTTCAAAAAGAGGAGGTTCTCAAATCGACTGTTATGATTTTTTTGTATGTTTGTTACGCGATATCTCCGCCGATTGTGAACCGATTTTGAAAATTCTTTTTTTATTCGAAAGAGTATACTACCGTGGGGGTCCCATTGTCACCAATTCAGGATCTGATGATTGGATCCCACTGAAACCGAGAACAACCCTCAAATCTTATAGGCACATATTAACGTGTTGCATGTATTTCCTAAAACTATTCAAGTTTTGGCAACTATTAGTCATCATCTCATGTTGATGAGCTGATGAAGGAAGGTACAACTCCTTAACGGTTAGGATTTGGAGGATAATTCTTCAAATATTTTGCGTAGATACATAGGTAAGTATAGACCGATAGTTGTAACCTTTCAGGTTATTCAGATGAGCTGATGATGGAAGATTTAACTCCTTAACTTTCATTCTGTTAAGATGATGATGGAAGCTGCAGGAATCTGTATCTGTTAATGAAACACATGCTTTATGATTTGATGGTTCCTATTGGCGAGTGGGTAATTGGGAATAAATAAAATAAAAATAAAAGTTGAAAAAACTTAAAAACCGACTTCAAAATGGAATTCACTCAAAAGTATGACATAATATTATTATACTTAGATACACGACATTAACCAACAATAACGAAATCAAAGGTAGGTACGAATTAAATTAGGGTTCTAAAATTTTTTTTGAGGTCGGTGTCAGCAATTCCATCGAATCTAAAACATTTGATACGTAAGTAGCTGTGTGCTGTTACCGATCTCAAAAATTTTAGGCCCATAATTTAATTCGTATCCACCTTTGATTTCGTTATTGTTGGTTGATGTCGTGTATCTAAGTATAATAATATTATTTCATACTCTTGAGTGAATTCCATTTTGAAGTCGGTTTTTAAGGTTTTTGAACTTTTATTTTTACAAATAATTTGGAACATGAAATACATGTCACTAGTTACACTAGTTACTAATAAAAGACCAAAGTAGTGTCATCGTAAGGTCAATAATAAAAAAAACTACTTTTTATTTTCAATAAAAATTGGCATTGAACTTCAAAAACTGAATCGGCAATTTCATACAAGTAGGTTATATATATTTTCATACCTATATATTATTTCAAACTAGCTGTCCCGGCGAACTTCGTACCACCTTACACTACACTACACTACCCTACCCTACCCTACACTATACTACCCTACACTATACTACCCTACACTACCCTACCCTACACTAAACTACCCTACCCTACACTACCCTACCTTACCCTACACTACACTACCCTATTCACAGATAAGAAAAAAAAAATTGCCACTTCGATAAATTGCTAAGATAAGGAGGCGTGGCAGGCACGTCAGCTTCTTGTACAACGAGACAACTTGCTGTCATTCGTAAATTATTGTACTGCGCAGAAATTGCACAATTTCATGGCAGGCAGAGCTCCGTGTGTTTTGGTGTCAAAATTGCCGAGATGCTCAATAATAAGGTGCAAAAATGCAACTGGCAAAATAAATTTAATAAATTGAGGAGTTTCTTACCATGTGTAAGTGGAAAACTTAAATGAAAATCAATAGTTATAAAAAAATAAGTTTTTTTTTATTTTTGGTTTCTTGTTATTTAGTGCGAGGGTGTGGTAAATATTTTTCAACGATATTTTTTTTTATTTTAACAATCAGTTTTCCAAAAATCCCTGATTGAAGGAAAAGTAGATCAGAACTACAGAACGTAACAACTTTTTTCCCACAATATCAAGCACTGTTTACTCAAAGGATTTCAACTATGATGACTTTGTGGTTACACCACACTAGAAATACATGAAATGTTCTGCACTTCCTCATGTAGACGTTTGGATACTTACTGTTTTTAGTACGTATCGGTCGTTTTAATATTTTCTTAACTTTTTACCTATTTACAACCCTAGTACTTGGAAACATAGTTTGGGCACAGTATATATAGGTATTAGTACTGTTTGGGGCTAGATAAACGTGTGTGATTTTTCGATAAATATTTTTTTCTGTACGTAGTTAAGTATCTATAAGACGTAGTAAAAATTATAGATTATAAAAACAGATAATTCGAAATCAACAGAAAAAGTTTGCTAAGAAACGCAAACATTAAAAGATATAAACAGCAAACATTTATTACAGTGGCGCAAGTAAGAAGTCCGCGGACTACGGTAAATATAAAATATTACGGTAGCAAATTATTACGTTTTTTTTTGTAAGTATAAAGTATTTATGTATAGTGTATAGTTACATTACATTGTATGTAGTAACCAAGCCAATCAAGTAAATCGAGTAGTCTTGATAAGGAAAATAAAATATATGCAGATCCGGTTAAATTGAGGCACTGGCTATATTTCAGAGTCCCGTTGAAAGCGACTTTTAGTGGCACTCGTAAATACCACATAATGAGTAATTTACATTTTATCGACACAAAGGAAGTATAGTCAAAAAGTACAAAAATTAAATGTCACAAATGTCAAAATAAAATAAGATGTCGAAACAAAATTAACATATCAAACAAAATAATAAATTTCTCATAAAAGAAGGCTTAACTTTTACATGATATTTTTATGTAAGCAAAAAGCAGCCCTGTTGGCAAGATAGACTTAATATATGGTATGGGTGTAGATTCGTTTAAATTGAGGCACTGGCTGTATTTTAGAGCCCCGTTGAAAGCGACTTTTAGTGGCACTCGTAAATACCACATAATGAGTCATTTACATTTTATCGACACAAAGGAAGTGGGTAATGAAATATAGATCTTGAAAGAAATTGAGAAGTACCGTCGATTACCTAACACTAAGTATCCAGCTTCACAAGATAAGGTTAAACTTATCTCAAAAAGTCCTGGCCAAACTAATTAACTTATCGGATATCATTTATTATATCAGCTCATATACGTCCCCACCGAGGGGCTCGAGCCTACCCTGAATCAGGGCGATTAGGCCTTAGTCGACCACGCGGGCCCAGTGCGGGTTGGTCGACTTCACACACAACCTTCGAGTTTCTTCGCAGGCGTGTGCAGGTTTCCTCACGATGTTTTCCTTCACCGTTAAAGCAATCGGTAATGATATGTACGTAAGTTTTTGAAAAACTCATTGGTACATTGGTACAATCGGATATCATACTTGATTTAAAATCTTGATCATTGTTTGAGAAAAATGAAACCTGCGACCTTAGACGATTGTCTGTCCTACGTAGACCTTTTCGCTTCTTTTTGGATTTCAGCCGTGCCATTTTTTTTAAAAGTGTGATTTCTTTTTGGAAAAAAAATAGTTTTGTTCTCTTGACTAGTTAAATAAATATCGCAGAAATCAATGAAGCTGCTCTAAAGTTGTAGGCTATAGCACAGATGAAATACTAGTTACTTGGGTTATAGTTCAAACTAACTTCTCACTCCTCAGTTAGACCCCCGTCCACAGAACTTGCGATTACGTTATCACTATTCGAGCGACGTGATCCAAACTTATACAGTGTGATAGGGGCGAATCCAAAGCCGTTATAATCAGGTAGTACATGAAATTTTATTAATAAAAACCCCATATGGAGGGGTCGGTCGTAAACCTAACATTAGATTGAATTATTTTAATTTTATTTTTACTCAGGTCAAAATAAATGGGTATTTTGTGTCCAAGAAAAAAAATACGCATAATGTCAAAAGATAGGTGGCTGCGAATTAAAGTGCTGTTTCTTTGTACTCAACATATCAGCCGAAGGACGTCCACTGCTGGGCATAGCCATCCCCCAAGGATTTCCACGATGACCGGTTTTGCGCTGCCCGCATCCAGCGGTTTCCCACGAGCTTCACCAGGTCATCGGTTCACCGTGTGGGAGGCCTGCCTATGCTACGTTTTCCGGTGCGTGTGTAACGCGGTACGCGTTGCTGTTATTTGTTCTTCTTTCTTTCGATCTATGTCTTCTATTTCGCATGCGCTGGCACATAGCAATATATGTGTCATCTATGTGACATATGATTAAAAAATCCTAATTCTATTCTATATTCAATATTTTCACAACTACTTGAATATAAATAACTAAAACTCTTAAATATAATAATAATGTTAAATAACAGAAACTGATATTCTCTTAAAAGACCCATCTCGCCTCCGTAGCTCAGAGGCAAAGTTCACTGGCTTTACACAGGAGGTCGCGGGTTCGATTCCCGGCGGGGTCAATTGTAAGACTCGGTTTGGTTGGTGGTAGGGCATTTTCTAAGCCCGCCTGGCTAGCTACCACCATCTTATCTAAGTCTTGCCGCCAAATATCAATGTTGATATCATTGGTGTGTTCCGGCATGAAGATAAGATAGCCAGTTTCCCCATTGCGTTGGGAAATCTTGGTAAGCCCGCTTCCATCTTCGGCAACATCGTCACTTACCACCAGGTGAGATGTTGTCAAGGGTTTACCAATTGTGAATAAAAAAAAGGCATAAATATATTTATAATTCGTTGGTGTGTTAGTGATTTAAGGCGAGGCATTGATTGGAACAACTTTGGAACTCTCTCTGTTATTTTCTTTACGTGTAAAGAGTAAAGAAAAAAAGAGTATATAAAATAATAACATTTCGCACTTTGTATTATCATAATTTTGTATGTTTTTTTAAAATTTAATCCTCAAAACATTATTCATAACTAGAGTTGAAAGTAACGGTGTAGACATATCTTTGGGATTTTTTTCTATTAAACCAAATCGAGTTTCTAATAGGTTTTGACTTTATGGAACACCATCAACAATAAGGGTTTTTTTTTCAACCTTGGGTTTTCTATCGTTTAGGAGTAATTGACGTCAAAAATAACGAAAATCTGTAATATTACCGCCTTATCGGTTCTGCTGGACTTTTGGTTCCTGATAGGAGGAGTCTATTGTGTAATAGTTCACCAAGAACAGTAGTAAGGGCATGTTCTCCTACCATTTCGGTCACCTTTCACATTAGCCGTCTAAGGTTTACTGTGTCATACGCAGCTGTCAAGTCCACAAATGCCACACCCGTGACCTGAGTCAGCTTGAACCCATCCTCCAGATGCAGTATGAGGATCAGAGTTTGATTGTAGCACATTTTAACATACAATATCCCTATTATCTACATCCTTTTAGATAGATAGATAGATAAACCGTTTATTCACCGACCAGGCACAAAAAAAACAATAAGTAAAACTTTGGTAACAATAAAGTAAAAAAAAAGAAGATTACACCACTAAGACTAACTTATAGCTACTTACTAATAAAAACAATAAAATACAATGAAATTGCAGTTAGTGCCAGGCCAGTGAAAAGGCCCTGGCTCAGCATATCAGCTCAGCTCAGGTGAATGCCCATAACGCTGATATTCTGCCAGGGCCCTCACCAGTCTGTGTACAGCGACAGTATACTAATACATTAATAATAAATCATAAAAAAAACCTTTAAGCTACCTGCAGATTAATCAACATAGTTCGTAGTTGCTTACTTCTACGGTAGGTACTTAAAAAAAATACAAATTCAAAATATAAAAATTGTAAAGAAAAACAGGTTGAGCGCTTTCCGTGCCGAGAAGGACATTGATTAAAACAGTATTAACGATTTTGATCACATAAAAAAGCATTATTGTGGTTGCAATAACGATTATTAAATTACATTTACATATAAGGCGAAATATGTATGAATTTAAACCCCATTATTGTGTTATCCTTTTTCATCGTAATATAAATGGGTTGCTATAGGGTGACAGAAGGTTAATCTTTTTAACTGTATGGCCAACCTATTTATTTAAATATGTACCCTTAACTACCTACAGACTCTGGCCAAATTGTTTTTGGTTTTAACTAATCGCATGCGTGTCTTTAGTCTTCATGCGTCCCTGTACCTTCTCCCCTCTACCCGCAGTTCCGAGCCTGCGCTCATCGAGGACATAAATCATCTTTCAATAGGAATTTTTCTACAATGTAAACAATTAACTAACCTAAAAATTAAACTATTTCTCTATAAGACAATTTGATACCAATATTTTCAGTTATTAATGTTACATTAATTACCGAAAACATTAGTATTAGAATTGTTTTATTATAAAATAATTTGATTTTTAGGTTACGTTATTGTTTACATTGTTGGAAATTTCTATTGAAAAATGGTTTACGTGCACGCGCTTCCTCTTTGGTAAGAATAAAAGTTTTTTTTGGAGTCTGAGAGATCCAGGTAGGTATTTACGGGACTTTTTTTCATGAATGATTTTTTTTGTTTTAGTGAATAATGACATCTCATGATAAAATTATTGAGCAATGGTTGGAGGAAGAGCATTATAGTGAAAAAGAATTACTAAATGAAGAAAGCAGTGATGTGGATGTGGGTATTGGTGTCGATTTTGTGTTGGGCGAAGAATCCGGATCGGATTCAGAAATTGACGGACAAGAAGAGACGGATTTAGTGGAAGAAAATACTGAGTTTCGACCCCAAAGTACGCCTTTAGTTTCTTCATCACACGAATATGACATCCCCTTGCAACAATTGCAATCTAGGCCAAGAAAAAAAAAATGATGTGTGGGTTCTGCCGCGAAAAATTATAAAGTTTGGTGCTTGCCATTTTTTTATAAATTTGGCCTATATTTCGATTATAATTTATAAAGAATTTATAAGTTGATTGTTAAATTCTTAAAAGTTTATAAGGAGAAGTTCTTAATTTACGTTCTTTTGAAAATGAATCTCATTATCGTAAGCCGTTAATTTTTACTGTCATAAAAAAACAATAAAAACAGATTTCAGTTTATTTGATAAATGTTGTTGATTTAATATGCTGTTATAATTATTTTTGTAAATAAATAACTATAACAACTTATATTGTTTTATTTTCATTTATCTTCTTATGTCATAATTTTTAGTTTTCGAGAGTTGAGAAAAAAGGAGTCTGAGATACTCCAGATAGGTAGTTACGTAACTGAAATAAGAGATAGGTAGCTAAGGGTTAAAAAAGGTAGGTATACTATAAATAGATATGTAAGACTAGCTGTGCCTGCGACCTCGTCTGAGTGGAGGTTTTGAATTTTTACCACGGGAACTCTTCAATTTTCCGGGACAAAAGTATCCTGTGTGGTTCATAAAAAACAAAAACAAACCACCATACAAAAAATGATGTGCGAACAAACAGACAGACAGACAGTTATTGTTTTGACCTCTATATCGTTAGTGATGTCCACCACAGTTATTATTTTCCAAAATATCATGTACTGACACGGCCCCGTTACAGTTATATTATACTCGTATGTATAGATAGATGAAAGACATCAAAGTAGTATCATGTCATTAAATGCCGGTTCACCTTGAACAAGCAATCGCATCTACGTCACACGACCTAGGTGTTCAAATTTAGACGTTATCTACCACGCAATACAACACAGTTTAAAATAAGTAGTATAAAATTCAATCTCAATTGGTACGAACACAGACTATATTCATCTCGCTCAAATTTTTGTAGGAATCTGGAATAGAGACGCGTTTAACACACTTAACAACAGTTTTTGTTATAAAATTAATGGGAATAGTGAATTGTTTTTACCTTTCTTTGGTACTGAATAATCTGCTATCGTATAGGTACTATGAGATAGTTAAGTGATAGTATATCAGATAATATTATGTATTAGTGTGACAAGTGTTTACTTTTTACAACTAGTGTGTTTGTTTGTATCTGTCGTGTATATTGTTTAGTTAAAACTAATTGAATAGGTAGTTATTTTTATAAACAAAGTACTAAATGAATATAAAATTTAATGTAAATTGTAATAATCTAGTGTAAATATAGGTACCTACTACATAGTGTGTTCTCACAGTGAGGAGTAAAACATTGGATAAGGATGCAGTGTTCAAGATCTGTTTGGAGTTTGGGAGTTGTAAATAAAATTATTGTGAGGTAAGTGAATTAATTTAACCCTGCAGTGCTCGCGCCCCCAAAAGTCACTTAAGTGGTCGCGTGGATTACATTGTTATTTAGCAATTTTTTTTTAATAAAATTTATATATGTTGTAATTTTTTTATTGAAAGAATGGCGAGTTTCCTTAGTTAAAATTAAATTATAATAAGAAACTAAACAGAATAATTAACAGTTTTGTCAACACAAACTTCTTGTAAATGGCGTTTGAAAATTTACTTTAATTTACTTAGACCATAATATGCGTTACAAATGTAATAAACACATATCAACTATTAATTTCTAAACAGGAACTACATACACATAATATTTGGAATGAACCGGGATGGGTCGGAGATTATCATTATCATACTTAAAGTACACGGAGTCCTGTGTAACACTATTTTTGGGGCAGTCGGGTAAAAATGTATCGTATGTCACAGACGTTATTAAGACGAATTTATCTACAGACTCAGCGAAACAGACATAAATTAATCATACATACTACAGTTGCCAACTTTTTTTCCGGGCTTAAGGGAGAACCGATAATAAATCTTGAAAAATACGGGATTTCTCTTTTTCACCCGGGACAAATAGTAGGGATTTTAGTCAAAATTCGTTTTATGTATGATTATAAAAACAAACACAGTCATAATCGTAGTTAAACATGGTTTACAGTTTGTTTTTAATTAAATTCAGCGTGCATTTGTCACGGACGTCCGTCAGTCCATTTTGGGATCATATGTGAAAATACTCTTTCGACAAAACAATTTGAGCTAGGGATACTAAAACTAATAGAATTTACCGTGTAAACGTTGCTTATCTCGGTTTTCGAAAACTGTTGTATAATTTTCTTCCATTTTTCGATAGCACCCATGGTCCGTAGAATTTTGTAAAATACGGGACATGGGTTGTCCTGGCGGCGGGACATATAAATTTATGCAAGAAATACGGGACGTCTCGTGAAAAACGGGACGGTTAGCAACACTAATACATACCCACTTTCAGCCGAAAAACATTACTCTCCTCTTTGTGCATTCGGGTAAAAACGGGTTCGTTATTTGATAAAATTTTAAAGCTTTATATGATCAGTTATTTTATTTTCCTTAAATCGTTATTATGATTATGACTCATATTATAATTTTTAAAATAGAAAAACCGGCCAAGTGCGAGTTGGAGTAGCACTCCGAGTGTTCCGTACCACCATACCTCTCCACACAACTACATAGTGTAATAAAAATGATACCTATTATTCACATTACAAGCAAAAGACATTTTTTTTACTAGAGTATGTATTATTATTATAATCACACCAAGTTTACGCTTGTATGTATTACCGTTTATACGATAGAACTAAATCGAACATACTTCTAAAGATCTATAAAAAAACAGGTTTTTTGATGTGTAACATCTTTGCTCTCGCTTTCCTGCCATTTGTGGGAGTGATTTCGTGAAATGGGACGGAAATGTGTCCCACGTGTAACAGGAAGTCGCGTTTTTTCAGGCTTTAAAAGCGCGGAAAAGGCAAAGGTATCTATGACCATACAGCCTAGTCTGCCGTATCTTTGCCGTCCTTTTTTCAGGCTTTAAAAGCGCGGAAAAGGCAAAGGTATCTATGACCATGCAGCCTAGTCTGCCGTATCTTTGCCGTCCTTTTATAAAGTATTTTGTCACATGTTACACATCATATGCGAGTACTGTAGGTCTCGCTCGAATTTTTTTGTATGGAGACCCACCCCCCTTATTATCAAATTCAAATTTTTAGTATTTTTTGTTATAGCGGCATTAGAAATACACATTATGTGAAAATTTAAACTGTCTACCTATTAGGGTTCATGAAATACAGCCCGGTGACAGACGGATGGACAGACGGTCAGACAGCGGAGGCTTAGTAATAGGGTCCCGTTGGTCACCCGTTAGTTGTACGGAACCCTAAAAAGTAGGTATATTTCATCAAATCAGCCGAAAAACGTCCGCTGCTGGACAAAGGCATCCCCCAAGGATTTCAACGACGATTTTCACGTCCCAAATACCACAGTGTCTCATGGCTAAGGTCTTTGACCTGTGTGTGTTGCCAGTGATTATTTACGGAACTGAGACAGGGGCGCTTACTATGGGCCTCATAAGAAGGCTCAAGGTCACCCAAAGGGCAATATAGCGTGCTATGCTCGGAGTTTCTCTGCGTGATCGAATCAGAACCAAAGTAACCGACATAGCTCACAGAATCGCTAAACTGAAGTGGCAGTGGGCAGGGCACATAGCTCGTAGAACGTAGTCGTTGGGGCAGTAAATTTCTCGAGTGGCGACCGCGCACCGGAAAACATAGAGTAGGCAGGCCTCCCACGCGGTGGACTGACGATTTGGTGAAGCGAAGCCGATGGATTAGCCGCAGCGCAGGACCGGTCGTCGTAGGTATATAGGGTGACTTTTAATTAGTTCTTGATAGCAAAGGATATGGATGTACTCGTGGTTATAAATAACTTTCCCAAAGAAACAATATGTCAAATATGACAAAAAACTTTGGTGCTTTATAAATTTTTACCGATTTAACATCTTATAATGTATCGAGGACCAAAATTTTTTTTTTCTGATTTAACATATAGCTTCTTTGGGAAAGTTGTTTGTAATCACGAGTACATGCATGATTTTTTTTATCAAGAACTAATTTAAAGTCACATGGTAATGGTAAATTCCATGATATCTGCACGACATATACAAGATGTCGTGCAGATATCATGGAATTTACCATTTCATGAAATGGTTGTCTATTCGCTGCCCACATCATGATACAGTCTGGCCATTGCAATTGTGTTTGTTGGATTGTTGGTACTGCTCGAAAACACACAAATAAGTAAATAACCACCAATTAAAATAAGACTTTTGAAGTTTGACACGGATAAATTTGTATTTAAGAATGATCGTCATAACAGACAACCTTAACTACACATGCAACTAATTTCCAGGACATTGTCAGTGAACAGCGCCAATGTGAAGACATCTGAGACTCTGAAGCCCTGGCAGGAGATACCTGGCCCCTCCTCACTGCCCTTCATCGGTCAGCTGCACCATTTCCTCCCTGGACGTACGTTGCATCATGACTCATCCTCATCACCTAATTGACTTTTATTGTCCTTTTTATCTATTTATCCACAATTGGTAATCTATTTGCATCATCACACCTATTCGTAAGTGAAGATGACGCCGAAAAAGCAATAGGGAACTAGCTATATTATATATCTTTTTAATACAGTTGCTCGAAAAGTGGTACTTTATATGTAAGTCAAGTGTGTGCTAAATTGATTTTACCGCAGCAAGAAATCAAAAAAAAAGTGGTAAAGTAGACCACTTTTTTTTAATTTCTTGCTCGGAGGAAAAAGACATTTCTCATCCTGATATGATGAGAAATGTCTTTTTCCTCCGAGCAAGTCTATACGTCTATACGTCCCCACCGAGGGGCTCGAGCCTACCCTGAATTAGGGCGATCAGGCCTTAGTCGACCACGCGGGCCCAGTGCGGGTTGGTCAACTTCACACACAACCTTCGAGTTTCATCGCAGGCGTGTGCAGGTTTCTCACGATGTTTTCCTTCACCGTTAAAGCAATCGGTAAGTATGTACGTAAGTTTTTGAAAATCTCATTGGTACATTGGCCGTCCAGATTTGAACCCGGTACCTCTGGTTAGAAGAACCGAGTCGTTACCGGCTGAGCCACCGACGCTTTTCATTAAAGACATTTCTAGCAAATAAAAATTATTTAACCAAAAATACAGAATCTTCTTCATAAAGAAAGTAAATAAAGTAAATTTTGTAACTCCGTGGACCGTGAGGTTAGTACATAACGCTAGCTGATTAGATTCTCTTTGGGTTAAATCTTTGTGAAGAACGGAGAATAAATATGAATGAATCGCATAGGTTACAGGAAGGTCATCTTTTCAAAGGAGGTTTTAATACATTAATATTGTTCCAAGCCTAATTGTAATCTATTTATGGTAATATTAAAAATACTTTAAAATGGCGCAATTTTCGTAAATTGAATTGTGTTGTTTTGAATACAACAAATTTATGAATATACTTGTAATAAATAATATACTTATGTATAAGAAAAAACAAAGTGAGATTACTCTCCGGACATTCAAAATGAGCCAAATGTTGCGTAAAATTAACTTTGGTAGCCGAAACCTGGATAGAGGTATGTACCCATGTATTTTATTTTTCTGTCACGGTCGTTTTTTATTTTAACAGTTTTCTCACAACTGTATTGAAAAATTATGTATGATACATGGGTGTAAAATAAAATAACCTGCGGCACGGGTTTAAAATTTCTTGAGCTACAACAACGTAACTTCACTGAACATATATATGGCATACTAGCTGTCCCGGCGAACTACATACCGCCTTACATTACATTACACTGCTCTACCCTACCCTACCCTACACTACACTACACTACCCTACCCTACCCTACACCACCCTACGCTACACTACCCTACCCTACACTACCCTACCCTAAACTACACTACTCTACCCTACACTACACTATACTACCCTACCCTACACTACCCTACCCTACACTACCCTACCCTACCCTACATACACTACACTACACTACACTACCCTACACTACCCTACACTACACTACACTACCCTACACTACACTACACTACCCTACCCTACCCTACACTACCCTACCCTACACTACCCTACCCTACACTACACTACACTACCCTACCCTACCCTACATAAAAACCTTCTCCTGACAATAACGAACTCAAAAAAAAAGAATTAGCGAAATCGGTCCAGCCGTTCCCGAGTTATGCGCTTACCAACACATTTTGCGATTCATTTTTATATTATAGATTATAAAGTAAATGTATATTAAGACTGCGCTGTCAGTCCATCTGTCTGTCTGTCCGTCTATCACCAGGCCTTATTTCATGAACCTTGATAGCTAGACAGCTGAAATTTTCACAGATGATGTATTTCTGTTGCCGCTATAACAACAAATAAGTGAAAAAATAATAAAATCTATACAAAAATACTAGTGCCATCTAGTATGATGGTTTTTGAAACATGAAACTAGCGCCTTCTAGTATGATGGAACGGAACCCTATGTGTGCGGTTCTGATTCGCAATTAGCCAGTTTTTTAACTGTTTTTGAGGATGTGTGGTGCGTGAACTGCAAGCGGCTCGTGAACGTTGAAATCGGACTCAAAGAGTTTAGAATCAGGAGGCTGAGGGCAGGCGGGGCATTAGACCTTTTCTTTCACTGTGTGTAGGTTATCCCTATCATAGACAACGCCTCCAGTCAGCCATTAATCAGCATTGAACCAATAAACACGTTCTTCGATCGACTCCTAAAACTTTAAGCAAAAAACTTTTCGATTTTGGAACTTCTTTGATAATATTATGTTTACTTTCAAAGTTTTACTTCCATGATCCATCCATTCTTTAGTTTCACATGAATTTCTAGTTTAGTTTTGAAACACGTTTTTATTTCTTTTTTTTCTTTCTTCCCGGTACAAACTTTAAAATAGATCTTTTTAGGGTTTCATACCCAAAGGGTAAAATCGGGACCCTATTACTAAGACTTCGCTGTCCGTCTGTCTGTCTGTCTGTCTGTCCGTCTGTCACCAGGCTATATTTCATGAACCGTGATAGCTATACAGTTCGGTATAACGGGCCAAAGTGCGTGTCGGAGCAAGCCTAGTGTAGGGTTGTCACTACTTCATACATAACTAGAAAAATGTTGATCACAGGTCACCAGAAATAATTTTCATTAATAATTACTAGTTCCTTTCTACTAAAACCCACTTACAGGGTAATCTGTAGACCACCGCGAGAAAAAAATATAAAAACAGGTCAATATACTTGTTAAATAACTAGAAAAATGTTGACCACAGGACACCCGAAATAATTTTCTATGATAATTCCTAGTTCCTTTCTACTAAAACCTCTCACTGGGTAATCTGGAGACAACCGCGAGAAAAAAATATAAATACAGGTCAATATACTTGATAAATAACTAGAAAAATGTTGATCACAGGACACCCGAAATAATTTTCTATGATAATTTCTAGTTCCTTTCTACTAAAACCTACTTACTGGGTAATCTGGAGACAACCGCGAGAAAAAAATATAAAAACAGGTCAATATACTTGATAAATAACTAGAAAAATGTTGATCACAGGACACCCGAAATAATTTTCTATGATCATTCCTAGTTCCTTTCTACTAAAACCTACTTACTGGGTAATCTGGAGACAATCACGAGATATTTTTTTTAAAGTACGTGTTGGAACAAGTCTAGTGTAAGGTTCTACAGTCACTACTTCATAAAAAACTAGAAAAATTTTGATCACAGGACACCCGAAACAATTTTCATTGATAATTTCTAACTTCCTTTCTATTAAAACCCATTTACTAGGTAATCTGTAGACAACCGCGAAAAAAATAGGCCAAAGTGCGCGTTGGAACAAGCGGAGTGTAGGGTTTCGCGGTCAATAAAAATGTTAATCACAGGACACTCGAAATAATTTTCATTGATAATTCCTAGTTCCTTTCTACTAAAACCCACTTACTGGGTATTTTGAAGTTTTTAGGCCAAACCTTTTATACAAACGCCTGGGACGGACCTTGTTCACAGATTACTAAATAGTTACTTCCTTGTTAACGACTTTGGCAGTCTTATGTTACTTACGGTAAATTTCACGGTATGTTGTTTTCAGGCGAGCTATCAGACGTATCAAAACTCCAGGAGGTGCTCTACGACAAATACGGCCCAATCGTCAGGCTGAATGGAATCTTCGGGAGGCCACCGATGATATTGCTGTACGATGCTGAGAGTTGTGCCACGGTAGGTTTCATTGAAAAACACGCCCGGATACTTTAATTAATGATCAGATCGAGATGTATGAACAGTGGCTTTTTTAGGGTTTCTAAGTCAACAAGGAACCCTTATATTTTCGCCAAGTCCGTCAAGGCTATTAGTACAAGAAATCTGTATTTTGTCATGGGTATACATAACATTAATTAATTAATTAATTACGCCGGCAGAGGTACAATTAAATTGTAAAATAATAATATTTTTTAGGGTACCTCCCCTAAGTATAAAGATAGGGGTGATTTTTGATGTGTAACATCTTTGCTCTCGCTTTCCTGCAATTTGTGGGAGTGATTTCGTGAAATGGGACGGAAATGTGTCCCATGTGTAACAGGAAGTCGCGTTTTTTCAGGCTTTAAAAGCGCGGAAAAGGCAAAGGTATCTATGACCATACAGCCTAGTCTGCCGTATCTTTGCCGTCCTTTTTTCAGGCTTTAAAAGCGCGGAAAAGGCAAAGGTATCTATGACCATACAGCCTAGTCTGCCGTATCTTTGCCGTCCTTTTATAAAGTATTTTGTCACATGTTACACATCATATGCGAGTACTGTAGGTCTCGCTCGAATTTATTTTGGTTGACGTACCCTATTGTGTGGGGTATCGTTAAAAAAGTCTTACAAAACTACTGAGGGTTTACTAAAACCATTTTTTGATTTAGTTATCGGTTTGCGGAATAATAATCTTAAGTGAAAATTTTTGTTACCACTATTTCAGGACATCTGAAAAAAATGTAAATAGTAGGACATATAATTAATTTAAAATAAAACTATCACGTCTAAGTAGGCTTTCTTAGTTTAAGAGTAATACACGACCAACTTAGGTGTGCAGTTGGATTTGTAAAAAAATCGTAGATTTCCCATACAAAACATTCTATTACCAATTGCAAATATAATTTTGTAATAAAAATATACATTTATTTTTTGAACTCTACTCGCATTGGACCATTTTTTTTGCTATTGCTGAAAACGTATTTTTTTTACTCTTTATACAAATCGATCAGCTGATCGACCTGTGCATTTTAGTATGGAGGGTCCAAATATTTTTTTGAGAATTGACTATGGGTTCCTTGGAGAAAGGTGTTTAGTATGACGAGTAGAACCCCCAGCTAAGGGGACCTACACCAATTTGGTAACAACTGTATATATCGTAATGTAGAAGTACACATTAAATAATCTAAAAAAAGTGTTGAAAAGGAGATTGCTTAGAGTTCATTAATGACCTATTTACGAAACCAATGTGCGACGTGCGCGAGCGTGGAAAGGAGTTTTCCCCAAAATTCCCCGGTAATTATGTCGGGCTAAGCTAATTATTAGTCTACATTACCACCTCCTCAACCATCTCTGTGCCAAAAATCACAAATTCGTTGATCCGTTGCGATGGTAAATAAATTAACGAAAAGGGTACTCTTTTCAGTTTCTTAAGGAACTGTACCGGTACGTTAGTACTAATATATATAGGGGAGGTACGTACAAAATGACATATAGTTTAGGTTTTGGGTCATAATTCTTTAATGGTAAATCACAGCGCATTCACATTGCACACCAGTAATCTTAGGTTTCATATCTTTGAATTATAATAGATACTTAAAAGATAAACAAACTAGAAAATATAATAATTTTAAATTTAACTGAGATCAACGAAATCCATTTTGTCCATATGCTATGGACAAAATGGCATACCACATACGGACTAAATGACATACACGGCAAAAGTTATAAAATTAAAGGCAAAGCTCGCAAATGAACCGCTTGGTTCGTTTAGAAACATCCGCGCAAGAAGCGTGGGCCCAATGTGAACATTTTAAACACCGCAACCAGTCTTCTCCAGGTTTTGATCGCGAATAAAGATCGTTGCAATAAATGCATGCGCAATCCTCTTCGTCATCTTGAGCGTAGTTTGGCAAATTTTCTTCTTCGCTGTCTTCTTGGAATATGGTTTTGGTAACCTTTCGTCTCTTCTTCTCTGAAGGAGCTTTAGGTTCATTTTTTGCCTTAATTTCGTTCATATTTGGAGTTGAAGTCAAAACTAAAGAGGTTTGCTGTTTCTTTGGCTTACGTTTGCCTTGGCCACTTACGTAATGTCCTTTTGGGACAGGAGATATAACTTCAATAGGCACTGCTAACGTATGAGATGAGGGATGTTTTTCATTACCAATAGATGGGCGATTTTGATTTGCAGCAGGTAAAATAAGGTCTTGACTAGTGTTTGCTGTTGAATTGTCTGCTGGTTCAGTAGAGTCGGTTGTTTGACCTGTTATGTCATTATTGTCAGGTGTTACGGCGCGGATTATTTGTTGCTGAGTTTCAGAAGCTTGGAGATCGTTCGTTCCGGGAAGTGACATTAAATCGTCTAGTTGTTGTGTGGAGGGTCCTGCTATGGGAACTGGAATAGGACCTATTTGCTGATGATATTGCATATTGGAGGTGTCTTCCAGGGGTATGTTTGTAGTCTCTGCAGGTTCGTACATATAATCGGGAAATATTTCAGGGTTTAGAGGCCAAATCCCAGTGCTTTTGAATCCTTTACAACCATTTTGCACTGTAGCTGCCTTACCATAAGCTTCTTTGAACAGGCCAGCAATTTGAAACTGTGTAACAACACGTCCTGGGTGTTGTTTAAGCCATTTGGATGTCTCTTGGTTGAAATATGTCTTCAAAGGCGCAAAAAATGAGACATCCAAAGGCTGGAGACGATGAGTGCAATGTGGTGGTAGACACAGAATAATAATGCCGTTTTGTTTAGCATATTCTAAAGTTTCAAGCCCTTTGTGGCTTGCATGCCCGTCGACAATCAATATAACTTTATCATCAATCGATGATTTAACAAAACTTTGAAAGTGTTTGAGCCATTTCAGAAATAATTCCGTTGTCATCCATCCTGATGGTTGAGCTACACCTAAAGTGCCAGGAGGTGCTTCATCGACTAATTCATTTTTCATATTTTTCCTAGAAAATATCATCATTGGCGGAACGAAGGTACCAATAGCATTAACACAACAGACAACAGTGGTGTTAGTTCCACGTTCTGCGCTAGTTATTACGCCAACTTGCTTCCTACCAGTAGTAGCCAATATCTTCTGGGGTTTTTGTACAGTAGACAGGCTTGATTCGTCAGCATTATAAATTCTGTGTGGCCCAATGTTCTCAGATTCCAGCAAATGTCCGTAAACCTCAAAAAACTTATTGACTTGAGGTCGATTAAAAGCCTGAGCACGAGCAGCTGAAGTAGCTTCTGGTTTGCGTAAAGAAATATCTTTATTTCGTCTCAAAAATCCTTCTAACCATTCTTGTCCAGCTTTTTGTTTTTGCGGGTTAAATTTGTGTGCAAAACCGTTTTTTTCAGCCACCTCAAAAGCTAATTCTTGAACAGACTTTCGCGTCAGTCCAAACAAACGAGATTCAAGTAATTTCAAATGCTCAACTAATTTTCTTTCCACATCAGGTGGAAAAGTAGCTTTCCAACATCCTAGACCCTTTGCAGAGGACTCCAAAGTTTTGTTACTATGCAAAGCATGTCTTCTTAGTGTTGCTTGTGGTACTCCAAATGTCTTCGACGCTAAAAGCCAGCCCATTTTGTTACTGCGAACTGCTTCTATAGCTTTACGCATTGATTCCTCACTCCAGGATTGACGATCAGTCGTCCGCTTATAATTACGCGGCATTATCTGTAAAGAAATTAACAGCTGATTAACGAGAAACAGATATTGAGTACCTACAATTAACTCATCGAGTTCTTATGGACAAAACGACATACCTATGTCATTTTGTCCGCTACATATGTATGTCATTTTGTCCATAAAACGTAATAAAAAATAAAAATATCACAATAAATGCAAAATGATTATTATTTACGGAAAAAACTATTTGAAGGCAACAATAATTACTTAAGGGATGTAATAAATGTAAACACAAGATAATATTATGAAAAACATAACATTAATACACAAAAATCCCTGCATTAAATAAAAACTCGTAACTTACCAATGTTTATCGTCGGCCATGACACCCAAACAAAAGACTGGCGCGTGTTCAAGTTTTGACAGGTTCGTATTTCCGGCTAGAGTCACGTGATGGAGTTATCTATGGCGGACTAGAGGCGGCAAAATTTGAAATATGATGCCTGTGTCATTTTGTCCGTATATGTCATTTTGTACGTATCTCCCCTACCTGTTCGGTCCAAAACTTTCTGGCTGGAAAAATTTGGCGGCTTAAAAAAAAATAAAAAAGATGTCATCGCGATTGTCATTTAGTCTGCTTTTTCGAGTCTGGTTTTGGCGTTTCTGTTGGTTGTAGTTTTGATTTTGCGGCGTTTTAACGATAAGAATCCGGAAAACTTTCGAAATGATCAAATTGGAATATCGTTCCGTGATCAAATTCCTGACTAAGGAAGGGGTCAGCCCGACCGATATAAAAAAAAGGTTGGATGCCGTGTACGGGGATTCTTCTCCATCATTTTCCACGGTAAAAGAATGGAGTAAACAGTTTCGATTGGGGCGGGAATCCATTGACGACGAACCTCGCTCCGGCCGGCCTATAGAAGTACTCACCGAGCAATGTATTAAATTAGTGGAAGAGGAAGTTCTGAGTGATCGAAGACTAAAGACTAAAGAAATAGCGGCAAGAACCGGACTTTCCAAAACTTCAGTACTTAGGATACTACATGATCATCTTCACATGAATAAAGTTAGTGCCAGGTGGGTACCCAAACTTCTTTCGAGCTTGCAGCGTACTGAGAGAAAAGCGTGTTCTCAAGAAGTTTTAGACGCGTATAGGCGTTACGGAAAAAGTTATTTGGAGTCGATTGTTACGGGAGACGAAACCATGGTTTTGTACTATGATCCCCTGTCTAAAAGGGAATCGATGGAGTGGCGTCGTCTTGGTGAAAAGCCACCTAGAAAGGCCAAGGTAACGCAATCCACCAAAAAGATTATGGCAACGGTATTCTTGGATTGTCACGGAATACTAATGATCGACATAAAAGAAAGGAATACCACGGTAAATGGCAGCTACTACGCCACCCTTATTGAGCAGTTGCGAGAGGCGATCAAGCAGAAACGACGTGGAAAACTTAGTAGAGGTGTTCGGCTTCTCCACGATAATGCTCCCGTTCACACTGCTGCAATTGCCAAAGCTGCTGTAGCTAAATGTGGCTTCGAGGAAATTCGCCACCCCCCTTACAGCCCAGACCTGGCCCCAAGCGACTACTACTTGTTCTCGAGACTTAAGGCAGACTTAAGGGGATGACGATTTTCTTCGGATGATGAAGTGGCCCAAGCAGTTTTTACCCATTTCGAGGACAAAACTCCAGAATATTTTTATAAGGGGATAGAAATGCTTATCACGAGATCTGCAAAGTGCGTTGAAATAGAGGGGGACTATATCGAAAAATAAAAATAAAATTGTAAATATATCTACTTGTTTTCTTTGTTAGGCCGGACACTTTTGGACCGCACCTTAGATGCTCAATTTAAGTACTTTTTCATATCTACTAAACTAAACACTTCAAAATAAAAAAAAAATATACTTGTGATACTCACAACTCTGTGGTACCGGGCTATGCCATTTTCACTTGATAAAAAATAAATTATGTCCTTCTCCATGGCAAAGGCTACGTGAACGCCAAATTTTGTCAACATTGGCTGAGGTGAACTGTGTTAAAGCGTGAAGACGTAACAAACAATAAAAAAAACACATTTTCACATTTATAATATTAGTAAGAATTATAAGATGTACTCGTACGTGACGAGTTATGTTCAATAATACTGTAAAATAGTATTACGAATTCCATAAAAGAAGGACTGTACTTATTTATTTCAGATACTTCGCGGCGAGAATTGGATGCCGATCCGTCCTGGGTTTGCTTCCCTGGAGTACTTCAGAAAGACCCACAACAAGACCAAGGAGCAGTTGGGAAAACCTACTGGACTTATAACTGAGTAAGTTAACCAAAAATTACAAAGATCACTTATCTAGTAAATACTGTTCAAACTGTTCCGAAGGTTAGGTTACCTATCAAGAAAAATCTTTAGACACCTCGCACTATAATTAATATATCGAGCCGTTAAGATGATAAGAGGGATTAAATATCCCACATACGTAGACAACACGCGACAAACGACAAGTCGCACTCCAAAATACGAGTATATGCAGCACTTATCCAACAGTGCGGATACTACGAGGGAATAAAGAATCCCTCATACGCGCGATGAACATATCCCTTCTTTGTAGTAGCGCAAGAGACCATTCATTATAAAAGTACCTTTTTAAAGTTTTTTCCCTTTAAAAAAATTCAACATTTGCAAATTTGTGCATTGTTAGTTTTAAATGATTCAATCTAGGATTGATAGTATATACAAAACCAATAGAAGATACGACAAGATGATAGTACAGGGATAAACTGTAGAATCTAACAGCAGTAGAAAGTTTGTAAGAATCGCTAATATGAAACCATGAGGTATCCATAAAAAGAATTTCTAGAATCCTATGTCTACGTAAGTTGAAGCACATTGTTCCTTTTCTAATCTTAACTACTTACAGCACTTTTCTTATAAAGAGACTATTAACTATCACATAAGTCCTCTATGTACCTTTAACTTTTTCATTAGTTTTATTCCAAGTTAATTTGCTAGGTACCTATGTTCCGATATGACCCAGTTTATGAGTATGTAATGTGTCTAAAGTTATGGTGAACAAAATATTAATAAGCTTTCCAAATTGTTACTTTGCTCTTCCAAAACCACTTTTTTGAAGGAGCACGTCGTTGGACAGGTATGTTATTATTGGATGTGATCTGTTCTATAACCTTGACCTACTCTACGGCAACTGCACGCAGACGCGGGACAAAAGCTAAAAGCACGTTTGTTATATTAAATTACAATTTTTGTTTTCAAGTCATGGTGACAACTGGAAGCAGGTACGTTCCATGGTGAACCCTGTGATGCTGCAACCAAAGACTATCAAATTATACACCAGCGCGTTGGAGGAAGTGGCCCAGGATATGATAGACAGGTTGGTACAGACTAGGTGGTTTATACTAATGCTCTTCTCATTCTTCAAATGTATTATTAAACTTTTGTTGAAGAAATAAAGATTTTGTTCAGATTTTTGTAAAATAATGTTTACATCGAGTTTTTTATTTCAAAGAAGGCTTCAGGTCAAAGAAGGTAACATATCCAAAAGTTGCTACCAAGCGGTGATGATGACCGTAAAGTAAAATAAATGAAGACAAATCACACAATTTTAAACAAACACAGACCATGATCCTCAGTAACAGGAAACTGACCAGAGGGAGAGAAAGAGAGACAGACAAAAAATTACAAAAAACAATGTTTTTATGTTTTTTTCAGAATGCGATCCATTCGCGACAAAAACAACATGTTGAAAGGTGAATTCGACGTCGAAATGAACCTCTGGGCATTAGAATCTATCGGCCTGGTGGCGTTGGGTGGTCGTTTGAACTGTTTTAATCGAGACCTATCTGAAGATTCTCCAGAACGGAGGCTGATCCAGTGTGTCCATGACATCTTTGAAGTGGCGAATGAACTGGACTTTAAGCCTAGTTTGTGGAAGCTCTTCTCAACTCGCAGTTTCAAGAAAGGAATGAGGCTGTATAATGAGCAGGAAAAGTAAGTAAAGGGTGGGTAGACTTTTTATAGTTTAGAGTTTATCATCTGAAGTGCTTTAAGCGAGATCTGGCCGAGGGTTCTTCAGAATGAAGGCTGACCTTGTGTATTCACGACATCTTTCAAGTAGAAAATGAGCTGAAATTGCTCAGATTTTGGTGATACTTTTTATTTGTCAACATACAATTTCAGAAGAAGAATGAAGCCGCATGAGAAGTGAAAGTTAGATACTAAGTATTTTTTTAGCCCAAAGTTTGAAGCCCATCAGTAAGGTGGTTAATAGGAAATTAGTTTTATTGTAGCCCAAAATTTGTAGCCCATCAGTAAGGTGCTTTTTAGGGATTTTATTGTAGTCCAAAGTTTGAAGCTCCCTTTGCCCCTAAATCCTATGACCCCCCTCAAACCGCTGTTTTAGATTCTTCTTAACAGATGGCGACGAATGAAGTACTACTATGTGGAGTAAAGAAAGCAAATAAAGTTTGTGTTAAAAATTGTTTTATTAACTTTCGAGTAATGAAGAGAAAAACTGTGTAATTGTGTATACACAATTTTCAAGAAAACCACTCAATCGATTTTTTGTTCACTTTTACAAACAATTTTGTGCTTCGGAACCCTCGATGTGCGAGTCCGACTTGCACTTGGCCGCTTCCTTTTTTTCTTTGAGGGGTAATATAATGCATCAATATTTGAATACATTTTACGTGACTGAAAATTCTTTAAATATTTCAGCCTGACAAGATATTTCATCCAAAAAGCAATAAAGGACCTGAAAACTCGAAGCAACACATCCGACGATGAAAAGGGCATCCTTGAGAAACTGCTGGCTATCAACGAGGATATAGCCATCATAATGGCCAGTGACATGCTCTTCGCAGGCGTCGATACGGTAGGTCACATAACTGAGATAGCTAGGGCTCCGGGTCGTGTTGACCAGTGAATGAAAACGATCACAAATTCTAAATGGCATAGTTTCGCAAATTGTCTGGTGTCCGTAAATATCAATTACCTACCAATTCATTCTTTTCGCACAATAATCAGTCTTTTAATCGTCGCATCCATTAAAAATCCGAAATTGGCCCTGTCTGTTTGTTTCATTTTATTTTATTTAGAACAACAAACGATTATTACAATAAAGCATAAGTTATAAATATTAAATTAAACTAAAAGAAAATAATTGCACAACCAGCACCGCTGACCCCAATTTGAAATAATAACATGCAGAGGACAAAAAAAAAAGAAAAGTAAGACAGAAAATTTGTTATCTATCATGACAGACAGATCTTAGTTATTAAGTTCGGTCAACACTTCTGTGATAAAGCTTTTGTATTTTGAAGGTGATAATACAAATAGGTCAAGATCTGTGAAATGATCTTTATATAATTTCATTCACCAGCATTAGTTCGACATGGTTTAAGAGCAAATAAGTGGTAAGCTTGTTTATTACATACACGTGGTGCACGGTTAGGTATTCTAATAGATATCTCATTAATAAGATGATTACAGTCGAATTTATTATGTAAAATATTGTACAGCAGCATCTGATCCAAGAGCAACCTTCTCGATTTTAGAGAAATTAGTGAGTATTTTCGCAGCAAATCAGTGTAGGGTGATTTTGTACGAAAACGTCTATAATTGACAGCACGAAGAAACTTACGTTGAACTCGCTCAATTTGGTCAGAATATTTATCATAATAGGGGTTCCAAACAGCTGTAGCATATTCTAACTGCGATCTTACTAGGGATTTAAATAACAAAATATAGCTTTCTGGTCGTTTAAATGAAATACATGTTCTCATGATAAATCCGTAAAATTGAAAGGCATTATTTGTTATATTATCTATATGCATGTCGAGGTGCAGTTTACTGTCTAGAAATATACCAAAATCCCTTACAGCTGTTATTTTTTTAAGAGGTGTGTTACATACATTGTAATCATGAGCCAGGTCATCTTGAAGTTTCTCACAATCACTATAAGAGTCAATTCTGCGAAAGACTTTGAGGTCATCCGCGTATAAGAGAAATTTACTATATCGGAAGCATTTATTAATGTCGTTAATGAAGAACACAAACAGAAGGGGGCCCAAAATCGAGCCTTGTGGCACCCTAGACGTGACAGTAATCAAATTTGAAGCGTGGCCATTAATTACAATCTTTTGGGTGCGGTTATCAACATAGGACAGGAACCATCGCAGTAAGTCACCACGAATCCCATTGAATACTATTTTTTTTGAGCAATATAGCATGGTCCACCTTATCGAAGGCCTTACAAAAGTCTGTGTATACTGAATCTACCTGTACTTTTTTGTCCATACTAAATAATTTGTATATATTAAAAGGTTATATTAAGTGGTAAGCTTGTTTATTACATACACGTGGTGCACGGTTAGGTATTCTAATAGATATCTCATTAATAAGATGATTATAAATATATTTTTATTTATATGTGGTTTGTATATACTAACAGTAGAGCGATTTTTAACAAAGCCATGTTGCTCTGGGGTGAATATCGAGTGTAAACTGGGATAAATATGATTGTGTAAATATGATAAGTATGATTGCAGTTTTGTTGTTACTCTTTCACGTTGAACCTACTGAACCGATTTCCGCCGGGATAAAAAATTGAGAAATCTAATGCGATTCTGTCCGGCCGTTCTGAATAATTGTATCCGACCAATTGAATTTGCTTTTTTTATTATTTAATTAAAAGGTATTGATGCACACATTTGTTATCAACTATTAGAGATCCCCGCGAGCCGCTTGTGGCTCTCGCATCATGCACCCTTTACGAAATCTTAAACGAGTCCGTCCGGCCGGCCGTCCTATTCAACAGATTTGCTTTTTTTTTTAAACAAAAATGATAGGTATAGATGCACAGATTTATCATCAATCATTTCATTACAAAACTTTGAGCGCCCTCGATGTCCACGCGGCAGAGCTGTGGGCAAAAACTGGTTTTATTTACAAAATTTCACATCTATTAGTTCTGAACCGTGCTTAAAGTTTCAAGTTTTTAGTTATTCAAGATGATATTAAAAATCTAGTGCAAAGTTTATACCAAACAGATAGACAAGAAAGCGAAAAACGTGTTGAACGTTATGACTAGAGGTGAAATGGTAGGTGGGTACAGTCTCTTTTTTGAGGAAATTTGTAAGTAAGTAAGTAAATTTTCATTACTGGACACTAGAAAAACATAGTAAAAACCTGCTTAGTGCCTTATTGCTCTTGTAGTTTATTTCAGATAACCTTGAGTATCCGAAAGGACATGGTAGTTAAAAAGGCTAAAAGATAATACCTTATGAGACAAAGATTGATTTGTTATAGCTGAACGTTACGAACGGTAAATAGTAAAGTTTTATGGCGCTTCCAGGATATGTAGCAAGTACGTTCGTAACGACTCACTTGTAGTAATTTTGGAAAAGAAAATACTTAAGAGTCTCCAGGAGGCTCGAGTTTCCAAACAAACGTAGTTATGCTTTAATACATAAACTACATGCCGGATTGGATCCAAACTTTGTAATTATATTGAGTACAAACATATCGATGTTTTTTATTATTTTTTCCGTTTTATATTAGTACATTGAAAACTAATTACAAACATCGATATGTGTCTACTTAAAATATTTGCAAAGTTTGGATTCAATCTGGTATGAAATTTTTGTATTAAAGCGGAACTACGTTTGTATGGAAACTCGAGCCTTCTGGCGGCCCTTAAAGACAAATAGTTGGAAAGTGAGTTACATATGACTGTCATAAATTCATAATAAGTTAATAATCATAGTCGTTTTCTTATAAACTAAAAAATACAATTCTCTCCAGGCAGCAAACACAGTGACAGCAACCCTCTATCTCCTGGCTACGAATACTGAAAAACAGGAGAACCTTCGTAAGGAGTTGAATTCAGGGGACGAGCAGAGGCCATATCTGAAGGCTTGCTTGAAAGAGTCCCTCAGGCTTTTGCCTATAGTGTTAGGAAATTTAAGACAGACTACCAAGGAGTATAATATATTGGGCTACGCTATACCAAAAGATGTGAGTATAATATTACATTTCTGTACCGAAGGGCCTAGAGACCCTATTACCAAAGCTACGTCGTGCATGTCTATCTGTTCGACCTTTAAAGAGCTGTACCTTTTGAACCGTAATAGGAAGCCTGTTTAAATTTTCACAGAGTAATGTAATGTTATAGCAGATTTCCTTACAAGTAAGTAAGTAAATATCTTTGTCAACACAGTTGCTCGAAAAGTGGTACTTTATATGTTAGTTTACTTTGCGCAAAATTGATTTTACCTCACACGTGCTTTTTACTCAGACTTTTGAAAGGAGAATTTTGAGTAAGTGAGGTTAGTACATAACGCTAGCTGATTAGATTCGCTTTGGGTTATATCTTTGTGAAGAAAGGAGAATAAATACACTAATAGGTTACACCAAGGAATAAGGTCATCTTGACTGACTGACTCGGTGGCTCAGTAGTTAGTCCTCTTGACTGCTGATCCGAGAGTTGTGGGTTCGATCCCCGCCCAGGGCAAACATTTCTGTGATGAGCAGATTTGTTTGCTCTGTGTCTGGGTATTAAATATCTATATATGTAAGTATTTAAACGTATATAAGTATTTATATCAGTCTCTGGTTCCCATAACACAGGAAATCCTACATTGGGGCCAGATGACCAATGACCATGTGTGATTTGCCCCAGAATATTTATTTATTTATCTTTTCCAAGGAGTTTTTAATGCTTACTTATTATCCCAAGCCGTATGGTAATATTAAAAAAACTTCACATGCGTACATGATCCTAGATAAATTAAATATTGCGCAACTTTCGTAAAACTGAATTGGGTTGTATTAGTTGTGAATACGAATAAAATTATGAATAGTTTATATACGTGTAGTAAAAAATATACCTATAAGATAAGATAAATGTCCTTTAATGCACACCAAATATACAACAATTAAAAATTATTAACTAACAAAATATTCATTGATATGTAAAGGCGGACTTATCGCTTTAAGAGATTTCTTCCAGTGTATGTATACGTATGTGTATGTTTAGGAAAAAACAAAGTGAGATTACTCCCCGGACATTTAAAATGAGCCACAAGTTGCGTAAAATGAACTTAGGTTGCCGAAATCTTGATAGGTACGAGTATGTATACCCATGTATTTTGTTTTTCTGTCACGGTCGTTTTTTATTTAATCCGTTTTCCCACAACGTATTGAAAAATGTCGTATGATGCATGGGTGTAAAAGGAAATGACAAACTCGTGACGATGGTATACCCTCGCCTGCGGCTCGTGCTTACAAATATCACTCGTCTGTTATTTACCTTTTATCACCCATGTATCATATTGTTACACATCAGTAAAAACATAACAAAAACTTAAATATATTACAAAGTGCAAAGGTGGCCTTACCGTTTCAGCAAGTATATATATAAATTGTTATTTTTAACAAATAGTAGAAATTTACAGGCATTGTGTTTCTAAGGGTTTTTCTGTTGTTGCTCTATCATAAAAACGGTAGGTAATGCATATAATTTTGAACAAATAGAAACCGCCTTCAAACAGGAAGCGAAGGTTCCCCTCGATTTCTCTGGGATCCTTTTATCATGGTACCACCCTTGGGATATCTCCTTTCAAACAAAAAAAGAATAATCAAAATCGGTTCATAAACGACGAAGTTACCCGCGAACACCATATAAAAAAATATATACAGTCGAATTGAGAAACCTCCTCCTTTTTTTGAAGTCGGTTAGAAAGCGTCGAACTTTGTGTGATTCAAAGACATAGTACATATATATCGATGGTGTGATTATATTGCAAACTCTAAAGTGACACATCAAAAATCTGAGACATCAAATAATAAATGTCGACCAAGTGTTTCTCTTACTCCTGTATATATGTAGGATCTTGAACTGAATGTAAAAAAACCCATTTCTTTTAATAAAAACAACATCATCATCATATCAGCCGAAAGCCGTCTACTGCTGGACAAAGGCCTCCCCAAGCATTTCCACGACGACCGGTTCCGCGCTGCCCGCATTCAACGGCTTCCTGCGACCTTCACAGGTCGTCGGTCCACCGTATGAGTAGCCCACCTTTGATAAATACACAACAAAAGTATATAACACCTTGTATGCCGGTAATGCACTGACTATCTTGCTTCCACCTGCCGAACCGCAGCACGCTGCTTAGCGGTAGATATAGAGAGTAGTGGTATACTCACCCAGCGCACTGGCTTTTACTACTTATCTGTACAAGTTGATATAAAAACTTTTATGATCAGACCAGCGACTATAGCTACTCCTCGACGTATGATTGCTGATTAACACGTGGGAGGACGGTACCACTGACGCCATCACCGACATATGTATACGTTGTACCACAAAATTAACATAACACAAACATTATTTTAGTTATTTAACAGGTGTCCCATATTGTTTTTCGTTTTTGGTTTGACCGTTACGCACCAAATACGGATAGCGGGGGGCTGGGAGTGGTCTCTAACGCTTAGCAGGCTTGTTTAGTTTAGTTATAATGGATCGCTTCACGGGATCGCAGCGCGCATTTCGCGTGCGAGCTTTTTATAAAAAATAACGATTCAGAGACGCTGCGCGCAATTGTAGTGACTGCCGTGGGTCGCTCATGACAGACTGGCGAACGCGGTCGACAATGACGCTCGTTCTCGATGTACTTTTGCGCCCAGTAGATTTATCCGGCATTGTGTTCCCAGTTTCTTCAAACTTGTGCACCCGATGCTTGATTAAATTCGCACTTGGTACATTTCTCATACCCGTGAAATTAAAATGTGTCCTGTAGAGGCATCGAACAATAGTCTACGAAAAAAGCTCGCACGCGAAATGCACGCTGCGATCCCGTGAAGCGATCAATTATTACTAAACTTAACAAGCCTGCCAAGCGTTAGATACCACTCCCAGCCCCCCGCTATCTGTATTTGGTGCGTAACGGTCAAACCAAAAACGAAAAACAATATGGGACACCCTTTACAACTGAAACAACGTCAAAAGCGGCAATAAGAATTCGTTTTTTAGAAGCTTCTTAGATTTTTAGACGCGGATCAGCGTACTACCTCACAAAGCATTTTAAAGTATTGACGCCATGCATCATTGAGTCACAGAAAGTGTGAATTAATAGGTGCTGTGCGGCGTAACTGTCCTCAAACGTGTTCATCATATCAGCTCATATTCGTTTCCACCGAGGGGCTCGAGCCTTGAATTGAGCCGAGGGCTGAATTAGGGCGATCGGACCTTAGTCGACCTTGCGGGCCCAGTGCGGGTTGGTCGACTTCACACACAACCTGCGAGTTTCTTTGCAGGCGTGTAGAGGTTTCCTCACAATGTTTTCCTTCACCATAACAGCGCCGAATAAACGTACATATGAAATCTTAATCTGAAATCATATTGGTATGTAGCAGGATTCGAACTACGACCTCCCGGACAGGAGGCGACAGCCCTAGCCAGTATGCCATCGACGCTCTAAACAATTCCTTATTTTCAGATGAATTTAGTATTCAGCCACCAACAGCTATCCATTATGGAAAGCCAGTTCCCTCGCGCCAAGGAGTTCATTCCGGAGCGCTGGATTGACAAGGGCAGCTCCATCTACCACGCCAACGCGCACCCCTTTGCGTACAGCCCCTTCGGATTCGGAGTCAGGAGTTGTATCGGTAATTTAAAAATTTCAATCCATGATTAGTAAAGTTAAGCTATACGGCCAGTACGATGGACACTTTTGAACCGGGTGCTGGCTAATGGATTAAGGATTATTATTTTATAGATAAAAAAGCGTCGGTGGCTCAACCGGTAACGACTCGGTCCATCTAACCAGAGGTACCGGGTTCAAATCTGGACGGCCAATGTACCAATGTGTTTTTCAAAAACTTACGTACATACTTACCGATTGCTTTAACGGTGAAGGAAAACATTGTGAGGAAACCTGCACACGACTGCGAAGAAACTCGAAGGTTGTGTGTGAAGTCGACCAACCCGCACTGGGCCCGCGTGGTTGACTAAGGCCTAGTCGCCCTGATTCAGGGTAGACTCGAGCCCCTCGGTGGGGACGTATATGAGCTGTAATGATGATTTTATAGATAATTCTTTTTTATGTAGTTAAATTTTAAGTAGTTAGTTTTACCGCCTCCGTTAGCTTTACGTCATGAGAGCGCGGGTTCGATTCCCAGCGGAGTCGAACTTTGTAAGACTCGGTTTGGTTGGTGGAAGGGCATTTTCTAATCCCGCCTGGCTATCTACCACCGCCTTAAGTCTTGCCGCCAAACATCAATGTTAACAACGTTAATGTGTTCCGGCTTGAAGATAAGGTAGCTAGTTCTCCAATGCATTGGGGGAACTTGGTAAGCTCCTGATCTTCGGCATCATCGTCACTTACCATCAGGTGAGATGGTGAGAGATGTGATGCCAAGGGCTTACCAATTGTGAATAAAAAACATATTTTTCAAGACTGTACTTAGATTTAATTGCCATTGTAGCACGTGACTGATAATTATAGCTTTACTAAATCGTTGACAATCCTTTAAAAAACTATTGATAGCGTACCATATCTTCTATATTATGAAAATCAATTGCCGAATGTATAAAATATCATTACCTGAGAACGGCTCGACCCATTTGGCAATTTTTTTTGGTTTTGTTCGTAATTATTGTCAGGATAAAGCTTGTATATAGAGAGCGCCGCTTGCAGCTCGCGCACCGTACACCCTTGATATCCACGAGGGTGAAGCCGCGGGAAACAGCTTGTTTCATATATTTACCGATTGTTATTCTCCGTAGGGCGGCGTATAGCTGAGCTTGAAATGCACACCTTCCTTGCCAAAGTGATCCAGAACTTCCAGGTAGAGTGGACTGGCCCCCCCATCAAGGTGAAGCCTACCTCCCTCAACTACCTCGTCGGACCCTTCAATTTTATATTTAAGGATGTTTAGTACCTAACCCTGAGAATGAGGAGGCGATTATAAACGATGTGAGAACGATTATGTGTTTATTTTCTCATCTCATCTTATTTATTAAATATTTTAAAATGTACTTTTTTAAACTAAATTTTTAGTTAAACCTTAAAAGGGTAATTATTATAGTTTCACCGCCTCAATTTCTAATCAAAAAAACCGACAAGTGCGAGTTGAAATCGCGCTCTGAGGGTTCCGTACATTTTTTTTACAGTGCTATCTATAGATATAAAATGAAACTGACTGCTGTTTTTGTATTAACACGTAAATAAACTGTGTAGAAGATAGCACTAGATCCTACTAGATGACGCTAATTTCCAAACAAACTGCAAAAAATCTCGTTTCTTGTTTGTATTTTTTGTTAAATATTGAAAAAAAAAATATTATCTGTAAATAAGTAGACACTCTGTGAAAATTTCAACTGTCTTCTATATATATAAAACTCAACTGACATAGTGATCTATTAACGCACAGCCTAAACTACTGGACGGATCGGGCTGAAATTAGGCATGCAGGTAGATGTTATGACGTAGGCATCCGCTAAGAAAGGATTTCGGGAAATTCCCACGGGAACACCAAAAAACGGGAGCTCCGCCGGCGAAGCCGCGAGCACCCACTATAAGTCTACCTATAAAGGTTCATGAAAATACAGTCCCATGACAGACAGGCAGACGGACAGACGGACGGACAGACATTAGAGGCTTAGTTATAGGGTCCCGGTGGTCACCCTTTGGGTGAACGGAACCCTAACAATGGTACCTGTCGTACAAAAAAATTATTAAATGAAGCTCAATTAATTTCTATCGACTTCCACAATAATAGAGTGAATAAGCTAGTTCCGAATGAAGAGCCAAGTTGTAATATACAAGTTTTCTTGTTATTGTTGTTGTATTTTTTATTCTACTTATAATAATTAATATTTTTTGATATTTCGTATTTTAAGTGTGCTTGTAGCAATAAAAATTTTACTTACCTACTTTATCGTAATGGCAAGAGCGCCAATGGTGTCGATTCGGTGTTACACGACTTAACTTATTTGACAGGATTAAACTAAATTTACGCATTCTGTCTTTTACTTTCTGTATCGAAAAGACAAGGATAGAATGCTTAAATTTAGTTTAATCCTGTCAAATAAGTTAAATCGTGTTACACCGAATCGACACCAGTGTTACGTTAGTACTAATATATTATATACTGTGCCAGTGTCGAGCAAAATATAGGCGCTTAAAATAACTTTCCGCGTGGAACCACGTGACACTCAGAACGGACGAAGACAAAGAGTTAATCATCTTCTTATAACCATTTCTTACTGCATCACAGTTTTTCTCTTCTAAATAATTGAAACGCATCTTATGCGCAATTGTCATAAAAAATAACTCGCCGGACATGTGCTCAGTAAATTTATTGTCGGTAAAAACCGGCGAAGTGTGATTCGTGGTCACACAAACAGAATTCCGCACCAAAATTCTAACTACCAACAGAACAAGACAAGAGGTGTACAATACATACTTTGCTTTAGGTAAATAGGGTCTACTTATTCTGGACTATGGAAATTTTATCTTTCTTGTGGGAACGGAAGAATTTTAGATTTTTTCCTGTACTCTTTGCATTCAATCTCATATACTATTATTTTTTCACGATTTTAGGCTCAGTAATTTCTGAATAAGGGGATAGGTCAATTATCGCTTATTTTCTTAAATTATATAAAAAAAATATATTTGACATTTTCACAACATGCCTTTTCATTTTATATTTCACATGATATTTAAAAAAAATATCTAATAATCCCCTAAAAATGGCCCCATGTTTAAATTTTTGATTTACATTACACGTTCATCTTTGGGTCACTGACTTAAATGTGTACCAATCGGTTCCGTAGTTGCGGAGCAAATTGGCTGTGACAGACCGACGACGGACAGACAGACAGACACGCGATGATCCTGTAGGACAGTTCCCCCGTATCAGCGGATGTCGGGCAGCATCCAAATTAGCTATAAACGCGCATTATTATTATTATTATTTTAGTGTTTAAGTTAACCCGTGTGTGTAGTGTGATCCATCAAGCGCACACAATCTTAATATTAGATTTAGCGTTCTGATGTTTTTTTCATATGTAACTCGAAAAAATAAATAAACAGATAATTTTATTTTTTTTGTAATGTTTCCGTTTTTACCTTTGGAGGTACGAAACCCTAAAAAGTGCACCCACGACCCGTCTCGTACTAAATCTACACGACGCGACGCGACGGTAAGTAAGTGACAATGTTTATTGGAAACCGTCTCGTTAGGTAAGTAGTCAATCAACACGACGCGACGCGACGGTAAGTAAGTGACAATGTTTATTGGAAACCGTCTCGTAAGGTAAGTAGTCAATCAACACGACGAGACGCGATGGTAAGTAATTGACAATGTTTATTGGAAACCGTCTCGTTAGGTAAGTAGTCAATCAACACTACGAGACGCAACGGTAAGTAATTGACAATGATTATTGGAAACCGTCTCGTTAGGTAAGTAGTCAATCAACACGACGAGACGCGACGGTAAGTAATTGACAATATTTATTGGAAACCGTCTCGTTGGGTAAGTAGTCAATCTACACGACGCGACGCGACGGTAAGTAATTGACAATGTTTATTGGAAACAGTCTCGTTAGGTAAGTAGTCAATCTATACGACGCGACGCGACGGTAAGTAATTGAAAATGTTTATTGGAAACCGTCTCGTTAGGTAAGTACTCAATCTACACGACGCGACGCGACGGTAAGTAATTGACAATGTTTATTGGAAATCGTCTCGTTAGGTAAGTAGTCCATCAACACGACGAGACGCGACGGTAAGTACCTAATTGACAATGTTTATTGAAAATCGTCTCGTTAGGTAAGTACTCAATCTACACGACGCGACGCGATGGTAAGTAATTGACAATGTTTATTGGTAACCGTCTCGTTAGGTAAGTACTCAATCTACACGTCGCGATGCGACGGTAAGTAATTGACAATGTTTATTGGAAACCGTCTCGTTAGGTAAGTACTCAATCTACACGACGCGGTGAGTTTGTGGTGAGTTTGTGGTGAGTTTGTGGTGAGTTTGTGGTAAATTGGTGAGTTTGTGGTGAGTTGGTGAGTTTGTAGTGAGTTGGTAAGTTTGTGGTGAGATTGTGGTGAGTTTGTGGTGAGTTGGTGAGTTTGTGGTGAGTTAGTGAGTTTGTAGTGAGTTTGTTGTGAGTTGGTGAGTTTGTGGTGAGTTGGTGAGTTTGTGGTGAGTTGGTGAGTTTGTGGTGAGTTTGTGGTAAGTTGGTGAGTTTGTGGTAAGTTAGTAAGTTTGTAGTGAGTTTGTGGTGAGTTGGTGAGTTAGTGGTGAGTTGGTGAGTTTGTGGTGAGTTTGTGGTAAGTTGGTGATTTTGTGGTGAGTTTGTGGTAAGTTGGTGAGTTTGTGGTGAGTTAGTGAGTTTGTAGTGAGTTGGTGAGTTTGTGGTGAGTTTGTGGTGAGTTGGTGAGTTGGTGAGTTTGTGGTGAGTTTGTGGTGAGTTGGTGAGTTTGTGGTGAGATTGTGGTGAGTTTGTGGTGAGTTGGTGAGTTTGTGGTGAGTTGGTGAGTTTGTGGTAAGTTGGTGAGTTTGTGGTGAGTTGGTGAGTTTGTAGTGAGTTGGTAAGTTTGTGGTGAGATTGTGGTGAGTTTGTGGTGAGTTGGTGAGTTTGTGGTGAGTAAGTGAGTTTGTAGTGAGTTTGTCGTGAGTTAGTTAGTTTGTGGTGAGTTGGTGAGTTTGTGGTGAGTTGGTGAGTTTGTGGTGAGTTGGTGAGTTTGTGGTAAGTTGGTGAGTTTGTGGTAAGTTAGTGAGTTTGTGGTGAGTTGGTGAGTTTGTGGTGAGTTTGTGGTGAGTTTGTGGTAAGTTGGTGAGTTTGTGGTGAGTTAGTGAGTTTGTGGTGAGTTGGTGAGTTTGTGGTGAGTTGGTGAGTTTGTGGTGAGTTTGTGGTGAGTTTGTGGTGAGTTTGTGGTGAGTTGGTGAGTTTGTGGTGAGTTAGTGAGTTTGTGGTGAGTTTGTAGTAAGTTGGTGAGTTTGTGGTGAGTTGGTGAGTTTGTAGTGAGTTGGTAAGTTTGTGGTGAGATTGTGGTGAGTTTGTGGTGAGTTGGTGAGTTTGTGGTGAGTTAGTGAGTATGTAGTGAGTTTGTCGTGAGTTGGTGAGTTTGTGGTGAGTTGGTGAGTTTGTGGTGAGTTGGTGAGTTTGTGGTGAGTTGGTGAGTTTGTGGGGAGTTGGTGAGTTTGTGGTGAGTTTGTGGCATTTTGGTGATGTTTGTGGTAAGTTAGTGAGTTTGTGGTGAGTTGGTGAGTTTGTGGTGAGTTTGTGGTAAGTTGGTGAGTTTGTGGTGAGTTAGTGAGTTTGTAGTGAGTTGGTGAGTTTGTGGTGAGTTGGTGAGTTAGTGGTGAGTTTGTGGTGAGTTTGTGAGTTTGTGGTGAGTTGGTGAGTTTGTGGTGAGTTAGTGAGTTTGTAGTGAGTTTGTGGTGAGTTGGTGAGTTTGTGGTGAGTTGGTAAGTTTGTGGTGAGTTTGTGGTGAGTTGGTGAGTTTGTGGTGAGTTTGTGGTAAGTTGGTGAGTTTGTGGTGAGTTTGTGGTGAGTTGGTGAGTTTGTGGTGAGTTGGTGAGTTTGTGGTGAGTTTGTGGTGAGTTGGTGAGATTGTGGTGAGTTTGTGGTGAGTTGGTGAGTTTGTGGTGATATTGTGGTGAGTTGGTGAGTTTGTGGTGAGTTTGTAGTGAGTTTCTGGTGAGTTGGTGAGTTTGTGGTGAGTTAGTGAGTTTGTAGTGAGTTTGTGGTGAGTTGGTTAGTTTTTGGTGAGTTTGTGGTGAGTGGTGAGATTGTGGTGAGTTGGTGAGTTTGTGGTGAGTTTGTGGTGAGTTGGTGAGTTTGTGGTGAGTTTGTGGTGAGTTTCTGGTGAGTTGGTGAGTTTGTGGTGAGTTAGTGAGTTTGTAGTGAGTTTGTGGTGAGTTGGTTAGTTTTTGGTGAGTTTGTGGTGAGTTGGTGAGTTTGTGGTGAGTTAGTGAGTTTGTAGTGAGTTTGTGGTGAGTTTGTGGTAAGTTGGTGAGTTTGTGGTGAGTTCGTGAGTTTGTAGTGAGTTGGTGAGTTTGTGGTGAGTTGGTGAGTTTGTGGTGAGTTGGTGAGTTTGTGGTGAGTTTGTGGTAAGTTGGTGAGTTTGTGGTAAGTTAGTGAGTTTGTGGTGAGTTGGTGAGTTTGTAGTGAGTTGGTGAGTTTGTGGTGAGTTGGTGAGTTTGTGGTGAGTTTGTGGTTAGTTTGTGGTGAGTTGGTGAGTTTGTGGTGAGTTTGTGGTGAGATTGTGGTGAGTTGGTGAGTTTGTGGTGAGTTGGTGAGTTTGTGGTGAGTTTGTGGTGAGATTGTGGTGAGTTTGTGGTTAGTTGGTGAGTTTGTGATGAGTTGGTGAGTTTGTGGTGACTTTGTGGTGAGTTTGTGGTAAGTTGGTGAGTTTGTGGTGAGTTTGTGGTGAGTTGGTGAGTTTGTGGTGACTTTGTGGTGAGTTGGTGAGTTTGTGGTGCGTTTATGGTGAGTTGGTGAGTTTGTGGTGAGTTTGTGGTGAGTTGGTGAGTTTGTGGTGAGTTGGTGAGTTTGTGGTGAGTTTGTGGTGAGTTTGTGGTGAGATTGTGGTGCGTTTATGGTGAGTTGGTGAGTTTGTGGTGAGTTGGTGAGTTTGTGGTGAGTTTGTGGTGAGTTTGTGGTGAGTTTGTGGTGAGATTGTGAGTTTGTGGTGAGTTTGTAGTGAGTTTGTGGTGAGTTGGTGAGTTTGTGGTGAGTTGGTGAGTTTGTGGTGAGTTAGTGAGTTTGTAGTGAGTTTGTGGTAAGTTGGTGAGTTTGTGGTGAGTTTGTGGTGAGTTGGTGAGTTTGTAGTGAGTTTGTGGTGAGTTGGTGAGTTTGTGGTGAGTTGGTGAGTTTGTGGTGAGTTAGTGAGTTTGTAGTGAGTTTGTGGTAAGTTGGTGAGTTTGTGGTGATATTGTGGTGAGTTGGTGAGTTTGTGGTGAGTTGGTGAGTTTGTGGTGAGTTTGTGGTGAGTTTGTGGTGAGTTTCTGGTGAGTTGGTGAGTTTGTGGTGAGTTAGTGAGTTTGTAGTGAGTTTGTGGTGAGTTGGTTAGTTTTTGGTGAGTTTGTGGTGAGTTGGTGAGTTTGTGGTGAGTTAGTGAGTTTGTAGTGAGTTTGTGGTGAGTTTGTGGTAAGTTGGTGAGTTTGTGGTGAGTTAGTGAGTTTGTAGTGAGTTGGTGAGTTTGTGGTGAGTTGGTGAGTTTGTGGTGAGTTGGTGAGTTTGTGGTGAGTTTGTGGTAAGTTGGTGAGTTTGTGGTAAGTTAGTGAGTTTGTGGTGAGTTGGTGAGTTTGTAGTGAGTTGGTGAGTTTGTGGTGAGTTTGTGGTGAGTTGGTGAGTTTGTGGTGAGTTTGTGGTGAGATTGTGGTGAGTTTGTGGTGAGTTGGTGAGTTTGTGGTGAGTTGGTGAGTTTGTGGTGACTTTGTGTTGAGTTGGTGAGTTTGTGGTGAGTTAGTGAGTTTGTAGTGAGTTTGTGGTAAGTTGGTGAGTTTGTGGTGAGTTTGTGGTGAGTTGGTGAGTTTGTGGTGAGTTGGTTAGTTTTTGGTGAGTTTGTGGTGAGTTGGTGAGTTTGTGGTGAGTTAGTGAGTTTGTAGTGAGTTTGTGGTGAGTTTGTGGTAAGTTGGTGAGTTTGTGGTGAGTTTGTGGTGAGTTGGTGAGTTTGTGGTGAGTTGGTGAGTTAGTGAGTTTGTAGTGAGTTGTTGAGTTTGTGGTGAGTTGGTGAGTTTGTGGTGAGTTGGTGAGTTTGTGGTGAGTTTGTGGTAAGTTGGTGAGTTTGTAGTGAGTTGGTGAGTTTGTGGTGAGTTGGTGAGTTTGTGGTGAGTTTGTGGTTAGTTTGTGGTGAGTTTGTGGTGAGTTTGTGGTGAGTTTGTGGTGAGTTTGTGGTAAGTTTGTGAGTTTGTGGTGAGTTAGTGAGTTTGTAGTGAGTTGGTGAGTTTGTGGTGCGTTTATGGTGAGATAGTGAGTTTGTGGTGAGTTGGTGAGTTTGTGGTGAGTTGGTGAGTTTGTGGTGAGTTTGTGGTGAGTTTGTGGTGAGATTGTGGTGAGTTTGTGGTGAGTTTTTGAGTTTGTGGTGAGTTTGTGAGTTTGTAGTGAGTTTGTGGTGAGTTGGTGAGTTTGTGGTGAGTTGGTGAGTTTGTGGTGAGTTAGTGAGTTTGTATTGAGTTTGTGGTAAGTTGGTGAGTTTGTGGTGAGTTTGTGGTGAGTTGGTGAGTTTGTGGTGACTTTGTGGTGAGTTGGTGAGTTTGTGGTGCGTTTATGGTGAGTTGGTGAGTTTGTGGTGAGTTTGTGGTGAGTTGGTGAGTTTGTGGTGAGTTTGTGGTGAGTTTGTGGTGAGTTTGTGGTAAGTTTGTGAGTTTGTGGTGAGTTAGTGAGTTTGTAGTGAGTTGGTGAGTTTGTGGTGAGTTTGTGGTGAGTTGGTGAGTTTGTGGTGAGTTGGTGGTGAGCTTGTGGTGATATTGTGGTGAGTTGGTGAGTTTGTGGTGAGTTTGTGGTGAGTTTGTGGTGAGTTGGTGAGTTTGTGGTGAGTTAGTGAGTTTGTAGTGAGTTTGTGGTGCGTTGGTTAGTTTTTGGTGAGTTTGTGGTGAGTTGGTGAGTTTGTGGTGAGTTAGTGAGTTTGTAGTGAGTTTGTGGTGAGTTTGTGGTAAGTTGGTGAGTTTGTGGTGAGTTTGTGGTGAGTTGGTGAAATTGTGGTGAGTTGTTGGTGAGATTGTGGTGAGTTTGTGGTGAGTTTGTGGTGAGTTTGTGGTGAGTTTGTGGTAAGTTTGTGAGTTTGTGGTGAGTTAGTGAGTTTGTAGTGAGTTGGTGAGTTTGTGGTGAGTTTGTGGTGAGTTGGTGAGTTTGTGGTGAGTTGGTGGTGAGCTTGTGGTGATATTGTGGTGAGTTGGTGAGTTTGTGGTGAGTTTGTGGTGAGTTGGTGAGTTTGTGGTGAGTTAGTGAGTTTGTAGTGAGTTTGTGGTGAGTTGGTTAGTTTTTGGTGAGTTTGTGGTGAGTTGGTGAGTTTGTGGTGAGTTTGTGGTGAGTTGGTGAGTTTGTGGTGAGTTTGTGGTGAGTTTGTGGTGAGTTTGTGGTAAGTTTGTAAGTTTGTGGTGAGTTAGTGAGTTGATGAGTTTGTGGTGAGTTTGTGGTGAGTTGGTGAGTTTGTGGTGAGTTGGTGGTGAGCTTGTGGTGATATTGTGGTGAGTTGGTGAGTTTGTGGTGAGTTTGTGGTGAGTTGGTGAGTTTGTGGTGAGTTAGTGAGTTTGTAGTGAGTTTGTGGTGAGTTGGTTAGTTTTTGGTGAGTTTGTGGTGAGTTGGTGAGTTTGTGGTGAGTTAGTGAGTTTGTAGTGAGTTTGTGGTGAGTTTGTGGTAAGTTGGTGAGTTTGTGGTGAGTTGGTGAGTTTGTGGTGAGTTGGTGAGTTAGTGAGTTTGTAGTGAGTTGTTGAGTTTGTGGTGAGTTGGTGAGTTTGTGGTGAGTTTGTGGTAAGTTGGTGAGTTTGTGGTAAGTTAGTGAGTTTGTGGTGAGTTGGTGAGTTTGTAGTGAGTTGGTGAGTTTGTGGTGAGTTGGTGAGTTTGTGGTGAGTTTGTGGTTAGTTTGTGGTGAGTTGGTGAGTTTGTGGTGAGATTGTGGTGAGTTGGTGAGTTTGTGGTGAGTTTGTGGTGAGTTGGTGAGTTTGTGGTGAGTTTGTGGTGAGTTTCTGGTGAGTTGGTGAGTTTGTGGTGAGTTAGTGAGTTTGTAGTGAGTTTGTGGTGAGTTGGTTAGTTTTTGGTGAGTTTGTGGTGAGTTGGTGAGTTTGTGGTGAGTTAGTGAGTTTGTAGTGAGTTTGTGGTGAGTTTGTGGTAAGTTGGTGAGTTTGTGGTGAGTTCGTGAGTTTGTAGTGAGTTGGTGAGTTTGTGGTGAGTTGGTGAGTTTGTGGTGAGTTGGTGAGTTTGTGGTGAGTTTGTGGTAAGTTGGTGAGTTTGTGGTAAGTTAGTGAGTTTGTGGTGAGTTGGTGAGTTTGTAGTGAGTTGGTGAGTTTGTGGTGAGTTGGTGAGTTTGTGGTGAGTTTGTGGTTAGTTTGTGGTGAGTTGGTGAGTTTGTGGTGAGTTTGTGGTGAGATTGTGGTGAGTTGGTGAGTTTGTGGTGAGTTGGTGAGTTTGTGGTGAGTTTGTGGTGAGATTGTGGTGAGTTTGTGGTTAGTTGGTGAGTTTGTGATGAGTTGGTGAGTTTGTGGTGACTTTGTGGTGAGTTGGTGAGTTTGTGGTGAGTTGGTGAGTTTGTGGTGAGTTAGTGAGTTTGTAGTGAGTTTGTGGTAAGTTGGTGAGTTTGTGGTGAGTTGGTGAGTTTGTAGTGAGTTTGTGGTGAGTTGGTGAGTTTGTGGTGAGTTGGTGAGTTTGTGGTGAGTTAGTGAGTTTGTAGTGAGTTTGTGGTAAGTTGGTGAGTTTGTGGTGATATTGTGGTGAGTTGGTGAGTTTGTGGTGAGTTGGTGAGTTTGTGGTGAGTTTGTGGTGAGTTTCTGGTGAGTTGGTGAGTTTGTGGTGAGTTAGTGAGTTTGTAGTGAGTTTGTGGTGAGTTGGTTAGTTTTTGGTGAGTTTGTGGTGAGTTGGTGAGTTTGTGGTGAGTTAGTGAGTTTGTAGTGAGTTTGTGGTGAGTTTGTGGTAAGTTGGTGAGTTTGTGGTGAGTTAGTGAGTTTGTAGTGAGTTGGTGAGTTTGTAGTGAGTTTGTGGTGAGTTGGTGAGTTTGTGGTGAGTTGGTGAGTTTGTGGTGAGTTAGTGAGTTTGTAGTGAGTTTGTGGTAAGTTGGTGAGTTTGTGGTGATATTGTGGTGAGTTGGTGAGTTTGTGGTGAGTTTCTGGTGAGTTGGTGAGTTTGTGGTGAGTTAGTGAGTTTGTAGTGAGTTTGTGGTGAGTTGGTTAGTTTTTGGTGAGTTTGTGGTGAGTTGGTGAGTTTGTGGTGAGTTGGTGAGTTTGTGGTGAGTTTGTGGTAAGTTGGTGAGTTTGTGGTAAGTTAGTGAGTTTGTGGTGAGTTGGTGAGTTTGTAGTGAGTTGGTGAGTTTGTGGTGAGTTGGTGAGTTTGTGGTGAGTTTGTGGTGAGATTGTGGTGAGTTTGTGGTGAGTTGGTGAGTTTGTGGTGAGTTGGTGAGTTTGTGGTGACTTTGTGGTGAGTTGGTGAGTTTGTGGTGAGTTGGTGAGTTTGTGGTGAGTTAGTGAGTTTGTGGTAAGTTGGTGAGTTTGTGGTGAGTTTGTGGTGAGTTGGTGAGTTTGTGGTGAGTTGGTGAGTTTGTGGTGACTTTGTGGTGAGTTGGTGAGTTTGTGGTGCGTTTATGGTGAGTTGGTGAGTTTATGGTGAGTTTGTGGTGAGTTGGTGAGTTTGTGGTGAGTTGGTGAGTTTGTGGTGAGTTTGTGGTGAGTTTGTGGTGAGATTGTGGTGAGTTTGTGGTGAGTTGGTGAGTTTGTGGTGAGTTTGTGAGTTTGTAGTGAGTTTGTGGTGAGTTGGTGAGTTTGTGGTGAGTTGGTGAGTTTGTGGTGAGTTAGTGAGTTTGTATTGAGTTTGTGGTAAGTTGGTGAGTTTGTGGTGAGTTTGTGGTGAGTTGGTGAGTTTGTGGTGAGTTGGTGAGTTTGTGGTGACTTTGTGGTGAGTTGGTGAGTTTGTGGTGCGTTTATGGTGAGTTGGTGAGTTTGTGGTGAGTTTGTGGTGAGTTGGTGAGTTTGTGGTGAGTTTGTGGTGAGTTTGTGGTAAGTTTGTGAGTTTGTGGTGAGTTAGTGAGTTTGTAGTGAGTTGGTGAGTTTGTGGTGAGTTTGTGGTGAGTTTGTGGTGAGTTTGTGGTGATTTGGTGAGTTTGTGGTGAGTTGGTGGTGAGCTTGTTATGATATTGTGGTGAGTTGGTGAGTTTGTGGTGAGTTGGTGAGTTTGTGGTGAGTTTGTGTGAGTTGGTGAGTTTGTGGTGAGTTAGTGAGTTTGTGGTGAGTTTGTGGTGAGTTGGTTAGTTTTTGGTGAGTTTGTGGTGAGTTGGTGAGTTTGTGGTGAGTTAGTGAGTTTGTAGTGAGTTTGTGGTGAGTTTGTGGTAAGTTGGTGAGTTTGTGGTGAGTTTGTGGTGAGTTGGTGAGTTTGTGGTGAGTTGGTGAGTTAGTGAGTTTGTAGTGAGTTGGTGAGTTTGTGGTGAGTTGGTGAGTTTGTGGTGAGTTGGTGAGTTTGTGGTGAGTTTGTGGTAAGTTGGTGAGTTTGTGGTAAGTTAGTGAGTTTGTGGTGAGTTGGTTAGTTTGTAGTGAGTTGGTGAGTTTGTGGTGAGTTGGTGAGTTTGTGGTGAGTTTGTGGTTAGTTTGTGGTGAGTTGGTGAGTTTGTGGTGAGTTTGTGGTGAGATTGTGGTGAGTTGGTGAGTTTGTGGTGAGTTTGTGGTGAGTTGGTGAGTTTGTGGTGAGTTTGTGGTGAGATTGTGGTGAGTTTGTGGTGAGTTGGTGAGTTTGTGGTGAGTTGGTGAGTTTGTGGTGACTTTGTGGTGAGTTGGTGAGTTTGTGGTGAGTTGGTGAGTTTGTGGTGCGTTTATGGTGAGTTGGTGAGTTTGTGGTGCGTTTATGGTGAGATGGTGAGTTTGTGGTGAGTTTGTGGTGAGTTGGTGAGTTTGTGGTGAGTTGGTGAGTTTTTGGTGAGTTTGTGGTGAGTTTGTGGTGAGATTGTGGTGAGTTTGTGGTGAGTTGGTGAGTTTGTGGTGAGTTTGTGAGTTTGTAGTGAGTCTGTGGTGAGTTGGTGAGTTTGTGGTGAGTTGGTGAGTTTGTAGTGAGTTTGTGGTAAGTTAGTGAGTTTGTGGTGAGTTTGTGGTGAGTTGGTGAGTTTGTGGTGAGTTGGTGAGTTTGTGGTGACTTTGTGGTGAGTTGGTGAGTTTGTGGTGCGTTTATGGTGAGTTGGTGAGTTTGTGGTGAGTTTGTGGTGAGTTGGTGAGTTTGTGGTGAGTTGGTGAGTTTGTGGTGAGTTTGTGGTAAGTTTGTGAGTTTGTGGTGAGTTAGTGAGTTTGTAGTGAGTTGGTGAGTTTGTGGTGAGTTTGTGGTGAGTTGGTGAGTTTGTGGTGAGTTGGTGGTGAGCTTGTTATGATATTGTGGTGAGTTGGTGAGTTTGTGGTGAGTTGGTGAGTTTGTGGTGAGTTGGTGAGTTTGTGGTGAGTTAGTGAGTTTGTAGTGAGTTTGTGGTGAGTTGGTTAGTTTTTGGTGAGTTTGTGGTGATTTGGTGAGTTTGTGGTGAGTTAGTGAGTTTGTAGTGAGTTTGTGGTGAGTTTGTGGTAAGTTGGTGAGTTTGTGGTGAGTTGGTGAGTTTGTGGTGAGTTGGTGAGTTAGTGAGTTTGTAGTGAGTTGGTGAGTTTGTGGTGAGTTGGTGAGTTTGTGGTGAGTTGGTGAGTTTGTGGTGAGTTTGTGGTAAGTTGGTGAGTTTGTGGTAAGTTAGTGAGTTTGTGGTGAGTTGGTAAGTTTGTAGTGAGTTGGTGAGTTTGTGGTGAGTTGGTGAGTTTGTGGTGAGTTTGTGGTTAGTTTGTGGTGAGTTGGTGAGTTTGTGGTGAGTTTGTGGTGAGATTTTGGTGAGTTGGTGAGTTTGTGGTGAGTTTGTGGTGAGTTGGTGAGTTTGTGGTGAGATTGTGGTGAGTTTGTGGTGAGTTGGTGAATTTGTGGTGAGTTGGTGAGTTTGTGGTGACTTTGTGGTGAGTTGGTGAGTTTGTGGTGAGTTGGTGAGTTTGTGGTGCGTTTATGGTGAGTTGGTGAGTTTGTGGTGCGTTTATGGTGAGTTGGTGAGTTTGTGGTGAGTTTGTGGTGAGTTGGTGAGTTTGTGGGTTTGTGGTGAGTTGGTGAGTTTGTGGTGAGTTTGTGGTGAGTTTGTGGTGAGTTGGTGAGTTTGTGGTGAGTTTGTGAGTTTGTAGTGAGTTTGTGGTGAGTTGGTGAGTTTGTGGTGAGTTGGTGAGTTTGTGGTGAGTTAGTGAGTTTGTAGTGAGTTTGTGGTAAGTTGGTGAGTTTGTGGTGAGTTTGTGGTGAGTTGGTGAGTTTGTGGTGAGTTGGTGAGTTTTGTGGTGACTTTGTGGTGAGTTGGTGAGTTTGTGGTGCGTTTATGGTGAGTTGGTGAGTTTGTGGTGAGTTTGTGGTGAGTTGGTGAGTTTGTGGTGAGTTGGTGAGTTTGTGGTGAGTTTGTGGTGAGTTTGTGGTAAGTTTGTGAGTTTGTGGTGAGTTAGTGAGTTTGTAGTGAGTTGGTGAGTTTGTGGTGAGTTTGTGGTGAGTTGGTGAGTTTGTGGTGAGTTGGTGGTGAGCTTGTGGTGATATTGTGGTGAGTTGGTGAGTTTGTGGTGAGTTGGTGAGTTTGTGGTGAGTTTGTGGTGAGTTTGTGAGTTTGTGGTGAGTTTGTGAGTTTGTGGTGAGTTAGTGAGTTTGTAGTGAGTTTGTGGTGAGTTGGTTAGTTTTTGGTGAGTTTGTGGTGAGTTGGTGAGTTTGTGTTGAGTGAGTGAGTTTGTAGTGAGTTTGTGGTGAGTTTGTGGTAAGTTGGTGAGTTTGTGGTGAGTTAGTGAGTTTGTAGTGAGTTGGTGAGTTTGTGTTGAGTTGGTGAGTTTGTAGTGAGTTTATGGTGAGATTGTGGTGAGTTTGTGGTAAGTTGGTGAGTGTGGTGAGTTATTGAGATTGTAGTGAGTTTGTAGTGAGTTTGTGGTGAGTTTGAGGTAAGTTGGTGAGTTTGTGGTGAGTTGGTGAGTTTGTAGTGAGTTTGTGGAGAGTTAGTGAGTTTGTAGTGAGTTGGTGAGTTTGTGGTGAGTTGGTGAGTTTGTGGTGAGTTTATGGTGAGATTGTGGTGAGTTGGTGAATTTGTAGTGAGTTGGTGAGTTTATGGTGAGATTGTGGTGAGTTTGTGGTGGGTCAGTGAGTTTGTGGTGAGTTGGTGAGTTTGTGGTGAGTTTGTGGTGAGTTGGTGAGTTTGTGGTGAGTTAGTGAGTTTGTAGTGAGTTGGTGAATTTGTGGTGAGTTGGTGAGTTTGTGGTGAGTTTGTGGTGAGATTGTGGTGAGTTTGTGGTGAGTTTGTGGTGAGTTGGTGAGATTGTGGTGAGTTGGTGAGTTTGTGCTGAGTTTATGGTGAGATTGTGGCGAGTTTGTGGTAAGTTGTTGAGTTTGTGGTGAGTTTTTGGTGAGTTTGTGGTGAGTTTGTGGTGAGTTTTTGAATTTGTGGTGACTTGGTGAGTTTGTGGTGAGTTTATGGTGAGATTGTGGTGAGTTTGTGGTGAGTTAGTGAGTTTGTAATGAGTTGGTGAGTTTGTGGTGAGTTTATGGTGAGATTGCGGTGAGTTTGGTGTAAGTTGGTGAGTTTGTGGTGAGTTAGTGAGTTTGTAGTGAGTTGGTGAGTTTGTGGTGAGTTTATGGTGAGATAGTGATGCGTTGGTGAGTTTGTGGTGAGTTGGTGAGTTTGTGGTGAGTTGGTGATTTTTTGGTGAGTTTGTGGTAAGTTTGTGAGTTTGTGGTGAGTTAGTGAGTTGGTGAATTTGTGGTGACTTTGTGGTGAGTTGGTGAGTTTGTGGTGAGTTGGTGAGTTTGTGGTGAGTTAGTGAGTTTGTAGTGAGTTTGTGGTAAGTTGGTGAGTTTGTGGTGAGTTTGTGGTGAGTTGGTGAGTTTGTGGTGAGTTGGTGAGTTTGTGGTGACTTTGTGGTGAGTTGGTGAGTTTGTGGTGCGTTTAAGGTGAGTTGGTGAGTTTGTGGTGAGTTGGTGAGTTTGTGGTGAGTTGGTGAGTTTGTGGTGAGTTTGTGGTGAGTTTGTGGTGAGATTGTGGTGAGTTTGTGGTGAGTTGGTGAGTTTGTGGTGAGTTTGTGAGTTTGTAGTGAGTTTGTGGTGAGTTGGTGAGTTTGTGGTGAGTTGGTGAGTTTGTGGTGAGTAAGTGAGTTTGTAGTGAGTTTGTGGTAAGTTGGTGAGTTTGTGGTGAGTTTGTGGTGAGTTGGTGAGTTTGTAGTGAGTTTGTGGTGAGTTGGTGAGTTTGTGGTGAGTTGGTGAGTTTGTGGTGAGTTAGTGAGTTTGTAGTGAGTTTGTGGTAAGTTGGTGAGTTTGTGGTGAGTTTGTGGTGAGTTGGTGAGTTTGTAGTGAGTTTGTGGTGAGTTGGTGAGTTTGTGGTGAGTTGGTGAGTTTGTGGTGAGTTAGTGAGTTTGTAGTGAGTTTGTGGTAAGTTGGTGAGTTTGTGGTGATATTGTGGTGAGTTGGTGAGTTTGTGGTGAGTTGGTGAGTTTGTGGTGAGTTTGTGGTGAGTTTGTGGTGAGTTTCTGGTGAGTTGGTGAGTTTGTGGTGAGTTAGTGAGTTTGTAGTGAGTTTGTGGTGAGTTGGTTAGTTTTTGGTGAGTTTGTGGTGAGTTGGTGAGTTTGTGGTGAGTTAGTGAGTTTGTAGTGAGTTTGTGGTGAGTTTGTGGTAAGTTGGTGAGTTTGTGGTGAGTTAGTGAGTTTGTAGTGAGTTGGTGAGTTTGTGGTGAGTTGGTGAGTTTGTGGTGAGTTGGTGAGTTTGTGGTGAGTTTGTGGTAAGTTGGTGAGTTTGTGGTAAGTTAGTGAGTTTGTGGTGAGTTGGTGAGTTTGTAGTGAGTTGGTGAGTTTGTGGTGAGTTTGTGGTGAGTTTGTGGTGAGTTGGTGAGTTTGTGGTGAGTTTGTGGTGAGATTGTGGTGAGTTTGTGGTGAGTTGGTGAGTTTGTGGTGAGTTGGTGAGTTTGTGGTGACTTTGTGTTGAGTTGGTGAGTTTGTGGTGAGTTAGTGAGTTTGTAGTGAGTTTGTGGTAAGTTGGTGAGTTTGTGGTGAGTTTGTGGTGAGTTGGTGAGTTTGTGGTGAGTTGGTTAGTTTTTGGTGAGTTTGTGGTGAGTTGGTGAGTTTGTGGTGAGTTAGTGAGTTTGTAGTGAGTTTGTGGTGAGTTTGTGGTAAGTTGGTGAGTTTGTGGTGAGTTTGTGGTGAGTTGGTGAGTTTGTGGTGAGTTGGTGAGTTAGTGAGTTTGTAGTGAGTTGTTGAGTTTGTGGTGAGTTGGTGAGTTTGTGGTGAGTTGGTGAGTTTGTGGTGAGTTTGTGGTAAGTTGGTGAGTTTGTAGTGAGTTGGTGAGTTTGTGGTGAGTTGGTGAGTTTGTGGTGAGTTTGTGGTTAGTTTGTGGTGAGTTTGTGGTGAGTTTGTGGTGAGTTTGTGGTGAGTTTGTGGTAAGTTTGTGAGTTTGTGGTGAGTTAGTGAGTTTGTAGTGAGTTGGTGAGTTTGTGGTGCGTTTATGGTGAGATAGTGAGTTTGTGGTGAGTTGGTGAGTTTGTGGTGAGTTGGTGAGTTTGTGGTGAGTTTGTGGTGAGTTTGTGGTGAGATTGTGGTGAGTTTGTGGTGAGTTTTTGAGTTTGTGGTGAGTTTGTGAGTTTGTAGTGAGTTTGTGGTGAGTTGGTGAGTTTGTGGTGAGTTGGTGAGTTTGTGGTGAGTTAGTGAGTTTGTATTGAGTTTGTGGTAAGTTGGTGAGTTTGTGGTGAGTTTGTGGTGAGTTGGTGAGTTTGTGGTGACTTTGTGGTGAGTTGGTGAGTTTGTGGTGCGTTTATGGTGAGTTGGTGAGTTTGTGGTGAGTTTGTGGTGAGTTGGTGAGTTTGTGGTGAGTTTGTGGTGAGTTTGTGGTGAGTTTGTGGTAAGTTTGTGAGTTTGTGGTGAGTTAGTGAGTTTGTAGTGAGTTGGTGAGTTTGTGGTGAGTTTGTGGTGAGTTGGTGAGTTTGTGGTGAGTTGGTGGTGAGCTTGTGGTGATATTGTGGTGAGTTGGTGAGTTTGTGGTGAGTTTGTGGTGAGTTTGTGGTGAGTTGGTGAGTTTGTGGTGAGTTAGTGAGTTTGTAGTGAGTTTGTGGTGCGTTGGTTAGTTTTTGGTGAGTTTGTGGTGAGTTGGTGAGTTTGTGGTGAGTTAGTGAGTTTGTAGTGAGTTTGTGGTGAGTTTGTGGTAAGTTGGTGAGTTTGTGGTGAGTTTGTGGTGAGTTGGTGAAATTGTGGTGAGTTGTTGGTGAGATTGTGGTGAGTTTGTGGTGAGTTTGTGGTGAGTTTGTGGTGAGTTTGTGGTAAGTTTGTGAGTTTGTGGTGAGTTAGTGAGTTTGTAGTGAGTTGGTGAGTTTGTGGTGAGTTTGTGGTGAGTTGGTGAGTTTGTGGTGAGTTGGTGGTGAGCTTGTGGTGATATTGTGGTGAGTTGGTGAGTTTGTGGTGAGTTTGTGGTGAGTTGGTGAGTTTGTGGTGAGTTAGTGAGTTTGTAGTGAGTTTGTGGTGAGTTGGTTAGTTTTTGGTGAGTTTGTGGTGAGTTGGTGAGTTTGTGGTGAGTTTGTGGTGAGTTGGTGAGTTTGTGGTGAGTTTGTGGTGAGTTTGTGGTGAGTTTGTGGTAAGTTTGTAAGTTTGTGGTGAGTTAGTGAGTTGATGAGTTTGTGGTGAGTTTGTGGTGAGTTGGTGAGTTTGTGGTGAGTTGGTGGTGAGCTTGTGGTGATATTGTGGTGAGTTGGTGAGTTTGTGGTGAGTTTGTGGTGAGTTGGTGAGTTTGTGGTGAGTTAGTGAGTTTGTAGTGAGTTTGTGGTGAGTTGGTTAGTTTTTGGTGAGTTTGTGGTGAGTTGGTGAGTTTGTGGTGAGTTAGTGAGTTTGTAGTGAGTTTGTGGTGAGTTTGTGGTAAGTTGGTGAGTTTGTGGTGAGTTGGTGAGTTTGTGGTGAGTTGGTGAGTTAGTGAGTTTGTAGTGAGTTGTTGAGTTTGTGGTGAGTTGGTGAGTTTGTGGTGAGTTTGTGGTAAGTTGGTGAGTTTGTGGTAAGTTAGTGAGTTTGTGGTGAGTTGGTGAGTTTGTAGTGAGTTGGTGAGTTTGTGGTGAGTTGGTGAGTTTGTGGTGAGTTTGTGGTTAGTTTGTGGTGAGTTGGTGAGTTTGTGGTGAGATTGTGGTGAGTTGGTGAGTTTGTGGTGAGTTTGTGGTGAGTTGGTGAGTTTGTGGTGAGTTTGTGGTGAGTTTCTGGTGAGTTGGTGAGTTTGTGGTGAGTTAGTGAGTTTGTAGTGAGTTTGTGGTGAGTTGGTTAGTTTTTGGTGAGTTTGTGGTGAGTTGGTGAGTTTGTGGTGAGTTAGTGAGTTTGTAGTGAGTTTGTGGTGAGTTTGTGGTAAGTTGGTGAGTTTGTGGTGAGTTCGTGAGTTTGTAGTGAGTTGGTGAGTTTGTGGTGAGTTGGTGAGTTTGTGGTGAGTTGGTGAGTTTGTGGTGAGTTTGTGGTAAGTTGGTGAGTTTGTGGTAAGTTAGTGAGTTTGTGGTGAGTTGGTGAGTTTGTAGTGAGTTGGTGAGTTTGTGGTGAGTTGGTGAGTTTGTGGTGAGTTTGTGGTTAGTTTGTGGTGAGTTGGTGAGTTTGTGGTGAGTTTGTGGTGAGATTGTGGTGAGTTGGTGAGTTTGTGGTGAGTTGGTGAGTTTGTGGTGAGTTTGTGGTGAGATTGTGGTGAGTTTGTGGTTAGTTGGTGAGTTTGTGATGAGTTGGTGAGTTTGTGGTGACTTTGTGGTGAGTTGGTGAGTTTGTGGTGAGTTGGTGAGTTTGTGGTGAGTTAGTGAGTTTGTAGTGAGTTTGTGGTAAGTTGGTGAGTTTGTGGTGAGTTGGTGAGTTTGTAGTGAGTTTGTGGTGAGTTGGTGAGTTTGTGGTGAGTTGGTGAGTTTGTGGTGAGTTAGTGAGTTTGTAGTGAGTTTGTGGTAAGTTGGTGAGTTTGTGGTGATATTGTGGTGAGTTGGTGAGTTTGTGGTGAGTTGGTGAGTTTGTGGTGAGTTTGTGGTGAGTTTCTGGTGAGTTGGTGAGTTTGTGGTGAGTTAGTGAGTTTGTAGTGAGTTTGTGGTGAGTTGGTTAGTTTTTGGTGAGTTTGTGGTGAGTTGGTGAGTTTGTGGTGAGTTAGTGAGTTTGTAGTGAGTTTGTGGTGAGTTTGTGGTAAGTTGGTGAGTTTGTGGTGAGTTAGTGAGTTTGTAGTGAGTTGGTGAGTTTGTAGTGAGTTTGTGGTGAGTTGGTGAGTTTGTGGTGAGTTGGTGAGTTTGTGGTGAGTTAGTGAGTTTGTAGTGAGTTTGTGGTAAGTTGGTGAGTTTGTGGTGATATTGTGGTGAGTTGGTGAGTTTGTGGTGAGTTTCTGGTGAGTTGGTGAGTTTGTGGTGAGTTAGTGAGTTTGTAGTGAGTTTGTGGTGAGTTGGTTAGTTTTTGGTGAGTTTGTGGTGAGTTGGTGAGTTTGTGGTGAGTTGGTGAGTTTGTGGTGAGTTTGTGGTAAGTTGGTGAGTTTGTGGTAAGTTAGTGAGTTTGTGGTGAGTTGGTGAGTTTGTAGTGAGTTGGTGAGTTTGTGGTGAGTTGGTGAGTTTGTGGTGAGTTTGTGGTGAGATTGTGGTGAGTTTGTGGTGAGTTGGTGAGTTTGTGGTGAGTTGGTGAGTTTGTGGTGACTTTGTGGTGAGTTGGTGAGTTTGTGGTGAGTTGGTGAGTTTGTGGTGAGTTAGTGAGTTTGTGGTAAGTTGGTGAGTTTGTGGTGAGTTTGTGGTGAGTTGGTGAGTTTGTGGTGAGTTGGTGAGTTTGTGGTGACTTTGTGGTGAGTTGGTGAGTTTGTGGTGCGTTTATGGTGAGTTGGTGAGTTTATGGTGAGTTTGTGGTGAGTTGGTGAGTTTGTGGTGAGTTGGTGAGTTTGTGGTGAGTTTGTGGTGAGTTTGTGGTGAGATTGTGGTGAGTTTGTGGTGAGTTGGTGAGTTTGTGGTGAGTTTGTGAGTTTGTAGTGAGTTTGTGGTGAGTTGGTGAGTTTGTGGTGAGTTGGTGAGTTTGTGGTGAGTTAGTGAGTTTGTATTGAGTTTGTGGTAAGTTGGTGAGTTTGTGGTGAGTTTGTGGTGAGTTGGTGAGTTTGTGGTGAGTTGGTGAGTTTGTGGTGACTTTGTGGTGAGTTGGTGAGTTTGTGGTGCGTTTATGGTGAGTTGGTGAGTTTGTGGTGAGTTTGTGGTGAGTTGGTGAGTTTGTGGTGAGTTTGTGGTGAGTTTGTGGTAAGTTTGTGAGTTTGTGGTGAGTTAGTGAGTTTGTAGTGAGTTGGTGAGTTTGTGGTGAGTTTGTGGTGAGTTTGTGGTGAGTTTGTGGTGATTTGGTGAGTTTGTGGTGAGTTGGTGGTGAGCTTGTTATGATATTGTGGTGAGTTGGTGAGTTTGTGGTGAGTTGGTGAGTTTGTGGTGAGTTTGTGTGAGTTGGTGAGTTTGTGGTGAGTTAGTGAGTTTGTGGTGAGTTTGTGGTGAGTTGGTTAGTTTTTGGTGAGTTTGTGGTGAGTTGGTGAGTTTGTGGTGAGTTAGTGAGTTTGTAGTGAGTTTGTGGTGAGTTTGTGGTAAGTTGGTGAGTTTGTGGTGAGTTTGTGGTGAGTTGGTGAGTTTGTGGTGAGTTGGTGAGTTAGTGAGTTTGTAGTGAGTTGGTGAGTTTGTGGTGAGTTGGTGAGTTTGTGGTGAGTTGGTGAGTTTGTGGTGAGTTTGTGGTAAGTTGGTGAGTTTGTGGTAAGTTAGTGAGTTTGTGGTGAGTTGGTTAGTTTGTAGTGAGTTGGTGAGTTTGTGGTGAGTTGGTGAGTTTGTGGTGAGTTTGTGGTTAGTTTGTGGTGAGTTGGTGAGTTTGTGGTGAGTTTGTGGTGAGATTGTGGTGAGTTGGTGAGTTTGTGGTGAGTTTGTGGTGAGTTGGTGAGTTTGTGGTGAGTTTGTGGTGAGATTGTGGTGAGTTTGTGGTGAGTTGGTGAGTTTGTGGTGAGTTGGTGAGTTTGTGGTGACTTTGTGGTGAGTTGGTGAGTTTGTGGTGAGTTGGTGAGTTTGTGGTGCGTTTATGGTGAGTTGGTGAGTTTGTGGTGCGTTTATGGTGAGATGGTGAGTTTGTGGTGAGTTTGTGGTGAGTTGGTGAGTTTGTGGTGAGTTGGTGAGTTTTTGGTGAGTTTGTGGTGAGTTTGTGGTGAGATTGTGGTGAGTTTGTGGTGAGTTGGTGAGTTTGTGGTGAGTTTGTGAGTTTGTAGTGAGTCTGTGGTGAGTTGGTGAGTTTGTGGTGAGTTGGTGAGTTTGTAGTGAGTTTGTGGTAAGTTAGTGAGTTTGTGGTGAGTTTGTGGTGAGTTGGTGAGTTTGTGGTGAGTTGGTGAGTTTGTGGTGACTTTGTGGTGAGTTGGTGAGTTTGTGGTGCGTTTATGGTGAGTTGGTGAGTTTGTGGTGAGTTTGTGGTGAGTTGGTGAGTTTGTGGTGAGTTGGTGAGTTTGTGGTGAGTTTGTGGTAAGTTTGTGAGTTTGTGGTGAGTTAGTGAGTTTGTAGTGAGTTGGTGAGTTTGTGGTGAGTTTGTGGTGAGTTGGTGAGTTTGTGGTGAGTTGGTGGTGAGCTTGTTATGATATTGTGGTGAGTTGGTGAGTTTGTGGTGAGTTGGTGAGTTTGTGGTGAGTTGGTGAGTTTGTGGTGAGTTAGTGAGTTTGTAGTGAGTTTGTGGTGAGTTGGTTAGTTTTTGGTGAGTTTGTGGTGATTTGGTGAGTTTGTGGTGAGTTAGTGAGTTTGTAGTGAGTTTGTGGTGAGTTTGTGGTAAGTTGGTGAGTTTGTGGTGAGTTGGTGAGTTTGTGGTGAGTTGGTGAGTTAGTGAGTTTGTAGTGAGTTGGTGAGTTTGTGGTGAGTTGGTGAGTTTGTGGTGAGTTGGTGAGTTTGTGGTGAGTTTGTGGTAAGTTGGTGAGTTTGTGGTAAGTTAGTGAGTTTGTGGTGAGTTGGTAAGTTTGTAGTGAGTTGGTGAGTTTGTGGTGAGTTGGTGAGTTTGTGGTGAGTTTGTGGTTAGTTTGTGGTGAGTTGGTGAGTTTGTGGTGAGTTTGTGGTGAGATTTTGGTGAGTTGGTGAGTTTGTGGTGAGTTTGTGGTGAGTTGGTGAGTTTGTGGTGAGATTGTGGTGAGTTTGTGGTGAGTTGGTGAATTTGTGGTGAGTTGGTGAGTTTGTGGTGACTTTGTGGTGAGTTGGTGAGTTTGTGGTGAGTTGGTGAGTTTGTGGTGCGTTTATGGTGAGTTGGTGAGTTTGTGGTGCGTTTATGGTGAGTTGGTGAGTTTGTGGTGAGTTTGTGGTGAGTTGGTGAGTTTGTGGGTTTGTGGTGAGTTGGTGAGTTTGTGGTGAGTTTGTGGTGAGTTTGTGGTGAGTTGGTGAGTTTGTGGTGAGTTTGTGAGTTTGTAGTGAGTTTGTGGTGAGTTGGTGAGTTTGTGGTGAGTTGGTGAGTTTGTGGTGAGTTAGTGAGTTTGTAGTGAGTTTGTGGTAAGTTGGTGAGTTTGTGGTGAGTTTGTGGTGAGTTGGTGAGTTTGTGGTGAGTTGGTGAGTTTTGTGGTGACTTTGTGGTGAGTTGGTGAGTTTGTGGTGCGTTTATGGTGAGTTGGTGAGTTTGTGGTGAGTTTGTGGTGAGTTGGTGAGTTTGTGGTGAGTTGGTGAGTTTGTGGTGAGTTTGTGGTGAGTTTGTGGTAAGTTTGTGAGTTTGTGGTGAGTTAGTGAGTTTGTAGTGAGTTGGTGAGTTTGTGGTGAGTTTGTGGTGAGTTGGTGAGTTTGTGGTGAGTTGGTGGTGAGCTTGTGGTGATATTGTGGTGAGTTGGTGAGTTTGTGGTGAGTTGGTGAGTTTGTGGTGAGTTTGTGGTGAGTTTGTGAGTTTGTGGTGAGTTTGTGAGTTTGTGGTGAGTTAGTGAGTTTGTAGTGAGTTTGTGGTGAGTTGGTTAGTTTTTGGTGAGTTTGTGGTGAGTTGGTGAGTTTGTGTTGAGTGAGTGAGTTTGTAGTGAGTTTGTGGTGAGTTTGTGGTAAGTTGGTGAGTTTGTGGTGAGTTAGTGAGTTTGTAGTGAGTTGGTGAGTTTGTGTTGAGTTGGTGAGTTTGTAGTGAGTTTATGGTGAGATTGTGGTGAGTTTGTGGTAAGTTGGTGAGTGTGGTGAGTTATTGAGATTGTAGTGAGTTTGTAGTGAGTTTGTGGTGAGTTTGAGGTAAGTTGGTGAGTTTGTGGTGAGTTGGTGAGTTTGTAGTGAGTTTGTGGAGAGTTAGTGAGTTTGTAGTGAGTTGGTGAGTTTGTGGTGAGTTGGTGAGTTTGTGGTGAGTTTATGGTGAGATTGTGGTGAGTTGGTGAATTTGTAGTGAGTTGGTGAGTTTATGGTGAGATTGTGGTGAGTTTGTGGTGGGTCAGTGAGTTTGTGGTGAGTTGGTGAGTTTGTGGTGAGTTTGTGGTGAGTTGGTGAGTTTGTGGTGAGTTAGTGAGTTTGTAGTGAGTTGGTGAATTTGTGGTGAGTTGGTGAGTTTGTGGTGAGTTTGTGGTGAGATTGTGGTGAGTTTGTGGTGAGTTTGTGGTGAGTTGGTGAGATTGTGGTGAGTTGGTGAGTTTGTGCTGAGTTTATGGTGAGATTGTGGCGAGTTTGTGGTAAGTTGTTGAGTTTGTGGTGAGTTTTTGGTGAGTTTGTGGTGAGTTTGTGGTGAGTTTTTGAATTTGTGGTGACTTGGTGAGTTTGTGGTGAGTTTATGGTGAGATTGTGGTGAGTTTGTGGTGAGTTAGTGAGTTTGTAATGAGTTGGTGAGTTTGTGGTGAGTTTATGGTGAGATTGCGGTGAGTTTGGTGTAAGTTGGTGAGTTTGTGGTGAGTTAGTGAGTTTGTAGTGAGTTGGTGAGTTTGTGGTGAGTTTATGGTGAGATAGTGATGCGTTGGTGAGTTTGTGGTGAGTTGGTGAGTTTGTGGTGAGTTGGTGATTTTTTGGTGAGTTTGTGGTAAGTTTGTGAGTTTGTGGTGAGTTAGTGAGTTGGTGAATTTGTGGTGAGTTTGTGGTGAGTTGGTGAGTTTGTGGTGAGTTTGTGGTGAGTTGGTGAGTTTGTGGTGACTTTGTGGTGAGTTGGTGAGTTTGTGGTGAGTTGGTGAGTTTGTGGTGAGTTAGTGAGTTTGTAGTGAGTTTGTGGTAAGTTGGTGAGTTTGTGGTGAGTTTGTGGTGAGTTGGTGAGTTTGTGGTGAGTTGGTGAGTTTGTGGTGACTTTGTGGTGAGTTGGTGAGTTTGTGGTGCGTTTAAGGTGAGTTGGTGAGTTTGTGGTGAGTTGGTGAGTTTGTGGTGAGTTGGTGAGTTTGTGGTGAGTTTGTGGTGAGTTTGTGGTGAGATTGTGGTGAGTTTGTGGTGAGTTGGTGAGTTTGTGGTGAGTTTGTGAGTTTGTAGTGAGTTTGTGGTGAGTTGGTGAGTTTGTGGTGAGTTGGTGAGTTTGTGGTGAGTAAGTGAGTTTGTAGTGAGTTTGTGGTAAGTTGGTGAGTTTGTGGTGAGTTTGTGGTGAGTTGGTGAGTTTGTAGTGAGTTTGTGGTGAGTTGGTGAGTTTGTGGTGAGTTGGTGAGTTTGTGGTGAGTTACTGAGTTTGTAGTGAGTTTGTGGTAAGTTGGTGAGTTTGTGGTGATATTGTGGTGAGTTGGAGAGTTTGTGGTAAGTTAGTGAGTTTGTGGTGAGTTTGTGGTGAGTTTCTGGTGAGTTGGTGAGTTTGTGGTGAGTTAGTGAGTTTGTAGTGAGTTTGTGGTGAGTTGGTTAGTTTTTGGTGAGTTTGTGGTGAGTTGGTAAGTTTGTGGTGAGTTAGTGAGTTTGTAGTGAGTTTGTAGTGAGTTTGTGGTGAGTTTGTGGTAAGTTGGTGAGTTTGTGGTGAGTTTGTGGTGAGTTGGTGAGTTTGTGGTGAGTTGGTGAGTTTGTGGTGACTTTGTGGTGAGTTGGTGAGTTTGTGGTGCGTTTATGGTGAGTTGGTGAGTTTGTGGTGAGTTTGTGGTGAGTTGGTGAGTTTGTGGTGAGTTGGTGAGTTTGTGGTGAGTTTGTGGTGAGTTTGTGGTAAGTTTGTGAGTTTGTGGTGAGTTAGTGAGTTTGTAGTGAGTTGGTGAGTTTGTGGTGAGTTTGTGGTGAGTTGGTGAGTTTGTGGTGAGTTGGTGGTGAGCTTGTGGTGATATTGTGGTGAGTTGGTGAGTTTGTGGTGAGTTGGTGAGTTTGTGGTGAGTTTGTGAGTTTGTGGTGAGTTAGTGAGTTTGTAGTGAGTTTGTGGTGAGTTGGTTAGTTTTTGGTGAGTTTGTGGTGAGTTGGTGAGTTTGTGTTGAGTGAGTGAGTTTGTAGTGAGTTTGTGGTGAGTTTGTGGTAAGTTGGTGAGTTTGTGGTGAGTTAGTGAGTTTGTAGTGAGTTGGTGAGTTTGTGTTGAGTTGGTGAGTTTGTGGTGAGTTTATGGTGAGATTGTGGTGAGTTTGTGGTAAGTTGGTGAGTGTGGTGAGTTATTGAGATTGTAGTGAGTTTGTAGTGAGTTTGTGGTGAGTTTGAGGTAAGTTGGTGAGTTTGTGGTGAGTTGGTGAGTTTGTAGTGAGTTTGTGGAGAGTTAGTGAGTTTGTAGTGAGTTGGTGAGTTTGTGGTGAGTTGGTGAGTTTGTGGTGAGTTTATGGTGAGATTGTGGTGAGTTGGTGAGATTGTGGTGAGTTGGTGAATTTGTAGTGAGTTGGTGAGTTTATGGTGAGATTGTGGTGAGTTTGTGGTGGGTCAGTGAGTTTGTGGTGAGTTGGTGAGTTTGTGGTGAGTTTGTGGTGAGTTGGTGAGTTTGTGGTGAGTTAGTGAGTTTGTAGTGAGTTGGTGAATTTGTGGTGAGTTGGTGAGTTTGTGGTGAGTTTGTGGTGAGATTGTGGTGAGTTTGTGGTGAGTTTGTGGTGAGTTGGTGAGATTGTGGTGAGTTGGTGAGTTTGTGCTGAGTTTATGGTGAGATTGTGGTGAGTTTGTGGTAAGTTGTTGAGTTTGTGGTGAGTTTTTGGTGAGTTTGTGGTGAGTTTTTGAATTTGTGGTGACTTGGTGAGTTTGTGGTGAGTTTATGGTGAGATTGTGGTGAGTTTGTGGTGAGTTAGTGAGTTTGTAATGAGTTGGTGAGTTTGTGGTGAGTTTATGGTGAGATTGCGGTGAGTTTGGTGTAAGTTGGTGAGTTTGTGGTGAGTTAGTGAGTTTGTAGTGAGTTGGTGAGTTTGTGGTGAGTTGGTGAGTTTGTGGTGAGTTTATGGTGAGATAGTGATGCGTTGGTGAGTTTGTGGTGAGTTGGTGAGTTTGTGGTGAGTTGGTGAGTTTGTGGTGAGTTTGTGGTAAGTTTGTGAGTTTGTGGTGAGTTAGTGAGTTGGTGAGTTTGTGGTGAGTTTGTGGTGAGTTGGTGAGTTTGTGGTGAGTTTGTGGTGAGTTGGTGAGTTTGTGGTGACTTTGTGGTGAGTTGGTGAGTTTGTGGTGAGTTGGTGAGTTTGTGGTGAGTTAGTGAGTTTGTAGTGAGTTTGTGGTAAGTTGGTGAGTTTGTGGTGAGTTTGTGGTGAGTTGGTGAGTTTGTGGTGAGTTGGTGAGTTTGTGGTGACTTTGTGGTGAGTTGGTGAGTTTGTGGTGCGTTTAAGGTGAGTTGGTGAGTTTGTGGTGAGTTTGTGGTGAGTTGGTGAGTTTGTGGTGAGTTGGTGAGTTTGTGGTGAGTTTGTGGTGAGTTTGTGGTGAGATTGTGGTGAGTTTGTGGTGAGTTTGTGAGTTTGTAGTGAGTTTGTGGTGAGTTGGTGAGTTTGTGGTGAGTTGGTGAGTTTGTGGTGAGTAAGTGAGTTTGTAGTGAGTTTGTGGTAAGTTGGTGAGTTTGTGGTGAGTTTGTGGTGAGTTGGTGAGTTTGTAGTGAGTTTGTGGTGAGTTGGTGAGTTTGTGGTGAGTTGGTGAGTTTGTGGTGAGTTAGTGAGTTTGTAGTGAGTTTGTGGTAAGTTGGTGAGTTTGTGGTGATATTGTGGTGAGTTGGAGAGTTTGTGGTAAGTTAGTGAGTTTGTGGTGAGTTTGTGGTGAGTTTCTGGTGAGTTGGTGAGTTTGTGGTGAGTTAGTGAGTTTGTAGTGAGTTTGTGGTGAGTTGGTTAGTTTTTGGTGAGTTTGTGGTGAGTTGGTAAGTTTGTGGTGAGTTAGTGAGTTTGTAGTGAGTTTGTGGTGAGTTTGTGGTAAGTTGGTGAGTTTGTGGTGAGTTAGTGAGTTTGTAGTGAGTTGGTGGTGAGTTGGTGAGTTTGTGGTGAGTTGGTGAGTTTGTGGTGAGTTTGTGGTAAGTTGGTGAGTTTGTTGTAAGTTAGTGAGTTTGTGGTGAGTTGGTGAGTTTGTAGTGAGTTGGTGAGTGTGTGGTGAGTTTGTGGTGAGTTGGTGAGTTTGTAGTGAGTTTGTGGTTAGTTTGTGGTGAGTTGGTGAGTTTGTGGTGAGTTTGTGGTGAGTTTGTGGTTAGTTTGTGGTGAGTTGGTGAGTTTGTGGTGAGATTGTGGTGAGTTGGTGAGTTTGTGGTGAGTTTGTGGTGAGTTGGTGAGTTTGTGGTGAGTTTGTGGTGAGATTGTGGTGAGTTTGTGGTGAGTTGGTGAGTTTGTGGTGAGTTGGTGAGTTTGTGGTGAGTTTGTGGTGACTTTGTGGTGAGTTGGTGAGTTTGTGGTGAGTTGGTGAGTTTGTGGTGAGTTTATGGTGAGATTGTGGTGAGTTTGTGGTAAGTTGTTGAGTTTGTGGTGAGTTTTTGGTGAGTTTGTGGTGAGTTTGTGGTGAGTTTTTGAATTTGTGGTGACTTGGTGAGTTTGTGGTGAGTTTATGGTGAGATTGTGGTGAGTTTGTGGTGAGTTAGTGAGTTTGTAATGAGTTGGTGAGATTGTGGTGATATTGTGGTGAGTTGGTGAGTTTGTGGTGAGTTAGTGAGTTTGTAGTGAGTTTGTGGTGAGTTGGTTAGTTTTTGGTGAGTTTGTGGTGAGTTGGTGAGTTTGTGGTGAGTTTTTGGTGAGTTTGTGGTGAGTTTGTGGTGAGTTTTTGAATTTGTGGTGACTTGGTGAGTTTGTGGTGAGTTTATGGTGAGATTGTGGTGAGTTTGTGGTGAGTTAGTGAGTTTGTAATGAGTTGGTGAGATTGTGGTGATATTGTGGTGAGTTGGTGAGTTTGTGGTGAGTTGGTGAGTTTGTGGTGAGTTTGTGGTGAGTTTCTGGTGAGTTGGTGAGTTTGTGGTGAGTTAGTGAGTTTGTAGTGAGTTTGTGGTGAGTTGGTTAGTTTTTGGTGAGTTTGTGGTGAGTTGGTGAGTTTGTGGTGAGTTAGTGAGTTTGTAGTGAGTTTGTGGTAAGTTGGTGAGTTTGTGGTGAGTAAGTGAGTTTGTAGTGAGTTGGTGAGTTTGTGGTGAGTTGGTGAGTTTGTGGTGAGTTGGTGAGTTTGTGGAGAGTTTGTGGTAAGTTGGTGAGTTTGTGGTAAGTTAGTGAGTTTGTGGTGAGTTGGTGAGTTTGTAGTGAGTTGGTGAGTTTGTGGTGAGTTTGTGGTGAGTTGGTGAGTTTGTGGTGAGTTTGTGGTTAGTTTGTGGTGAGTTGGTGAGTTTGTGGTGAGTTTTTGGTGAGTTTGTGGTTAGTTTGTGGTGAGTTGGTGAGTTTGTGGTGAGTTTGTGGTGAGATTGTGGTGAGTTGGTGAGTTTGTGGTGAGTTGGTGAGTTTGTGGTGAGATTGTGGTGAGTTTGTGGTGAGTTGGTGAGTTTGTGGTGAGTTGGTGAGTTTGTGGTGACTTTGTGGTGAGTTGGTGAGTTTGTGGTGAGTTGGTGAGTTTGTGGTGAGTTAGTGAGTTTGTAGTGAGTTTGTGGTAAGTTGGTGAGTTTGTGGTGAGTTGGTGAGTTTGTGGTGAGTTGGTGAGTTTGTGGTGACTTTGTGGTGAGTTGGTGAGTTTGTGGTGCGTTTATGGTGAGTTGGTGAGTTTGTGGTGAGTTGGTGAGTTTGTGGTGACTTTGTGGTGAGTTGGTGAGTTTGTGGTGAGTTGGTGAGTTTGTGGTGAGTTAGTGAGTTTGTAGTGAGTTTGTGGTAAGTTGGTGAGTTTGTGGTGAGTTTGTGGTGAGTTGGTGAGTTTGTGGTGACTTTGTGGTGAGTTGGTGAGTTTGTGGTGCGTTTATGGTGAGTTGGTGAGTTTGTGGTGAGTTTGTGGTGAGTTGGTGAGTTTGTGGTGAGTTGGTGAGTTTGTGGTGAGTTTGAGGTGAGATTGTGGTGAGTTTGTGGTGAGTTGGTAAGTTTGTGGTGAGTTTGTGAGTTTGTAGTGAGTTTGTGGTGAGTTGGTGAGTTTGTGGTGAGTTGGTGAGTTTGTGGTGAGTTGGTGAGTTTGTGGTGACTTTGTGGTGAGTTGGTGATTTTGTGGTGCGTTTATGGTGAGTTGGTGAGTTTGTGGTGAGTTTGTGGTGAGTTGGTGAGTTTGTGGTGAGTTGGTGAGTTTGTGGTGAGTTTGTGGTGAGTTTGTGGTAAGTTTGTGAGTTTGTGGTGAGTTAGTGAGTTTGTAGTGAGTTGGTGAGTTTGTGGTGAGTTGGTGAGTTTGTGGTGAGTTAGTGAGTTTGTAGTGAGTTTGTGGTGAGTTGGTTAGTTTTTGGTGAGTTTGTGGTGAGTTGGTGAGTTTGTGGTGAGTTAGTGAGTTTGTAGTGAGTTTGTGGTGAGTTTGTGGTAAGTTGGTGAGTTTGTGGTGAGTTAGTGAGTTTGTAGTGAGTTGGTGAGTTTGTGTTGAGTTGGTGAGTTTGTGGTGAGTTTATGGTGAGATTGTGGTGAGTTTGTGGTAAGTTGGTGAGTGTGGTGTGTTATTGAGATTGTAGTGAGTTTGTGGTGAGATTGTGGTGAGTTTGTGGTGAGTTTGAGGTAAGTTGGTGAGTTTGTGGTGAGTTGGTGAGTTTGTAGTGAGTTTGTGGAGAGTTAGTGAGTTTGTAGTGAGTTGGTGAGTTTGTGGTGAGTTTATGGTGAGATTGTGGTGAGTTGGTGAATTTGTAGTGAGTTGGTGAGTTTATGGTGAGATTGTGGTGAGTTTGTGGTGAGTTGGTGAGTTTGTGGTGAGTTTGTGTTGAGTTTGTGGTGAGTTGGTGAGTTTGTAGTGAGTTGGTGAGTTTGTGGTGAGATTGTGGTGAGTTGGTGAGTTTGTGCTGAGTTTATGGTGAGATTGTGGTGAGTTTGTGGTAAGTTGTTGAGTTTGTGGTGAGTTTTTGGTGAGTTTGTGGTGAGTTTGTGGTGAGTTTTTGAATTTGTGGTGACTTGGTGAGTTTGTGGTGAGTTTATGGTGAGATTGTGGTGAGTTTGTGGTGAGTTAGTGAGTTTGTAATGAGTTGGTGAGTTTGTGGTGAGTTTATGGTGAGATTGTGGTGAGTTTGGTGTAAGTTGGTGAGTTTGTGGTGAGTTAGTGAGTTTGTAGTGAGTTGGTGAGTTTGTGGTGAGTTGGTGAGTTTGTGGTGAGTTGGTGAGTTTGTGGTGAGTTTGTGGTGAGTTAGTGGTAAGTTTGTGAGTTTGTGGTGAGTTAGTGAGTTTGTAGTGAGTTGGTGAGTTTGTGGTGAGTTTGTGGTGAGTTAGTGAGTTTGTGGTAAGTTGGTGAGTTTGTGGAGAGTTAGTTGGTGAGTTTGTAAAAACTTACCTTTTTGAGTTTGTAGTGAGTTTGTGGTAAGTTGGTGAGTTTGTGGAGAGTTAGTTGGTGAGTTTGTATCGAGTTGGTGAGTTTGTGGTGAGATTGTGGTTAGTTGGTGTGTTTGTGGTGAGTTGGTGAGTTTGTAGTGAGTTGGTGAGTGTGTAGTGAGTTTGTGGTGAGTTAGTGAGTTTGTAGTGAGTTTGTCGTGAGTTGGTGAGTTTGTGGTGAGATTGTGGTGAGTTGGTGAGTTTGTGGTGAGTTTGTAGTGAGTTGGTGAGTGCGTAGTGAGTTTGTAGTGAGTTGGTGAGTTTGTGGTGAGTTTGTGGTGAGTTTGTGGTGAGATTGTGGTGAGTTGGTGAGTTTGTGGTGAGTTGGTGAGTTTGTAGTGAGTTGGTGAGTGTGTAGTGAGTTTGTAGTGATTTGTTGAGTTTGTGGTGAGTTTGTGGTGAGTTGGTGAGTTTGTGTTGAGTTTGAGGTAAGTTGGTGAGTTTGTGGTGAGTTTGTGGTGAGTTTGCGGTGAGTTAGTAGTGAGTTTATCTTGAGTTTATGGTGAGATTGTAGCGAGTTTGTGGTGAGTTTGTGATGAGTTGGTGAGTTTGTGGTGAGTTAGTGAGTTTGTAGTGAGTTGGTGAGTTTGTGGTGAGTTTGTGGTGAGTTGGTGAGTTTGTGGTGAGTTGGTGAATTTGTGGTGAGTTTATGGTGAGATTGTGGTGAGTTTGTTTTGAGTTGGTGAATTTGTAGTGAGTTGGTGAGTTTGTAGTGAGTTGGTGAGTTTGTGGTATGTTGGTGAGTTAGTGGTGAATTAGTGAGTTTGTAGTGAGTTTGTGGTGAGTTAGTGAGTTTGTAGTGAGTTGGTGAGTTAGTGGTGAGTTTGTGGTGAGTTGGTGAGTTTGTGGTGAGATTGTGATGCTGATAGAAAACACTGGAAGTTGACCGACGTAAGCCATGGTGCCCATGGTAGGTAGCTAAAGCTCGCGACTGTGCCAATATTGTGTCGGGTTTAGGGAAATAAGAAATAATACCACGCGTTGTGTTGACAGCTCATTGCACACTGGCTTTAATGGCGGACCATCGCTGTAGATATACAATTATATGTAGGTAGCTAACTGTTATGTATAACAGTTTGTGAGTGTGGTGAATTTGTGAGTTGTGGTGAGCTGGTGAGTTTGTGGTGAGTTGGTGAGTTTATGGTGAGATTATGGTAAGTTTGTGGTGAGATTGTGGTGAGTTTGTGGTGCGATTGTGGTGAGTTGGTGAGTTTGTTGGTGAGTTTGTGAGTTTGTAGTGAGTTGGTGAGTTTGTGGTGAGTTGGTGAATTTGTGGTGAGTTGGTGAGTTTGTGGTGAGTTGGTGAGTTTGTAGTGAGTTGGTGAGTTTGTGGTGAGTTTGTGGTTACTTAGTACCAAGAGAACATAAAGGCGCTAGAAATGATGAGATTTCCCGTCGTTGAGTGGAGCTTTCTATTGTTGCACATTTTACTTCGTATAGAAAGCGTTTCGAGTTGTCTTTAGACAATCCTAACGATTAGGGAATGCACCCGGGTTTACCCGGTTCTCAAAAACCCGGGATAATATATGAATAATATGAAACCCGGTTCTCCCGGTTCCGACCAAAATATTAAAATGTAAAGTATTATTTATATTTTGCTGCGTTATTTTAACAAATTTATTCTATCTGGCAACGTCGGACTCGCGTGCATCGCGAATTTTCGCGCCACGCCGCCCACGCCTCACGCGTGGCTCTGATTGGTTGTCTTGTCGCCAGGCGCGCGGCGAGTACTCACAATATAATTCCTGAAATTACAAATCCGCCTAGTAAAAAAAAACTAAATTAACGCAATATTTTGAATCAGCAGAAAATCCCTCACTGGAAACCAGATTATCACGAATTATATCATTAGATGGTATAGCCTTCCGCACACTGACGAACTCCAAAGATATAAGAGAAGTTTTTGAAAAAGCTGGATACAAGATACCTAAGTCTGCAAACACTATTAGGGAGATAGTTATTAAACATAGTGAAGCTAAAAAACAAGAACTTAAGAAGGAAAGAGAAAAAATATTGCTTGAAAGGGAAATGTTTGCTGTTTCATACGATGAATGGACCTCTAATAGAAATAAAAGATATTTGACCTTAAATCTTCATTCTGCGGCGTTAAGTGGACCCTTCAAATTTAAAAATCTAGGCCTCGTTTGTGTTCATGGATTTTTAACAGCATGAAATTGAGAAAAAACTCGAAATGTATGGAATATCTTTGGAAAAAGACATCGTTGGACACACCACTGATGGTTGTAGCCTGATGGTAAAAGTCGGAAAGCAGCTTACAGCTTTACATAAACCAACGTCGGATGAAATGTGCGCAGGAATTGTCAAACTGTTGCAGAAATCTTCCAGAGTAAATGAGCAAATTCAGGAACAAGACAAACAACAAGATAATATTAAGGTGGAAAATATTCCAGTTGCATCTACATCAAAAAAAGAGGAGCTTGATAGTGAAATACAAAAGTCCGTCAGAATTCAAAACCGTAGCAGAGAGAGACACGAACAAGACTTATTCACAACGATCAAAATAGAAATGACCTTGTTCGAAAATGGCGGTAATCGAGGGTAAAACCTTACTTTAGCCTATAAATATTTGATAGCTATTCCACCAACGAGTGTAGAGCCGGAGAGAATTTTCTCATCTGCAGGTGTTATCTGCAATCGCTTACGCACTTCTTTAAGCGACCGCTCCTTAGTTGCTTTAAGTTTCCTACGGTCGTATTACCAAGAAAAAAATGAGGCTACGAAAATGATTTGATTTATGTTTTGATAAGCAGAAATATTTTTATTAGATTTAAGCAATTAAAAAATTGTCGTGAATTTGAAAAGCTGTTGATTTTATTAAATTTTTCACTTAATGACCAGTCATGTTTTTATTTTAGACTTTTTTGTTTTGCAGTTATTTAATTAGTAGGTTTAAGTTGATCTCAGAGGTTATAAATAATATAGTTAGCTTAGGCAAATACATTTGGTAATAACCTAGAAAAAATGAAGCTTTTGATTATATTTAATGTTTTATTGAAGTATTCATAGTTCTTTTTTTGTTTTGCAGTTTGCAGTTATTGAATAAGGTTTAAGTTTATATGTTAACAAGGTAGTTACTGAGCTGAGATTGTTTCAAATAATTTAATAATGTTGATTTTATAAGACTGATAAATAAAGAGAAGTATTATGATTAAAATTTTATTAATTTATAACCATTTTCTGCACACAAAACAATACAAAAACACAAGGCACGTAAAATAAAAGACACATCAGGTACTTTTACAGTTACTTTTGTTTTTTTTCGTATTTTTTCCGTGGTATTATAAAAGAACCGGGTAGAACCGGGTTACCCGGTTCTGTACATAAGAACCTTCTCCTGACAATAACGAACTCGACAAAAAAAGAATTAGCCAAATCGTTCCAGCCGTTCTGGAGTTATAGCGTCAGGAAGGAAAACCCGACTTATTTTTATATAGTAGATGTTGATGTTGGTTGATGTGATTGATTTGAAGTTTCATTTATCAAAATTTTAAAAATGTATTCCTAGAATATTCCTGCTGAAATAGAACTAATCCATCGAGAAAAGTAACGGGCCAATCAGGGCAGTCCTTCGCTGTGATTGGCTCATTTGAATCGGATCAAGAAGTGCCCGAATGTGATATGTATATGATGGCTTAATTATTATTATTTTTTGGGGCCACTTTTGTGGCTCCGAGCGGTACCACATACGTACGGCTATCTCTCTCTGGATCAAGAAAGTAGGGTCGGATTAACAAGTGCAAACGGAGCCAACAAATCTACCTATATGGCACGTCAGATCAACTAAGTGCCCAGGGGGGGATATATATATATATATAATTAAAAATACTCCTAAAAGTGATAAGAAAATTATGACTTAAAGTTAGTTAAGGGTTAACAGAACTGAAAGACAAAGAAAGCAGTGTCCCAGCCGGAATCAGGAGCAAGTTACGTAGCCCACATTATCACATCTCGGACCCTCCTCGACTGCGACTCTGCGAGTAGCTACTGCTCTCCTTCTGGGCAGCACTGTTTACGAACCACGCAGATGCAGATGCGGCTCAATGGTAGAATCCAACGGTTATCACGCATGGCGTTGCTGTCTACGCCCTGGACGATTCCCAAGCTACCACGCTCTTAATGAAATCATGTGACGAGCCGTCGTGACAGCCAATGTACCATGCAGGCTAGAGTCTGACCCGGATGGACGGCGAGAGACCAGATGGGCTGACACTTGTCTCTTGGCTAAGGTAAGGTGCCAAATATGGGACGAGATCTGCGTTAGCATATTTGCCCCTAGCGGCGATCTCAGTCGGACGTCTCGAACAGCCGGATCAGCTGCCGAGTCAACCCTGAGTACGGTGACCCTAAGGAAAGTTTATTTATATACTAGCTGTCCCGGCGAACTTCCTTCCACCTTACACTTCACTACACAACCAAAGTATATATATTAATACTAACCAATGACTTATATATTACTGGTGGTACTAACATACAGTATGGACACTCCCTGCCGCTCTCTAGATTGCGACCTCACCCCCTCGTCACCCGGATTGATACAGATTGGTTGTCCAACGTATAGGATTTCACCGCCATTTTGTTTGTTCCGTTATTCCTTTTTTGAAATGTCATTTCTGGCCCGTTGTATGAAGTGTCCAGGGTGTGACACTACACTAAACTACCCTAAAGTTTATTTATATATTAGTACCAACATACAGTATGGATACTCTCTGCCGCTCTCTAGATTGCGACCTCACCCCCTCGTCACCCAGGTTGATACAGATTGGTTACAGTTTGGTTGTCGAACGTATAGGATTTCGCCGCCATTTTGTTTGTTCCGTCATTAGTTTTTTTTAAATGTCATTTCTGGCCCGTTGTATGAAGTGTCTAGGGTGTGCCCTAAGCATGGATTATACTCGGCCCTAGCTTAAAACTACGTTTTCGCGCTCATTGCCGCGAAAACCAGAGGCCACTTGGGCCAGGAATCCAAAGCTTTAATCAGGGAAGTGGGCCGTCGACAGCGAGATAGCGGTGATACCCTCGTTCCTGGTGCATAAGCGTACTGACAAAATCGTTTGCCATACAGACCTAAAATGATTAGGCCGGTTCTAATGAAACTTTATACACATAAGTGGGTCACGAAATTCTAGTTTGTGGATAGATTGAGTGATTAAGGCTGTCCATAGTCGTTCAGCGCGGAATTGCCGCTTACGGCCGGATAATTTTAAGGGGTAGACATGGTTAAGTTAGGAATAAAAGTATGTAAGTTTATCTTTTACTGATAAAGTTTCCAGCTCAAATTAAAATTCTCAATTTTAATTTTAAGTACCTACCTAAAAATAAAGCCCATCTTACTTTATAATAAATTCCAATATACATATTTTTGTTAACTTTGTTTTTAGCTATGTGCCCCACCCACTGTCACTTAAGTTTAACAATTCTGACATAGCTCGTGGAATAGAAGGCTCAGCAAAGTTCTAGAGTGGCAACCGAGTACACGACGACGTAACGTTGGTAGGCGCCCCACTCGGTGGATCGTCGACCTGGTGAAAGCCGCGGGAAGCCGCTGGATGCGGGCAGCGCAGGATAGGTCTTTGTAGAAATCCTGGCCTTTGTCCAGCAGTGGGCGTCTTTCTGCTAATATGATTAATGCTTTTGTAACTACACCTTGAGCCAATAAAGATCTTATCTTATCTTATGATAACATTATTGTTTAAATTGCGCACGGAGTAGATATATGTTTTTTTTTTATTAAAAATTTGAGTTCGTTTGGCTGCACCTCACCTGATGGTAAGTGCCGATGCAGCCGAGGATGTAACACGCAAGCTCAAATAGTGCCTATTCACTCTCGTCTTGAAGATTCCTAAATTATACGAATCGGGGAATACAGACGCCGGAATGAACGTAACGGACGTATGTGAATTCAAGATACCCTGCTCAAGCCATACTTGCTTCATTACGTCTTATGTCAGTCTTGTAGCCTACATACCAACCTAACACAAATGTTTATAGCGATACCAACGTTTGAGTGACAGTTACGAATTCAGGAGACATCTCAGGACTTGGTAACTGATAAAGGTACAATGTGGGTAGTCAATAAGATCTTTGACCAGTGTGTATTGCCGGTGATGACATACGGAACCGAGACATGGCCGCTTACCATGGGTCTCATTATTAGAAGGCTCAAGGTCACCCAAAGGGCAAGAGAGCGTGCTATGCTCGGAGTTTCTCTGCGTGATCGAATCAGAAACGAGGAGATCCGTAGGAGAACCAAAGTAACGAATATAGCTCTTAGAATTGCCAAACATAAATGGCAGTGGGCGGGGCACAGATGGCCGTTGGGATATTAAAGTTCTCAAGAGACGATCGCACACCAAAAATGTAGCGTAGGCAGGCCTCCCACTCGGTGGACCGATGACCTGGTGAAGGTCGCATCGCAGAACCGGTCATCATGAAAATTCTTGGGGGAGGCCTATGTCCAGCATTCGACGTCCTTCGGCTGATATGATGATAATAACATTATCACGGAGTAAAGTAGGTACTGTATGTGAATAGGGGTGACGACAGCATCAGAAATAAATTATGAACCCTTGATCACTAAATTGCCCTACTACTTAAACTTCGAAAAGCCTTACTCGTTTTGTTTTCCATCAAGTCTTCTATTTTTTATTCATCAAAATCACAAAATGAGTACATAAATGACGCTGCAAAACTATGACGTCACGCCTAGGTATTTCAAACATTTTTAGAACAAAATGTCGTTTTTGACAGATGATAAAAACTAAATCAGATGACTAGCATTCGTCATCCCTATTCAAGATACCCTCTTCAAGTCAACCTTGCTTCATTAGATCTTACGTCAGTCTTGTAGCCTACATACCGACCTAACATAAATGTATAAAGCGATACCCACGTTTGAGTGGCAGTTACGAATTCAGGATACTGCCCAGGACTTGGTAATTGATAAAGGTACAGTGTGGTTAGTGCCTACACTCGTATTATTCCTATAATGTGGTGGGTACAGTCTCGATAACGATCAGCTGGTTACAATAAATACTTAATGAATAAATGAATGTAGGTGTCGAAGCGAATCGATACATGTATCGATTCGCTTCGACACCTACATTCATTTATATTCGGTATTAACCTACTGACCCGCTCATCCTTACTAATACTATAAATGTGAAAATGTGGTTGTTTGTTACCTTTTAATGCTTCAACACCTCCATCAATGTTCATTAAATTTTGTATGCAGGTAGCCTGTGTCACTGGGAAGGACATAGGCTACTTTTTATCCCAACAAAATAGCATAGTCCGATGCAGTTTCTGAGGGAACTGAAAAAATACTTTTATTTGGTATTTTTTCTTTAACATTGCAACGGAACAATGGATTGATGTGATTTTTGGCACAGAGATGGTTAAGGATATGGGAAATGACATAACTTACTAATCAGCATATCCTGATATATTTACCGAGGTATCTGGGGAAAACTCTTTCCACGCTCGCGCACGTCGCCGTCGCAACGGAGTGACGGCTTTAAGTGATTTTTTTGTGGAGAATTGGTTGAGGGGGTAGGAAGTTATAAATACTGCTAATCAGAATAGACCGATGTAGTTCCTGAGGGATCTGGAAGAAACTCATGTCAACGCTCGAGAGCCGCATGCGGCTCGCGCACCACTCACCTTCAAAGACAGTCAAAAACTATGTCCGCGCGGGCAAAGCTACAGGCAAAAGCTAGTTTACAATAAACGATTTGTAATCATGCATAGCACGATTATTGATTGGATAATTTTGCTATAATAAAAAATGCAGAAAAAACTGTTTTCACCCGACCGACATAATGTACCTACACAACACAAAAACAAGTTCATACACAGAAAAGCGAGTTTTTCAGGTGGGCGGTCTTATCTCCAAAAAGCGATTTCTTTCAGACAACCTGAGGGTGGAGGAGAACTTGAGAAAATGGTATTTTAGCGGACTTGACTAAACTTGTCTTAATTTTTGTTAAAGTTTTGTTTAAAAGCTTAATATTTGGTATTTGATGAAGATCGCGGACAGCGCAAGACCGGTCGTCGTGGAAATCCTTGGGGGAGGCTTTTGTCCAGCAGTGGACGATTTTCGGCCGATATAATGATGATTTCTCAAACGGACACTGAATCGAAAAATGGTTCTATAACCATTCATTGGTTCTATAAACCCCAACTAGTTTTAAAAGAAGGGGTGATTTTTTTTTGTTGAAATACTCCACTCGATAGGGTTCGATCAACAAAAAAAATATCCCTCTCTTTACATGTAGGGGAGATACCAAATTTTTTTTAAATATTTTAATTTACCACTTTGTCTTCGTGATTAATATGTATACGCATGCTAAATTACTTAATAGTCAGTCAAATGATAGACGTGTTACATCAAAAGTGTTTAATTAAATTGATAAAAATTCAGAAACATTTATTCCTTGTTTTTGACTGTATTTGAGTATTATCTAGGGAAATTCTAATTATTCTAATGCCATGCAACTGCTCTTTGTATACAATAAAAAATATTTTAATTACTTACACCTTCTTTCACTTAATTATAAATCCAATTAATAGTAACTTTAAAGTTTAACAAATGAAAAAAAAATGTTCTGAAACTACACTCAAGAGCGATGAATCCGGGTCACTTAAAGAATCCTAAAAATCTCGGAAACTAAGAAGGCTAGCTTAATGAAATAAATTGTGTTTAATAGACAATTTAATACTCCTTAAATGAAGTCATTAAAATTAAATCAAATTTGAAAAAGGGAGACTCGAAGATGGAACTACGAAATTACTACATTTGTTTTTGCTTTTGTTTCTAATCTGTCATTTAAGTGGGTACATAAACCATGTTGATAGTGTTCAATATTTATTATTCAAGCAGTAATCATGTCGCTTACACCTGAAGAATGCACCAGAATACTCACAATGCTGGAAAACGGCCGGGGTCAGCGCGATACAGCCACGACTGTCGGTGTGTCGCTCTCAACAGTACAAAGAGTTCTTCAACGTTACGAGGAAACTGGCTCTAACCTACGCGGTTCATAGAAAACGGCTCTTTAACTAGCGAAAGATATGTGGAAGAAATCCTCAATGAACACGTTGGTCCATTTATGGTCAATTTGGATGAGGATGTTTTTTTTATGCATGACAATGCCCGGCCTCATACGGGTTGGATTGTGAATGACTACCTTCAAGAGATGAACATTACTCGTATGGAGTGGCTAGCACGCAGCCCGGATATCAACCCGATCTAGCATGCTTGGGACGAGCTAGGGAGATGCGTAAAACAAAGAAGCCCTCCCCCAATCACGCTTCGTGAGCTCAAAATTGCTCTCACAGAGGAATGGGAGAATATTCCCCAAAATCGTATAAGGAACTTGGTGTACAGCATGCCAAACCGCGTAAACACAGTGATGGAAACACGAGGAGGCAATACGAAGTATTAAAATTCAAGTAAATCGTAATGTTGTTCAAAAATGTCATGTTTCCTATTTTTGTTTTAAGGCAAGATCAGCAGTTTTTTTATTTATGTAATTTTTTGTAAATAAAATGTAGTGACTCGTAAATTTTATTACTTTCATTTAAGGGGTATTAAAGTGTCTATTAAACACAAATTATTTCATGAAGCTAGCCTTCTTAGTTTCCGAGATTTTTAGGATTCTTTAAGTGACCCGGATTCATCGCTCTCGAGTGTAGTTGAAACGAATCACAAACTTAAACCTCAACATTAGATGCCCAAATTAATTAATTTCTATACATAATCTCTCATAGCCTCATTATTTACCTTTTTCACAAAATTTTATAGATTACTCAACACAACCACTTATTTACTTTATCACTTTCGGGACCCCGTGACCAATAACCCGATCTTTAACAACATCTGGTCTAAATCAACTCGGAGTTGTTTTAGAGTTATTTGGACCGAGTTGTTTAGACCTTGCGCCGTCACTTTCATCATCACTTGATAGATTTTCTTCCCCACTCGGAGGTTCACAGTCGGCGCCAGCCCTTTTCAGAATCTCCATAATTTTATGCTCGTTATTTCGATAAGCCAACTGATACGCAGTCAGAACTCCGCAGCTTCTGGCTTCTAAATTGACGCCTGGCGCTCTACACAGCCATTCAGCAACCTTGTAATTCTTCACAATTACACACTTGTGCAGAGGAGTAAAACCACCAAGTCTATCATTGCCATTGAGATTTGCTCCAAGATCCATCAAAATTTGCATCATAGGTACAGCCCAAGATGATTTGTCCTGGACGACGATGTGGACGCACTGCTTTCCATCATAGTTTTTAGTGTTCAGAATCTCTGGAATTGGTTTTTTTTTATGAATTTTGCCGCTCTTTCAAGAAGGGCATATGCTTTTGCTTCACAAACTTCGTGAAAGAAGGTGTTCCCCAACTCGGTGGTTCTGGCGCTTAGCATGTACATCAGCAGTTATTTCTTCAAACAAATACTCAGTACTGACCTGGTGTAAAATTGTTATAAGATTGACGACGTAGATCGGGTGAGGGTGATATTTATAACAGCTGTGTATCGGGATGAGGTCATTTCAATTGTGATAATAGGTCGGGTTAAACCCACGACGTGTTTTCGAACTTATTTGTGTCGTTGTTATCGGGAGCGACTAGAATAAATTGGCATATGTATACTGCTACATATTCTGTGTTCCCAGTCAGTATTTCAACTTATATGCCACATATATGAGGTCCCGGCAGATTGTTATCTTTGGCTTTGTCCATTGTTTCCTATCTTTGTTAACTGTTGATAAAAGTTCAACAACAACTTCCAGATTGTAAAATGTCGTAAAATGTTACTTACTACCGGGGCAATATAATCCACAAAAAAAAGTCTGAGTTCTACACCGATAAATTTGAGTACTATAGTAAAACTCGGTATAAGCTATGTGCCCTTCCGAATGTTAGTCCCATCCCAATATTTATCGGTATTTTCAGTATTATGGCAATGCGTATAATCTCTACACTTAAACGCTTAAGTTCCACGCTTATACACATTCCGATAGTACCAAAACCGATTCAAACCAATGCGTATGTGTATAAGACTTGTACTTTTTTTCAGTTTAGAAGAAAATCAGTGATTTTTGATACATAAAAATAATCTTAAAATATACAATACTAACACACTGTTACCCAACTATACCGCATGCACCCTTTGTGATCAGAGGTATTTATGCAGACTCCTGCTGGTTTTATTATTAAGCCGTAAATCTTTTATAGTTAATCATAACATTAGTGATGACATCTGATGAGCTTCGCGGAAAGATAATAAAATATTTTTAATTAATAGGCTTCAATAAAATTAATGCATCTTAGTAGAGATAGGCAATCTTAAAACGTTTGGCGCAGCCTCTGTTATTTCTTAGCTTACTTAGACTTTGACGTCAAATTTGTCACGCGCACGTATATAATAGGCATTATGTAATCCGTACAACAAAAGGGTTCAATTTTATAAATTCAGTTAGTAACAATATTAATTTTTACACATATGTACAATACGTCATTAAACCACAAACTGAACCTAAGTCATTATCAGTGATGCGGTTTGCCTTTTATGGCAGTGTTACAATAGTTGGTAACAGTCTATATTTGTCTTTATGCCTTTCACCACCAATATTTCTACTAAGTGGCTTCTTTAATTATAATGGAATATGACGTAATATTTATCACACACACACATGTGATGGGAATTGCCTATACGTAGATTGTACAATTTATAAATTTTATTTTATTAATTCAGTTAGTAACGACGTTCTAATAATTGCGTAGGTGCATACTTAAACAACGAATATTATGATTTAGATGAAGCATCAAGACTTTGCAGCATTGATGGAGCAGGATAACTGTGAGGTCACAATCGCTGAAGAACATCGACAAATTATCACCGAGAAGATAGAAGGGACGTTCGAGGCCAGCGAAAGTAACCCGTGTTTGAAAAGGTTCGACCATACCGTCTGTTTTGACCACTCCAGAGTGGTTCTACCAACAGAACGGGACCGGGCGAACTACATAAATGCCAATTACGTTGGAGGAGTTTCTTGTGACAAAGACCCCCAAACACAACACCTGCTACAATTTTTACCGGATGCTGTGGATGGAGCACGTCCAGGTCATCGAGATGCTTTGTCGAACAACAGAGGACGGTCGGGAAAAATGTGCTCCTTACTGGAGCGCAACGGAACATGCCTCCATGTCTTTCGGGAAGTTCGAGGTTACGAATAACGAACTACACTCGAGTGACAGCAAAGAAAACGGGTCGGTAACATAAACCTCAATAACTTCTGTTCGAAACCAATGTTTATCAATAAAAAAATTGCAGAATTGTACTTGGCTGTTGTAATTGAAGTCAGTTTATTTAAAGTGTTTGGCGTTGTCAATTATTGGTTAAAGGGAAATAATTAATAAAAAAAACAATCTATAATGTGGTTGCAGCATGTTACTGTTTCATTACTAATTTACCGTATACTTTTTTTAGTTTATAAATACTCGTGTACGCAAACTACCATATAAAATACTGAAACTCTATTCACTCATACATTCTTAGGCCGCCGCTACTACTATACTTCAACTGATTCATAAATGATATTCCCTCTGTATTTTTTCTTTCTCCAAATATGATACATGGGTGTAAAAGAAAATAACAAACTCGTGACGATAGTAAACCCTCGCCTGCGGCTCGGGCTCACAAATTACCTTTTTACAACCCTTGTATCATAAACAACTAATAATTACTTCCATTTTGTATTTGAAGTTTCAGTATTTCATTTAGTAGTTTGCGTATACGAGTATTTATAAACTAAAAAAAAGTGTACGGTAAATTAAATGAATGAAATAGTAACATGCTGCAACCATATTAAAAATTGTTTTTTGGATAACTAAAAACATATATATACGCGTCGATCATTCAAATATAGTCAGGTAGCTATGTTTGAAAGATATTGTAATAATATAATAATAGATATTGTAATATAAAAATGTTTAAAATACACAAGAAAAAGTCAATTTATTAAATTAGACTGTAAACTGCAAGTTCCAGGTTTTTTTTTTTCAGGATGTTAATTTTTGATACGAGGATTAACACATTTTTTTAGAGTTCCTAAGTCAACAAGGACTCTTATAGTTTCGCCATGTCCGTCTGTCTGTCTGTCCGCGGTTTAACTCAAAGAATATTAGACAAGAAGGCTGTATTTTGCATGTTTATGTGGCAGGCAAATTGTATGATTAGTCATTTTACATACGGTCAGGCAAATTGTATAATTCGTCCGTATACATATAAACGGTCAGGCTACATGTAAAACAAACAAGTTGAATGTATGATTGATTAGTTATTTTACAAATGGTCAGGCAATTTTTAATAATTCGTAAAATGCTGTACACAGATTGTTAAATGCCGAGCCAGGCAGATTGTAATGATTCGTCCGTATATAATCGACCAGGCAAATCGTAAAATTCTGTAAGCAGATTGCAAAATGCCGAGCCAGGCAAATTGTCAAAATGCCGTACGGCAGATTTTTTTTTTTATTCACAATTGGTGAACCCTTGACAACATCTCACCTGATGGTAAGTGACAATGTTGCCGAAGATGGAAGCGGGCTTACCAAGACTCCCCGAAGCAACGGGGTAAATGTAAAGATTGTAAATGAGTATTTTAGGTTCGATCAGGTTTGATTAATTTAACAGTCAAAGAGCCTCGCGAAGCGAAGCGAGGCTCCCCGCCCTCGCCATTATATAAAATGTAAGTAAAATGACGATTTATGCAGTATGCCTGCGACATATATACATTAATCACGCGCACAGTGGTAAAATAAAATCTTGAAAAAAAATACACGTAAAAGGGGGGTGAATTTTTTTCTCGTCTAACCCATGGTGCGGGGTGTCTTTGGATGGGTCTTTCAAAAATATTGTGGATATGTGAAAACCATTTTTCGATTCATCAGACCGTTTGCTAAGTATTAAGCTTTAAATCGCAAATTTTTGTCCCCTGTCAGCAAACTATAAATAGTACGACATATTAATCAATGTAAAAGAAAAACTATCACGGCTATGGAGGCTTTCTCATTTTAGGAGTAATAGTCGATCAGTGCTGAATTTGCAAAATGTTCATAGGTTTTTCATCTAGCTAGGTCTCATATCTGAGAAAATTTGTTTTTTCAAATTTTCACACACATTGTCTTTTGCGCGCAATATAATAATGTGATCGTTAATTTCACTGCTTTAGTAAAGTAATCGATAGGCCAGTGGTCAAACCGTTGGATTTCCTACTTCTAGATAATGAGTTCGATCCTCAGTCGGATCAGTTTTTTTGACATGTGAGTAGAGCATTGAATTTTCTCCTTGTAGATCATGGGTTTTGATTTTCGGACCGGTCATTTTTGTTTTCAATTTTTGATTTTTTTATTTTTGGCTTTTTTGAGCAAAACTCGGTTGCCCAGGTATTGCTTCCATAATACAATAACTTCTGTGTTGTGTAATAGATGTTTACACTTTCAAAAGTCAAAGTAGTCGTTACTTTGAGAAGTAATGATAAAATAAAACGTACTTACTTGATACACCGACAACAGAAACCGGGAAGATCACTTCACTGTAAGATCCAGCGATGTACTTGCGAAGTCGCTGTCCGAGTAATTGTTTGGCTAGTGGTGAATTTTAAGAAATGTATGAATTGTCACGCTTTATTTGTATGACGTCATACAAGGATTTCCACAACGACCGGTTCTGCGCTGCCCGCATCCAGCGGCTTCCCGCGACCGTCACCAGGTCATCGGTCCACCGAGTGGGAGGCCTGCCTACGCTACGTTTTCCGGTGTACGGTCGCTACTCGAGAATTTTACTGCCATCTGTTCTACGAGCTATGTGCCCCGCCCACTGCCACTTAAGTTTAGCAATTCTGAGAGCTGTGTCGGTTACTTTGGTTCTCCTACGGATCTCCTCGTTTCTGATTCGATCACGCAGAGAAACTCCGAGCATAGCACGCCCCATTGCACTTTGGGTGACCTTTAGCCTTCTTATGAGGCCCACAATAAGCGACCATGTCTCAGTTCCGTATGTCATCACTGGCAACACACACTGGTCGAAGAACTTGGTCTTAAGACACTGTGATATCTGGGACGTAAAGATATTGCGAAGCTCCCCGAACGCTGCCCAGCCGAGTTGGATTCGACGATTGATCTCTTTCTCGAAGTTGGACCTACCTAACTGGACTGTTTGTCCCAGGTATACATATTCCGTAACAACTTCGAGTGTAGAGCCTCCAAACTTCAGAGGAGTAAGTATGACACGGACGTTTGACATAATTTTCGTCTTGTCCATGTTCATTATAAGACCTACTTGTTGAGAGGCTTTACTCAGGCCATCAAGCATTGTGCCTAAGTCGTCCGTAGTCTCAGCTATGACCACGATATTGTCAGCGAATAGAAGGTGGGTGATGTACTCGCCGTTAATATTGATGCCGAGTCCACCCCATTCCAAAGGCTTAAAAACATCTTCCAGGGTGGCGGTGAACAGTTTCGGACATATAACGTCTCCCTGTCTCACCCCTCGCTGCAGCCGGATAGGTTCCGAATTTTGATCCTGGAGGCGAACCCACATGGTGGCGTTTTCATACAATCACTTCAGTACCTCGATATATCGATAGTCAATCTGGCACCGCTGGAGAGACTGTAGAGACACAGCCTAAGTTTCGACCGAATAGAAGGCTTTCTCATAGTCCACGAACGCCAAGCATAGTGGCTGATTGTACTCTTCGGTCTTCTGTATAATCTGCCGCAGCGTATGTATGTGGTCTATGGTACTAAAGCCTTTTCGGAAACCGGCTTGTTCGGGAGGCAGGAAGTCAAACCAAAGTCGAGAGGCGTGCGAGACGATTCGTAATGACTCTCGAAAACAGCTTGTAGACATGGCTTAGAAGAAAGATGGGTCTGTAGTTCTTCAGCAGGGTATTGTCGCCCTTTTCAAAGAAAAGCACTACCAAACTTCTGTGCCATGACTTTGGCGTTTTCCCCTCGAGCATGACGGATTAAAATAACTTCTGAAGAGCTTTAAGTACCGGTTTTCCACCTGCTTTCAGAAGTTCACCCGTAATTCCATCATCACCAGGTGCATTATTGTTCCTGAGCTGTTTGAGAGCCATTCTAATCTCGTAAAGACTGACGTCCGGGATATCTTCGGTATAGTATCGGGTTAGTCTAGCTCTTGGGTCTTTAGCCAGATCGCTGACAGGCAGACGTGTGGTCGTGTACGTTAACTTCATCCAGCAACTCAGTTTTAAACGATATGATCCTGGCATCCTCAGTCTTCAGCTTGGTCAGTTGGCCTTGTCCAACAGACAGATCTCTCGCGAACAATTTTGAGCGTTGGTTGTTCTCAATCGTCTGTTTAATACAATATGTATTATACTGGCGCAAATCGCGAGTTAGAGACTTAGAGATCTGCTTATTTAGTTGCCGATACTGAGTAGCGTCTTCAGAGGACATATGAAATCGAAATTCGAAAACATAATGGTACGTGACAGGATTCGAACCACGACCTCCCGGACAGGAGGTAGCGGCCTTAGCCGTTACACCACCGACGTTCTCCGAATAGAATAATAAAGGTTTATTATTTTCCATCTTAAAATAAAATACAGTGTAAACTTTGTAAAACGTCACTCTTTATAACGATTCACTCTTTGAAACGTCAAATTTTCTGGCTCCAGTTGGTTTACTTTGAAGCTTATTTCTCTCTGTATAACGAAATCTTTTAAGAAACGTCACAAAATGCCCGGTCCCTTGAGTGTCGCTATATAGAGTTTACAATGTACATTTCAAAATCTTCTTCAAACAAATCTTCCAAAATAAAGCACAATTCTTTAAAAAATCACAGCTTTTGTCGAAAGAATTCCGAATTCTTGTGGATGTTTTCCCACAAAAAACTGACATTTCTGAGATCTGGGTTTCCAATAAACATTGTCAAATTACTTACCGTCGTTTGTGTAGATTGACTACTTACCTAACGAGACGGTTGTTCGTGGGTTGACTTTTTACCTTTTTTTGGTTGAGTTCCGTACCGTGAAAGGTAAAACGGAAACATTATAGGATCACTCGCGTGTCTGTCTGTCCGTCCGTCCGTCTGTCTGTCACAGCCAATTTTCCCCGAAACTACGGGACCGACTGAGTTGTTTGGTACACATAAACATATAAGTCAGTGACCCAAAGATGAACGTGTAAGGTAAATAAATTAATTTTAAACATGGGGGCCACTTTTGGGGGGACTATTAGAATTAAAAAAAATATCGTGTGAAATAGAAAATGAATAGGCGTGTTGCGAAAATCTTAAATATTTTGTTTATAATTTTTAAATAAACATATTTGAAGTTATTTAAGAAAATAGGCGATTTATGACAATTCCCCCTTATTCAGAAATTACTGCCCCTAAAATCTTGAAAAATTAATAGTATATGAGGTTGAATGCAAAGATTACAGGAAAAATCTAAAATTCTTCGGGAAAAATAAAATTTCTTAGTCCACAAAAGCAAAGTATGTACTGAGAGGTCTTGTTCTATTGGTAGTTAAAATTTTGGTGCGGAATTCTGTTTGTGTGACCCCGTGTCACACTTCGCCGGTTTTTTACCGACTTTAAGTTTACTGAGCACATGTCCGACGAGTTATTTTTTTATGACAATTGCACATAAGATTTGTTTCAATTCAACGTGAAGAGAAATAACTGTGATTCAGTGAGAAGTGGTTATAAGATGATTAAAAATAAATAAATAAAAATAAATATACTGGGACAAATCACACATGGTCATCTGGCCCCAAAGTAGGATTCCCTGTGTTATGGGAACCAGAGACTGATATACATACTTATATACGTTTAAATACATACATATATAGATATTTAACACCCAGACACAGAGCAAACAAATCTGCCAATCACAAAAATGTTTGCCCTGGGTGGGGATCGAACCCACAACTCTCGGATCAGTAGTCAAGAGCACTAACCACTGAGCCACCGAGTCAGTCGATTAGACTTCGTCAGTTCCGAGTTCCACGTAGAACCACGTGACACGTGGAAAGATATTTGTAGCGCCTTTATTTTGCTCGACATTGTCGCTCTCGCCATTACGAGAAAGGAAGTAAATTGTTTATTGCAACAAGCACACTCAAAATACGAAAAATAAAAAAAATATAATAAGTAGAATAAAAAAATACAATAACAAGAAAACTTGTATATTACAACTTGTCTTTTCACTTGAAACTAGCTTAATCTAATCACTCTTATTGATATAGAATTCAATAGAAAATAACTGAACGCCATTTTTTTTGTATGACAGGTACCATTGTTGGGGTTCTGTTCACCCAAAAGGTGACTAACGGGAACCTATTACTAAGCCTCCGCTGTCCGTCCGTCCGTCTGTACGTCTCCCTGTCTGACATGGGACTGTATTTTAATGAACTTTAATAGGTAGACAGTCGAAATTCTCATAGTGTGTACTTATTAAAGCTGTAAAAAAAAATTAGAAAAATTACAAACATGAAACGAGTTTTTATGCAGTTTGTTTGGAAACTAGCGTCATCTGGTAGGATCTCGCGGTATCTTCTACATAGTTTATTTATGTATCAATACGAAAACAGCAGTCAGTTTCATTTTATATCTATAGATGGCGCTGTAGTAAAAAAAGTTTTTTCTGAACGGAACCCCCAGAGTGGGAGTTTGACTCGCACTTGGTTGGTTTTTAATAACTCAACTAATTTGGGAAGAAATTAAGGTAGTAAAATTTTTAAGATTTCCATATTAAGGGTCAGTTTACGAATTCAGTTTAATTTTTTTTAAATATTTAAAAAGTGTGATGAGTTGTAAAAATAAACGCATAATTGTTTTTATGTTTATTATAATCGCCAATTTATTCTCAACGTCAGGTACTAAATATCCTTAAATATAAAATTGAAGGGTCCGACGAGGTAGTTGAGGGAGGTAGGCTTCACCTTGATGGGGGGGCCAGTCCACTCTACCTGGAAGTTCTGGATCACTTTGGCAAGGAAGGTGTGCATTTCAAGCTCAGCTATACGCCGCCCTACAAAGAATAACAATGGGTAAATATATGAAAAAAAGCTGTTTCCCGCGGCTTCACCATCGTGGATATCAAGTGTGCACGGTGCGCGAGCCGCAAGCAGCGCTCTCTATATACAAACCTTATCCTGACAATTACGAACAAAACCAAAAAATTGCCAGATGGATCGAGCCTTTCTCAAGTGATGATTCATACGCTCGGCTATTCATTTTTATATACTCGTAAATAGAAGATAATTATGGTTGCTATTAATAGTTTTTAAAGGATTGTCAAGGATTTAGTAAAGATATAATTATTTATCTAATCTGTGCATATGAAAGGAAAATGTGACTGACTGGTATATCAACGCTCAGCCGAAACCACTGAACGGATTTCGTTGAAATTTGGAATACAGATAGCAATTAGGACGTGGGCATCCGCTAATGAAGGATTTTAAGTAATTCCCACGGCAACGGCAAAAAACGGGATCTGCGCGGGCGAAGCTGCGGGCATCCACTAGTTACTTCTAAATGCAGTGTTAAAAAACATTTATATGCCCTTCCACCAACCAGTCAGAGTCTTACAGAGTTAGTCTCCGCCGGGAATCGAACCCGCGACCTCCTGATGTGAAGCTAATGGACTTTACCTTTAAGCCACTGAGGAGATTAAACTAACAACTTCAAATATAATTACATAAAAAATAATTATCTATCAATTAATAATTTTGAATAAGGCACCTCCGGCCAGCACCCGGTTCCAAAGTGTCCATTATACTGGCCGTGTTACCACGCTGTATTGGCAGTGAAATGTGTTGAACCAGGTAAATAAGTCTTCTCATGTCTCTTAAGACTACAACAGCACTATGGCTGTCATGACCGAGGAGTAAAAAGCAGTAGTTACCAGAAGAGAAAACAAGCCTTTAGGACCTTAAAGTTGAATTCCCATAAAGTTGAAATCTTTTGAAAATTCACCCAATATGAGTGATCAAGGCAATTATTTTTCAACCTACATCCAAAAAGGACAAGGTTCTCAATTCCAATGTATGTTTTATTCCCTTTTTTTGTATGTTTGTTACGCGATATCTTCGCAGATTTTGAACACTTTTATATGATTCTTTTATTATTCGATGGGGTGGGTATGCTTTTATATTTTTTTTAATTTTCATCAAAATCGGTGTAGTATTTTTTTAATAAAATTAACAAAATCCAAAAATAAATAGTAGTAATTGTTGCAATAAAAATAGTTTTTTTTAAAGTGTTTATCGTTTCCAATGATTTAATCGTAGATTTAGGAGTGTTTGGCTCACTTGATGTTAACCAGGAAATTGTGTTAACATGACAAATTGTTTGCCTAAACGCGCTTTAATTTTGTTATGTTTTTGAGATTTAGAGAAATAAAATTATTTTAAAAAATCTCTCATTCCATACAATTATTTCAACACATTCGTGGAGACTCTCTCTGCAAAGATTAATCACGTCCTTTCTGTTAATAATTGGACATAATAAGTTGTTTACGATTCTCCCAGTGGGAGCGTGCCATGTCAAAGGTTATCCTAACACGCTTCTACATTCAACATAAACAAGTTGTTTACAAAACGGTGATACCTATTGGCAGCGAGAATTTTGTAGGTCACACCACAGATACTAAATAGTTACTTGTCACACGCCATAAGTTATTTTTAGCCGATTAGTAAATTATTTCAAAACTTGTGTAGAGATTTGAGAATTATTACACAATATTATCATCATCATCATATCAGCTCATATACGTCCCCAACGAGGGGCTCGCACCTACCCTGAATTAGGGCGATCGGGCCTCAATCGACCACGCGGGACCAGTGCTATAAAGTGCACAATATTATACCAGCGTTTTAATAGTATCTTGGTCAATTTGTGCCACGCAGTATAATAGTCGAATGTGCGTGCGGTTTAATGCTTATTACGCTCATGAGGCTATTATACTGAGTGTCACTAGTTGACTACGATAGTTTAGGGGAAGTAGGGGAGGATCGGACACTTTTTTACATGAATGACAATAAAACTGGTATCTTCAATCACAATATAAAAAAAAATTCTTATATCAAAAGCATGCTTATTTGGTTCCAATTACATTCAAGAGAAGTTGTCCAAGTCTGAAAGTTATAAGAGATCTCCCGAACCTAGACAAAAGTGCCCAAACCTCTCAGTGGTAGCGGCGGTTAGGGCACCCCTAAGGGAGGTTTGGGCATTGTATTGAATACGCCCCTAATTACACAGTTATCAAAAATTATTTTAAAACATGCTATGACAAAATAACCAATATTATGTTACAAAAAAACAACAAAAATATTTTACATTAGATATAACGCATTTTATTATTATCAACGTATATTTTAGGCTCCGGCGTTTGGTTTTGTAGCATATTTGAGTGAATATGAATATGAATTTAGAAGAAATATATTTTATGGGGCCATTCTGTTTTACACATCGTTTTAGATTTTAAATGGGTTTATCATACTTCTTAGCAATGGTATTAATTTACCCTGCCTTTGAAACCTCTTCAATGGCACGCATGGGTATGCCCAAACCTCCCTTCAAAGTCAGTGCCCGATGCTCTTATTTGTAATAAATTGAGTAATAAAACTAATTTGACTACTAAATTGCTTCATTTTGCATAACACGTCCGTCAAGTAAGTACTCTCCGAAATGAAATCATGAATGAAATTATTTTCAGTAAATTACGATAAATTATAAACAAAAAAAATATTTACAGGTTCTTTAAGTGAACAGCTAATTGTCTTTAAATGAAATTTAGAGCAGAATACACAATCTTAATAGTTGTTAAAACGGCTGATCGCCACCCCTTTTTTTGGCTCTTGCTGACCGACAGGGGGCGGGGACCGACCAGCATGGCCGCTTCCGCGGCGCTAGCGCACACCCTGCGTAGTTTGCTGGCCGCAGCCGAGTGTGAAACCACTTGAAACGCAGTACCAACGCGCGTGAAGTGAACATGTCACCGAGACAGCGTTACACACGTCAACAGTATCTTGAAATGGTGTTCTGCTACCGCGAGTGTAATAACATTCCTGTGCACGCTGTAAAGGTTTGGTGAGAGAGTTACCCATCACACCATTCTGTATGCTGTGTACAGATTACGTGAACAAGGCCGCTTCGACCCGCCGCCTCCGGTAGACGCAGGCAGACCGCAATATTCTGCCTAGTTAGAAGAACAAGTGCTAGATTTCTTCTAGCGACACCCGATGGCGAGCACGAGTGATGGTGAAGCAGTGTTTAATGTTAGCAATAACTACGTGTGGCGCCAACTAAATCGTGAAGGACTTCATACTGTAGCGAAAATGAAAGAAAATAGGTTAAATGAAATAAAAAAGCAGTTATGCTTTCGCCACATTATACGTAGAATTTTGTATCAAAGACTAAATATGGATTTCGGAAAGAAAATATTTGTGGGATAATTTAGAATGAAGCAATCGGTAAGTTATGTAAGTTTTCTAAAAACTCAATGGTACATTGGCCGTCCGGATTCAAACCCACGTCCTCTGGTTAGGAGGACCGAGTCATTACCGTTGAGCCACAGTACCATCAGGTGAAATGTTAAATAAAAAGGTTTACTAATCATGGATTGAAATTGATAAATTACCGATACAACTCCTGACTCCGAACCCGAAGGGGCTGTACGCAAAGGGGTGTGCGTTCGCGTGGTAGATGGAGCTGCCCTTGTCAATCCACCGCTCCGGAATGAACTCCTTGGCGCGAGGGAACTGGCTTTCCATAATGGATAGGTGTTGGTGGCTGAATACTAAATTCATCTGAAAATAAAGTATTTTAACACGTTTAAGGACAGTTACGCCGCTTAGCAACTATCAATTCACACTTTCTGTGACTCAATGCTGCATGGCGTCATTACTTTAAAATGCTTTGTGAGGTAGTACACTGATCCGCGTCTTATAAATCTAAGAAGCTTCGCATTCTTATTGCCGCTTTTGACGTTTTTTCAGTAAAGTTGTTTACAACTAAAATAATGTTTGTGTTATGTTAATTTTGTGGTACAATATACACGGGGTGTAACATAAAGGTATGGTGATACTTTAAGGTGGGCTTGTACTTATCAAACTGAGCAACTTCTGTTCTGCAACTTTACTGAAATTGCAAATTTTTTATTGGATTTTTCATACAAAACCGTTTAATCAGCTGACCGATTTGTAAGAAAAAACAAAAAAAAAATTGCGATTTCAGCAAAGTTGCAGGACAAAAGTGGTTCAGTTTGATGAGTACAAGCCCACCTTTGTGTTACACCCTGTATATCGGTGATGGCGTCAGTGGTACCGTCCTTCATACGTCGAGAAGTGGCTATAGTGCCTGGTCCCATTATAAAAGTTTATTGTTTTATATAACCCTGTATAAAAAAGTTGAAAAACCTAGTCCACTGGGTGAGTACCCCTACTCTCTGTATCTAGCGACAAGCAGCGTGCTGCGGTTCGGTAGGAGTAAGCAAGATAGTCAGTGCATTACCGGCATACAAGGTGTTTCATGTCGGTCCTCGATATGCGCTAATTACTAATAACTCCGCTGATGTTACATACACACAAAGGCGGCCTAAGCACTAATAACTCCGCGGATGTTACATATACATAAAGACGGTGCTAGCTACTTTCCATTAACTATGCCTTCAGTCTTTTTCCACCTTAAACAATTAAAAAAAAAACGACGGGTTGCACTCCGGGAGTGCCGGCAGAAGTGAAAACTTGAATATTAACGGTGCAATTTTGATATTTTAGAATGGTTAGGGAATAATTTTGCACGAATTGCTTTGATTATCAGTATAAAAGTACTATCATTTATGTGGTAGAATACAATATCTATTTATTGCGCTATTGTACACAAACATGACAATTTATATTACAATACAAAAGTTTATATCTCAGAAAAATCAACAAAAAATCAACTCCATCCGTCTTACGAATTTTCGATCAGGTCACGTGTCCTGAAGCGAGTTTAACATTTTTTACCCATTACAAAACAAGTGCACAACGCCGCTTAAGAAGTCTTCACTTCAAAAACGCCAAGTGCGAGTGGAGCTCGGACACCAAGGGTTCTGTACCACCCACCACAAAATATACTTTTGTTGTGTATTTATCCAAGGCGGGCTACTCATATGGTGGACCGACGACTTGTCGAAGGTCGCGGGAAGTCGGTGGATGGGCGCAGCGCGGGACCGGTCGTCGTGGAGATCCTTGGGAAGGCCTTTGTCAGGCAGTGGACGGCTTGAGCTGATATGATGATGATGATGTAATTATCAAAAGAAATGTTTTTTTTTCGTAAAGCTCAGGATCCTATGCAGGAGTTAGAGTCGCACTTAGCCGATATTTATTAATTAACGTCTCAGATCTTTGATGTTTCACTTTAGAGTTTGCAATATAATCACACAAAGTTCGACGCTTTTATGCATTACCGTTTTTTATGATAGAGATAAAACAAAAAAACCTTAAAAAAATCTAAATACATGGGTAAGTACATACCCATCAAGGTTTCAGCAACCAAAGTTCATTTTACGCTACTTGTGGCTTTTATTAAATGTCCGGGGAGTATTCTCACTTTGTTATTTCTTATACATACACCTAATATATCTTTTATTACACATATTACTGGGCACTGGGCCCGCGTGGTCGACTAAGGCCCGATCGCCCTAATTCAGGGTAGGCTCGAGCCCCTCGGTGGGGACGTATATGAGCTGATATGATGATGATGATGATATTAACTATTCATAATTTTATTAGTTTTCACAACTAAAACATCTAAATTCAGTTTTACGAAAATTGCACCATATTTTAGCTAGCATACGTACGCTTGCGCAAGTTTTTTTTTATATTATCATAAATGGACTACAATAAGGATTGGGATACAATTATTATAAGCATCAAAACCTCTTTGGAAAAGATGACCTATTCCTTGGTGTAACTGGATCCGCTTATTTATATTTTTTCTCTTTTCTTCACAAAGGTATAACCCAAAGAGAATCTAAACAGCTCTAGCGTTGGGTACTAAGCTCACGGAGGAACAACCAATCTCTTTTAAAATTCTCCTTTCAAAAGTCTTAAAGAAGATTCTGAATTTTGGTTTTTATATCTTTTATTTGCAAGAAATGTCTTGTTCCTCTGAGCTAGAAATTAAAAGCACGAGTGCGGTAAAATCAATTTTGCGCACACTTGACTGGCATATAAAGGACCACTTTTCGAGTAACTGTATTGAAAAGGATATTACTTACTTGTAAGGAAATCTGTCATTACATTACACTACTCTGTGAAAATTTAAACTGGCTTCCTATTACGGTTCAAAAGGTCTTTAAAGATCGAACAGATGACATGCATGACATAGGTTTGGTAATTGGGACTACCTTTGGGTACAGAGCATCTACTATAATACTCACATCTTTCGGTATAGTATAGCCTAAAATATTATACTCCTTGGTAGTCTGTCTTAAATTTCCGGACACTATAGGCATACGCCTTAGGGACTCTTTCAGGCAAGCCTTCAGATATGGCCTCTGCTCGTCCCCTGAATTCAACTCCTTACGAAGGATCTTCTGTTTTTCAGGATTCGTAGCCAGGAGATAGAGGGTTGCTGTCACTGTGTTTGCTGCCTGGAGAGAATTGTATTTTTTAGTTTATAAGAAAACGACTATGATTATTAACTTAATATGATTTTATGACAGTCATGTTTCCAACACTGGTTGTTTTTGAGTATTTTCTTTTCTGAAATTACTACAAGTGAGTCGTAACGAAACGTACTTGCTACATATCCTGGAAGCGCCATAAAACTTTACTACACTCGTGGTCAAATAATACGGGTAGGTACGAAAAATTAGAATAACTCTCAAAATAATAGAGCTAGCAACATGAATGAAACTGTATGTTATAGATGATTTAATAGTTAATAAAACGACACTAAATGTTAGATACGTTTATTTCTTTATTTATCAAAATTACATAAAAAACAAAATATCAACAAGTTTTGAGTGGAAAAATTAAAAGACACAACCTCATGTATCACACAAAAACGAACTTGAAAGCCATTTTAATACTTCATATTGCCTCCACGGGCTCTTCTTACAGCTGCCAGATGATTGGGCATGCTGTTTATTAAGTTTCTTATGCGATGTTGCGGAATGTTTTTCCATTCTTCTACTAACGCATGTTTCAGGTCTCTAAGTGTAGCTGGGGCGGGGTTTCGACTTCTTACACACCTCCCGAACTCGTCCCAAGCGTGCTCAATCGAATTTAAATCCGGGCTTCTCGAAGGCTAGTCCATGCAATTGACGCCAACGTCTTGAAAATACTCATTAAAAATTCGAGCTGTATGTGGCCTAGCGCTGTCATGCATAAATATGGAATTTTCACCCATATGAATCAAGTATGGGCCGACATGCTCATTAAGGACCTCTTAAATATCTTGCACTAGTTAGCGTATAATTTTCTATCAGCACTAACTCCGTGCGACTCTCTGTAGAGATTCTAGCCCAAACCATAACGGATCCACCGCCGAACGATACTTTTTCTTCAAAACACGCTTGAATAAAACGTTCCCCAGGCCGTGGCCCATCCTGTGCATACAGCATAAATCTGAGTTCATCAGAAAACATTACGCTTGCCCATTCTTCGTCTCCCCATTGTCCATGTTCGCGGGCGAAACGTAATCTTGCTACTCGACGTTCCCTTGCAAGTTTTGGGCCATTTGCATCTATGTGTTGTCAAATTAACTTCTCGGAGGCGACGTCTTACAGTACGGTCGCCAACGTCGTCTCTTTGGGTCTCTCGAAGTTGATTTGTTACTTCAACTGACGTGAGGTGTAGATTTCGGAGCATGGTCGCAACAATAAATTGATCCTCTCGAGCAGTAGTACACCTCGGTGTGCCGGTACTGGTCTTCTAATGTTGTGCCCATTTTCTCGGAAACGTTGAAGGTCTCTTTGTAACGTAGAAAGTGACACGCCTGTTACTCTCGCTGTACTTGTCTGACTTCTGCCATCTTCCAGCAAAGTGACGATTCAAGTACATTCTTCTGATGTTAGCGACATGATAGTAATTCAATAAAGACCGTGAAAGACTATGATGACTGCCTTTTATCATTTTGATTTGTAAGATTGAAAACAAATGTGAGAAAACAAGCAAAAGTAGAACATGCGTGATTAGAATTTATTACCAAATTTGAAGTTTTTTTTTCAATATACGTGTACCTGTAACATTTAAGGTTCTGTGTCATACGATATAAAATTCTCTTTAATATAAAGTTAGGTCCATGCACGTAACATTATTAATTTGCAAGATACAGATGATTTTGTCGCTGACCCGTATTATTTGTCTATGAGTGTATTTACCACTCGTAATAACAAATCAATCTTCGTCACATAAGGTATTAGCTTTTAGACTTTTTAACTACCATGTCCTTTCGAATACTCAAGGCTATCTGAAATAAGAGCAAGAGCAATAAGGCCGACTTTGTACTAAGTAGGTTTTACTATGTTTTTCTAGTGTGCAGTAAATACAATTTACTTACTTACTTACAAATTTCCTCATAAAAAGACTGCATCCATAGATCATTTCACCTCTAGTCATAACATTCAACACATTTTTCGCTTTCTTGTCTGTGTGTTTGGTATAAATTTTGCACTAGATTTTTACTAACATCTCGATGAACTAAAAACTTTAAACTTCAAGCATGGCTCAGAACTAAATGATGTGAAGTTTTTTTCAAATAAAAACTAGCATTTGCCCGCGGCTCTGCCGCGTGGACATCGAGGGTGCTCGAAGTTTTGTAATGATTGATGATAAATCTGTGCATCTATATCTACAAAAAAAATATCTGATGAACAAAACGGCCGGACGGACTCGTATTAAGTTTCATAAAGGTTGCATAGTGCGAGAGCCACAAGCGGCTTGCGGGGTTCTCTAATGCTTGATGACAAATGTGTGCATCAATAGTTTTTAATAAATTATTAAAATAAAATTCAATTGATCGGATACAATTATTCAGAACGGCCGGACGGACTCGCAGTAGATTTCCCATTTTTTTATCCCGACGGAAATCGGTTCAGTAGTTTCAACGTGAAAAAGTAACAACAAAACAACCAGACAGGAACAATTTGACATTTATAATATAAGCGAGGATTAAAAGACTGATAATTGTGGGAATATATTGCATTGTATTTAACTATAAGGTTCATATACTATCAATATTTAGCTGTTAGTCTTACTAAAATAAATAAATAAAATAAAATGGAATAAAGTGGTAGGTATAATAAACATTCAGGGACACTAGACAATTTGCTAAACTAAACAATTTGGAATTTGTGATCATTTTCATTCACTAGTCAACACGGCCCGGAGCCCTAGCTATCTCAGTTATGTGACCTACCGTATCGACGCCTGCGAAAAGCATGTCACTGGCCATTATGATGGCTATATCCTCGTTGATAGCCAGCAGTTTCTCAAGGATGCCCTTTTCATCGTCAGATGTGTTGCTTCGAGTTTTCAGGTCCTTAATTGCTTTTTGGATGAAATATCTTGTCAGGCTGGAATATTTAAGGAATTTTCAGTCAAGTAAAATGAATTCAGATATTGATGCGTTATATTGCCCCTCAAGGAAAGAAAGCGGCTGTTAGCCTCCTGTTAAGAAGTACCTAAAATGGTGGTCCAAGAGGTGGGGAGAGGGGTGGGTTACAGGAGTCATGACCTTCCAACTCCCCAAAATCGGACACGTCAAGACAAAATTATGATTTTTTTAATAAACCTTTAATTTTACTGTTACGGGTCATCCCTTTTAAAGTCTTTGGCTGTAACCGCACCTACCTCCCTCCCCCACAAACAAGGCAAGAAACCGTGCTCATTTGATATCGTGAACTACTTAAATTATGGGCTTCAAACTAGGGCTACAACAATACTAAGTCCCTAAAAACCACCTTACTGATGGGTTTCAAACTTGGCCTACAATAATACTAAGTCCCTAAAATCCACCTTACTGATGGGCTTCAAACTTTGGGCTACAATAAAACTAAGTCCCTAAAAACCACCTTACTGATGGGCTTCAAATTTGGGCTACAATAATACTAAGTCCCTAAAATCCACCGTACTGATGGGCTTCAAACTTTGGGCTTTAATAAAACTAAGTCCATAAAAACCACCTTACTTATGGGCTTAAAACTTTGGGCTACATTAAAACTAAGTTCCTAAAAACCACCTTACTGATGGGCTTCAATCTTTGGGCTACAATAAAACTAAGTCCCTAAAAACCACCTTACTGATGGGCTTCAAAATTTGGGCTATCATAAAACTAAGTCCCTAAAAACCACCTTACTGATGGGCTTCAAACTTGGGCTACAACAATACTAAGTCCATAAAAACCACTATACTGATGGGCTTCAAACTTGGGCTACAACAATACTAAGTCCTTAAAAACCATCTTACTGATGGGTTTCTAACTTTGGGCTAAAAAATACTCAGTACCTAACTTTCACTTTCCCTTATGCGGCTTCATTTTCCTTCAGAAGTTGTGAGTTGTCAAAGAAAAAGTATCACCAAAAACTGAGCAATTTCAGCTCATTTTCTAGTTTAAAGATGTCATGAATACACAAGATCAGCCTTCATTCTGAAGAACCCTCGGCCAGGTCTTGTTTAAAGCACTTCAGATGATAAAATAGATATAGACTACAAAAATTCTACCCACCCTTTACTTACTTTTCCTGCTCATTATACAGCTTCATTCCTTTCTTGAAACCGCGGGTTGAGAAGTGCCTCCACAAACTAGGCTTAAAGTCCAACTCATTTGCCACTTGAAAGATGTCATGGACACACTGGATCAGCCTCCGTTCTGGAGAATCTTCTGCTAGGTCTCGGTTAAAACAGTTCAAACGACCACCCAACGCCACCAGGCCGATAGATTCTAATGCCCAGAGGTTCATTTCGACGTCGAATTCACCTTTCAACATGTTGTTTTTGTCGCGAATGGATCGCATTCTAAAGAAAAAACATTAAAAAAAATGTGTTTTGTACATTTTTTGTCTGTCTCTCTCTCTCTCCCTCTGGTCAGTTTCCCGTTACTGAGGATCATTGTCTGTGTTTGTTTCGAATTGTGTGATTTGTTAACATTTTTTTTAGATTATGGTTATCATCTGACTTATACTCTCTGTTTGATACTAACTTTGATATGTTGCCTTCTTTGACCTGATCACGCCATCGTGTTGGCGATACAAATATTTATCGCTTATTTATTGATTTATTTATCACCGAACACTAGCTTAAAGAAAATCAAATGATGTTTAGCTTTGATAATTGTTCTATTGCCAGTTACCTTAATTAAAAGGTTGCGTAATGTGGAGGCTCACTTATTTTTCTTCGTAATTACTTAAAAGCCAAATAACTTAAATACATTGGTAAGCTTTCAGTTGAGAAAAATTTTGGATTATCCTGTGTTGAATTGGAGAAACATCATATTATGTGTGTACAGATCCCCAAAGGATGAAATTTTCTTAGTTTTCGAAGATGCCTTAAACATATTAAGCAAAGGTAACAAATATATCATTGTTTACGGTGATTTCAAAGTAAATATCCTGGAAAAGACAAGTTTAACAACAAGGTTAATAAGCTTATTTAAGTCGTTTGATCTAGATTTTTTGTTTCTCGAGCCTACTAGAGTGACAGCAACATCAGCTACAAGTTTGGATAATGTTTTCTGTAATTGTGAACACAGAAATAAAAGTACCATAAACTGTTTAAAATCTGATCACAGTGGTCAGCTTGTACTATTTCCACGTGAAAGAAAGCTACCAATCTCATTGTTAGATCAACAATTAGTTTCTTTAACTTATTTTTTGAAGTGATCAGTACAGAGTTTCAAAATATATTCAAATTGAAAACAATTAACGTAACCAAAAATTCAAGTTTAGTGACTGTGCGACTGTATGTACATACAAGAGTAGAGAAAATTAGTTTTCGCTTTACGAACAAAAGACATATTGATATTAAGTTTGTTGAGTATGTTAAAAATTATTTAAAGTTATTCAAAAGAGTTTGTTTGGCAGCTAAAGCCAAGTTCGTCCCTAAGGAAATTAAATATTCTGAAATAAAAAAAAAGCTGTTTGGAACGTAATTAATAAAGAGACGGGGAAAACGAAGCAAGAGAAACAATATGTCTTGCAAACTGATCGTGGTCTCATTTCTGAAACCTCGGATGTAAGAAAAGAATTTGAATCTTTCTTTACAAATGTTCCACTCAAAACAACCGAGAGCCTTGAGATCCTATTCTCGCAAATCAATGACTTTCTGAAAATGTACCCAAAGTGCGAAGAAGATTTTACATTTCGAAAAATTAATCCACACACGATTGTACAAGATTTGAGGTTGTTGAAACTAAAAAAATACTGAGGATCTTTGGGGCATATCAGTTAATTTAATAAAGTCCGTAATTGAAACTTTAGCCCCTTACTTGGCCGATCTGTTCAACATTTGTATTGATGATGGAGTGTTTCCGGATCTCATGAAATTTAGTACAGTTGTTTCACTCTTCAAAACAAAGACCCTAGTAATTATAGGCCTGTTTCTGTGCTACCAGTTCTTAGTAAGGTTTTTGAAAAAAATATACTAAACCAAATGTAGACTTACTTTAACATCAATAAATTGCTCCATAACCTGCAGTTTGGCTTTACAAAATGGTTTTCCACAATGGACGCGGGAGTTGAACTCATTAAAAATATATATGATGCTTTGAGAAATCCCAGAATGCGATAAGGATCTTCTGCGACTTGTCGAGGCATTCGATTGTGTGGAATATAAAACTCTGCTTGTAAAACAGGACCATTACGGTGTTAAAAATAAGGCTCTAGATCTTTTAGAATCGTATTAAGTAAAAAGGATATAAAAAGTACAAATAAATGGTACGAAATCAAGGGGTTCATGGGTAAAGATAGGTGTGCGAGCCTCAAGGCTCTATATTGGGACCTTTCCTTTTTTAGTTTATACTAATGATCTACCATTCATGGTTGAATCACTGTCAAAAATTGTGTTGTTTGCGGATGATACATCACTAGTTTTTAAGGTTGACTGAAAAATCGATATGTCTGACGAAGTAAACGATACTATTTCAAAAGTATACAATTGTTTTACTTTAAATTACTAAGTCTTAAATGCAAAAAAGACAAATGTTATTGAAGTAAACAACATTATATCCTTAGCTGGTAATGTATTAGAATTTGTAAATCAAAGCGTGTTTCTAGGATTAACTGTACATTTAAGGCTTCAATGGGGCCCGCATATAGAAACACTAGCAGGCAGGCTTAGCTCAGCCGCATACGCAGTCAAAAAAATCAGGCTCCTTGCGGGTATAGACACCGCAAGACTGGTATATTTCAGCTACTTCCATAGTATTATGTCTTATGGGATACTTTTGTGGCGACAAGCAGCTGAAATAAATATCATATTTGTTCTGCAAAAAAGAGTGGTACACGCGATTTATGGAACGCGTTCTCGTGAGTCGCTCCGAGATAAGTTCAAAGATATTAATATAGACTTTCCCCTGTCAGTACATTAGTGAAAATATAATGTATGCACGTAAAAATCTGCATCTTTTTTCACTGAATAGTGACAAGGCATAGTCGAAATCTTCGGAATAGGAACAAACTTCAAGTAACTTATACCAGACTGAGCAAAATTAATAAGTCCTTTGTGGAACAAGACAATGCTAACTCATGAATTATAAATTACCCGATCATGTCTTAAATTTGTCAGAAAAACAGTTTCAAAACTGTGTCAAAAGAACTCTTTGTAAAAAAGGTTATTATTAGACATCCTAATATTTAAATGACAAAAATGTACGGTAGAGTCAGTGTTTCTTCTATCAATATTAAATCATGTTTAAGAGTAATAAAATGATGGCCAACCTAAGAATTGACGTGGAAGCGACAAGACATGACAAGTCTAGTACTTCTTTTAATTAATATTTTTATCCCAGCATTGACATGAGTGGTGCATGCTCGCTTAAATATTCGTGCGGATGGTGGCGCATCGGGAGCCGAGTCGTCCCTTTTCCTCTAATATGGTTGATGGGAGCGATGGCTGACTCTCGCGTTATACTCGTGACCGGGTGCTGTCCGTGTGAACTGGCCTGCTCTTGTCAAAGGCATTAATAACTTTCAATGATTTTTATGTAAAGCTTTTCGTGTCATATTGTTTTTATGTTCTAATGACATAAACTGGTTTATATCAGGTATTGAATTTTGACGTTATTAACTAATGATTGTTTCTTCACAAATAACATTATGTTATTATTATTTTATGACTATCAGAAAAAGTGTAATTTGCACCTATTTTAAATTAGCTATTTATGCAACTGTTGCATAATGAGGGGTATTTAACACGAGTGTGGTTTATGAAACGAGCGCAGCGAGTTTCATAAAAGTATACACGAGTGTTGAATACTAATTATGTACAGTTGCATACAATAGTTTATCTACACTCATACAACAAATTTAAATTAAAGACAAAATAAAGTAATCATTGTTTATATATAAACTGCATAAGGAAAAATACAAACGTTAATGGCGCGAAAATAAATTTGCAGTAATATCGCACCGCGCATGCGCGCCGCCAAGGTTGCGTTCCGAAACACGCTAGTGTGCTCAAATAGCAAGCATCTGCGTAAAAATTAAAAAAAAAAAAACGTCATTTTGTTACAACTTTGCGATAACGAAATGAAATTTGTATGGATCCTTAGTCACGGCTCCATCGAAAGGTATATCATTTGCTTAGCGTTTCTGATAAGTAAATAAAGGATTTACGACATGAGTGTAGATAAAAATATTTTTGAATTTGAATTTGACCTCTTGAAATAAAATAAAAACTTGATGTAAACATTATTTTACACAAACCTAAACAAAATCTTTGTTTCTTCAAAGAACACTTTTAAAAGACATTTGAAGAATTGGAAGAGCATCAGTATTAACCACCTAGTCTGTACCAACCTGTCTATCATATCCTGGGCCACTTCATCCAACGCGCTGGTGTATAATTTGATGGTCTTTGGTTGCAGCATAACAGGGTTCACCATGGAACGTACCTGCTTCCAGTTGTCACCATGACTTGAAAATAAACATTGTAATTTAATATAACAAATGTGCTTTTAGCTTTGTCCCCCGACTGCGTGTAGTTGCCGAAGAGTAAGTAGGTCAAGGTTATATAAACAGATCACATCCAATAATAACATACCTGTCCAAAAACGGGCTGCTCCAAAAAAGTGGTTTTGAAAGAGCAAAGTAATAATTTTGAAAACGTATTAATGTTTTTTTACCATAATTTTCGACACATTACATAAATTGAGTCAAAAATCAGACCATAGATACCTAGCAAATTATCTTGGAATAAAACTAATGAAAAAAGTAAAGGTACATAGTGAACTTATGTGTTAGTTAATAGCCTCTTAATAAGAAAAGTTCTGTAAGTAATTTAAGATTAGAAAAGGAACAATGTGCTTTATCTTACGTAGACATAGGATTCTAGAGATTCTTTTAAGGATTTTTCATGTTTTTATATTGATTCTTACAAACTTTCTGCTGCTGTTAGATTCTACAGTTTATCCCTGTACTATCGTCTAGTTCTATTTTCTATTAGTTCCGTATATACTATCCATCCTAGATCGAATCAGTTAAACTAACAATGCACAAATTACCTAATAATGTTAAAATGTTTTTGATGTGTAACATCTTTGCTCTCGCTTTCCTGCAATTTGTGGGAGTGATTTCGTGAAATGGGACGGAAATGTGTAACAGGAAATGCGAACGTTTTTTAATTCTCGAAAACTAAGGTTGTCATAGCCATTCCGCCTAGTGTGATGGCAAAGGCAAAGATGACATACTACTATTCGAAGGGTCGGCCCGTGAATGTACGACCCGATAATTAATTAATTTCATAAGTATTTTGTCACATGTTACACATCATATGCGAGTACTGTAGGTCTCGTTTTTTTTTAAGGATAAAACACTTTAAAAAAAGTAGTTGTATAATGGTCTCTTGCGCTACTACAAAGAAGGGATATGTTCGTCTCGCGTATGTGGGATTCTTTATTCCCTCGTAGCATCCACACTGCTGGATTAGTGCTGCATATATTTTGGAGTGCAAAGTGTGGTTTGTCGCGTGTTGTCTACGTATGTGGGATATTTAACTTAACGGCTCAATCCGGACCCTTCATCAAACTGGCGAGAAATGACATTACTAAAAACAAATGACGGAGCAAATGAAATCACGGCGAAGTCTTATAAGTTCGACAACCAAACTAGCACCAATCTGTATCAATGTGGGTGACGAGGGGCGAGGTCGGAATCTAGAGAACGGTAGGGAGTATTCACTAGATAAGTGATCTTTGTAGTTTTTGGTTAACTTACTCAGTTAAAAGTCCAGTAGGTTTGCCCAACTGTTCCTTGGTCTTGTTGTGGGTCTTTCTGAAGTACTCCTGGGAAGCAAACCCAGGACGGATCGGCATCCAATTCTCGCCGCGAAGTATCTGAAATAAATAAGTACAGTCCTTCTTTTATGGAATTCTTAATACTATATTACAGCATTATTGAACATAACTCGTCACGTACATCTTATAATTCTTACTTATATTATAAATGTCTTTGTTTGTAACGTCTTCACGTTTCATCACCTCAACCAATCTTGACGAAATTTAGCGTGCCATGGAGACGGACATAATCTACTTTTAATCCTGTAAAAATGGCATAGCCGGGTACTATTTCTTGAGGGAACTGAAAAATACCCTTTTTACAAGCTTTTATTTAACTTGCAATGTATGTATGTTTGTTCGGGCGGAATTTGCAACTCAATCTTGAGGCAGATATCTTTAACTGATTGAGCAGATTTTTTTTATACATGTTCAGTTTGGATGACAATGCATGGTTAACTGTGCGACATCATTCTAAATCCAACATGGCGGAACACCCAAGATTGCGGACTAGTTATTTTTAATGCACTCCTACAAAATGGATATCAAATGAAAGGGTTTGCTGAGAAGAACGCGAAATTATTAATATTCTTGAAATTAAAGCTTGTACCCAAAAGTCTTTAGGTTTTTCAAATATTATTTACGTTAATTTCTTTAACATCGCAACGGAGCAACAGATTTGTGTTTTTTGACAAAGACATGTTTGAGGGGGTGAGAATGTAGACTAATAATTAGCTTAGCCAGACATAAGGGGGCTCTAGGGAGAACTCATTTCCACACTTGCGCACGTCGCTCAGTGCTTTCGTCAATAGGTCATAAATCTCATTTAAACAGTTTCTTTAAATTATTTAATGTGTACTCTACATTCTGATAAACGCCATACATTTGTCAACCCAAATTGTCATTATTAATATGGTGAAAAGTCATCTCGTTATCGAGTAACTCAAGCATCATAATTACTGCCGAGTTTGTTTGTAATGCATTATTTTATTTTATTAGGGAAGTTTACAGCTTAAGTAAACACTATATGATAACATTACAAAATTAACTATGAGTTAATAAAAAAACTTCCACAAATGGATTTCGATATAAACACAAAAAAGTAACCTAAGTAAAAAAATAATAATAATAGATTGTGTTTACAAGATTAACGCATGAAAAATGAAAAACACGCTAAGCTCGCTTATCAACGCTTTCGGTGCTGTTGAGAGAGAGAAGTGCTGTTGAAAAATTCCAAAGTAAGGAAACGTTGTACAGAGTTAGAGCTACTGCAGAAAAGATCTATAATATTGTCTTTTCCGGAAACCAGTTGGTTTGTGATTCCAGCGGCTTAGACCAAGAAGCTGTTCTTCCTATAGTTAGTTGACACTTGGGACATAAAGAAATCTAGAACAACGAAGGTGACGAGGTGGTGTTATCAAACTTATTTTGTTCAAAAGCTCGGGACAGTCAACTTTACTCTGTGCTATGTTTATAAAAGTGACTATATCAGCTACATTCCTACGAACATAAAGAGGTAACAGATGAAAACGGGTGCAACGTAGATTGTACTCAACTTTAGGTATTTTAAATCTGTAGCTTAAGAATCTCGTAAAATTAAATGAAACTAAGTGTGTTGCATGTCGCGTGACGGTCGCTTTCGTCTGACGGTATGATCGTTTCGTCCTCTGTACCGTAGCGAGAGCTGCCATGATCGTTTCGTCCTTTGTGAAGTTTTACTTTTACCGTGGTTTCATAATTTTCATATTTTTGAAAGGTTTAACCAGTATTAGATGTCTGCGTTCCATATGACATCATCATATAAGCCGAAGGACGTCCCCTGCTGGACATAGGCCTCCCCCAAGGATCTCCACGAAGACCGGTTCTGCGCTGCCCGCATCCAGCGGCTTCCCGCTAAATGACATATGACATAGTGCTAGGATATGAACCAATCTTGCGCATTTTTTTGAAATACGACCGATAAAGTCAAATTCTGTGACGTCAAAACCGGCAAGGAGCGACCGAATCGTGCGCACTGACGAGCAGCTGAGCGCGTAATTATAATCTTATGCATTGTTTTTTTTTTTTAAGATTAAAATAAATATTCAAGTACCAGCTCTGCCGTGCCTTGACAAAACACTGTAATTTGAAAACAGGAGTTTTCCAGAAGTCGCGAAAAACATTATTTTTCTTCGAAAATTAGGCATAATTGTTAAATTTTAACAGGTTTATTAATAACTAAGTCGAATAATTGTTTTGACAAAACACTGCAACTTCTAGTTGCAGTTTTGTAACAACAGTTAGTATGGAAAAACGTAACAACAGGTTACCAAAATAATGTTCTTTTTATTTCAAAGTTTTGAAAGTTACTTAAAAGTATATTTCTCTTAAATTAAACTAAACTGGCACATCCCTTACTACTCAATCGTCATAGAAGTTTCAACGCGATTGTAGTATTGTTTCACACAATTTAAGATATAGATATAGTCAAACGGACTAAAATTTTTAATAACAAAAAAAGAGTTCTATCTTTTTTGCTTCAAAAATATCACTTTATTGTGTTTGTTTCTGAACTTCATCCAAAAGACTTCTGTTTTCTTGTATAAGCCGCTTTATATCATCTTTAGACTTCTTTTTTTTGAAAAATATCTCTGTATCATTAGTCTCATCGTCGCAACCCACTTTTGCAAAAAGCAAAAGATTACCTCTCTTGAATTCAACAATCTTAAATCTCTGTATATTTTATCATACTCTCGTTTTCAATCATATAAATATCGTGATGTGACACGACAAGACCAGATTTTCAAAAATTTTTCTTGACTCCTTTATTTTCTCAGTGAAATCTTGGTAATCATAAATTTCTAAACTGCCGTTTCGTTTTATTTGTAATGCTGGCATGTACTTGATTTACAGCCATGTATGTGTGACCAGGCTCTAAGTATTCAATGACTATCCTTTCGATGGTTGTTGAGGGGTTCACTACATTGACCAGTGCAGAAAAAACACCTTTTTTATTTTGGGCATTGCAGTTGTGTATAAAAAACACATGCTTGAGGTCTCTGCAACATTTCAGTAAAAATTTTATGTAAGCACTCGCAGTATTGTAAGCTTTTCGTCTTCTATCTCCTTTATGCCAAAGAACACTAACGGCACGTTAAACATCCAGGCTGACCAAAAGTTTCATTGAAGAGAATCAGTTTTCTAGAGAAGTAGTAAGCTTTTGTGATGAGTTGAAGCATGCAAATTACTTTTTGCATATCAGCTGTGAAAATAGCTTTATCGCTAGCATTTTCACCTAGAGCTTCAATTTGGTGTAGATGATGATGTGACACATTTTCGTTTTTGATATGTACTGTATAGTTAGCACACACATTACAACTGCAACCCCTGCAATCACTAGAATTATTGGCACTTTCAGGGTGATTACAAGTATGTTTTCTTAAAAAGTAAGTATCTTGGGATGGTAAAGCCGTAGAGAGGTTCATTTTCTGATAGATATTATGGAAATATGTCCATCAACATTCGATTTTTTAAATAGTTTTGTATATATTTGTAACTGTATTTGTAACTGTACTTGTATTTGTAACGGTGAAGGAAAACATCGTGAGGAAACCTGCACACGCCTGCGAAGAAACTCGAAGGTTGTGTGTGAAGTCGACCAATCCGCACTGGGCCCGCGTGGTCGTCTAAGGCCCGATCGCCCTAATTTAGGGTAGGCTCGAGCCCCTCGGTGGGGACGTATGTGAGCTGATATGATGATATTTGTAACCGTGCTATTCGGCAGATAACGTTGATTAGGGGCATGCTCTACGTTGTAGTGTGACTTTTGCGGTTTTTATTTTTCATACGGAACTCTACTTTGCGCGAGTCCAACTCGCTTTGACCAGTTTTTTATAGATTTAATTTAAAGAAAAGCTTTAGAAAGGTTGTTCAATGCCATGAATAGAATGTCTAGAAATGAATAATTTTCGAAAAACCGAAAAACTTTTAGGTACAAGCTTTTAATATTGCATTGTCACGCGATATGCATATGCATGCAAAATTTAAACTCAATCGAAAACCGGGAAGTGGATCAAATTTAACTTGCAAAATTCCACCCGAAAAAACCATTGCAACTTGCCTTGTTGACTTCGGAACCTTAAAAAAGCCACTTTTCATACATCTCGATCTGATTATTAATTAAAGTACCCGGGCGTGTTTTTCAATGAAACCTACCGTGGCGCAACTCTCAGCATCGTACAGCAATATCATCGGTGGCCTCCCGAGGAATCCATTCAGCCTGACGATTGGACCGTATTTGTCGTAGAGCACCTCCTGGAGTTTTGATACGTCTGATAGCTCGCCTGAAAACAAAATACCGTCAAATTTACCGTAAGTAACATAAGACTGCCAAAGTCGTTAACAAAGTTCCTCACCTTGGCGTTTCTTTAAAAGGTTTGGCCTAAAAATTTAAAATAACCCAGTAAGTGGGTTTTAGTAGAAAGGAACTACGAATAGAACGAACGAACTTCGTAGTTCCTTTGACCAAAAAACACAAAAAAGTTATTAATGAAACAAAAATGCAAATAAAAACATTTTGTCTTTCTCTTTTTCAACATACTGCAAAAACGAGGTCATTAACGTGTTACATTTTTCTTCTTAATCGATAGATTTTCAGCTAAGCTACAAAACGACACCAAATTAGACCAATTTAGACCAAGTTGCCTACGGATTTTAGATAATGAGCGGCAAGCAGTTAAACGTTACACGCAGCGCAGCGGTCGAACTGCGGCGTATGTCCCATCTGCGGTAATTAGTTAACTTTATTACTTACTTATATAACAAATGTTAAAGTGCGTGCAATATCACACGTAAAAGTTATACATAAAAAAATATCATTGAATGCATTTAACAAGAGTAGGCCAGTTCACACGGACAGCACCCGGTCACGAGTATAACGCGAGAGTCAGCCATCGCTCCCATCAACCATAATAGAGGGAAAGGAACGACCCGGCTCCCGATGCGCCACCATTCGCACAAACATTTAAGCGAGCATGCACCACTCATGTTAATGCTAAGATAAAAATATTAATTAAAAGAAGTACTAGACTTATCATGTCTTGTCGCTTCCATGTCAATTCTTAGGTTGTTTATCATTTTATTACTATTAAACATGATTAGTAGTGTTGATAGAAGAAACACTGTCTACCCATTCATTTTTGTCATTTAAATATTCGGATGTCTTATAATAACCTTTTCTACAAAGAGTTATTTTGATACAATTTTAAAACTATTTTTCTGACAAATTCAACACATCATCGGGTAATTTGTTATACATGAGTAAGCATTGTCCCACAAAGGATTTATTGATTTTGCTAAGTCTGGTATAAGTTAGTTGAAGTTTATTCCTATTCCGAAGATTTTGACTGTGCCTGTCACTTTCAGTGAAAAGAGATGCAGATTTTTACGTACATACATTATATTTTCATAAATGTACTGACACGGGAAAGTCATTTTATTAATATCTTTGAACTTATCTCGGAGCGACTCACGAGAAGGCATTCCATAAATCGCGCGAACCGCTCTTTTCTGCAGAACAAATATGGTATTTATATCAGCTGCATGTCCCCACAAAAGTATCCCATAAGACATAATACTATGGAAGTAGCTGAAATATACCAGTCTTGCGGTGTCTATACCTGAGAGCCTGATTTTTTTGACTGTGTATGCTGCTGAGCTAAGCCTGCCAGCTAGTGTTTTAATATGCGGGCCCCATTGAAGCCTTGAATCTACAGTTAATCCTAGAAACACGCTTTGATTTACAAATTCTAATATATTACCAGCTAAGGATAAATTGTTGTTTACTTCAATAACATTAGGTAATGTGAATTTAATACATTTGGTCTTTTTTGCATTTAAGACTAAGTTGTTTATAGTAAACCAATTGTACACTTTTAAAAGAGTGTCGTTTACTTCGTCAGACATATCAGTTTTTCTGTCAACCTTAAAAACTAGTGATGTATCATCCGCAAACAACACAATTTTTGACAGTGATTCAACCATGAATGGTAGATCATGAATATAAACTAAAAAAAGGAAAGGTCCCAAGATAGAGCCTTGAGGCACACCCATCTTTACCCATGAACCCCTTGATTTCGTACCATTTATTTGTACTTTTTGTATCCTATTAACTAAATACGATTCTAAAAGATCTAGAGCCTTATTTTTAACATCGTAATGGTCCAGTTTTACAAGCAGAGTTTTATGTTCCACACAATCGAATGCCTTTGACAAGTCGCAGAAGATCCCTATCGCATTCTGAGATTTCTCAAAAGCATCATATATGTTTTTAACGAGTTCAACTCCCGCGTCCGTTGTGGAACGCCCTTTTGTAAAGCCAAACTGCAGGTTATGGAGCAATTTATTGATGTTCATCATCATCATATCAGCCACAAATCGTCCACTGCTGAACAAAGGCCTCCCCCAAGGATTTCCACGACGACCGGTCCTGCGCTGCCCGCATCCATCGGCTTCCCGCGACCTTCACCAGGTCATCGGTCCACCGCGTGGGAGGCCTGCCTACGCTACGTTTTCCGGTGCGCGGTCGCCACTCGAGAACTTTACTGCCCCATCGGCCATCTGTTCTACGAGCTATGTGCCCTGCCCACTGCCACTTCAGTCTAGCGATTCTGTGAGCTATGTCGGTTACTTTAGTTCTCCTGCGGATCTCCTCGTTTCTGATTCGATCACGCAGAGAAACTCCGAGCATAGCACGCTCCATTGCCCTTTGGGTGACCTTGAGCCTTCTTATGAGGCCCATAGTAAGCGACCATGTCTCAGTTCCGTAAGTCATCACTGGCAACACACACTGGTCAAAGACCTTAGTCTTGAGACACTGCGGTATTTGGGACGTGAAGATATTGCGAAGCTTCCCGAACGCTGCCCAGCCGAGTTGGATTCGTCGATTGATCTCTTTCTTGAAGTTGGACCTGCCTAGCTGAACTGTTTGTCCCAGGTATACATATTCGTCAACAACTTCCAGTGTAGAGTCTCCAACCTTTAGAGGAGTGGGTGCGACACGGACATTTAACATTATTTTCGTCTTGTCCATGTTCATTTTAAGACCCACTTGTTGAGAGACCTTACTGAGGCCATCGAGCATTGTGCTTAGGTCTTCCATAGTCTCAGCCATGACCACGATATCGTCAGCGAATCGGAGGTGGGATATGTACTCGCCGTTGATATTGATGCCGAGTCCACCCCAGTCCAGAAGCTTAAAAACATCTTCCAGGGCGGCGGTGAACAGTTTCGGAGATATAACGTCTCCCTGTCTCACCCCTCGCTGCAACTGGATAGGTTTCGAGTTCTGGTCCTGGAGGCGAACCGACATGGTGGCGTTTTCATACAGACACTTCTTATTGATGTTAAAACATTTGGTTTAGTATAATTTTTTCAAAGACCTTACTTAAGACTGGTAGCACAGAAACAAGCCTATAATTACTAGGGTCTTTCTTTTCTCCCGACTTAAAGAGTGAAATAACTTTACTAAATTTCATGACATCCGAAAACACTCCAGTGTCAATACAAATGTTGAATAGATCGGCCAAGTAAGGGGCTAAAGTTTCCGCCATTTTAAACTTTTTAGTTACTGGACCGATTGCTTCCAAAATCGATATCTCAGGGTCCCTGAGGTCCCTCATCACGAATCCTTTTTCGGAATTGAAAATAGTGGCCGCCATTTTGAACTTTTTAGTTGTTGGACCGATTGCTTTTAAAATTGATATCTGAGGGTCCATGAGGCCCCTTATCACGAATCCGCTGCCCGAATTGAAAAAAGTGGTCGCCATTTTAAACTTTTTAGTTACTGGACCGATTGCTTCCAAAATCGATATCTCGGGGTCCCTGAGGTCCCTTATCACGAATCCGTTTTCGGAATTGAAAATAGTGGCCGCCATTTTGAACTTTTTAGTTGTTGGACCGATTGCTTCCAAAATCGACATCTGGGGGTCCCTGATGTCCCTTGTCACGAATCCGTTGTCAGAAGTGAAAATAGTGGCCGCCATTTTGAACTTTTTAGTTACTGGACCCATTGCTTCCAAAATCGATATCTGAAGGTCCCTGAGGTCCCTTATCACGAATCCGTTGTTGGAAGTTAAAAAAGTAGCTGCCATTTTGAACTTTTTAGGTATTGGACCGATTGCTTCCAAAATTTATATCTGAAGGTCCCTGAGGTCCCTCCCTTATCACGAATCCGTTGCCCGAATTGAAAATAGTGGCCGCCATTTTGAACTTTTTAGTTACTGGACTGATTGATTCCAAAATCGATATCTGAGAGTCCCTGAAGTCCCTCATCAAGAATCCGTTGCCAGAATTTAAAAAAGTGGCCGACAATTTTGGAAGCAAGCGGTCCAGTAACTAAAAAGTTCAAAACTATATGGTCCTTTAAACAAAAAGATCACACGAAAACAGTAAAACATCAAAAAATAGTGAATAAATACTGCATAAACTAAAAATAAATAAATAATTATAATTGCATAAGTTGATAAAAAATGCTATGCAATAGCTTTACCGCGGCAGTCCCCGAGTGCCACACGCTTTTTTTTTGAGATTTGGCTATGGGTTCCATGGGGAAAGTTGGTCACTTTCATGGGTAGAAGCAAAATTTAAAATAGTTTCACCTAATTTTGTTACACCTTATATAAGAAAGATATATAAGAGAGCTAATTTCCTATTGCATAGGGGATCTTAGTAAGCTCGTTTCCATTTTCGGCATCATCTTCACTTACCAATAGGTGTCATGATGCAAATAGATTCGTCATCATATCAGCTCATATACGTCCCCACCGAGGGGCTCGAGCCTACCCTTAATTAGGGCGATCGGGCCTAAGTCGACCACGCGGGCCCTGTGCGGGTTGGTATACTTCACACACAACCTTTGAGTTTCTTCGCAGGCGTGTGCAGGTTTCCTCACGGTGTTTTCCTTCACCGCAAATAGATTACCAATTGTAGATAAACAGATAAAAAAAAGCAATGAGAGTCAATTAGGTGATGAGTCATGATGCAACGTACGTCCAGGGAGGAAGTGGTGCAGCTGACCGATAAAGGGCAGTGAGGAGGGGCCAGGTATCTCCTGCCATGGCTTCAGAGTCTCAGAAGTCTTCACATTGGCGCTGTTTACTGATAATGTCCTGGAAATTAGTTGCATGTGTATTTTAGGTTGTCTGATATGACTATCATTCTTAAATACAAATTCATCATCATCATTGCAGGACATATGCCTCCCTCAAATATTTCCACGACGACCGGTTCTGCGCTACCCGCATCCAGCAAATTAATCCGAGTCAAACTTCAACAGACTTATTTTAATTGGTGGTTATTTACCTATTCGTGTGTTTTAGAGCAGTACCATTGGTCAGACTATATCATGATGTGGGCAGATGATATTTTTCATACAACCATTTCTTGAAATAGTAAGTTCTATGATGTATGCACGTCATATACATATAGGGTGACTTTTAATTAGTTCTTGATAGCAAAGGATATGTATGTACTCGTGATTACAAACAACTTTACCAAAGAAACTTTATGTCAAATCAGAAATAAATTTTTGGCCCTCGATACATAATAAGTTATCAAATCGGCAAAAATGTATAAAGGACCAAAATATTTTTTCATATTTGACATAAAGAAAGTTGTTTGTAATCACGAGTACATTCATATCCTTTGCTATCAAGAACTAATTAAAAGTCACCCTATAACGTGACCACTGACCATACGTCCCGCTTTGGGCGGGACAGTCCCACTTTCAGGCTGTTTGTCCCGCTGTCCCCAGAGAGGGCAAAAACGTCCCGATTTCGCAAACAGACCAAACGATAAATTAATTAAAGTATATACCTATTATTTTATCTAAAAAAACCTACTTATTATTCAGTGTTCATCATATCAGCTCATATTATACGTCCCAACCAAGGGGCTCAATAATTAGGGCGATCGGGCCTTAGTCGTCCAGTGCGGGTTGTTCAACCTATTCAGTTTAATTCATTTTCTAATAAACTCTAGTAAAATATTTTAAAAAAAATATTACATAATTCCGCTGGTGTCCCGCTCTGACGAAAAAAATAAATAGTCACGTTACCTATATACCTACTTTTTAGGATTCCGTACACCCAACGGGTGACTAACGGGACCCATCTTCTTCTTTTCTAGTCGACGGCAAACTCAGACAGCCCCATCCCAAAACCGAGCCACGCAAATTGCCTTGTCAGTGGCCTGCATCAACGGGACCCTGTTACCACAGTACATATATTAGTACTAGCGTACTATTTTTTTTATAAAAAAATGGAGTGCGTTTGAGTGCAACTTACCTGATGGTAAGTGATGATGCAGGCGAGGATGGTACAAGCAAACTCAAATAATGCCTATTCACTCTTGCCTTGAAGATCCCCAAACCATAGGAATCGGGAAACACTGACGCAGGCAAGGAGTTTCACTCCTGTGCTGTACGCATAATAAATGAAGAAGCGTAACACAAATAACAATAGCACAAAAACAACCTTTTCAATATCTCCTTTTTCGACAAATTCTGCCAAAAATAGTTTCTTCAGACGATCGACACGCAATTTCAATAATGACTTTTCTGATGTAGACATTTTTAATACTACTTTGGGTGCCTTTAAAAGTGCGATTAGAAATAAGTTAAATTAAAAATAGTTGTAAAATTAATATTGTCTCAGGGCTCGTATATTTCATGTTTTATTTTTATTAAGTGGAACTCCAGGTCGTTTTTAATTTAAAATTTATATGTAATACTATATATAAGACTGTTTGTTTCCTAAATTAATAAAATAAAAAAAATAAAAAAAATAAAGTAAAGATTCGTGCGAAAAGGTGGAACATCAACAACGAAGGGGTTATTACAAAGCCTCCGCTGTCTGTCCGTCCGTCTATCACTGGGTTGTATTTCATGAACCGTAATAGGTAGACATTTGAAATTTTCACATAATGTGTATTTCTAATGCCGCTATGACAAAAAACTCTAAATATATTGTGGAGTGGTATAGTACAGAACACTCGGAGTGGCCAGGTTTTCTATTTGAAAAATTATAGTATGAGTCATAATAAAGATTTAAGGAAAATAACTGATCATTTAAAGCTTTAATATGTTATCAAAATAACGAACCCGTTTTTACCCGAATGCGCAAAAAGGAGAGTAATGATACGTTTTTCGACTTAAAGTATGTATGTTTTTTATGTCTGTCTCTTTGGCTGAGCCTGTAGATAGATTCGTCTTAATATCGTCAGTGACATAAGATAAATTTTTACCCGACTGCCTCAAAAAAGTTAAAGCTAATGTTTTCTTATGCGTCAGGTTTTTAATTTTAACTTAATTAGTTACGTTTCAAGATTTCAAGGATTCCAAAATGTGGTGCACTCTTTCTGATAGTTATAAAATGGTATAATTACATATATACGGGTAATAATGTCATTTGTGAAAGTTATAAAATAGTATAATTACATATATACGGGTAATAATGTCATTTGTGAAAGTTATAAAATAGTATAATTACATATATACGGGTAATAATGTCATTTGTGAAAGTTATAAAATAGTATAATTACATATATACGGGTAATAATGTCATTTGTGAAAGTTATAAAATAGTATAATTACATATATACGGGTAATAATGTCATTTGTGAAAAATATTAAAAATAAACATATTCATCTTATCCGCTCATATACGTCCCCACCGAGGGGCTCGAGCCTACCCTGAATTAGGGTGACCGGGCCTTAGTAGTTAACGCGGGCCCAGTGCGGGTTGGTCGACTTCACACACAACCTTTGAGTTTCTTCGCAGTCGTGTGCAGGTTTCCTCACGATGTTACCCTTCACCGTAAGAGCGTCGGATAAATGTAGATATGAAATCGAAATTCGAAAACACATTGGTGCGTGGCAGGATTCGAACCACGGCCTCCCAGACAGGAGGTAGCGGCCGTAACCATTACGCCACCGACGCTCGAAACATAATCATTAGTAAATAATGTCAAAATAGAAAAAAATCATTGTTGAAAAACATATAATGTCCTTAGGACTTGAAAACGATAAGACACGAGAAATTAACATTAAAATAATTTAAAATGTCAATAATGCCTGTGACAAGAGTAGGCCAGTTCACACGGACAGCACCCCGAGTCACGAGTGTAACGCGAAAGCCAGCCATTATTTTTAACTTACTCGTAGACACATAATAAAAAGTAGCCCAATACTGTTGGAAAGTTAGTGTGCTTAACCCTGCAGTGGTCACCCGAATTACAAATGTAATCCGTGGCTTATGAATTATTGTTTTTATAATATTAAGGAATTTATGGACTACCAAAATTACATACAGTAACATTTTATAACAAATCTAAAACTAATATTGCACATCTAATTTAATCATTATGAATATGAACATTCATAAGACTGCATACGATTACTGGAATTGTACTTGTTAAGATATGTATATTTATGAAAGCGGGAACTTAAGTATTTAGTATTATTACTAAGCAGTGACTTAAGTATTTTTGCAAATAAATTATTCTGATTCTGAAATAAAATTATTCGTAAACAACTAAAGTGTATTACACAGGACTCCGTGTACTTTAAGTATGATAATGATAATCTCTACCCGTCTCGGTTCATTCCAAATATTATGTGTATGTAGTTCCTGTTTGGAAATTAATGGTTGATTTGTTTTTATTACATTAGAAACGCATATTATGGTCTAAGTATTTTAAAGTAAGTTTTCAAACACCATTTTAAAGAAATTTGTGTTTAAGTATATTTTGACCAAATTGTTAATTATTCTGTTTGAATGCAACTTACCTGATGGTAAGTGATGCAGTCGGTCGGTGCAGGATGCAGTCGGTCTTATACGGTGAAGGAAAACATCGTGAGGAAACCTGCATACGCCTGCGAAGAAACTCGAAGGTTGTGTGTGAAGTCGACCAACCCGCACTGGGCCCGCGTGGTCGACTAAGGCCCGATCGCCCTAATTCAGGGTAGGCTCGAGCCCCTCGGTGGGGACGTATATATGAGCTGATGTGAAGTGATGCAGTCGAGGAAATAATGCCTATTCACTCTTGCCTTGAAGATCCCCAAACTATAGGAATTCGGAAACACTGACGCAGGCAAGGAGTTTCACTCCTGTGCTGTACAAAATTGATAATTATTCTGTTTAGTTTCTTATTATAATTTAATTTTATTTAGGATACTCGCCATTTTCACTAAAGAACTTACAACATGCAAGACTTTTATAAAAAAAGAGAAAACAATTTGGCGTACAGTAATGTAATCTACGCGACGACTCAAGTGACTTTTGGGGGCGCGACCACTGCAGAGTTAAATTAAGTCACTTACCTCACAATAATTTTATTTACAACTCCCAAACTCAAAACTGATCTTGAACACTGCATCCTTATCTAATGTTTTACTCCTCACTGTGAGAACACACTATACGTAGGTACCTACGTCTACACTAGACTATTTCAATTTACTTTTAATTTTATATTCATTTAGTACTTTGTTTATAAAAAATAACTACCTATTCAATTAGTACTAACTGAACAATATAAACGACATATATAATCAAACACACTAGATGTCACTAAGGATTCAAATAACACTTGTCACACTAATGCACAATGCTATCTGATAAACTATCACATCGTATACGATAGCAGATTATTCAGTATAAAAAAGGGTAAAAGCCAATTCACTATTTCCATTAATTTTATAACAAAAACAGTATGTGTGTTAAACGCGTCTCTATTCCTACAAAAATTTGAGCACGATGAATATAGTCTGCGTTCCTACCAATTGAGATTGAATTTTATACTACTGATTATAAACTGTGTTGTATTGCGTGGTAGATTATGTCTAAATTTGAACACCTAGGTCATGTGACGTAGATGCGGTTCAAGGCTTGTTCAAGGTGAACCGGCATTTATTAATCAACATGATATTACCACAGTATTATAATATAGCGACTTACAGTAGCGCTACGAATGTACTTACGCATAGCAACGGAAGGGTACTTGCGGGGCAGCGGGCGACGGGGCACAGCCTGGCTAACTCCACGAGTTTGCCAGGCTGACTACAGGCTAGTATGGGCTAGCCGGTGGCGCATCGTGCTACATCAAAGGCGTTACGCTACTGTATGCCATATCGTAATACTGTGACATTACTATGAGATGTCTTTCATCTTATATCTATTTATAGTATACTTACCTATTTTAATACATATATTTATAAATAGGTCGTCCATGCAATTATTAAGTTTAACCTTTAGTCACCTTAAAGTGCCTTAAATCACCCTATTTATATTACGACGAAAAGAATGTAGATAATGGAGATATTGTATGTTAAAGGTGCTGCAATCAAACTTAGATCCTCACACTGCATCTAGAGGATGGGTTCGAGCTGAGTCAGGTCACGGGTGTAGCATTTGTGGACTTTTCAGCTGATTATGACACAGTAAACCTTAGGCGGCTAATGTGGAAGGTGACCGAGATGATAGGAGACCATGCCTGTTGTGTAATAGTTCTTGGTGAACTATTACACAACAGACGCTTCCTGGTCCTCCTCCTATCAGGAAAGAGTAAATGGAGATCTCAAAAAAACGGCCTTCCCCAGGGTAGTGTGCTGACTCCGCTGCTATTCAACGTTTATACAATTGACCAACCTAGCACACCACTCGCTTCACCTATGCTGACAACCTGGCACTGGTATTCCAAGCTTCATTTTTCAATAAATTTGAAGAAAACTTAATAACTGCTCTCGGCAATCTTAGTCAGTACTACAAAATAACTCACTAAGGCCCAACCCATGGAAGACTCGGTCCTGCGTTTTCCATCTGCACAACCAAAAGTTCAGCAGAACCCTTAACGTTGCATAGCGTACCGATTGCCTAGTGTTCTTATCTTAAATACCTCGGGATCACTGTAGACAGATTGTTAACATACAAGTAAACAGCATTGCATTAATACAAAGCATACTCGTAAAGTAGGCGCACGTAATAATCTTTGATTCTCCTGTAAAGTCATACAAACGACTGGCATTGCCCTTTTCTACTCGTCTGGTGAATACGGCAGCCCGGTTTAGAGTCGTTCTACTCACATGCGGCTTGCGGATACAGTCGTAAACAATACATGTCCGACGGGATATCACGGGTTGTCTGAAACCAATTCCCGTCTGGCTGGTGTTGCACCTCCGGACGTCGGTAGAGAGGTAGCGAGCTCAATAGAACGTGCCAAATAGGAAGTAGACCCACGGCACCCAATGAACCATCGCGTCCCTGTGCCTTCAAGGCTTAAAAGCTGGCGCAGCTTTATTTAAGAAGTGCTTCCTCTGGATGGTGACGCCTCCAAAACACGACTAAATTATAACGTGGCAACAGATATCCCACTGTCCGAAAAACTGCCCCTGGATACGACCCTCTGGCCGATATGGCAGTCTTTAAACAAACTCCGGACTCAGGTTGGCCGAAGCAAGGAAAATATGTACAGGTGAGGCTACAGCTGGGATAGCACTTGCGAGTGCGGTGCCTCTTCCCAGACTATGACACACCTTTTATCCTGCCCCGCATGTCCTAGCACCTGTTCGCGCGAGGACCTGTACAATACTACAGACATTTCAGTCCGGGTAGCAGAGAATTTTCTGGAAAAAAGATCGTTTCGCTAGGAATAAGAAGATAGGGATGTTGCCTGTGGGAGTGTGTCATCCTCAAGCTAATCTTCCTTTACTTTAAGACAGTTATTTTTTCGTAATTTCACAGAAAACCCAACAAACGAACAAAAACTATTACAATCAAAGACGTCGGTGATATTCGAACCCTTTACGAGTATGTAGTAATATCTAAATGGTATTCTTTGCCTTTTAGGTGCTAAGATTACTCAATCCGAGCAGATTGATACGTGTTTCAATAATATCGAAAGTCTATTAATTTTAAGTTCAAATCAATGCGGGCTTCAACGCGGCTGTTACGTTAAAACTGAACGCCCAATTCTCGATTTTTACATGTTTTTATTACTTTTCTATACTTTCAAATATGTTTAAAAAATAGTTTAATTAAAATGAAAGGTATTAAAGTCACCGATTTTTGCGTGTTGTTTTTATTAAATTTTATCTATTTGTTGTTGAGAAATTTTCCAATTAATGCCAAAAACACGGTCTACAGTATATTTTTTACATAAAAAGTGGTAGTATTTTCAAAATTAACGATTTTAGAGCGACTTCCAGAAATCCGATTAAGCTGTTTGGTGTAAAGTCGTATTCCCGGTGACCATAGATCCTCAGTTGATCTGATGATGAACTTTCGAGGTGGCATCAAGGTTCCAGGATCATCTTTTATTTTCAATTTCGAAAGGTGTATTTATATTCACATTTGGAACACTGAGCATTTGGCTTTTTGAACTAAAAAACTCTTTTCAAATAACACCTAGTACTTAAATGTTTTTAGGTTTTTCAAAAATTATTTAGTTTACACATAGCACTTTAGGACCGCGAGAACCTTTGATTTTTTCCAGAGATTGGTTATAAATATTTATATAGATCTAGGCATTTCAAACACATACAATCGACCAACAATAAGACAAGTAAGTATTCAGGATAGGTGAGTGCTAAAATGGAGTCCGATGCTGGTGCAGGCATCGATGCTAAAGATTACTCAACGAGTATCAGTCTGGGACAATATGCAACAGTCTTCCAGGCGGAGACTTATGCTATCATTGCATGTGCACAGGAGATTAAAGACAAGGAAGTCAAAGACAAAACCTTCTATATTCTCAGCGATAGTCAAGCTGTTCTTAAAGCTCTTGAATTCTTCAAGATTAACTCTAGGCTAGTGCTAAATTGTGTTAAGGTCCTCAACAAGGTAGGCCGACACAACAAACTGCAACTGGTCTGGGTCCCTGGACACGTAGGAGTGGAAGGCAATGAAGAAGCAGACAAACTGGCTAGAATGGGATCACCGACAACAATGTGTGGTCCAGAACCACGGAAAGGGCTACCAAGGGGCACTATTACAAGGGCATCAAAGGCACAGGCCGAGGGAAGACACAGATTGACATGGCTATCCAGGATAAACACTCTAAGCTCTTCATCGGTGAGGTCACCACAGGGGCAACCAATTACATTTGGAATAACAGCAGGACACGTGTCAGGGCTGTAACAGAGGCGTTGACGGGCCACTTTGCCACAAACGCACACCTACAAACAATCGTCCTTACGAATGACCCGACCGGCAGGGTCTGTGGTGAAGATGCAGAATCAATGGAACACTTACTGTGTCACTGCGATAACCTGTCTAGCAAGCGTATGTACCTCCTAGGTGATGGCTACCCAAAACCGGAGGACTACAAGCACCTTTCAATCAGGGGAATTGCTACATTGATGCAGCATAATATCTTCAAATAGGTTGGGGTGCAAAGGTAGGGGTAGACACAAAAGGTCCCATTGGGTCGAAGTGTCGCTGAAACTGTACCCCCCACTTACAAAGATAAGATAATTTCCAGGGTCGCAGGTGAAGGTTTTTTTTTTCTCAAACAGTGGTCAATATTTTTAACAGACCAAGTATATTTAATAAGATATCCGATAACTTATGTAGTCTGGCCAGGACTTTTTGAGATAAGTTTAACCTTATCTTGTGAAGCTGGATACTTAGTCTTAGGTAATCGACGGTACTTCTCAATTTGTTTCAAGATCTATATTTCATTACCCACTTCCTTTGTGTCGTCAAAATGTAAATGACTCATTATGTTGTATTTACGAGTGCCACTAAAAGTCACTTGCATCTTATTTTCAACCGAATTCTAAAAGGAGGAGGTTCTCAATTCGAATGTGTATTTTTTACCTCAGAACTTTTGACTGGGTGAACCGATTTTTATGTTTTTTTTTATTATTTGAAAGCTAGTGCTTTTCGTGTGGTCTCATATAAATTTTATCAATATCGGTGTAGTAATTTATTAGAAAATTAACAAAAAACAAAAATAATAATGCAAAAATGTACTAAGTTGTTGCGATGGAAGTCGTTTTTTTTAGCGTTTTTAATTATATTTTGACGTTTGTGACATCGATGTTTTTTTATTTTTTGACGATCATGTTACCATTTCACTTTTAATATGATTTGTATAAATAAATAACTGGTGATGTAGCGGGTTCAATTCCTAGCAGATTCAACTCGTAAGACTCGGTTTGGTTTGTGGTAGGGCATTTTCTCAGCCCGTCTGGATAGCCCCCACCATCTTATCCTTTGCCGCCAAACATCAATATTAACAGTATTGATGTGCTCCGGCTTGAATATAAGATAGAGATATCCATTGCGTTGGGGAATCTTGGTAAGGTCACCTCCATCTTCTGCATCATCTTCATTTAACATCACGTCTGTTGAGTGGAACACAGCTCTGTTACATTGGGTCCGAGTTGTGCAGGCGGAAAATTTTGAGCAGGAGACGCTCTGTGCAGGCTGTGGAAAGCTGAAGGGAGGTCTTACGCGTCTTAACCCGTTTTTGGTTGAGCAAAAGTTGCTACGGGTTGAAGGAAGGCTTCGGATTGCTAACCTACCCTACTCAGTACGACACCCCCTGACCCTCCCAAAGAAAAAAGCTTTGGCCGATTTATTGATCAGAGAGCGTCACGTTAAGAACTCACATGCAGGCTGTAACGCCTTTCTCGGGATCCTACAGCGCGAGTTTTGGATAATGTCTGGACGAAGGACAGTTAGCAGTGTCGTGTTTCGGAGCCTGCCCTGCTATCGTTTGAAGCCGGCCACGATGCAGCCGCTTATGGGAGATCTCCTTCCAGACTGGGTTAACGTGAATAGACCGTGTTATGGTGTCGGAACGGATTTTACAGGAACTTCATGGTTAAGACATCGCACCTTCGCAATGCAAACTTATATAAGGTTTGTTTGTGCGTATTCGTGTGTCTTGTTACCAAGGCCGCCCACTTGGAGCTCGTGGCCGATCTATCAACAGAAGGTTCCTTGGCAGCGTTAGATCGTTTTGTATCGCGTAGAGGACTGCCATCACTGATCGGGTTGGACTGTGGTACCAACTTCAAGGGTGCTGATCGGTATTTAAAACATATCTTAGATTCCATGTCAAATCATCAAGAAATCGGCAAGAACCTCTCACGTCGGGGCATTACATGGGCCTTTGATCCACCAGGATGCACTCACTGGGGAGGTACCTTTGGGGCCGTTGATAATGGTTTCGCCTGCCTTTAGGACGTACCGATGGTTGGATCCGTGGTGGGTGTATGATCGGAACCAACATTTAATTGCTCCCGACATGCGCTTGCCGGCAGCTTTAAGTGGCGGGGAGTGAGGGGCGAGCGCGGGGGTGCAGTGGCTCGGCGCTTGCCGCTGGCGCCCGCGCCAGTCACAAATCGAGCCTTTGCGGGCGACGCACGCCGTCGCGGTTCCAGTGAGTCGAACTGTAAGCCTTTAAACGCGGCAGGCGCCGCGGGCTTCACGGTAATTTAGTGGGTTCTTAGTAGCGAGCAACCAAAGCCGCGGACCCCGGGATACGTGAAAATCACTACGGTGTGTCCCGCTAAGTCTTGCCTTTCGAATGTGAACGATAGCTATTAGTGCAAGCATTGTGTTATAAGCGGACAATAAAATTTTGTGTGGATACCTACATACCGCGTGAATTGTGTCTAAAGTTATAAGTGTCTAGATTTTGCTCTGTGTTATTGCACTTAGCTAGGCACGGACTCGGCTTGTACCTATAACGGACCGCGTTTGAGATATTAGCATTGTGTAATAAAACTAGATGAATTGACCATCAGCTGAACACCTTCGTGGTGGCCTGAAGTTACGTATTTATATCGGCCGGAATTACTGATCACGTAATGAAGTTGTATCAGAATGTGGACAAATGTGTATCTTGAGTGGGAAATCTGACTATTGTGAGTCGTGGTTTATGCAACTACGAGCTGACAGTCCACGGTGTCCCGAAAAGGAGAATATAAGCACCTCTAGGAGTGGAGATAAGGTCTTGTGGCATCTACAAATACACATACAATTTCAATACACTTAAAACATGTACTCATTGCCACCAAATGATCGACCTGATAGAGGATCGCGTTTGCATCGAGACTGGTTAGTAGTTAGAAATAAATTCTACTGTTCTTTATTTTTACTTGTTAGCAATTTAGGGTTCCGTATTTGTGAATTTAATTTATTTTTAGATGTTTTTATGCGCTAGTATCAGCTCACGGGGCTGCCTTTAAATATAAACTTTCTCTTCACTGCTTAGGGTCGCGAATAACGCTGGTAGGGGCGCCGTGTCCCTTGGATTGTGGAGATTTTGTGGCCACAGGACAACGGATTTTGTGTCTCTGTATTAACAAGCCTATCTTGTGTTTCGGCTTTAAGCACTGAACCCCCAGCGCTGCGTATGCAGCCGAGTTCATGACCCACCTTTGAGCCTAAGACACGAAATAATTCAATGGGCCTAGCAGACTTTCTCACGTAGCTTTCACCCTCTGGCTTACTTACATGGTTCAGTATTTAAAAAATACGCATTACCTAGTAGAAAAGAAAGAGATGTATCAATCTTGATGAAAATTTTACAAATTATATGGTTTTGTACTTTAAACGATTTTTCGTAGAAGGCCTTATTATGTTCTACTAACTCACAAAGTTTAATTAAAATCGTTATAACATTTTTTTAAAAACATAACAAATACCCTTGATTTGTATAGTAGGTACCTTATTCCGATTTTTCCAGGTGTAATAAACATCAATATGTCGTATAAAATTGTAGTAACATACAAAGTTCCATTAAAATTTAGATATTTTAAAAAAATATTCATTTTTTTCCTTGGTAGCAACCCTCAAAATAAAGATAGGAAGAATTTAATACTTCTATATATAAAAAAAATGATACATAACCGACTCAAACTTAATTTACATCAGATTAGTAGTTTAGGAGTTAGAGCGGGATAGACATACACACACTCCATGAAAATGGAACATTGGACTCTATGAAGGTAAGACAATCGATCCTTATCAAAATCTCAACACTTTCTTACAACACATTAGTTAGTAAGGGTAAAGATATAAAGAGGCGGGTTCCCGGTACGGACTTGTCGGTGCGTGTCGGTACGGATCGGTGCAGGATACCCTACACATAAAGAAACAGGTAAATCTGTTTATATTGACCATCATGGCTTCGAGTTCTTCGGACGACGATTTTCTTCTAGATAGTGTTTACTTATCTTATAATGTAGAAAAAGACGGTTGGTGTAATCTAACATTAAAATAAATTTGGTGAAATGATGAAGACTACTTTTATGATTATACCAGGATGACACCAAAAAATTCGACTATGTGCTAAATAAAATAGAACATCTCTTAATTAAGAACTGATGTAACTGGCATCGTCAACCCATTTCACCTGAAGAAAGATTACTTGTCACCATTAGTCTTTGTCTATATCCATTTTGAAGACACCCTACACCGACAAGTCCCAACCTGTTTCTTTATACGTGAGCGCATATGATAACATTGGAATATTTTACTACAGATCGGTACCGGTTTGTCTGCACCGGGAACCCGCCTCTTTATGTCTTTACCCTAAAGCTCAACGTCATCATTATCAGCCGAAAGACGCCCCTGCTGAACATAGGTCTCCTCTAAGGATTTCCACAAATACCGGCGCTGCCTGCACGCAGCTGTTTTCCGTGACCTTTACCAGGTCATAGGTATACCGAGGGAGGGCTGCTCCTAAATAAATAAAAAGCCTCGCAGTGAACCGAATTAAAGCTATACGTTCCAAAATTAAACACCGGGTCCCACAAAATGGCCCCTTCGAGTAATATAACGTGGATTGTCGTTACGGAAGTATGTACTGTAAACAGAATCAAGTCAAAGACCTTACATATTGCTTTGAAAGGACGAGAACAATAACGTTTGAAATGGTACCGTTTCGCTCTTGTTTTACATTATTGGTGTCAAGAGATTCACAAGTGACACTAAAACGCCCTTACAAAGTGTGTTGTTTAATGTCAAAATCATCATCATCATATTCATTTCATCAAACCCATACGTGTGTGGTATCTATGGATAGGTCTTCAAAAATGATATTGAGGTTTCTAATAAATTTTTTTTCTAAACTGAATAGTTTGCGCGAGAGACACTTCCAAATTGGTAAAATGTGTGTCACCCCCTGTAACTTCTAAAATAAGATATTTTTTTTAATTCACAATTGGTAAGCACTTGGCATCATCTCACCTGATGGTAAGTGACGAAGAAAATGAAAATAAAACTAAAATAATATATGATGTACTACCATGCAAACTTCCACCGAAAATTGTTTTGAACGAGGTCTAGTACCTAAGTAGTTTTTTTTTTAATACGGCATAAAACGTAAACCGCAATTTACCTTTCATTCAATCAACTCAAATATAAAAATAAAATAAAAAACATTTAATTTCATAAATGAAATGAAAACATACCATGAACCGTGAACCATTATTTTCAAATAATAAATCTGTAATAGGTGCCTAAGTATATAATAATAATAATAATAATTCGCGCGGGGCGTGGCTTGATTGGTAGCGGGTGTGGAGCGAGCGGGGGGCAGGTTACTGACTGACCGACTGCGTTTACCCGACACGTGAGGGCAGACGTTGTTGAAAATCGTGCGCGCGGAGCTAATTTTTCGATACATTTATAAATGCTAAATATTGTACGTTTACGATTTGATAGTGTTTTCGTTGGATAAAAAAACATCGATCAAAGTTACAACGGGCTACAAGAACTTTTATATTATGTTATTTGCTGCTACGGAACACTTCATGGGCGAGTCCGACTCGTACTTGGCCGCTTTTTTAATTTCATCATCATCATCATAATATCAGCCTCTGCTGTAAAAAAGGTCTCTCCCAAGGATTTCCACGACGACCGGTCCTGCGCTGCCCGCATCTAGTGGCTTCCCGCGATCTTCACCAAGTCGTCGGTCGACCGCGTGGGAGGCCTGCCTCCACTACGTTTTCCGGTGTGCCGTCGCCACTCAAGAACTTTACTGCCCCAACGGCCATCTGTTCTACGAGATATGTGCCCTACCCACTGCCACTTCAGTTTAGCTATTCTGTGAGCTATGTCGTTTATTTTGGTTCTCCTGCGGATCTCCTCATTTCTGATTCGATCGCTTAGGGAAATTCCGAGCATAGCTCGCTCCATTGCCCTTTGGGTGACCTTGAGCCTTCTTATGAGGCCTATAGTAAGCGACTATGCCTCAGTTCCGTAATTCATCACTGGCAACACACACTGGTCAAAGACCTTAGTCTTGGGACACTGCGGTACTTGGGACGTGAATATATTGCAAAGCTTCCCGAACGCAGCCCAGCCGAGTTGAATTCGTGGATTGATCTCTTTCTTGAAGTTGGACCTACCTAGCTGGACTGTTTGTCCCAGGTATACATATTTGTCAACAACTTCCAGTGTAGGGTCTCCATCATTTAGAGGGGTGGGTGCGACACGGACATTTAACATTATTTTCGTCTTGTTTATGTTCATTTTGAGACCCACTTGTTAAGAGACTTTACAGTTGGCCTTTACAGATGGCCGTAGGGGCAGTAAAGTTCTGGAGTAGCACACGCGCACTGGAAGACGTAGCGTAGGAAGGCCTCCCACTCGGTAGACCAACGACCTGGCGAATGACACGGAAAGCCGTTAGATGCGAAAATCATGGAAATCTTTTTGGGAAGCCTTTGTCCAGCAGTGGACGTCTTTCGGATAATATGATGGTGATGATTTTGACATTAAACAGCACACTTTGTATGGGCGTTTTAGTGTCGCTCGTGAATCTCTTGACACCAATAATGTAAAATACGATCAAAACTTTCGTACATGATGCTGCAGAAGATGGAGGTGAGCTTACCAAGATTCCTCAATGCAATGGAGAACTCTATCTTATCTTCAAGCCGGAACACATCAGTGCTGTTAATATTGATGTTTGGCGGCAAAAGATAAGATGGTGGTGGCTAGCCAGACGGGCTTAGAAAATGCCCTAACATAAATCAAACCGAGTCTTACGAGTTAACTCTGCTAGGAATCGAATCCGCGACCTCCTGATGTAAAGCTACTGTAACCACTGAGACGCTTAAACTTTTGATCTGCAACTTCGCTGAATTAGTAAAAAAAATGGACTTTTCATTCAAATAGATTGGTGTAAACAATTTATCCCCATCGGAATCTCGAGTTATTTTTTTGCAGTAATAATATCTACTCAATCCTTCGTAGCTCGCTCCTGCTTGCTCCTTAGTCGCTCGAAAGTAAAAAGAAATTACATTTACGTGTAGAGAAAAGCCACTCCATCTCATTTGAATTAAATGGTATATCTTTTGAATTTGGAACAAAACAGTGTTCACGTTCAAGTTGAAATCCATAGTATGATTCTATGTTCAGCAGATGTCAACAAAAAGTGATTAGGCCAGCGGCCTCTTTGAAGTCTATAACTTCTTTCGTGAGTACGTACATACACTGTTTTTTTTTAATTAATTTATTGACCACCTCCGTGGCGTAATGGTTAAGTCCATTAACTTCACATCTGGAGGTCGCGGCTTTGAGGTCACCAGAAATAAGAGTGGAGTGGAGTGTTGGAGTGGAGTATAACTTTGTAACTCGGTTTGGTTTTTGGAAGGGCATTTTCTATAACTCGCCTGGCTAGCTACCACCTTGTTATTTAAGTTATACCTCCAAACAGCAATTTAACAGTATAAATGTGTTCCGTCATTGCGCTGGGGAATATTGGTGCCCGTTTCCATCTTCGTCAACATTGTCACACCATCAAGTGAGATAATGCCATTTAACGGTAAAATAAAAAAATGTTTTTTTTTTATTTATTCACATTTTTTGACAAATGCAGTATACATACATATACAGGGTGTAAAAATTGGTGAAGGTTCTACTCATCGTACTGGACAACTTTCCTAAAGGAACCCATAGTCAATTCTCAAAAAAAAAATTGAACCCTCCATATTACAAAATTGGTCGATCAGCTGATCGATTTGTATGAAGAGCAAAATATTTTTTTGCGATTTCAGCAAAGTCATAGAACAAAAGTCGTTCAGTATGATTTTTAGAAGCCACAGTTAACTACACCAATTTTGGTACACCCTGTTTAATCCTCGGCAGAAATGTCAGTTCTCGTATGCTTGCGGCTCGGGCTTCAAACTGATGTTCCACCTTAAATTGCTTAATATTGTTCCTGAACAATACAATGCACTAAAGAATTTTTCTACTTACTCGTTCATCGATATTCTCATAAGACTCCTATATAAATACGGGTAGATATCCTACCGATTCTTAAGTACTGAATTTATATTTCTCAGGAATTCGAGTGGGTTTACTTCAGACAGCCTGCTTTGAATACAATTTGAATAGGTAAGGTCAGGTGGCGTAGATAGATGGTACAAACGTATTTTTATGGTTTCATTCCCAAAGGGCAACAACAGGGCCATACACCGTCCGTCAGTCCGTCCGTCCGACCATCCGTTCAACTGTCCCTCAATTTTTGTGACGCCGTTACTCACCTGGGGTCAATCAAAACCCCCCTACATGATTTATGAAATATTTTGAAAACTGTAATTCAAATGTTCCTTTATTATTAGTTTTTTTAATATTTTAGGTTATGAAATGAAATTACATTAATAAAGAAGCAAAAATATTTTTATTTATAACTATATTATATTACAGTGTGACCAAACAAAACTTAGGAACTTTTATGATATTTTTTACTTTAAGCTATTTAAAAAAACAAAGTCTTTTAATTCAAACAAAATAAAATCTTCATCTATTAAGTATTACTGAAAAAAAAAAGATTTAATGTTCACTTAAATATAATTATTTATAAAAAAATGGACCGAAAGTAAATATGTTAAATTTACAATTTACGCAAAACGCGTTCACTGTGTACGAGCGCGGCGCGCAGACTGATTGGTAGCGCGCTTATTTTATGTATTTTACCGGTTTAGGAAGGTACCTAGAGAAAAAAGTCTGTGAGACAAATATTTTTGGAGTTTATTCTTTTTGCGAATAGAATTGCTTTTCATATAAAGCGCCCGGTATGCAAAAATATGAGGAGTAAAATCTGGTGACCGCGTTACGTCTTTCGCGCGCAACCTATTGTGCGCACTTTTGTCATGTGATACAAAACAGTCAGGATTTGCTGAATCTAACAAAGAGAATGTAAGTTCTACGGAAGCTAAGAAGTCACAACACATCAGATCTGTCATTGTTGCAGTCTTACGATTTTCACTTGGTGGTCAACTGGGCCCGCAGAGCACTGAGCCCGCAGGTTCAGATTTGATCTGTTTAAATAAGATTTTAAAATTTGTGACATTTTACAATCTCCATCGTATAATTTGGTATTCTACTCCACCATGGATGTAAATTTTGTGAAAGCAGATAGCAGAAACTTGCCCAAAGTGGACGCAATCATGATTGGAATGTTCTTCAAAAATAACCCTGATTTTTATTCTACAGAGCTGAGAAATGTAAAAACTGCAATGTAAGTACTATAAAATAATATAACACTACCTACGTAAGTAACAGTAATCCTGCGAACGCGAAATAATAGTCTTTCTTTCAGTAGTAGTTTTTTAGGTAATAAAGAATAAATTTTGTTTATAGTAAGTAATTAGTTTGCATTTTCAGGGCTGCACGAGAATGCTGTTGGGTACGTGCAACTACCTTGTGGATCAGGACTTTGCAAACTCAATTGCAAGATCTGCCCCAAGCACAAAGTGAGGGCTAGTTCATACAAAGTCACTATGGTGAAGGACGAGACTAAAGGTGAAATCATCAGTTGTCAGTGCTTGGACTGTGCAGCTTCAGCTGGTGGTTGTAAGCATGCAGTGGCATTTTTAATGTGGCCTCATCGTCGCAGTGAAGAACCTTTCTGCACCGAGGTTGAATGTTACTGGAAAAAACCCATCCTCTCGAGAGTAGGGACTACTATGAAAAACGTCACTGTAGATCAAATTTGCAAAAAAACAGCTTCAAATCATGAAACCAGCACAGACCTTTTCCACAAGTTTCTTCAAGAAGCAAAAAAGAAGAAAATTAGGAATTGTGAACTGTTGAAGTATCAGAACGACTTTAAACACAGTGATGTTCGACAGTTTTCACTTCATCATTTCCTTATTCAAGCGAGTGATGATATAAAAATAGATGTCAACAAATTACTGAAAACATTACAAGAGCAACTTAACAAAAATGCTCTTGCGATTTAATTGAAAAGTCAAATGGAAACTAATGTAAGAGCACTTTATGGTATGACCTAAGATATGCTCTTATAACCGCATCCAAAGCATACGAGGTTAGTCGCTGCCAAACACCAGATGGATCATTAGTAGCTGCGATCATGGGAGCTAAAACACCTGACACATCAGCTATGAAAAGAGGCCGGAAATTGGAATCATCAGTTATAAAAACTGTGCAGAGTAAACTTAAAACCAAAGTCAAGCCCTGTTTTGTGCCTGTTTAGACTATCGTACTTAAGTAGTAAACTCCAGTCATGCGTCGGAGCCGACACACACACTTTTTTGGAATATTCCATATTTTAATTTTAGCAGGGCGTTTATTCGCCCCACGTGTGTAACGGCGGGTTAAAAAGGTTAAACATCTTTTGAATTGTGATAGCTGATTGAAATTTTCACATAATATTAAGTGTAATTTTATACTAGTGTCTACATACAAGAAATATGTTTTTTGGAGATTTTTTGTTTTTGCTCTATTGTAATGGAGGAGCGAGATCCCCTAACACAGGTACTTCCGTACCTAAGAGGAAGTCTCAGCCCTGAAATATGTAATGCCTTTGGTAAAAATAAACTATTTTTCTTTTTTTTATGGTGAAAACGGTAACACACACAATTGTTTTAAATAGATGACACACAAGCATCAATCTTGGTGTGAATATACTACAAACCAAAGAGTTACTATAATAACGCCAGAGGGAAATTCTATGTCACGCAAATGGCTTATCATAGGTTCTTTAGGGAGAGTGAGATGGATATAGTGTAATTTGTATACAATAGGGTATTTGACAGTCTCTAAAATACTTTATAAAATACTATTGACTAAATAGCATTTCTCCTACAAAAGCACATAAACTTTTTGATTTGATATTTTCTCCATGTATTTTCAATTTCATATTTTTTAAAATCACTAAATTATAGTTCGTCAAAGACAATGACGTCACAGGCTAGTAACACGAACAATTTCAAAACTAAACGTCGTTATTGACAGTTGATAAAAAGTATAACTCAAATGACAAGTAGTCAAATACCGGATTTGATTTTCTCAGTTACGCTACGTTGGAATCTGTTACTTGACCCCACTTTATCGAGCCGTGCAAAGAAATTGCGTCTTTATAGAAACTCTAATAACGACACGACCTTCTTGGCCGAAGCAAGGAAAATATGTGCTGGGGCTACAGCTGGGATAGCACTTGCGAGTGCGTTGGCTCTCCCCAGACCATGGCACACCTTATGTCCTGCCCTGCGTGGCCTTGCACCTGCACGACCTGTACCAAAGTATATATAATTAGTACTAACATACAGTATGGACACTCCCTGCCGCTCTCTAGATAGCGACCTCACCCCCTCGTCACCCAGATTGATACAGATTGGTTACAGTTTAGTTGTCGAACGTATAGGATTTCGCCGCCATTTTGTTTGTCCCGTCATTAGTTTTTTGAAATGTCATTTCTGGCCCGTTGTATTAAGTGTCCGGGGTGTGCCTGTACAATGCAGTCCAGGTGGCAGAGAATTGGTCTGGAAAAATTTAATTGAAGCTAAAAGACTTGCTAAGAGGAAGGAGATAGAAACTCTGTGGTAAAAATTAAAAAGTAAAACAACAGTGTGCGAGTCGTGTTCGCACTAAGGATCCTGAACTAAATAAAAAATCGGGCGAGCCTTCATTAGTCGCATAGGTAATATGATTGTAACATCTGTCATAAGTTAAAAACCTATCGGTCTTCGGCCTCTCTTTAGACGGCATTTCCCTTTTGTGACTGAAAAACACAGACGACATGCCCAAGTTTCCTTAGCTTTCGTAACTGAAAAAGAATAAGGCGGCATGGGTATGTTTTCTTAGTCTCCGTGACTGAAAAAAAAACGCATTTCCTGTTACAAACTTCCGTCCCTTTTCACGAAATCACTCCCACAACTCCCGTTACGCCACCGACACTCTTGTAACTAAATAACCTTGTAAATGTTACTAATTTGCTTCGTTTCATAGCAGAAAACTTTAAAAAAATCCTAAGTTTTTAGTTCACCGATATGTACACATATTTTGTAAATAACTGTTTTAAATAAATTATTTGTATTAATATTTGTATTATTCATTTATGAAGACCGCTTGGACATAGTTTCTACGACGGCCTTCAGAGGTGACGGTGCACGAGTCGCATGTAATTGAGTTTTCTCCAGATCCACGGAAGCTATGTCAGGCTCTGCTAATTAGTAGTCGATGTCACTTTCCACCCCGACAACTGTCTCTGTGCAAATCGCTTCATTGTGACGTAAGAGAAATTTACAAAAAGAGAGAGAGGAACCAAGCAGTGAACCCACGGGAACTATTTTAAAAATCGGGATAATTAAATAGCTTATTTCTCTCCATGCCACAGGCTACGCGCATGCCCAATTTTGTCAAGATTTCTTGAGGCGTTGAAGCGTGAAAAGGTAACAAACAAACGAACACATTTTCACATTTATAATGTTCAAGTAAGGATAAAGATATAAAAGGTGACTCTCCGTTTCGCTATGTTTTTATATTAGCAGAGAATTAGTAGTCGATGTCACTTTCCACCCCGACAACTGTCTCTGTGCAAATCGCTTCATTGTGACGTAAGAGAAATTAACAAAAAGAGAGAGTAACCAAGCAGTGATCCCACGGGAACTATTTTAAAAATCGGAAAAAAAAGCTTATTTCTCTCCATGCCACAGGCTATGCGCATGCCCAATTTTGACAAGATTTGAAGGGTAAGGGGAAAGAAAGATCAAAGTCAGTGTTTTTCATAATTAGAGGTAACAACGCCATCTAGAGGACTGCCTGGTGTTCTATGACATAGTGAAAACAGAAACATAAAAGAAAGATCACTGTCCTCAGAAATTTGAAATGAAAAAACCATGGTACTTAAAAGAAAAGATCATAGTCAACAACATTCTTAGAAAAAAGATCATTGTCTATGACTATGACCTTTCTTTGCGTTTTTAGTTTTAAGTTTAGCTTTTGGCCATTTTTATAACTAACGTGTTTCTAACATATTATTTTAGCAATATAATAAATTGTATTCCTATTTTTGTTATTTACTGCTGGAGTACTTATAAATTAATAAAAAAATAAACCTATAAAAAAAATCATAGTCCATAGACTTTGACCTATTTTTCAAGTTTTTTTAAACAATATATGTTTATATTTGGGGTAAAAGCTAAAATTATTAAAATTGTTTTTAAATAGTTAAGTAGATTGTAAGACAATATGATTTCTCTTGCTATTGTAAATTAATTTCATTCAAATAATAAAGTAATTCAAAAATAGGAAGTTTTTTGGGTTTTTCTCTAAACTATCTCCCATTGACTATGACTCTTCTTCCCCCTTACCCTTCATTTCTTGAGGCGTTGAAGCGTAAAAAGGTAACAAACAAACGAACACATTTTCACATTTATAATGTTCAAGTAAGGATATAAAAGGTGACTCTCCGTTTCGCTATGTTTTTATATTTTTTTGTTGGCCGGGGCCTTCATAACACCTCCTGTGGATTAAATTTCACTCTGTTTCATGGTTTTCCCTTTTAATTTGTATTCTGACCCTGTTTTCTGTGTCCATTTATTTTTTAAGCATTTTTCCTTATGGGTGCTTTGATTCAATCCAAAATGAAGCGAGGAATTTTAGCAAATATTTTTATTATAATATACATTTTTAAGAATGGTAGGAGTTATCAGCTATAAGCAGCAGATTAAATTAGTAAAGATTGTTGTTTTTTTTATTCAAAAAAAGGTCAAGTGCGAGTCTGGTTCGCGCACCGAGGTTTTCTCGTTCTTCACGAATGTTCAATAGCTCCGAGTTAAAAAAACCACAGACAGACAGACGGACATGCGGTGCAGGCTTAGTAATAGTGTCCCGTTCCTTTAGGTACGGAGCCCTAATGGTGCAGGCTTAGTAATAGTGTCCCGTTCCTTTTGGTACAGAGCCCTAACGGTGCAGGCTTAGTAATAGTGTCCCGTTCCTTTAGGTACGTAGCCCTAATGGTGCAGGCTTAGTAATAGTGTCCCGTTCCTTTAGGTACGGAGCCCTAATGGTGCAGGCTTAGTAATAGTGTCCCGTTCCTTTAGGTACGGAGCCCTAATGGTGCAGGCTTAGTAATAGTGTTCCGTTCCTTTAGGTACAGAGCCCTAAAACAGTATTCTATCCTACTCCTACTATAACATTATAAATACACCGTTATTTTTTTTGTGCAGGCTTAGTAATAGTGTCCCGTTCCTTTAGGTACGGAGCCCTAATGGTGCAGGCTTAGTAATAGTGTCCCGTTCCTTTAGGTACAGAGCCCTAATGGTGCAGGCTTAGTAATAGTGTCCCGTTCCTTTAGGTACGGAGCCCTAATGGGGCAGGCTTAGTAATAGTGTCCCGTTCCTTTAGGTACGGAGCCCTAATGGTGCAGGCTTAGTAATAGTGTCCCGTTCCTTTAGGTACGGAGCCCTAAAACAGTATTCTATCCTACTCCTACTATAACATTATAAATACACCGTTATTTTTTTGTGCAGGCTTAGTAATAGTGTCCCGTTCCTTTAGGTACGGAGCCCTAATGGGGCAGGCTTAGTAATAGTGTCCCGTTCCTTTAGGTACGGAGCCCTAATGGTGCAGGCTTAGTAATAGTGTTCCGTTCCTTTAGGTACGGAGCCCTAATGGTGCAGGCTTAGTAATAGTGTTCCGTTCCTTTAGGTACGGAGCCCTAAAACAGTATTCTATCCTACTCCTACTATAACATTATAAATACACCGTTATTTTTTTGTGCAGGCTTAGTAATAGTGTCCCGTTCCTTTAGGTACGGAGCCCTAATGGTGCAGGCTTAGTAATAGTGTCCCGTTCCTTTAGGTACAGAGCCCTAATGGTGCAGGCTTAGTAATAGTGTCCCGTTCCTTTAGGTACGGAGCCCTAATGGGGCAGGCTTAGTAATAGTGTCCCGTTCCTTTAGGTACGGAGCCCTAATGGTGCAGGCTTAGTAATAGTGTTCCGTTCCTTTAGGTACAGAGCCCTAAAACAGTATTCTATCCTACTCCTACTATAACATTATAAATACACCGTTATTTTTTTGTGCAGGCTTAGTAATAGTGTCCCGTTCCTTTAGGTACGGAGCCCTAATGGTGCAGGCTTAGTAATAGTGTCCCGTTCCTTTAGGTACGGAGCCCTAATGGGGCAGGCTTAGTAATAGTGTCCCGTTCCTTTAGGTACGGAGCCCTAATGGTGCAGGCTTAGTAATAGTGTTCCGTTCCTTTAGGTACAGAGCCCTAAAACAGTATTCTATCCTACTCCTACTATAACATTATAAATACACCGTTATTTTTTTGTGCAGGCTTAGTAATAGTGTCCCGTTCCTTTAGGTACGGAGCCCTAATGGGGCAGGCTTAGTAATAGTGTCCCGTTCCTTTAGGTACGGAGCCCTAATGGTGCAGGCTTAGTAATAGTGTTCCGTTCCTTTAGGTACGGAGCCCTAATGGTGCAGGCTTAGTAATAGTGTTCCGTTCCTTTAGGTACGGAGCCCTAAAACAGTATTCTATCCTACTCCTACTATAACATTATAAATACACCGTTATTTTTTTGTGCAGGCTTAGTAATAGTGTCCCGTTCCTTTAGGTACGGAGCCCTAATGGTGCAGGCTTAGTAATAGTGTCCCGTTCCTTTAGGTCACACCCCGGACACTCCATACAAACGAGCGAAAAATGATATACATAATTATAACTGACGTATCTATAGGCAAGAATGCAGGTAGGGTTGAATCACACCGGCGGTAGTTATTTACTGAATGCAACAGTGTGAATACTAAACTCTTTTTTTTTCATACTTTTCTGTTGTAAACAAACACCGTTCGAACAAAAAACACCACTTTCCGAATACAACATACACATTATGAGACTACAAAACATTGTAAATGGTAACTGCGATGTGGACGTATGAATTAACACTGAAAACTGCTATTATTTTGTACATCTTTAAACACTTTTTCCATAAAATTGCGAAATTGATAAAGAATTTTGTCACAGATTAAAAATCGACATGATAGTTTTGTTGGTTTGGTGTAGAGATGGGACGAAGTGAATGACTGAATGAATGATTTTGAACTGTTGTTGCGAGCCGAAAACTGATTGTTGATTCCAAAGATTCGTAATATTGGGTCCGCGAAGCGGGAAAAGCACGCGGGGCCGATAATCTTTTTTGTTAGGTAGTCTTTGACCGACAAATCGCTACCGCTTATTAAAAAAAGGTCATCTACTTCTATGACGCCGAAAATCGCTGCCGCTTGGTAAAAAAAAGGTCATCCACTTCTCTGACGGGGTGACAAATCGAAAACTAGGGGGTAATCTTTTTTTTTGTTAGGTAGTCTTTGACCGACAAATCGCTACCGCTTATTAAAAAAGAGTCATCTACTTCTATGACGCCGAAAATCGCTACTGCTTAGTCCAAAAAAAGGTGTAAGTCAATTTGATCACCAAGATTCATGATATGGACTCCAGGGGGCTTAGCCCCCTCCACCCATTTAAAACCCCCAAGAAACCTTCGGGATCCGAGGGGGATGTGGGAGTATTAGGGCGGGGAAAGCACGCGGGGCCCGGACCCCTAACGGGGGCGTAGGCCCCGCCACCCATTTAAAGCCCCCATCAAACCTTCGGGATCCGAGGGGGATGTGGGAGTATCAGAGCGGGGAAAGCACGCGGGGCCCGGACCCCTAACGGGGGCGTAGCCCCCGCCACCCATTTAAAACCCCCAAAAAACCTTCGGGATCCTAGGGGGATGTGGGAGTATCAGGTCGGGGAAAGACGCGGGGCCCGAATCCCTAACGGGGGCGTAGCCCCCGCCACCCATTTAAAACCCCCAACAAACCTTCGGGATCGAAATGACCTTGACCTTGACGGATTACCCCCTGGTTTACGATTTGTTACCCCCAAGTTTGTCTGCCCTCAAGTCGGCCCCGCGTTCTTTCCCCGCCTTGATACTCCCACATCCCCCTCGGATCCCGAAGGTTTGTTGGGGGTTTTAACCCCATATTATGAATCTTTGGAATCAAATTATACAATCAGTAATAAGTCATCTTTGGTCCTACATAAACTCACAAAACAAAGACCAAGGAGTACCTAAAATACAATTTTCAAAAATTCATAACTCAAAAACCGCTGGTTCCCTAACCTTGAAATTTGGTATGGATGTTCAGCTAAAGCCTATCTCTTACCAAAAAACCGCGGACTGCCAAATCGATGTACCCTATTGTACAGTTGAGCCCAAAGATGATCCAATTTTTACCTCGCAACAACAGTTCAAAATCATTCATTCACTCATTCACTTCATCCCACCTCTACACCAAAGCAACAAAACTATCATGTCGATTTTTAATCTGTGACAAAATCCTTTATCAATTTCGCATTTTTATGGAAAAAGTGTTAAAAGATGTATAAAATAATAGCAGTTTTCAGTGTTAATTCATACGTCCACGTTGCAGTTACCATTTACAATGTTTTATAGTCTCATAATGTGTATGGTGTATTCGGAAAGTGGTGTTTTTTGTTCGAGCGGTGGTTTTTTACAACATAAGTATGAAAAAAAAAAGAGTTCAGTTGGGCCTTTACGTTCGGTAACTGGTTGGTTTTTATGTTTGTGAACGAAATCACAGCGGCGCGCAAAGTGAATATAGTGAATAAAAGTGCTTGCGTAGCTCGTCCTTTATGTTTGGTACTCAATCTACATCCAATCTGAGTGACGGGGGGGTGAGGTCGAATCTAGAGAGCGGCAGGGAGTGTCCATACTGTACGTTAGTACTAATATATATACTGTGCTTTAGGTACAGAGCCCTAATGGTGCAGGCTTAGTAATAGTGTCCCGTTCCTTTAGGTACGGAGCCCTAATGGGGCAGGCTTAGTAATAGTGTCCCGTTCCTTTAGGTACGGAGCCCTAATGGTGCAGGCTTAGTAATAGTGTTCCGTTCCTTTAGGTACAGAGCCCTAAAACAGTATTCTATCCTACTCCTACTATAACATTATAAATACACCGTTATTTTTTTGTGCAGGCTTAGTAATAGTGTCCCGTTCCTTTAGGTACGGAGCCCTAATGGTGCAGGCTTAGTAATAGTGTTCCGTTCCTTTAGGTACAGAGCCCTAAAACAGTATTCTATCCTACTCCTACTATAACATTATAAATACACCGTTATTTTTTTGTGCAGGCTTAGTAATAGTGTCCCGTTCCTTTAGGTACGGAGCCCTAATGGGGCAGGCTTAGTAATAGTGTCCCGTTCCTTTAGGTACGGAGCCCTAATGGTGCAGGCTTAGTAATAGTGTTCCGTTCCTTTAGGTACAGAGCCCTAAAACAGTATTCTATCCTACTCCTACTATAACATTATAAATACACCGTTATTTTTTTGTGCAGGCTTAGTAATAGTGTCCCGTTCCTTTAGGTACGGAGCCCTAATGGTGCAGGCTTAGTAATAGTGTTCCGTTCCTTTAGGTACAGAGCCCTAAAACAGTATTCTATCCTACTCCTACTATAACATTATAAATACACCGTTATTTTTTTGTGCAGGCTTAGTAATAGTGTCCCGTTCCTTTAGGTACGGAGCCCTAATGGGGCAGGCTTAGTAATAGTGTCCCGTTCCTTTAGGTACGGAGCCCTAATGGTGCAGGCTTAGTAATAGTGTTCCGTTCCTTTAGGTACAGAGCCCTAAAACAGTATTCTATCCTACTCCTACTATAACATTATAAATACACCGTTATTTTTTTGTGCAGGCTTAGTAATAGTGTCCCGTTCCTTTAGGTACGGAGCCCTAATGGGGCAGGCTTAGTAATAGTGTCCCGTTCCTTTAGGTACGGAGCCCTAATGGTGCAGGCTTAGTAATAGTGTTCCGTTCCTTTAGGTACGGAGCCCTAAAACAGTATTCTATCCTACTCCTACTATAACATTATAAATACACCGTTATTTTTTTGTGCAGGCTTAGTAATAGTGTCCCGTTCCTTTAGGTACGGAGCCCTAATGGGGCAGGCTTAGTAATAGTGTCCCGTTCCTTTAGGTACGGAGCCCTAATGGTGCAGGCTTAGTAATAGTGTTCCGTTCCTTTAGGTACAGAGCCCTAAAACAGTATTCTATCCTACTCCTACTATAACATTATAAATACACCGTTATTTTTTTGTGCAGGCTTAGTAATAGTGTCCCGTTCCTTTAGGTACGGAGCCCTAATGGGGCAGGCTTAGTAATAGTGTCCCGTTCCTTTAGGTACGGAGCCCTAATGGTGCAGGCTTAGTAATAGTGTTCCGTTCCTTTAGGTACGGAGCCCTAATGGTGCAGGCTTAGTAATAGTGTTCCGTTCCTTTAGGTACGGAGCCCTAAAACAGTATTCTATCCTACTCCTACTATAACATTATAAATACACCGTTATTTTTTTGTGCAGGCTTAGTAATAGTGTCCCGTTCCTTTAGGTACGGAGCCCTAATGGTGCAGGCTTAGTAATAGTGTCCCGTTCCTTTAGGTACAGAGCCCTAATGGTGCAGGCTTAGTAATAGTGTCCCGTTCCTTTAGGTACGGAGCCCTAATGGGGCAGGCTTAGTAATAGTGTTCCGTTCCTTTAGGTACGGAGCCCTAATGGTGCAGGCTTAGTAATAGTGTTCCGTTCCTTTAGGTACGGAGCCCTAAAACAGTATTCTATCCTACTCCTACTATAATATTATAAATACACCGTTATTTTTTTATCACCTGCGAAACTTTCAGATGTGTTTCAGTGTACGATATACGATCAATATTCCTCCTTTATTACGGCGTGATGTGGCATGAAATGCCCAGTTTTTGAAACTTGACATGGGGCTTCTTCAATTATTCCTAGTGCCAGCCATTCTTTAAAAGCAGCATCGTATGCACCTGCCCTACCTAAGGATTCTAGTCGCTTCGTAGTCGACAGAAGTCGTTTCCTAGCTACCTCGTAGTTGGGCTCAGGTTTGAGAATATTTTCGCGCCATGCGAGACAAACCTCGTTCCTGGTCTCTTCATTTACAGAGATAGTTTCATTGAAACGTTGTAATACTTCCTCGTCTCGAGACTGCTTTGAAACTTGTTCACTGGGGTCCCGGATACCCAGAATTTCTAAATCCCACAAGTCCGATATTTCTGGTCTAAAAGAGCTGTGAAGGTTCGTCATCATCGACGTCGTATAGACACCAGTCGTGACGGGACCTTGAATCGTCCAGCCCATTTTAGTCTGAACTGCGGTTAATTGACTGTCGAGTTGTAAAAAATTACCAGTCATTATCATACCTGAGAAGTCATCACCAATAAGAAGAGTCACATCGTCAGGAGTTGCCGTCGATTCCGTCAAAATTATACCCTTCTGTCGTAGTTGCTCAATCAAAACATCAGACCTAACTTTACGCAAAATACCGCAAATATTTTTTTGTCCTAAAACAGAAATTTGTAAAGAAAAGTCATTACACAGGCTTTTTAGACAGACATCGTAGACCGAATGATTTTCAGTACAAGTTTCGATGCCACCAAATAAGCAGTGCGTAAGTTTCTCCACACGAACGGGCTTTAAACCTAGTTGTCTAGCTAAATCTTTTTTGATGTACGAACGTTGAGCCCCAGAATCGATAAGTACTCTTACAAAAATCTCCTTGTTGTCCGAAATGAGTTTTATCGCTAAAGTTTGCAACAAGGTAGTCGATTTGAGTTGACATAGTAAATTATTCAATCTTCTTTCGGGTTCTGACGAATCCTTTCTCTCTGGCAGAGTTTGACACATAAGGGTGACGTGACGTTTCTTACAAAACAAACATTTTGGAAAATATCTGCATTTTTTTTTTGCAACAAATTAGGCATGCTTTCTTGGATTTTACGAATTCGATTCGTTCTTTTGGCGACATTCTCGACGCTTTGTAGCATTCAGTGCTTGTATGAGTTTCTTTGTCGCACCACAAACATAATATTGGATAAGTTCCAGCATTTGAACAAGAAGCATGAACATCTTTTTTAGTTTCCGAGACAAAACAGGCGGTTGGCTGCGAAACGGAAGGAATATTAGTTGAGTCAGATTGCGAAAACCCTTGCCGAGCCATATTTATGAGTTCCTCTGATTCTACTTCTGATCTGAGGAAGGACATGAGTCTGCTAAGTTCATCATCTACCTCTTCACGGGGAAACTCGCGTTTTGACCGAATGCGATTCCATGATCTAAGTATGTCTTCGGGTAGCGCACTTTCTATCATCGGATATAGAATAGAGGCAAACTTATCTGTAGTAACATTCAGTGTTTCCAAAGCTTGAAGATGCGTTTTTAGGTTGTCGTAGAGGCGTGATAAATTGCACGAAGTATCACCTTTCAACTGTGACCAAACCAAACTGAGTAGGCCTCGCACATATGTTTCTATCAACATGTCATCCCGGGCAAAGCGAGCTTTGAGAGCATCAATAGCTTTTGGATAGTTGGCTGCACTCGGTGGGTAGCTTATAACAAGTTGACGAGCAGGGCTATTCTCTGTAGTCGACTGTATAAGATATTGAAATTTATCTATGGCGTCAGTATCGGCGTCCTCGTGAATCTTGCTGAACTGGCCCCAAAACTGTATCCAGTTTTTGACATCTCCATCAAACTTGGCCAACTCGAGCTTGGGCCTCTTCACGTTCTTAGTATTCACATGTCGATTTGAGCGCACTGTGTTAACGTCGACCGAAGCATCCGATTTCAATGAAACTTGGCTGTTACATCTTGAAGTTGAAACGATAGGTGTCGGCTTGAGAGATTTGTACTTGGTACTAATCACGTCCCATCGTAATTTGTACTCCAAAGCCTTGTCCTGATCCTCTTCGAAGGCAGCTTCATCGAAATCTTTCGATTCGCAAAACTCGTCCGTTAATTTCGCTTCTACATCGAACAAGGCTGTTGCGACTCCATTTAGGGTCGTAAAGATAGGTTCTATGTCTTCATCGGCGCTGTCAAATGCGGACAAAAATTTCTTTTCCAATTTTGTGAATTCGCGACGGAATTGAGTACGTTTACGCTTCAAACAATCCATTGTAATTTTTTAATGTAGATTGCAGCTTCAGGAAGCTACCACGGTCGCCACGATGTTTTGGATATTATTTTAGAAGCTTACAGAGAAACGACCTTTTCCCAACTGTCACATATGTTTTATTTGTTGCTATGGTATTTGTGACACCACTCCCCCTTCAAAGACAGTCATAAAAACGATGCCCACGCGAACGAATCCGCGAGCAAACGCTAGTCGGTATGTATAAATGACGGAGTACTGAGGTAACCAACATAGATCATTATCATCATATCAGCTCATATACGTCCCCACCGAGGGGCTCGAACCTAGCCTGAATTAGGGCGATCGGGCCTTAGTTTACGAAGTGATTAGTATCTCATCTGTGCCTTAGTCGACCACGCGAACCCAATGCGGGTTGGTGGTTGGTGGCAAACTGAATTAAGAAACTCCTCCTTTTTTTGAAGTCAGTTGAAAAGAACCTGTATATTAGGTACCTACTCGTTCTATAGGGGTATGAATGTGAGTGAATCTCTTTTCCTTTTGTTTTCTTTTAATCTCACAAATAGGTAGCAGTGTCAGTCATATTGTGTGAAAGTTATTAATACCTCGCTTTAGCATTCAACAAAGGGAAGGGACGCAGATAAAATTACAGGGCGCGGAAATGGAATGAGGTTTTTAAAAATCCCGGAATTACTTACTTACCTTAAGTAATAAAATTTTCACTTGGAATAATTAAGGTTAATTTTTGGTCGGAACAGAAATGTAATTAACAGAGGTAGGTAGGTAGGTACCTTCGTCAGCGGCGCGGGCGGCATGTGTTTAGAGTATTTTGGCTTGTTTAACACGGTTAAGGCGGTAATATTACAGATTTTCGTTATTTTTGTCTCATTCATTCATATCAGCCGAAGGAAGTCCACTGCTGGACATAGGCCTCCCCCAAGGATTTCCACGACGACCGGTTCTGCGCTGCCCGCATCCAGCGAATTCCCGCGACCTTCACCAGGTCATCGGTCCACCGAGTGGGAGGCCTGCCTACACTACGCTTTCCGGTGCGTGGTCGCCACTCGAGAACTTTACTGCCCCAACGGCCATCTGTTCTACGAGCAATGTGCCCCGCCCACTGTCACTTAAGTTTAGCAATTTTTGTCTAAACTATAGAAAACCCAAGGTTGAAAAAAAACCCTTATTTTTGATGATGTTCCATAAAGTCAAAAGCTATTAGAAAGAAAAAAAAATGAAAAAAATCCCAAAGATGACCTATCTTACACCGTTACTTTCAACTCTAGTTATGACTTATATTTTAAAGTATAAATTAAAAAAAATATTACAATATATTTTGTTATGATAATACAAAGTGAGTAATGTTATTATTTTTATACTTACATTTTAGTTTTAGATTAAAATGAAAAACCATTTAAAATTGAAAAAAGTGTGGTTATTTACGTAAAGAAAAAGACAACTGCCTTCAATACCAATACCTCGCCCTAAAAGTGAGATTTCGAATGGTTGTTCTACATTTTTCTATTTTGTTTTTGCTGCCCACCAACTCTTTGGTTTTTACAGCGCACACAATTTTTATTGAGTTCTCTGACCACAGGTACCATGAGCAATAACCTACAATCAAAAAAACAATTACAACGACCCATGATCCTCGCAACTTTGAAGGACTGGTATACATGGATAATCACTCACTTTTTGTTTGTTTGTAAGTATATAGTTATTATATATAATAATATAATGCGTCGGTGGCTCAACCGGTAACGACTCGGCCCATCTAACCAGAGGTACCGGGTTCAAATCTGGACGGCCAATGTACCAATGGGTTTTTCAAAAACTTACGTACATACTTACCGATTGCTTTAACGGTGAAGGAAAACATCGCGAGGACACCTGCACACGCCTGCGAAGAAACTCGAAGGTTGTGTGTGAAGTCGACCAACCCGCACTGGGCCCGCGTGGTCGACTAAGGCCTAATCGCCCTGATTCAGGGTAGGCTCGAGCCCCTCGGTGGGGACGTATATGAGCTGTAATGATGAAGTATATTAGTTATTAATTACATAACTGAAAGAGAAAGGTTTTTACTTATTCATATGTAATTGCCAATTTCAGTTTTCAACTTCGACGCCAATTTAAAAAAAAATAAATCTTGTTAGGGTTTTTAAAGGGTAAAAACGGGACACTATTACCACAGATGAGATACTAGTTACTTCTATTACTAAGACTCCGCTGTCCGTCCGTCTGTCATGACGCTGTATTTCATGAACCGTAACAGCTAGACAGTTGTAATTTTTACAGATGATGTATTTCTGTTGCCGCTATAACAACAAATACTTAAAAATTAGAAAAAGTGAAAGTCTCCATACAAAAAACGTGTTTTTTTGAAACGTGAAGAAACTAGCGCCATCTAGTATGATGGTATACGGACTCACACTTTACCGGTTTCTTTTAATTATTGGCCGTATCATGATACTATTAGTGGTCTTTTACTAGTTGACCATTCTTTCATTGTCCAACACTCGGAGTTATCTATGATTGAATGGAACAAGGCGTTTTCTTAGTGGTCAAAATAGGAAATTTTTTTAGCTAGTTAGTTTGATCTTTTCTGAAAGAGAAGTAATATTATACGAGGTACTCCCAAATATGATATGAGTTACGAAGAAACTGCTGCAAAAATTTTAGAGCTTTATAATTAAAAATGTGTTATGCCTAAAAATGGCGAAGTATTGAGGTGAAAAAACTCGATATATACGGGTTGAATGAAGCATGCATTTGAATGCATGCATTCATTTTTTTTTCCTTGAGGAAGTGAATAAGATAAAAGATTCCAATGAATTGAGAAACTCCTTCTTTTTTGAAGTCGGTTAATGAAACTAAACAACTGTCCTCAAGAAATCTATGATTATTTAATAAAATTCACCCTCTGATATGCGTAATTTTATATGACTACCTACAAAAAAAGAGTTTTATGTTTTATGGTCTAATGTTATATTTATTCCACGACTAGCTGTCCCGGCGAACTACGTACCACCTTACATTACATTACACTGCCCTACCCTACCCTACCCTACACTACACTACACTACCCTACCCTACACTACCCTACCCTACACTACTCTACCCTACACTACACTACCCTACCCTACTCTACCCTACACTACACTACCCTACCCTACACTACACTACCCTACCCTACACTACCCTACACTACCCTACCCTACACTACCCTACCCTACATACACTACACTACCCTTCACTACCCTACACTACCCTGCACTACCCTACACTACACTACCCTACCCTACACTACCCTACCCTACCCTACACTACCCTACCCTACACTACACTACACTACACTACCCTACCCTACCCTGCCCTACCCTACCCTACATAAAAACCTTCTCCTGACAATAACGAACCCGACAAAAAAAGAATTAGCGAAATCGGTTCGTGCGTTCTGGAGTTATAGCGTCAGGAAGGAAAACCCGACTTATTTTTATATAGTAGAGAATATCTTCTAAACGGCTTGATGAATATTGGAGTGCGAGGTATCGTTAGATTCGTCTTGATCCTGTGAGTGACATAGGATACATTTTACCCGACTTTCCAAAAAAGAGGGGTAATATCTTTATGCAGTGTTGTTTTCATCAATTTTTTATTATTATTGACAATTGCTAAGCCCTTGGCATCATCTCACCTGATGGTAAGTGTATGTTACAACTATTTAAACTATATTATAAGGAGGTAAAGTTTGTATGTTTGTACGTAGCGGGTAATATTTGAAACTAATTTGAGACTGATTTAAAAAAAAAAACTTTTTCACCGATAGTTAAAATGGAATCTTCAGGATCGACATAAGCTAAAAAACCCCGCTCACTCGTCAGGTCGTTATTTCAGTTTGGGCTATCTTATCATCTTAACCTGTAAGCCTGTATAGTCGATGAATAAAAAGATTGATTTGATCCTGATCAATGAAGTGGTTCCCATGAATACGCAGGTGAAACCGTAGATAACGACTAGTGTAGGCAGTATAACTTCCTGGCGCCGGATACCAAAGTCATTTTAGCGTTCGACGGCTCAGTCCACGCTGAGGACAAAGGGCAATCAACTAGAAAACCAATCAAGTGTGTCCCCCTACCCCAAGGGACGGAGGTGGGCCCCACCTTCTATATAATTACTACACGTGAAAATTTCAAGTCACCCAGAAATTGAGTAGGCTTTTCAGGGTATTCTTTGTGGGTTGTGACTTTATTCGAAGACGAGAGGCGAGGAGATAAATGAGCAGACTTAAATTACTGACAGGTGGGTGGGATCTATTATTATTAACCGCTGGAAAATTGAAGAAAATATTTTCGATCGTTGATGGAGACATCTACTATTCGTAGTATTTGAAAATAAGAAAACGCTCATTTTCAAATACAGGTACTAAATTAATATGGTAAGTAGGTAATCAAATAGCTTATTATTTAATGTTTACGTTTCATCATTACAGCTCATATACGTCCCCACCGAGGGGCTCGAGCCTACCCTGAATCAGGGCGATTATTGTTAGTTTACGTTTATCTTTTACTAAAGGGTCTGCGGTGCGTGAGACGTAAGCGGCTCGCGGAGAATTATACACCTAACCCGTTCTCATGAATAACTCCTTCTAGTCGACAAAACCGTATGAAAATCCGTTTAGTAGTTTTTGAGTTTATCGTGTTCAGACAGACAGACGCGGTTGGGTTTGATTTAAGATCTCAAATGACTCATTTTCGTATGACTTTTAAAATTTTTAAAATTTGTCATGTTCAGTTATCCACAAGGATGAAGTCTCGGGCAACAGCTAGTAAATAAATAGGGAGGCGACTTTTAATTTGCTGAAAAGCTTTAAATTCTGGTAGACGCTATTTTTAACCCCCGATGCAAAAAGAGGGGTATTATAAGTTTGACACCAATGTCTGTCTGTCTGTCTGTCTGTGGCATCGTAGCTCTCGAACAGATGGACCGATTTTGATGCGGTTTTTTTTACGTGAAAGCAAGTTTCCTTGCGGTGGTCCTTAGCTATAATTGATGAAGATCTGTTCTGCCGTTTGAGGATCATTCGCTATTAGTTAAAGTACCTTACTTGTGTATGGAGATGACAACCGAATTAAAAAACAGTCAAGTGCGAGCTAGACTCCCGCACAAAATATCTCCATATACCAACTATATCCACTACTAGATCCTATTACATGACGCTAGTATCTTCACGTTTAAAAAATACTTTTCCTGTGTTACCCCTTTTAATTATTTTTTCATGTGCTGTTATAGCGACAATAGAAGTACAAACTTAATGTAAATTTTAACCGTCTACATATTACGTTTCATGAAATATAGCCCGCTGAGAGAAAGACGGACTGACAGACATGGACAGCCGAGGCTTAGTAAAAGCACACCCCGGACACTGCATACAATGGTCGTGATATAACATTTCTAAAAAAAAACCGCACGGAGCAAACATAATCACGGCGAAATCCTATACGTTCGAGAACCAAACTATAACCAATCTGTATCAACCTGGGTGACGAGGGGTTGAAGTCGCAATCTAGAGAGCGGCAGGGAGTGTCCATACTGTATGTTAGTACTAATATATATACTTTGGTAAAAGATTCCCTTTTGGGGTTTTCCCCATGGTCCAACTGGTGTACAGGACCCTATAAATAAGAGCGAAGTAACGGTCATGGTGTTAAGAGTGCACCCAATAAAGCTTTAAAGATTTATGTTAAGTTTTCTCGGTCTTTTCTTGGTCTGACTCCATGTCGTCGGACAACGAGGGTTGTGCAGGGGACAACCGGATGACACCATTCACTAGGGCCTTAGTACACGCATATGATAGGATAGCTGTTGCTCCAGGGTGTAGAATGCGGCATATATGTAGCGTGACGGCCTGGCGACTGCAATAAATACTTCTTTAATAGATGGTTCTTTTATAGGCTGACAGTAGAATCTATTATATCAAAAGAATTGATAAAATCTAATGTGAGTCCGTCCGGCCGTTCTATTCAACCGATTTGCTTTTTTTTAAATGAAATTTTTATGCATAGATTTTGTCATAAAGCATTGAAAATTGAAAATTATGTCCTTCCAACCATTCTATATCCAACCGACTTACTTTTTTTTTTAAATGAAAGTTATTAATGCACTGATTTGCCTTCAAGCATTCAAAACTTTTGTCCTTCTTAACCCTTTAACTAGCTACGCAACTACGGCGAATAACAGAAAAATAAACCTTAATCGAGGTCAATACACATTAATATTGACACAGAGTCCCTGGCAAACATATTGCCAATGCTCGTGAAAAAGTTAAGTGTACCCAAACGCGATTTTCATAGCTTTTTTTCAAAATATCTCCAGTTCTAATTGAAGTACGCGGTTCGTTTTGTTTTAGTCTAGGAACACTCGCTGGAACGAGCTCTTTCATTTGAGCTATGCCCACTTAAATTGGTTGACTTGGTGGGAAGCCAGGTGCATTCTCGCACTCCGTACAACAACAATGGCGAGCTGCTTGTGGGTCGCCCACCGTGCACCGCGGCTCACCTATCGTGCACCCTCGATGTCCATAGTATAAAAATAATTAAATATAATTTTGAATAAAAAAAACCGACTTCATACAGGAAACTAAGGTACCCCTCGATTTCTCTGGGATGCCATCATCAGATCCTGGTTTCCTTATCATGGTACAGTTGAGTTCATTAATATATGAGCATTACCAGGGCTTCAAATATAAATGTACATGGAAGGGTACTTATATATCTGAGCAGATTTATCAATCAAATCACAGATTTGAACCGTCTCCATATTTTACACAGATTTTCTTGATACAAGCAAAAAGTAGCGCCATCTAACGTAACTCGTACGAACTAGCGTGAGCGAGAGTTGACGTCAGTGCCGCGTTAACAGAACCTTGGTAGAATTGTCGCTTTCAAAATTCGTTTATTTAATTTGTTTACAAAGAAAAAATACATTGTAAGGTTACTTAACGATGATACGACATCCCATGTTTCTTTTTAGCCTTTCTTTCATGATTTTTACAGCCTGTTACAACGTGCTTACAACACAATAAGGTATTTTTGTATGGAATGTCTTTCCACCGCACTGTACAATTTCTCGCAGACGACTGAGTCGTGAGTGTGCGAAACTTTCGATTTTCGCACCAATTTGCTGGGAGCATTAGTCGCGCGCGTTGGCCGGGTCCTTACGCCAGTAATATATAAGTCACTGAATCAAATATATATACACATATCACCTGTCATATTAATCTGAGCAAGCCTTTTAGTAATATCTAAACAACTGAAAACTAATATTTTTCACTAATACTAATATTTTTTTAATCTCTACTAATATTTTTCAGCAAGTGAGAGTACGTAAATATCAACGAAAGGGTTTTTTCAAATATTAGTAAACATGTAGTGGCACAAAAATATCTGCACTAACGAATTCCAATTTTATGTGAACAAGTAAAAGTTCATAAATATGTAAATAAACTAAATAAATAAATAAATCATCTGGTTCTCGCAACCTTCTTGTCAAAATAAAACGGATGAAGTGCAATGACACCAACTAGGCTTACCAATTGTTGATAAAAAAAAACACGACAAGCTTTGAATCCGTGTAGGTACTTAGGTAGACAATTCGGTGCCGTACCATCTTTTTGAAAACTTTATCAGTGAATCATGGAAACTATGAGACGAAGACTTAATAATGCAACGAAGATGTTACGTAAATAAAACAAAAAATGTATTTTTAGATATTTTTTTATTTTTTTTATTTACAATTGGTAAGCCCATGGCATCATCTCACCTGATGGTAAGTGACGATATGCCGAAGATGGAAGCGGGCTTACCAAGATTCCCTAACGCAATGGAGTACTGGCTATCTTATCTTCGTGCCGGAAAACATCAATGTTTTTAACACTGATGTTTGGCGGCAAGACTTAGAAATATGATGGTGGTAGCTAGCCAGGCGGGCTTTGAAAATGCCCTACCACCAACCAAACCGAGTCTTACAAGTTGACCCCACCGGGAATCGAACCCGCGACCTCCTGGTGTGAAGCGAATGGACTAACCATTTCGCCATGGAGGCGGTTAAAACAATTTAAACTTAATATAAATTTAGGCATTAAAATAAAAACGAATGTCTTCTTAGTAGGTACTAGCTGTGCCTGCGACTTTGTCCGCGTGGAGGTTTTAAATTTTCCCACGGGTACTCATGAATTTTCCGGGATAAAAAGTATTCTATATGTTAACCCGGGCTTTAAGGAACTACCATACAAAATTTCATCAAAATCGGCCTGGTAGTTTTTGCGTGAACATACAGACAGACAGACAGACAGACAAAAATTCCAAAAGTTGTTGTATTGGCGTCTATATCGTTAGCAATGCCCACCACAGTTATTATTTTCCAAAAATATTTCATGTACAGACACGGCCCCGTTACAGTTTTATTATATGTATTCATTTACATAAAGTCAAAAATACCTTAATATTGGTGGTTTATCAATAAAATTCAATGCAACGCATACGAATCACGAATTCTATGTCATTGACAATAGGATATGACTTAACTTCAAGAATAGAATAGCTTATCATTTTAAAAACGGAAAGTTACCAGTCATAAATTGTTGATAACAACCTCTTTAAGTCGATTGTAAATCGAAAGTAGCAAAAATGGGTAACAAGCCGCAAGCAAACAGTAATGACGTCACACTCAAAATGAAAGAGACACATGTATCATTTGATAAGACGGTACTCTTTTCGGTGATTGTCATTTTTAAAATACGAAGTATTGTGTTCGTTCAGATATTTATGAACTCTTACTTCTTCACATAGAAATGGAATTCTTTAGTACAGATATTTTTGTGCCACTAATGTTTATAAATATTTAAAAACCTTTGCGTAGATATTTATGTACTTTCACTTGGTTAAATATTTTTTTTAAATTATTAGTACAGATATATATTAGTTTTCAGTTGTTTATATATTACTGAAAGATTTGCTTAGATTAATATGACAGGTTATATGTGTATATATATTTTATTGATGAATCTGCTCAGATATATAAGTACCCTTCCATGTACATTTATATTTGAAGCCTTGGTTATGCTCATATATTAATGAACTCGACTGTACCATCCTTGGAATATCTCCTTTACAAAAAAAAAGAATCATCAAAATCGGTTCATAACGACGAAGTTATCCGCAAACACATAAATATATATATATATATATATATATATATATATATATATATATATATATATACGGTCGAATTGAGAAACCTCCTTTTGTTAGAATACGAATATTTTATTGATTTAAATATATTGTTAGTTATTTCAAAGATAATTTGTAGGTATGATTTATAATGCAATTATTATAAATCGGAAGAGCATGGCCGCAAAACTACACGTGGCAGGCGCTAATGTCACTGCAAAGAAGCCAGGTGGGGCCGCCCGCGAACGGGGATATAAATAACAGCCCATAGCCGCCGCCGCCACTTTCTCTTCGTAGGTCGACGTATTCGGACGACAGTGCCCTGCGCGTTAATTTTGTATTGCTCAGTACAAATAAGTGTGCATAGTGCGTGATTATTGCTATTTATGAATCGCGGCTAAATTAAAGTTATTCGTTAAAATTATATTGTGAACAATTGGAACGTACTTCTTGTTATATTTAATAAATCCTCTTCTGATTGATAACACTTTTTTTGAAGTTGGTTAAGAAGAAAAAAAATCTACGGAGCCGCATGGTTTAGTTCTTCGTCGTTTAGTACCTCATCTGATGTACTTGCACGTAAATCGAATCAAAGATGTGGTCAACAGCTTCGAAGTCGTCCCACCAATCGATGTTCTGCGCTTCAGATAACTGCGGAGTCACAGTGGCCAGTGACTGCAGTTCCTGTTCGGTGGCAACGTTCACCATCTTATTCCTTTTCACAGTTTTTCGCGCGTTTATTCGCTTCGTCACAGCTTTGCTTTTGTTCTTCTTGGCTTTGGCGTAGCAGGGCAGGTTGTTATTCATTTTCATCTTGTCTTGAGCCAATTATTGGAAGAAAATACGCAAAAAACGCAACGTGAGTTTGTTTTGTTTTTTTCTATAATATTCTTATATAGTACTGGCTGTTGCATGCGGCTTCGCCCGCGCTGATCACGGTTTTTGCCGTTCCCGTGAGAATTTCCTAAAATCCTTTCTTACCGGATGCTATCGTCATAATTGCTATCTGTATGCCAAATTTCAACCCGATCCGCCCACTGGTTTGAGCGTTGCGTTGATAGATCAGTCAGTCAGTTAGTCACAGTTTACTTTTATATATATAAAGACTATAGCCAAGCTTAAACAATCACCGAAGAAGTTTTATACAGGTAGTAAAAAAAATCCTTATACAGATCAGAAACTTACTGTAATTTCTATTTGTTTCTCTGGGAAGTAATTTAGGTAGTATTTTAATTAGTTGGGCGGTTACATTCGGTGGTAAATTAACTACTTGGGCATTAAAATATTAATAACGCGGTTAAATTAAAACGGCGGTACTATTATAGAATATTCAATATTTATTATTTATGTATTTATTCAAAATAGGTGCAAATTATGCTCTTTCTGATAGTCATAAAATAATAATAACAATGTCAGTTGTGAAAAATCAAGAAATAAACAATAATTAGTTAATAACTTGATATATACCAGATTTTGTCATTAGAACATGAAAATATGACACGAAAAGTTATACATAAAAATCATTGAATGCCATTAATGCCTTATACAAGAGTAGGCCAGTTCACCCGGACAGCATTCGGTCACGAGTATAACGCGAGAGTCAGCCATCGCTCTCATCAACCATATTAGAGGGAAAGGAAAGACTCAGCTCCCGATGCGCCACCATCCGCACGAACATTTAAGCGGGTGGTTATTTAATCTAGAAGTGGCAGTTCAAAGTTGGGCAATGAAAAGACATTTGGGAGGTAAACACAATAGTTACTCAGTTCTTCTTAATTTGGTTGAAAGTGGCGGTTAGGTTATTTAAGGGGTATAAATTCTAAAGCTAAACAACAAATAATAAGAACCGGCCAAGTGTGAGTCGGAATCGCGTTAATGATCCCGATCTGAACTACATTTGCGAACATTTTAGAATGTAAGTGCTTAGAAACTCCATGGATTAACCATATCTTATAGTTGCAACTAACAAAAAAAGTTTTATTAAATAAATCTCTCTGAAGGAAAACTAGTCAGTACAGTTTGTCTTTTTACCCAACTGTCATAAAAGCAAGGTAATATACTCGTATGTAATTTAGGTGTAAGTATGTCAGTCCATACATTATGTAATTGTACATATACACGGTGTCCAAAAACTTAACGATAATTCTGTTATACCCTGGCCTACTACATGCTTAAATTTAAGTAATGTAAAAGTATCACCATTTTCGAGATATTTACATTTGGTTTTTTTTAGAACTTTGTATGAAAAACGCATTTGTTTAAATGCTTTGTGATTTTCCAAAAAAAAAGTTTTAGTACAGTTGTAGTGCCCGATAGAAAAAAAAAACTTTTTCATTTTATCAGCTTTCCAACAAAGTATAACAATATTTTAGCATGTAGTAGGCTATGGTATGACCTATCCGCAGTTATAAGTTATCGTTCAGTTTTTGGACACCTGTATATGATATAACACCGTGACACAGAGCGACTTATTTGCGCCAGATAGACTTATATGGTTTTTTGTGTAAGTCTTTCAGGGTTCCGAATTCAAACTAGGATCCCTTATAGTTTCGCTATGTCCGTCTGTCTGGTCTGTTCGTCGATACGTTACAGCCATTTTATTGTACATCTGTGTTTTATTTTGGAAATCTATACATGTACGAGTATTTAAAAATCAACTGTCGTGCGTTGGTCTCGCGAAAACTCGAGAACGCCTCGACCGTTTTGAATTTTTTTTTGTTGTGTTTAAAGCGCTTGCGACTCGCGCACCGCGCACGCTCTACTAAGTGAAAAATAATATAATGTATGTTTCTTTGGCTGAATCTGTAGCCTTAACGTGCCGTTAGATTTGTATTGATCCCGTGAGTGACATAGGATATACTATTTTAAGCAGTCGGGTATTAGATTGGTTGAATAATTAATTTATTCGTTCCACGACTCTTAATAAAACTGGACTTAGAATAATAAAACTTTTAAAGTTAAAGCTAATTAAAAATTTTATAACTAGCGTTGTTTTAGGTTAATCATAAGTAATAAAAGCTTTGTTCATGTTTTTTAATACAGTCTAGACGAAGTTAAGATTCTCACTCAATATTTTAATCCATTTTTAGGGTTCCGTAGTACAACAAGGAACCTTCATAGTTTCGTCATGTCTGTCTCTCCGTCTGTCCGTCTGTCCGCGGCCTAGCTCCTAGACTATTAAGAGTAAAGAGCTGAAATTTGGCAAACTGAAGAGAACTGTGAATTTTTTTTTTGAAAAAATAACTTTTTAGGGTACCTCCCCGTACAAGTAAAGTTGGGGATGTTTTTTTTTCTCGTCAAACCCAGTCGTGTGGGGTATCGTTGGTTAGAGCTTTAAAAAATGTTTTGAGTCTTCTAAGACCATTTTATAATTTAGGATTCCGTTTTCGAAAAATTGGCTTGAAAGTGCTAAATTTTGTTGGAGTCGAGTGTCCTCACCCCCTAACAACTAAACCGCTGTATTTGGAAATTTGAAAAAAATATGAAAGTAGTCTATATAATGAATTTAAAAGGGAAACTATCACGGCTAAGTAGGCTTTCTTAGTTTAGGACAAATAGTCGACCAACTTAAGATGTGCAGTTCGATTTGTAAAAAGATCATAGATTTTTCATACAATATGTTCTATTACCAACTGCAAATATAATTTTGTTTTTTAAAATAAACATTAATTTTTTGAAAAGACTACGGAACCCTACTTGGCGCGAGTCCGACTCGCACTTGGCCGGTTTTTGTAAGTAATACTAATAAGACTATTAACTAAATTTGAAATTGTGAAGCAAGGGATGACGAATTCTAGTCATCTGAGATACTTTTTATCATCTGTCATAAACGACATTTTGTTTTAAAAATGTTTGAAATACCTAGGCGTGACGTCATAGTATAGCAGCGTCATATATGTACTCATTTTGTGATTTTGGTGAATTAAAAATCGAAGACTTGATGGAAAACAAAACGAGTAAGGTTTTCCGAAGTTTCAGTAGGAGGGCAATTTAGTGATCAAGAGTTCATAATTTATTTCTGATGCTGTCGTCATCCCAATTATCAAAGTATTTCATTTAAAATATTTTTAAAGAATAAAAGGGAAACTTTAACAAGATTGAAAAGCTTATACGTTTCTCGATCAAGTATCTTTTTTTTTTGTAACAAGATCACCTTACTTGTTAAGCTTCAATAACCTTCAGAATACTTAACGAATCAGAATTCCCTGAGGGAATTTATTCACAATCCCAACTCCCACTCCTTTCAAGCTTGTATTGAAACATACAGGGTGACTAATAAAGGGCAGCGTCAATTGCGTCGATGAATAGTCTCGCTGGTGCCGGGTGTTGAATAGCTACACTCTATTCGCGACACTACTGAATATGTATTGAATTCTTGATGGACGGAATAGCAGTAAATATGAGGGAAATTGTTTTCAAACCAACTTCCAAACACAAGGAGGTTCTCAATTCGACTGTACGTATATTTTTACCCGACTGCGCCAGAAGGAGGGTTATGTTTTTCGAAGTATGTATGTATGTATGTAAAATTGTTTGGCACGCTCTGCAGCCTGAACGGCTGGATGGATTTTAGCTTGAGAGGTGTCGTTAGATTCGTATTTACTGTGAGAGCAACATTGGGTATATCAAAATAAAAAAAACAAAATGGCGGATTTTTGGCGCCAAATTCAAATGTTTGGCACGCTCTGCAGCCTGAACGGCTCGAAGGATTTTAGCTTGAGGGGTGTCGTTAGATACGTTTTATTGTGGGAGTGATACTAGGTATATCAAAATAAAAAAAACAAAATTAGGGTTATTCATTTCCAAATTCCACAGAAACGCAGTCGGGTTTTTTAGTTCTTTTAATTGCCGTTTTTTTATTGTATGTTTGTTACGCGATATCTTCGCAGATTGTGGACCGATTAACATTTTTTAGGTTCCGTAAAAAAAAACGGAACCTTATAGGATCACTCGTGCGTTTGTCTGTCTATCCGTGCGTCTGTCCAAGCCAAGTTGCTCCGCATCTACCGGACCAAATCAGGTGAAATTTAACATAATAACAAAGGCACATTGTTGTTTGGCACGCTCTGCAGCCTGAACGGAAAGGAAAAATCGGAACCCTTATAGGATCCCTTTGTTGTCCGTCCGTCCGTCCGTCTGTCTGTCTGTCAAGGCCTTTTTTCTCAGGAACGCGTAGAGGTATCAAGCTGGAATTTATGTAAAATACTCAAGTTTACGGTCCTATGAAGCTGTGAAAAAATCAAACTTCTAAGACAACGCAATCAAAAGATAAAGCCGTTTATGCCGCAAATTTTCGTAAATATTCGACACTCGCAAGGGAATCAAAACCTACAGGGTACTTTCCGTGAACTCAGAATCTTGAAATTTGGTACGAAGCAACGTCTTATAGCACAGATAAAGGAAAAATTGCGAAAACCGTAAATTTTTAGTTACATCATATTATAATAAAAATATTTTTAATAATTTTAAACTTTGTACCCCTTTCCTCATGAACGCGTAGAGGTGTTAAATTGAAAATCATATCAAATAATCAAGTCTATAATATCTTTAAGCTGCAACGAAATCAAACTTCTATGTCAACGCAATGAAAAGAAACAGCAATTTAAACCGCATATTTTCAAACTCGCAACTACTCGCAAGGGAATCAAAACCTAAAGGGTACTTCCAGTTGACCTAGAATCTTGAAATTTAGCATGAAGCAATGTTTAATAGCACATCTAAAGAAAAAATTCCGAAAACCTTAAATTTTTAGATACATCACATATACTTTTTCAATAATCCTTAATAACTTATTACCCTTTTCCTCACGAACGCGTAGAGATATCAAGTTGAAACTCATATTAAATAATTAGGCCAATTGCATTTAATTTGTGAAAATAAAACAAATTTCTGAGTCAACGCAAAAGCGTAAAGGTACAACCATGTATACCGCATATTTTGAAACTCGCAACTACTAGCAAAGGAATCAAAACCTAAATTTAAATTGTGAATCAAAACATAATTGTAGATCATTCATCAGCAGATTTTTGCAAGGCTGCTGCAAGGCTAGTGTAGGTATTTCAGTTATATAATAAAATAAATGTTATGTGTTAATATAAAATAAAGGATTACTGAAACGATAAAGAGACCTTTGTCTATAATTTATGCTCCTCCAGCTTTTCATATCGTAATGTTATAGATTTCATTTTTCAATAAAATACCCTAACCATGACTCGATTGTTTTACTTATATACCTACTGGTTTGTACGGAACCCTCGGTACGCGAGTCCGACTCGCACTTGGCTGGTTTTTATTTTGGAGCGACAAAGGAGTGAGCAAAAAAAATCGATGTTGAGATTTTGACGGTAATCGACCTAACGGTAAAGGAAAACATTGTGAGAAAACCTGCACACGCCTGCGAAGAAACTCAAAGGTTGTGTGTAAAGTCGACCAACCCGCGCTGGGCCCGCGTGGTCGACTAAGGGGTCTTCTGGGTGGGGACGTATATGAGTTGATATGATGACACTAATAGAGTCTAAAAAGGAAAAAACTAAAATGTATGCATGTCTGTCTGTGTGTCTGTGCGTCCATTCGGTGCACTGTGCCTAAAATACTGGACGGATTTGGGTAAAATTTGACTTAGAGCAATATTATTTGTGCCTAAAATACTGGACGGATTTGGGTAAAATTTGACTCAGAGCAATATTATTTTTATCTTTAATTTACAAATATATAGATTGAATAAGGGTTGCTACCATGGTAAAAATCATTAATTTTTTTTCAAAACTTGATCTAACGATTTTGATGACGCTTTGTACATTATTATAACTTTATATTATATACTTTATTTATCATTTATTATAAGAGCGTCGGTGGCCAAGAGCGTCGGTGGCGTATAATGGCTAGGGCTGCCGCCTTCTGTCCGGGAGGTCGTGGTTCGAACCTGCCACGTACCAGTGTGATTTCGAATTTAGATTTCATATAAACGTTTATCCGACGCTCTTACGGTGAAGGAAAACATAGTGAGGAAACCTGCACACGCCTGCGGAGAAACTCGCAGGTTGTGTGTGAAGTCTGGGCCCGCGTGGTCGACTAAGGCCCGATCACCCTAATTCAGGGTAGGCTCGAGCCCCTCGGTGGGGACTTATATGAGCTGATATGAAATGAATATGATCTACTTTATTTGTGACGCAGTTAGTTCACAAAAATCGGAATATGGCACCTCTCATACAACCCAGGTTGTTTGTTAAATTTTCTCAAAAATGGCCCTCGTGATTTTCATAAAACTTTGTGAATAACAAGGACTTTATAAGACCTAAGTATAACCGCCTCCGTGGCGTAATGATTAGTCCATTCGCTTCACACCGGAGGTTGCGGGTTTGATTCCTGATAGGGCCAACTTATAAAACTCGACTTATAAAAGTCTTTGGAATTCCCTTCCTTTATCCATTCAACAAGCTCAATTCCTACATTCTTTTAAAAATCTAGTAAAGGCACATTTTCTCGAGCTCTCATATGAGCGTCTTTGTTACAAACAACAGTAACTACTACTTTTGTCATATATATTATTTTATTTATATACCTTATATAAGTTGTAATAAATATCTATATACATATATATAGATTACAATCGTAATGTGCCGGACCCCTTAATTTACCCGTTAGATGACAGTGATCTCGAACTATTTAATATTTAATTCTCTCGCACAAATGTGACATAAGATAAGATAGCCAGTTCCCCATTGCGTTGGGGAATCTTAGTAAGCCCGCTTCCATCTTCGGCAACATCGTCACTTACCACCAGGTGAGATGTTGTCAAGGGTTTATCAATTGTGAATAAAAAAAACAAAAAATAAAAAAAATGTTTTTTTGGCAACATTCCATGGTTCAATTTTGAGTATTTTATAGATTTTTTAGCTCAAATTATCACATCTTCATTAAGTTTATTTACATATTTTTAACACAGTCTTCCCTTCTATATTAGTACAGTTTACACAGCTGCTCTTAGTAATTACAATGAATGTAAGGAATATAAGTGTTGACATTTGATGTTAAAGAATTTGCTTTAGACAATATTATTTGATTCAAAATCACAATAAATGACAAACGGTAGGCATAACCACCACTTTTTCACCACATTCCAGTCTTCGGTGTACTTTATCGTTTTTCTGACTCACAAATGAAACTAAACTTCCTTCACATATTTTATGATAATAATTGCTGAGGCAGTTTGAGATGAGACGTGACATTTGTTTAATCCAATAATAATGTGAGTGATGTTTTAAAGTTACGAGGCATCATCATCATAATTTAAGAGCCGAACTCTTGTCGGTGTAGCTCTTTCCAGGTCTCTCTCTCCCACACTATCTCTTTCATTTCTCTATACGTTTCCACCTTTACTTTTTTCTTAAAGTTTGGAGTACATAAAGTAAATTGATGTGTGTTTTTTTCCTTAATCTTAGTGTAGAACATTGGTCCATGGATTTTGTTTTTTTCATCTAATTATATTTTTTAACATTTATATTAATATAATTATTTTTTCCTTAAAAACAAATCCCTAACACCTTTATTTTGAATTAAATATTTTCAACATTTAAAACGTCCTTATATTTAGGATGCGATGATATTTTATTTGAGTTTTTTGCACTAAGATATAGACTTTCAGCCACAAATCGTCCACTGCTGAACAAAGGCCTCCCCCAAGGATTTCCACGACGACCGGTCCTGCGCTGCCCGCATCCATCGGCTTCCCGCGACCTTCACCAGGTCATCGGTCCACCGCGTGGGAGGCCTGCCTACGCTACGCTTTCCGGTGCGCGGTCGCCACTCGAGAACTTTACTGCCCCATCGGCCATCTGTTCTACGAGCTATGTGCCCTGCCCACTGCCACTTCAGTCTAGCGATTCTGTGAGATGAGAGATTCTTATGATGATGATGATAGACTTTCATCACTTATAGGCAAAGCACGTGAAGCTTTTAAGCTATTTTTAACATTCACGCATGCTTTTTTGTTTTTAATTTCTATAGGTAGTGGTACTCGTAAATAGGAAAAGCCTTTGAACTTCTAAATAGTTTAATATGTACAAGAGTCCACTTACTATCGCGCTGTTGGAATTCTCCATTTTTGTTTTGATAGCACTCACTAGATTTTCATTTATGTTTTTCACACTGCGATTTTCATGATCATCCTCATCACTTTGGAGTATTGTACAATTTCTTGTACTGCATTTCCTTCTTAACGTCTTTCTCACTTTTATACGGTAGAATGTAAATAGCGAACGGAATAAAATTAATTTTCATTACATGTGGTCTCGCGGCTAGTTAAGATGTAAAGAGTGAGTATATTTACAGTGTATTTTTTAATAATAATTTTGAACAAAAAAAAAATCCGACTTCAAACAGGAAACTAAGGTTCCCCTCGATTTCTCTAAGATGTCAGCATCGGATCCTGTTTTCCTTATCATAGTACCACCATTAGGACATCTCCTTTTTTAACAAAAAAAGAATAATCAAAATCGGTTCATAAACGACGGAGTTATCCGCGAACACACATATAAATTCCCTCCTTTTTTTAAGTCGGTTAAAAATATTGATGTAAATTATATTCTCACCTTAGTAAGCTCTCTATGTTGCATCACGACATTGTGCACGCAGTTATAACCGCAAAGTCGAGCGCCTTAATACCCATGTTTCCGTGTATTGTCTGACAGTGGGAAGGAGTAGGTGAATAAATGCGTAAGTATTTTCGTTTTATGGAAGTGCAATATCTGTTACGAAGTAACTAGTATCTCATCTATGCCTCAGTGCGAGAGTTCGACTCTGGCCGGTTTTTTTTAAGGCTTTAAGATGACTCATTCCGAGCTGGTTGAAACGTACCAAAATCATATCGAACGTAAGTCTATTCCATTTAAGTTAAAATTAATGCGGGCTTCAACGCGGCTGTAGCGTTGAAATCGAACGCCCAATTCTCGATTTTTGCATGTTTTTATTACTTTTCTTCACTTTCAAAAAGTTTTTAAAAAATGATTTCAATTAAAATGAAAGGTGTTAAAGTCACCGATTTTCGTGTGTTGGTTTCATTCAACATTAACTATTGATTTTCGAGAAATTTTGCAATTAATGCCAAAAACAGGGTCTACAGTATATTTTTTTACATTACAAGTGGCAATATTTTTGAAATTGTATTTAATTAAATCGATTTTTTATTACTTTAAGTATATTATATATTTTTTCCATTGTGATAGCTTTACACGGTCTTTCTATAATTTGAATTGAATATTGTCATTTGACCCATCTTAAGGCCTTGAAAATATAGACCAGCCGTTCAGTGTGAAAATAATTTATTCATGGACTAAAGCTGCTGAAACAGATTAAAAGCTTTGTGCCCTAAAAACAACAAAACTAAAGTAAATTTGTTACTTTTTCGACTCATTACGCTTCCATTAAAATATTGTTTTCATTAAATTATTGTTTTAATTAAAAAGTTTTGTTACCATTGAAAGTAATCTCACAAAGAGAGTGGTTGTATTATTATAAATTTATTAATTTTATACACCAAGTAGGTAAAGTATCAAAATAGTCATTAATTTTATGACCACCAGAGAATTAAAAACACGTATAAAAACCGACTTCCATCGCAACAACTTAGTACATTTTTGCATTACTATTTTTGGTTTTTGTTAATTTTCGAATAAAGTACTACACCGATTTTGATAAAGTTTGACCACACGGGAAGCACTAGCTTTCAAATAAAAAAAGAATCATAAAAATCGGTTCACCCAGTCCAAAGTTATGAGGTAACAAACAAAAAAAAACATACAGACGAATTGAGAACTTCCTCCTTTTTGGAAGTCGCTTGAAAATTGTAGCTCACTCCGGGCGTTGCTCCGATGGCTTGGCCACTTAGAGAGAATGGAAGGAGATGGGAATGTAAAGAGAGCCTATCAGGGTCAACGTACAGGTTGAAGTCCAGTCGGTCGTATCAGGTATTGATGGTGCAATGTGGTGGACGCGGATCTGCGCGAGCTCCAAGCTGGCGACTGGCGAGAAAACGCACAAGACCGGCACAAGTGGCGAGTTCTCGTATCGGAGGTCAGGACACACTTTGGTCGTTGAGCCAGCGGAGTAATTAAGTAGTAACTTAAAATTTTAGTACTAACCTGAATGCAAGAAATTTTCATATTTCTAATATTGGATAGATTGCGGTGCCGGAGGCCGAACTCCGAGCAGGATAAATAATTTTTGAAAAATCTAAAAGCTTCTAGGTACAAGCTTATAATTGAAAATAGTTTTTATGATCAAATGAATTTCTAATTCTACTGAAAATAAAATACGATTATGGAAACCTGATCCTCTAGATGTCATCATCAGATAACTTCAAAATACCAAAAGGATTTATTGTCACCGGTAAAAAGGCTTCATTCCAAATTTCAGATCAAACGGGCCTCCTGGAAGTTGCTCTAAAATCGATCGCAAGATTTGAACTAAACAAACATATATACATACAAACATTGAAAGTTAATTCTATTAAAAAAAAAGTCGAGTCTGAGACCACGATTCCATCTCAAAATTTCATCTTCCGATTAACTTTAAAATACCAAAAGAAACTATTGCCACCGGGAATACCGGCTTCATTCCAAATTTCAGATCAATCGGTACCCTGGAATTCACTCTAAAATCGACTGCAAGATTTGAACTAAATAAACATACATACTCCTACATACATACATAGTTACATAGATACATACATACAAGCTTTTAAAATAAACTGTAAGGCAGCCCACACTAAACTTTCTCGTATTTTTTTTAAATATGAAAATTGATTTAAACTAATTTAATAAATTTGATGAATTTATGTTGCGTGACCAAATACTCGGTCTAAAAAAGCGTCGGTGGCTCAACCGGTAACGACTCGGTCCATCTAACCAGAGGTACCGGGTTCAAATCTGGACGGCCAATGTACCAATGAGTTTTTCAAAAACTTACGTACATACTTACCGATTGCTTTAACGGTGAAGGAAAACATCGTGAGGAAACCTGCACACGCCTGCGAAGAAACTCGAAGGTTGTGTGTGAAGTCGACCAACCCGCACTGGGCCCGCGTGGTTGACTAAGGCCTAGTCGCCCTGATTCAGGGTAGGTTCGAGCCCCTCGGTGGGGACGTATATGAGCTGTAATGATGATGATGACCAAATACTCGTATACTTATTCGTAATACATGACAATTCAATAGCTTCAACCATTTGTGGGTAAATCGCAAGTATCAATTTTCAATTGGAGGATAACCATACAAACACGTTTTTTCCTAGACCAATGGGTATTACTATGTAATAGACAAACATAAGCAACTACGACGTGCAAAGTTTTATCAAAATCGTTGCAGCCGTTTTTGAGAAAACAAATAATTTCAGTTTTTGTTGTTTGACAGCTACTCTTCGGTTTGACGGTACGAGAAAATTTTGATGATTCCTTCGAAGAAGAATTTAAAACTCTAGTTCTAAATTTGATCCCAATATCGGACTAAGGATTTAGCTTTCAGAGCCAAAGCATTTACGAACGAACGGGTGCACGGACGCTATTGAATTGAGATATTCGGATTTTCGATGTGTGTTAATGATTAGAACAAATTTTCATGAATATTGGAAAACCCTCTACTTACCAGTACATACGTACGTATCGTACTACGAGGACGAGAAAGTAAAAATCGTATTACTCTATAAAAAGTTATGCGTGGTCATACATTACAATCAGTGAGTGAACAATCAATCTGTTTTCCTACCCCTAGGGTTGGATTTAAAAAAAAAACAATATATGGGACCTATTTTGGGGTATATCCTTTCCAATAAAAAACTAATTTTCAAAATCGGACAACTCTGTAAAAATGAGTCGAGCGTCAGAGCTGACATGCACACTGGCTTTTAATATTCTCTCTTTATTGTCTGATTTTTTTAATTTAGTTTTTTTGTAATTGTTACTATGGTTTTGCTACTCCGAATATATTTTGTGTGATTTGTCATATTTTGAGCTTGTTTTCTGTCATAAACATTCTACCTATACTTTCTTACTAATATACTTCATAAATAAAAATTTGCTTAAAGCCAGTTTTATTTACTATAAGTTTTTTTAATGGGTTTTTTAGTTTTCCTTTTTTCTAGTCGACTGTAATTTAGTAATTATAAGTGTCACTTTTCGAAATTTCGAAGGTTACGTGCCTTTTACCTACTTCTTTAATGTATAAAGTTCAGTACACAGCTAACTTCGTTGCTGCTGGATAATTACAGAAATTAACAAATTCTCTCCAATTAAACTTTGTTTGTTTAACTGGAACATAACAAGCGATGTTATGTCTGTATGTCTGGTTTGTATACCAAGGCTTAGTATAGAAAATAAACAACGTTGCTTTGGTATTTTAATTAAGGCTCGCTTTCTTGCCTACTTATATTACATTTAACACAAAAAGTCTAATTAATTCGTGTAGAGGTGATGCCATTGGTATAACCCAAGTACATATTTAAATAGTACTCGTTTAATATACTTTTTTTTACTTTAGCTCTAATAATTAATTATTTATTAATAACTTTGTGAGTGAAGTGAAACTTCTGGGGGTATTACGATTTTTTCTGTCACGATAAAGCGTTACGGCCGCGTGGAGGGGGTAGACAGAGAAAGGCTGGCGGCGGCTTCCACTTGTCCGTTGAAGTTTCACTTCTACTATGTGTCCCAGCACACATTTCAATTTTTTATACAAAAGGTACTCGCAAAACGGAACCATCATAGGAATACTCATGTGTCTGTCTGTCACAGCCAATTTTCTCCGAAACTACTGGACCGATTGAGTTGAAGTTTATCTTAAATTTATAACAAAAATATATTTGAAATTCCCAAACCAAGCCCTTTCATTTAATACGTCACACAATATAGTTTGCAAAATAATTGTTTTACATTTTCTACTTAACCCCCCCCCCCCCCAAAGTGGCCCATATATTTAAAATTAATTAATTTACGTTACATGTCCATCTTTGGGTCACCGACTTACATATGTGTACCAAATTACAATTTAATCGGCCCAGTAGTTTTTTTAAAAAATACACTTTATTTTTGAAAACGCTACGGAACCCTACTTTGCGCGAGTCAGACTTGCACTTGGCTGTTTTTTTTGGATTAATTTTTGCTTCTAAATGTTGAATAGCTGTTTTCATTAATTGCATCGAAATTGTGTCAAAACAAAGACGACGTTAGCACTAAAGATAGCTTTACGGAAAAAATAAGCAACCTTTATCTCGCACTACTGGTAGTGTCATGCCTTCCATGGTAGGACCACGGCAAAGAACAGAGAGTATGATGCCATGCGCTATTATAAAGTATCATTTTAATTAATTCTTTTGAGTAATGTCTACGTAAACTATTTATTGTACATCGTAATACGCATATATCGTAGTTCATAGTTTTTCTCTAGATGGCGCCAGTTAGTTTCAGGTCAACTAAAACTAGATGGCGCCACGAACTAATAGGGTTTTTACATAAATAATTTGGCATCGAAACGGGGCCGTTATTTTTTGTTAAGTAACTTTATGTGGTTATAATGTCATTAAAATTTGTAAGAATCTAAGACTTATTGACATATTTAATGACTATTTTAGGGTTCCGTACCTCAAAAAGAAAAAGAGACACTTATAAAATTACTTCGCTATCCCTCGATCTGTCCGTCTGAAAATACCCTATTTTTCAGGAACGGGTAGGCATTACTTGAAATTAATATTAAATACTAAGTCTATGGTCCTTTGAAGCTCTGAAAAAATCAAGCTTCTAAGTCAAAGCAATATTAAAAAAAAAATTTGTCAAATATTTGATACTCGCAAGTAAATCAAAACCTATTTACTTCCCATTGACGTAGAATCATGAAATTTAGCAAGAAGCGACATCTTTCACAGCACAAGTAAAAGGTAAAATCAGAAAATTGTAAATTAGTAGTTAATATTTTTTGGCGATAACAAAGTTACATTTGCAGGTGAAGAATTGACAGTAACGTATATCGATGTATGAAAGAATATTTTTTTAACTACAAAGTTTGGTTTGTCCTTCAATCCGATTGTTGTAATCGTTGATGTTTGTAGAGTTTAACCACATAAAGTACTATACAGGGTGTAAAAAAATGTTGTATGATCCGTGAACTGGGGGTTCTACTCATTATAATATACTGAATAACTTTTCATAAGGAAGCCATAGACAATCAGAAAAAAATTCGACCCTCCATACAAAGATGCACAAAATTGGTCAATCAGCTAGCTGATCAATTTGTATGAAGAGTTAAAATTTTATTTTGCGATTCCAGCAAAGTGATAGAACAAAAGTTGTTCAGTGTGATGAGTAGGAGCGCCAGTTAACGGGACCTACCCCAATTGTGTTACATCCTGTATACAATTTTTATTGGCCATCCTGCCAGCGAACCCTTTTATTGGCCTTTGCTAATAAACACCATAAAACAAATGCCTAATCTAAACCTAAGTCTTTCAGGAAAAGGGTCGTATTTCTTTTTTAGTCAGCTAATTCCATAGACAAGGCCTATATCGGTTCGAGTTTCCATTAAGCTTTGGGAGACTAGTACGAGCGAGATAAACTAAATTATTGACACAATCCGGACCGCTTCATTACCCCCGCCCAGCGATTATGTACAGTTAGAATAGCATGTTTGTGTAAACGGACCGCAGTCGTGGATTTTTTTTATTTAAAATTTGAGTGCGTTTGGCTGCACTTCACCTGATGGTAAGTGCCGATGCAGCCGAGTGTCTTAATGATAACAGAGTCGGTGGCGTAACGGCTAAGGCCGCTACCTCCTGTCCAGAAGGTCTGGGTTCGAATCCTGCCACGTACCAATGTGTTTTTTTGGAATTTTGATTTCATACGTACGTTTATCCGACGCTCTTACGATGAAGGAAAACATCGCGAAGAAACCTGCACACGCCTATATAAACACTATTTTTATTCGTAAACGAAATATTAGAAGGTTTTGAAGTTGTGATTTATCAGCTAAATCGCTAATTTAGGAAATCTTAAAAGTATGGAAAAAATTAGTGCATGTAATTCTAAGGTTAGGAGTATAATAGTCAACCAACCTAAGATGTGTAGTTGGATTTGTAATAACTTTACAGATTATCCTTACAAAATGTTGTATACCACCTGCAAAACTAACCTTGTTTTTAAATATACATTTTATTTAAAAAAAGCTACAGAACCCTACTTTGCGCGTGATCTGAAACGAACTTGCCATTTTTTAAACTATTTTCTCGCAACGAAAAGGCACAGACACATATTTAGGAACGGTGCGTTCCTACTCGATGAGAGCAAAGGGAGATATCTCCGCCAGGCGAGGTGGTATGCCTGGGGTCTGGCCGTGGACCAATCGTTGATGATTGGTATTTGTATATATATCAGCGCTGAAGAAATTCTAATAGCGCGTTCTAGATGTCGTATATCTTTTGTTATCTCGTCGCTTGTGTTAATGTTCAGTGGCGGGTTACTGCAGTTGCCGCCACACATACCTACACAAAATGTAGAAATACGACGTTTTTCAATAGAATAACTTTACTAACCAATTTATCAAAAAATAAAATCGGGCTGCATAAACATTACCCCTCTTTTTTGAGAAGTCTTATTTAAATGCCACTGAACTAAACTTTTATGCCACTGTCGGCATAAAGAGGAATCTAACGACACCTCGCATTCCAAAATCCATCAAGCCGTTTAGGCCACAGGCTCAGCCAAAGAAACAGACATACATACATACACAAGAAAAACATTACCCACCTTTTTAGGAAGTCGGGTAAAAACGTCGTACGACAGTTTTTTTAAAGATCGAACGGGCAAACAGATCGCTGCTTAGTTAATACTGGTACGGTACCCTAAAAAGACATTATAGTTTATTTTATTGCGTCATTTAAACTATTTATTTGTATTTCGTCATGCCCTGTCTGTTTGTTTGTTTGTCTGTCAATTTAATCTGTCTCGAACAACTTACAGTTATTAGCTATTTCACGCTAATCCATGTGAGCCTGTGAGTAAAATAATCACAATAGTTTTAGCGTACCTATTTTGTACCCGACTGGGCTCTGAGAAGGGTTGTGTTTCGAGTGTATGTATGTATTATGTTTATTTATTTCTTTGGGATCTGCAAGGCGAGAGTGAATAGGCATTATTTGAGTTTGCGTGTACCATCCTCGACTACATCGTCACTTACCATCAGGTGAGATGTAGTCAACCGCACTCAAATAAAAAAAAAACCCTTTGTAGTTTAAACGGCTTGATGGATTTTGGAGTTTCAGGTGTCGTTAGATTTGTCTTGATCCCGTGAGTGACATAGGATACATTTTTACCCGACCGGCCAAAAAAAGGGTTAAGTTTTATGTAGGTAGGTGTTTACGCCGTAATCATATTTTTGAGAACTCGCGCGTTATGTTGTGTGTGTTCGGCCTTCCATATCCTGTAATATTCCTCTCCCTTTCCCACTCACGCATCGAATGTGGCGCCTTGAGTGAGAAAGCATACATCGACGCCGTGCCTGCTGGTGTCGAAACCAAGAACTAACAAGATCAAGATGTCTTCCGAAATGACATCGCAAATGAACGCGTATCGCTCCGCTAATAAAAATAATTTTAATATCCAACCGCTGTGAAAGACCAAAATAATCTGTGTGTGTGCAATCTGAAGTGCTAAGCAAAGTGCCTACCGCAAGGAGTTGCAGCTGGAAGAGGAGAATTTGAGCCAGCGCTGGCTGATCACATGCCAGTTCCTTACTTCGTGCCTTGTGAGTCCCTCTCCTTTTTTTCCTTACCTTTAATTCCTGATTGAACACACACGCATAGCCGCAATATTTCATCCGCTATATATCACCCCGCTCCGCAAAATACAGTCCACTTAATTTTCAAAATTCCAAACCGGCTACACCAGTAGGGTTTTAATTTTTAATTAATTCGTGTAGTTATTTGTACAGAAGATTGCCTGAACATTACAATTCTACTCCGACTGTATTCACCCATATTGTGTTGCAACTAGTGCACGCGGCGCCGCTTAGCATTTTTAATTCTGTGGGTTTAGTTTGTTTATTTGTAAACTCTCTTTTCCATACAATTAACTTAATAATCTTGATATAATAAAATTGAAATAATTTCGAAAAACAAACATTTAATATTGCATTGCCACGCGATATTATATATACGCATGCATAATTTCAGCTAAATCGCAAACCGGGAAGTGGGTCAAATATAACTTGCAAGATTTCATTACAGACACCGGGACAGATGAAACTAAAAAACCCAAAAGTGCCTATAAAACCTAAAAACT